>CAMZMU010000085.1:119798258-120408345 GCA_947311845.1 Poa pratensis | reverse complement strand
AACATTAGCACCAACATAACCACAGAATACTAACTTCATACTTGTGCTAACAGAACAGAGCACAAACATAGATTTAATTGAAGGTAACTAATAGACAAACCTAGAAATTCCTAATTACTAGGAGAAAGGCTTTATAGGGAATAAAACCCTAACAATTTCATAACTCACAAGTAATTCCCCTAACACATGTAGTACAAATAAGGGAGCACTTCACAACAATGGTTTACCATCCCACACATGCTAGGAAACACAATTATCATCATGAAGGTATAACACATCAATTAAAAAGGATAACTAAAAAAAATAGGCAGAAAAGGTCTAAACCTTATAATTAGCACCACAGTCAATCAATGACTCCTAAATTCAAACCAATTTAGGGAGATGTTCTCCTACACTATAGAAGACAAGCCAATTGGATTTACTCCAAAATTCATCTCCTAAAAATCTACAAAAATCCACAAGAGCTACTGATGTGTTTACCAAATTGAATAGAACTTTGGTTTTAGATTTCATTTACATACAAGACCAATAGATCTGGAAAGGTATCACTTCAGGCTTTCCAGGGAATTTTAGTTTGCAATATTTGGAGTTATAAAACTCTAGATATTAAATAGTTAGTGAAAATGATACCTTTTTCAATATTTAATCTAGACACCATTTAAATTTATGTTTTTGCAAACAGCCTATTCTAGATGTTTAAGAAAACACATGAGAACACTACAAAATTTGCATCACTCAAATATGTATCATAGATTTACCACATTTGAATTAAACCTATACTGCCATTTAAACAGGAAATTAAACAGGAAAAGGATCTATAAAAAAAAAAAGAACACGGGCCAGATCTGCCCGGATCCGTGCCTTGCGGCGCAGACGGCGGCCCAGCAAGCGGCCCACCTATGTCGGCGAAACGTTACGGGCCTGTCTCTTCTTCCTCGACACAGAGAGCAGAGCAAGCGAGGCAGCAGGAGCACGGCGAGGTCGGGGCGACGGCTCCGGCGATCCTGGGAAAAAGGAAGGGGCGCATGAGAGGGATCAGAGCAAGGGGAGAACATGGACACAGAAATGGCAGAGAATGGATGTCCGTGGCGCTCGCGAGCTTGCTCGCAAGTCGGCGGCCAGAGAGGAAGGGGATGAAGACGGCGACGGCGATCCCGGGCGAACTGCAGCGATTCCCTGCACGAAGTTGCAGAGGACGACGAGGCAAAGCTTCCTGTGCCCTTGGATTCGCTCGGGGAGCTCTCACTCGCCGGCGATGCGCGACGGCAGCTTCGGCTGAGGTTCGGTTCGTGGTGAGGAGAAAAGGGAAGTGGGGAGAGGGCGAGAGAGTGGGAGAGGGGAAAGTGAGGATGGGGGAGCAGAGTGGTGGCGTGGGGTGGTGCTCTTATCTCCTCCCAGGGGCAAGGAGGGAGGGCCACGGTGGCGTGCTCGCGGCGACCACGGCGTGGGGAGCACGGTGGCAGAGGAGGCAGTGGAGTGCCGTGCTTCTTATCCTCCCAGGGCGAGGCGTGAGGCAGGGGGTCCTGCGGCGTTGACATGGCGCGGGGACACGGCGACGACAGCGTGAGGAGCACGGCGAGGTCGGCGAGGGAGCACGGCAACATCGGCGAGGGAGCACGGTGGCGTCGGCGTGTTGCGTTGCTGCTACAGGAAGTCAAAGCCCAATTTGCTAAACGCCCCCTATACTTCATTCTCCTCTCACCGATAGGTCCTTGTCTAATTCTTTTATTTCCTTTCCAAAACCAGTAGGTTTTAGGGAATTTAATTGAGGTGCTTAAACCTTTTATAAAAATTAGAGAAAATTCATGTAGCCTCCCATATATATGAGGAAGCTCCACAAAAATTGGTTTTACAAAATAAAATGTTTTGAGCAATATTTGTTCATAGGGTTTAAATAAATCATTTTTTTGAAATTAGTATTTGATACTCCTTTAATATTTTTAAAGCATGTGATAGAATATGGTTTTGAACTTTTGGAACTTCTTTGACAAATGTGATAACTTCAAATAAGTTTTATTTTCATAGAGAAAACATTTGTTTTGAGGAAATAGAGAATTGGGGAGGGAAATTATTTATGAAGGTCATTTTTAACTCATGACCTTCATTTCCTTTAAAAAAAGAATTGAGGGGTTTTTTTAAATCAGAAAGTAGGTTTTCTTGAGGAGGGAGTGATATGAAGTGGGGATGATTATTAGTTCATCTCACTCCTAGAATTTCGATAAAGAAAACATAATTGTTTTCATGGAATAGAGGAATAGATAGAGAGGGAATTTCAATAAGATCATTTCTTGAAATCAAGATTTGATTTGAGGGTGTAAGTAATTATAGAGGTCTTGTTTTGTTTTCAAGTCATATTACAAATTGGTGGTCAAGTTTGTTTTACTTTAGGATTGAGCACAACTTGGGGAATTATCCTCACAAGCAAACAATCATAACAATCACAACATTACAATATCAATAACACAAATCAAATCATACAAAGTAATCATACCACACTTTTCATAATTAACAATACTATCTTGAAAGTGACCACACTTAATTATGACAAGATGTTGTTTACGAAATATCTCAACTCATAACCCAATAGTTTTCAAAAAGTTCGATAAAGAAATTATGTGGGGTATATATTTCCCACTAGTGTGGTTTCCCAGTGGAATAAAATAAGAGCTTATAAAATGGGAGTTGCACACACATGCAAAATATCAAGTTTGATAAATAGATAGGAGATAACATTAGATCTCCCTACTTTTGGGGATTACATAATTTTGGAAATACTTTCACTTTCTCAATAAAGGATGTTTTGGTTGTGGCCAAACCCAAATTATTTTTGGAAATGATATTTGAATAAAACAGGAGTGGCAGAAGATATATCTGGAAATGTTTTTCTTGTCATAACATGATCACCAGAGTTTTAAATATATTTTACTTAGGTTAGGTTACTGGGTTAATATTTCCCAGTCAAACAACTTAAACATTCAAGTCACACAAGGTTAAACAGAACCATTTAAAGGAAAACACAATCATTAGTGAAGTAATTCAAAAAGTTTTTGTTGGTTCTGAATTTTGGGGTCTTATTAATCCTTATTATAAATTTGGGATGTTACAAATCCTTCCCCCCTTAAAATAAATCTCGTCCTCGAGATTTGTCCGGGGGTACAGGGGAGTACGAGGGCACGGGTTTTGGGGTTGACTACTCTTCCGAGGTCGTTGCTTCTTTCAGTAAGGTCGCTATGTGAGGTCTTAACAACTTGATGTTGCGAGGCCTTCTATTGGTTAGTTGTATAAGAATGTGGGTGTCTTTTATGACATCGAATTGCCTTAGTCATACAAGAAGAATTTGTTAACAAGGTAGCTAGTCTTGTCATCAAACTACTTTTCATATTCCAAAGGCTGAGATGTACTGAACTATCTGATGTTCCGTTTATTTGTATATGACACTCACTTGTTAGAGTATACAGAAGTGATTTGTTAACAAGTTCATGAGGCTTGTTACCAAACTACTTCTATATAACACGAACATTGGAATATCACTATTTCTTGAGAGATTAAGAATAATAGATTCTGATATAAGAGTTTCCAAATACTCAATGATAGTCTGGTATATTGCTTCTTTGCCAACCTAAGGAATCTTTCTTCAATGTCTTCTTGTCGTAGTTCCTCCTTCTTGTGGTCTCTGAGCTCGAGTCTTCGTAGAAATTCTTATGCACTCCTTGTTTCTCTAGTTGCCAATCTGAAACGAGTCTCCTTATGTCTTCATTTCTTGTCAAGGCATGCAGCCCTGAGTTAGAAGTTAGTATCACGGTTACTTAGGTCAGATGTTAATCTAAAGTTAGGTAAGATAAGTTAGTGTGATATCCTTGTAATTTCACCAATTAATCTTGCAAGGTGAGGCTCGTATCTTCACGAGGTTGGCATAAAATTGCAGTTTCCTTCGAGATCTTGACGCACTTGCTCCAGATGGTGCATGAATGACTTGCCGGTTAAGTTGTAAAAATCTCAGGCTATTTGGTTAAAGATCGGGGGTCTTTTGTATCTTGCGGAACTGTCAGTTCTGTTTGGGAGATGGTTTAGATGAGAGAGAAAAGTATTTTAGAAAGCTTTTCCTTGGCGGGTTTACATCCGTAACAAGGTGCACTTAGGTGGCAAAAGGGATTTTTTTTTTTTGGCGTGATTGTGAAACACACATGAAAAACATCACACAAACAGAGCACACACAAGCAAGGTGCACACAAGGTACGTTTAGTACCAACGGATGTCTAATACGCATGGTAATCGGGGTGAAACAACCAAGGTTCCTATCATATGTTTTTCCTATGGGTCTTGGTTAAGCAGGGGTGCTGAAATCTTCATTTCGTCGCCTTAGTCTTCAGCTGGAGGAACTGAGATTGTCGAAGTAGCAACTTGAGTAGAATTGCTGAGGTTGAGCTGAGGTCTTCGGAGGTCTCTTGCTTTGTTGGTGTCGACGATCTTGGCATTTGCAAGTCAACCACCTTGATGTTGAATGTTGAATATTCGAGATGGGAGCTTCTTCTTGTAGGTGCTAGCTAATTAGGTCTCACTTGGGTTCATCGTCAAGTATTTTGAACGGGTAAGAGTAAGTAGAGAAATCCTTGGAAAATCTTAAAATAGCGGGGTAAGACTTTGAAATATTTGAGAAGATGAGAAGTATTGGAAGTCATTTTTGGACTCCCCTGGATAAAGATATATTTTTGGTATTAATATATTTCTAACAAAATACTTTCTTTCCTAACTAACGTCCATGCTAACTAAGGTCTGTTACAGTCAGGATGGCTCTGATACCAAGTCTGTGGGGACCCCGGACTAACTGTCCGAAATACCCTTGTGCCTACATATCAGCGATCCCATGATCAGTGCGTCGCTGAAGCACAATTAAACTTGGTAACCAAAGAACATCCATACATACCGAATTTATTTACTTACTTGATGGAAGTGATCAGCTTCATCAGGTGCTTGCAGCGGAATCACCAAACAACGTGGAGCCCAAGTCATTCGCCTTAACCCTACAGGCAGCTGACTGGGAAGCGCCCTAGTTCGCAAGGACGTCAGTGAACTCCTCTTCTTCGAACTGTTTCTTCTTCCACAATCTGGCTAAGACAATAGCCAGGGACGAAACCAATATGAGTACATTTGATTGTACTCGCAAACTACCCCAACTTGAGCATGCACTAGTTTTGATAATCTTTCAATAATACCTTTATTTTTAGAACAAAACATCTCTATACCGTTATTAAAAAGGGAAGAGTAGATCTTTTAATCTTGTTGAAGACAAAACATTTTGGAAAGTAATTTCTCAATACCGGGGTTGGAAACAACCCTTTTTGGAAAGTAGTTTTCTCACTATTTTTGGTTGAAAAAGGTAAGAAGTCTTTTTAAACCTTTTTCTCGAACATATACCCTTTATTTAAAAAGGTAAGAATTCTCTTTTAAAACTTTTTCCTCGAAAATCACCGTCTTGTCCACAGCCCCATCCTGGTCACTTATTTTCCAGCAACATCATACCACCCCCTCGGTATAGTTGCCTAAAACAATCTTCACTTCATTTTCCTTTCAAACTCAAAACTTTGTAAAACTTGCACATGGCCTTAGCAGTTCTTCCCAACTGTCCATATCCGAGGACTCGGCTATTCGAATAGTTTTACCCTCTGCAGAGGTAGTACGCTTTTCCCACACCCATCCGGTCACTCATCGTGTCAGCCACGTCCCGCCATACCGGAGGTATGCGAAGTTGAGTTCCCGGCCATAGCCTGTCCTTTGCTCATGCTAGTATAGGACCCTGCCTCTACGACACTTTCCATCGACACTCAAATCCTCAGAAACTAAGTGTGAGGACTCGTAGTTCTGTCCGGCGGACCCAAGGGAGCCCTTCAATCCTCTTCCTCCGATACGCTCATACCGGCTTCCGGTAGACTTCAATGAAGAGGACCCAGGTCAGGGGGTAGGTCCTCAGACCATCCCCTCATGGAACGAGGTCATCCTCGTTGTTGAGGCATCCAGTACTAACACGAGCAAATTATATGACTACGCCCTTGCCCATATGTGGGTAAATGTGGTCGCACAGGTTATTGGTTGTTCGGTAAGTACCAGGACACAATGTGCATTTTTCAGAAACATCACCATTCACCACTTCTCAATTTCATCACCGACATCTTGGCATACCATAATTCATCCAAGGATTTTCAAAGGAGTTTTGAATAAACAATGTTTTTCCCATCCTATAGTTTTATTAAACAAACTGATATTTCTACATAGAGTGGCAAAATAGTTTTTCATAAACTTTTGAAAAGGTTTTCACAATCATTTCCAATTCTCATAGCAAAATACTTTTAGTCAAACTTGGGTGGTTCGTAATCCCACCAAAAGATTTTCATAGAAGGCTTTGGAGTAAAACAAATTCATTTCGAAATCGTTGTAGACCATTGACACCTCTATATCGGGTGTCTCAAGAATCTACTTGTATTTTGGAAAAGGGTTTTCAAAGTCATAGCTTTCGTGGCAAACACCACATAAATCATTTATGCTAGTTATAGTAAAACAGGTAAATCAAAATAGATGTATATAGGTGCAAGCTCAGTGAAGTAGCTTGCCTGATTTCATCCTAATGCTCCTGGAATTCTTCCCACTGATCAAAGAAATAACTTCCTTCCCTCTTTGATAACTCCTCTCCAAATACCACTCCGGTAGCGTTTATATCTAGCGTCGCAACATGAAAATAAAACAACACCCAATAAGCAAACCATCTCACAAGTGGGACACCAACAAGGAATCATACCACAAACATAGCACTCATTTAATCAAGCAACAACATCAAGCAAATACTAACAAACAACAATCATGAGGGAACATTATTATCTAACAACGAGTTTAGCAATCATCACATCTATCTAGAGGCACCAGAAATCAATCCAAACAAGCAAGACAACACATGCTACTTACACCAGTTCTATATACTAACCAAAGACTAATCATCATAAAGTATAAGCATAAGCTTTATGATTTAAACCCCAACTTTACACAATAAGTACCACTGGTCTAACTACACCTTCGTACTTAAACTACCCAACAAGTCAACTAACCATGTGATAAACACAAGGGCAATATACTAACAGGAGTATACCACCAATCACAAGCTAAGAACATGAAGTATTAAACAACTCCACCTAAGGGTAATTAACAAACCAATTTCCTTAGACAGGAAATACTTCAGACAAAAATTAAATAACCAAATAATTTTCTGTAATTTAACACGTCTCACCAAGCTAAAGTAGAGACATTAACTAGATACTCAAACTAACCCTCACTTAAGACAACCAGGGTTAATCAAGTAAGGCAGCCATATTAATTACACAACACATGCTTAGTAACCAAACCACTAGACATAAATCATCACTAGCTTAACAATTAACTAACCAGTGGTTTACCAATTATGCAGGACAACACATAACATTAGCACCAACATAACCACAGAATACTAACTTCATACTTGTGCTAACAGAACAGAGCACAAACATAGATTTAATTGAAGGTAACTAATAGACAAACCTAGAAATTCCTAATTACTAGGAGAAAGGCTTTATAGGGAATAAAACCCTAACAATTTCATAACTCACAAGTAATTCCCCTAACATGCTAGTACAAATAAGGGAGCACTTCACAACAATGGTTTACCATCCCACACATGCTAGGAAACACAATTATCATCATGAAGGTATAACACATCAATTAATAAAGGATAACTAAAAAAAATAGGCAGAAAAGGTCTAAACCTTATAATTAGCACCACAGTCAATCAATGACTCCTAAATTCAAACCAATTTAGGGAGATGTTCTCCTACACATATAGAAGACAAGCCAATTGGATTTACTCCAAAATTCATCTCCTAAAAATCTACAAAAATCCACAAAGAGCTACTGATGTGTTTACCAAATTGAATAGAACTTTGGTTTTAGATTTCATTTACATACAAGACCAATAGATCTGGAAAGGTATCACTTCAGGCTTTCCAGGGAATTTTAGTTTGCAATATTTGGAGTTATAAAACTCTAGATATTAAATAGTTAGTGAAAATGATACCTTTTTCAATATTTAATCTAGACACCATTTAAATTTATGTTTTTGCAAACAGCCTATTCTAGATGTTTAAGAAAACACATGAGAACACTACAAAATTTGCATCACTCAAATATGTATCATAGATTTACCACATTTGAATTAAACCTATACTGCCATTTAAACAGGAAATTAAACAGGAAAAGGATCTATAAAAAAAAAAAGAACACGGGCCAGATCTGCCCGGATCCGTGCCTTGCGGCGCAGACGGCGGCCCAGCAAGCGGCCCACCTATGTCGGCGAAACGTTACGGGCCTGTCTCCTTCTTCCTCGACACAGAGAGCAGAGCAAGCGAGGCAGCAGGAGCACGGCGAGGTCGGGGCGACGGCTCCGGCGATCCCTGGGAAAAAGGAAGGGGCGCATGAGAGGGATCAGAGCAAGGGGAGAACATGGACACAGAAATGGCAGAGAATGGATGTCCGTGGCGCTCGCGAGCTTGCTCGCAAGTCGGCGGCCAGAGAGGAAGGGGATGAAGACGGCGACGGCGATCCCGGGCGAACTGCAGCGATTCCCTGCACGAAGTTGCAGAGGACGACGAGGCAAAGCTTCCTGTGCCCTTGGATTCGCTCGGGGAGCTCTCACTCGCCGGCGATGCGCGACGGCAGCTTCGGCTGAGGTTCGGTTCGTGGTGAGGAGAAAAGGGAAGTGGGGAGAGGGCGAGAGAGTGGGAGAGGGGAAAGTGAGGATGGGGGAGCAGAGTGGTGGCGTGGGGTGGTGCTCTTATCTCCTCCCAGGGGCAAGGAGGGAGGGCCACGGTGGCGTGCTCGCGGCGACCACGGCGTGGGGAGCACGGTGGCAGAGGAGGCAGTGGAGTGCCGTGCTTCTTATCCTCCCAGGGCGAGGCGTGAGGCAGGGGGTCCTGCGGCGTTGACATGGCGCGGGGACACGGCGACGACAGCGTGAGGAGCACGGCGAGGTCGGCGAGGGAGCACGGCAACATCGGCGAGGGAGCACGGTGGCGTCGGCGTGTTGCGTTGCTGCTACAGGAAGTCAAAGCCCAATTTGCTAAACGCCCCCTATACTTCATTCTCCTCTCACCGATAGGTCCTTGTCTAATTCTTTTATTTCCTTTCCAAAACCAGTAGGTTTTAGGGAATTTAATTGAGGTGCTTAAACCTTTTATAAAAATTAGAGAAAATTCATGTAGCCTCCCATATATATGAGGAAGCTCCACAAAAATTGGTTTTACAAAATAAAATGTTTTGAGCAATATTTGTTCATAGGGTTTAAATAAATCATTTTTTTGAAATTAGTATTTGATACTCCTTTAATATTTTTAAAGCATGTGATAGAATATGGTTTGAACTTTTGGAACTTCTTTGACAAATGTGATAACTTCAAATAAGTTTTATTTTCATAGAGAAAACATTTGTTTTGAGGAAATAGAGAATTGGGGAGGGAAATTATTTATGAAGGTCATTTTTAACTCATGACCTTCATTTCCTTTAAAAAAAAGAATTGAGGGGTTTGTTTTAAATCAGAAAGTAGGTTTTCTTGAGGAGGGAGTGATATGAAGTGGGGATGATTATTAGTTCATCTCACTCCTAGAATTTCGATAAAGAAAACATAATTGTTTTCATGGAATAGAGGAATAGATAGAGAGGGAATTTCAATAAGATCATTTCTTGAAATCAAGATTTGATTTGAGGGTGTAAGTAATTATAGAGGTCTTGTTTTGTTTTCAAGTCATATTACAAATTGGTGGTCAAGTTTGTTTTACTTTAGGATTGAGCACAACTTGGGGAATTATCCTCACAAGCAAACAATCATAACAATCACAACATTACAATATCAATAACACAAATCAAATCATACAAAGTAATCATACCACACTTTTCATAATTAACAATACTATCTTGAAAGTGACCACACTTAATTATGACAAGATGTTGTTTACGAAATATCTCAACTCATAACCCAATAGTTTTCAAAAAGTTCGATAAAGAAATTATGTGGGGTAATATATTTCCCACTAGTGTGGTTTCCCAGTGGAATAAAATAAGAGCTTATAAAATGGGAGTTGCACACACATGCAAAATATCAAGTTTGATAAATAGATAGGAGATAACATATAGATCTCCCTACTTTTGGGGATTACATAATTTTGGAAATACTTTCACTTTCTCAATAAAGGATGTTTTGGTTGTGGCCAAACCCAAATTATTTTTGGAAATGATATTTGAATAAAACAGGAGTGGCAGAAGATATATCTGGAAATGTTTTTCTTGTCATAACATGATCACCAGAGTTTTAAATATATTTTTACTTAGGTTAGGTTACTGGGTTAATATTTCCCAGTCAAACAACTTAAACATTCAAGTCACACAAGGTTAAACAGAACCATTTAAAGGAAAACACAATCATTAGTGAAGTAATTCAAAAAGTTTTTGTTGGTTCTGAATTTTGGGGTCTTATTAATCCTTATTATAAATTTGGGATGTTACAAATCCTTCCCCCCTTAAAATAAATCTCGTCCTCGAGATTTGTCCGGGGGTACAGGGGAGTACGAGGGCACGGGTTTTGGGGTTGACTACTCTTCCGAGGTCGTTGCTTCTTTCAGTAAGGTCGCTATGTGAGGTCTTAACAACTTGATGTTGCGAGGCCTTCTATTGGTTAGTTGTATAAGAATGTGGGTGTCTTTTATGACATCGAATTGCCTTAGTCATACAAGAAGAATTTGTTAACAAGGTAGCTAGTCTTGTCATCAAACTACTTTTCATATTCCAAAGGCTGAGATGTACTGAACTATCTGATGTTCCGTTTATTTGTATATGACACTCACTTGTTAGAGTATACAGAAGTGATTTGTTAACAAGTTCATGAGGCTTGTTACCAAACTACTTCTATATAACACGAACATTGGAATATCACACTATTTCTTGAGAGATTAAGAATAATAGATTCTGATATAAGAGTTTCCAAATACTCAATGATAGTCTGGTATATTGCTTCTTTGCCAACCTAAGGAATCTTTCTTCAATGTCTTCTTGTCGTAGTTCCTCCTTCTTGTGGTCTCTGAGCTCGAGTCTTCGTAGAAATTCTTATGCACTCCTTGAGTTTCTCTAGTTGCCAATCTGAAACGAGTCTCCTTATGTCTTCATTTCTTGTCAAGGCATGCAGCCCTGAGTTAGAAGTTAGTACTATCACGGTTACTTAGGTCAGATGTTAATCTAAAGTTAGGTAAGATAAGTTAGTGTGATATCCTTGTAATTTCACCAATTAATCTTGCAAGGTGAGGCTCGTATCTTCACGAGGTTGGCATAAAATTGCAGTTTCCTTCGAGATCTTGACGCACTTGCTCCAGATGGTGCATGAATGACTTGCCGGTTAAGTTGTAAAAATCTCAGGCTATTTGGTTAAAGATCGGGGGTCTTTTGTATCTTGCGGAACTGTCAGTTCTGTTTGGGAGATGGTTTAGATGAGAGAGAAAAGTATTTTAGAAAGCTTTTCCTTGGCGGGTTTACATCCGTAACAAGGTGCACTTAGGTGGCAAAAGGGATTTTTTTTTTTGGCGTGATTGTGAAACACACATGAAAAACATCACACAAACAGAGCACACACAAGCAAGGTGCACACAAGGTACGTTTAGTACCAACGGATGTCTAATACGCATGGTAATCGGGGTGAAACAACCAAGGTTCCTATCATATGTTTTTCCTATGGGTCTTGGTTAAGCAGGGGTGCTGAAATCTTCATTTCGTCGCCTTAGTCTTCAGCTGGAGGAACTGAGATTGTCGAAGTAGCAACTTGAGTAGAATTGCTGAGGTTGAGCTGAGGTCTTCGGAGGTCTCTTGCTTTGTTGGTGTCGACGATCTTGGCATTTGCAAGTCAACCACCTTGATGTTGAATGTTGAATATTCGAGATGGGAGCTTCTTCTTGTAGGTGCTAGCTAATTAGGTCTCACTTGGGTTCATCGTCAAGTATTTTGAACGGGTAAGAGTAAGTAGAGAAATCCTTGGAAAATCTTAAAATAGCGGGGTAAGACTTTGAAATATTTGAGAAGATGAGAAGTATTGGAAGTCATTTTTGGACTCCCCTGGATAAAGATATATTTTTGGTATTAATATATTTCTAACAAAATACTTTCTTTCCTAACTAACGTCCATGCTAACTAAGGTCTGTTACAGTCAGGATGGCTCTGATACCAAGTCTGTGGGGACCCCGGACTAACTGTCCGAAATACCCTTGTGCCTACATATCAGCGATCCCATGATCAGTGCGTCGCTGAAGCACAATTAAACTTGGTAACCAAAGAACATCCATACATACCGAATTTATTTACTTACTTGATGGAAGTGATCAGCTTCATCAGGTGCTTGCAGCGGAATCACCAAACAACGTGGAGCCCAAGTCATTCGCCTTAACCCTACAGGCAGCTGACTGGGAAGCGCCCTAGTTCGCAAGGACGTCAGTGAACTCCTCTTCTTCGAACTGTTTCTTCTTCCACAATCTGGCTAAGACAATAGCCAGGGACGAAACCAATATGAGTACATTTGATTGTACTCGCAAACTACCCCAACTTGAGCATGCACTAGTTTTGATAATCTTTCAATAATACCTTTATTTTTAGAACAAAACATCTCTATACCGTTATTAAAAAGGGAAGAGTAGATCTTTTAATCTTGTTGAAGACAAAACATTTTGGAAAGTAATTTCTCAATACCGGGGTTGGAAACAACCCTTTTTGGAAAGTAGTTTTCTCACTATTTTTGGTTGAAAAAGGTAAGAAGTCTTTTTAAACCTTTTTCTCGAACATATACCCTTTATTTAAAAAGGTAAGAATTCTCTTTTAAAACTTTTTCCTCGAAAATCACCGTCTTGTCCACAGCCCCATCCTGGTCACTTATTTTCCAGCAACATCATACCACCCCCTCGGTATAGTTGCCTAAAACAATCTTCACTTCATTTTCCTTTCAAACTCAAAACTTTGTAAAACTTGCACATGGCCTTAGCAGTTCTTCCCAACTGTCCATATCCGAGGACTCGGCTATTCGAATAGTTTTACCCTCTGCAGAGGTAGTACGCTTTTCCCACACCCATCCGGTCACTCATCGTGTCAGCCACGTCCCGCCATACCGGAGGTATGCGAAGTTGAGTTCCCGGCCATAGCCTGTCCTTTGCTCATGCTAGTATAGGACCCTGCCTCTACGACACTTTCCATCGACACTCAAATCCTCAGAAACTAAGTGTGAGGACTCGTAGTTCTGTCCGGCGGACCCAAGGGAGCCCTTCAATCCTCTTCCTCCGATACGCTCATACCGGCTTCCGGTAGACTTCAATGAAGAGGACCCAGGTCAGGGGGTAGGTCCTCAGACCATCCCCTCATGGAACGAGGTCATCCTCGTTGTTGAGGCATCCAGTACTAACACGAGCAAATTATATGACTACGCCCTTGCCCATATGTGGGTAAATGTGGTCGCACAGGTTATTGGTTGTTCGGTAAGTACCAGGACACAATGTGCATTTTTCAGAAACATCACCATTCACCACTTCTCAATTTCATCACCGACATCTTGGCATACCATAATTCATCCAAGGATTTTCAAAGGAGTTTTGAATAAACAATGTTTTTCCCATCCTATAGTTTTATTAAACAAACTGATATTTCTACATAGAGTGGCAAAATAGTTTTTCATAAACTTTTGAAAAGGTTTTCACAATCATTTCCAATTCTCATAGCAAAATACTTTTAGTCAAACTTGGGTGGTTCGTAATCCCACCAAAAGATTTTCATAGAAGGCTTTGGAGTAAAACAAATTCATTTCGAAATCGTTGTAGACCATTGACACCTCTATATCGGGTGTCTCAAGAATCTACTTGTATTTTGGAAAAGGGTTTTCAAAGTCATAGCTTTCGTGGCAAACACCACATAAATCATTTATGCTAGTTATAGTAAAACAGGTAAATCAAAATAGATGTATATAGGTGCAAGCTCAGTGAAGTAGCTTGCCTGATTTCATCCTAATGCTCCTGGAATTCTTCCCACTGATCAAAGAAATAACTTCCTTCCCTCTTTGATAACTCCTCTCCAAATACCACTCCGGTAGCGTTTATATCTAGCGTCGCAACATGAAAATAAAACAACACCCAATAAGCAAACCATCTCACAAGTGGGACACCAACAAGGAATCATACCACAAACATAGCACTCATTTAATCAAGCAACAACATCAAGCAAATACTAACAAACAACAATCATGAGGGAACATTATTATCTAACAACGAGTTTAGCAATCATCACATCTATCTAGAGGCACCAGAAATCAATCCAAACAAGCAAGACAACACATGCTACTTACACCAGTTCTATATACTAACCAAAGACTAATCATCATAAAGTATAAGCATAAGCTTTATGATTTAAACCCCAACTTTACACAATAAGTACCACTGGTCTAACTACACCTTCGTACTTAAACTACCCAACAAGTCAACTAACCATGTGATAAACACAAGGGCAATATACTAACAGGAGTATACCACCAATCACAAGCTAAGAACATGAAGTATTAAACAACTCCACCTAAGGGTAATTAACAAACCAATTTCCTTAGACAGGAAATACTTCAGACAAAAATTAAATAACCAAATAATTTTCTGTAATTTAACACGTCTCACCAAGCTAAAGTAGAGACATTAACTAGATACTCAAACTAACCCTCACTTAAGACAACCAGGGTTAATCAAGTAAGGCAGCCATATTAATTACACAACACATGCTTAGTAACCAAACCACTAGACATAAATCATCACTAGCTTAACAATTAACTAACCAGTGGTTTACCAATTATGCAGGACAACACATAACATTAGCACCAACATAACCACAGAATACTAACTTCATACTTGTGCTAACAGAACAGAGCACAAACATAGATTTAATTGAAGGTAACTAATAGACAAACCTAGAAATTCCTAATTACTAGGAGAAAGGCTTTATAGGGAATAAAACCCTAACAATTTCATAACTCACAAGTAATTCCCCTAACATGCTAGTACAAATAAGGGAGCACTTCACAACAATGGTTTACCATCCCACACATGCTAGGAAACACAATTATCATCATGAAGGTATAACACATCAATTAATAAAGGATAACTAAAAAAAATAGGCAGAAAAGGTCTAAACCTTATAATTAGCACCACAGTCAATCAATGACTCCTAAATTCAAACCAATTTAGGGAGATGTTCTCCTACACATATAGAAGACAAGCCAATTGGATTTACTCCAAAATTCATCTCCTAAAAATCTACAAAAATCCACAAAGAGCTACTGATGTGTTTACCAAATTGAATAGAACTTTGGTTTTAGATTTCATTTACATACAAGACCAATAGATCTGGAAAGGTATCACTTCAGGCTTTCCAGGGAATTTTAGTTTGCAATATTTGGAGTTATAAAACTCTAGATATTAAATAGTTAGTGAAAATGATACCTTTTTCAATATTTAATCTAGACACCATTTAAATTTATGTTTTTGCAAACAGCCTATTCTAGATGTTTAAGAAAACACATGAGAACACTACAAAATTTGCATCACTCAAATATGTATCATAGATTTACCACATTTGAATTAAACCTATACTGCCATTTAAACAGGAAATTAAACAGGAAAAGGATCTATAAAAAAAAAAAGAACACGGGCCAGATCTGCCCGGATCCGTGCCTTGCGGCGCAGACGGCGGCCCAGCAAGCGGCCCACCTATGTCGGCGAAACGTTACGGGCCTGTCTCCTTCTTCCTCGACACAGAGAGCAGAGCAAGCGAGGCAGCAGGAGCACGGCGAGGTCGGGGCGACGGCTCCGGCGATCCCTGGGAAAAAGGAAGGGGCGCATGAGAGGGATCAGAGCAAGGGGAGAACATGGACACAGAAATGGCAGAGAATGGATGTCCGTGGCGCTCGCGAGCTTGCTCGCAAGTCGGCGGCCAGAGAGGAAGGGGATGAAGACGGCGACGGCGATCCCGGGCGAACTGCAGCGATTCCCTGCACGAAGTTGCAGAGGACGACGAGGCAAAGCTTCCTGTGCCCTTGGATTCGCTCGGGGAGCTCTCACTCGCCGGCGATGCGCGACGGCAGCTTCGGCTGAGGTTCGGTTCGTGGTGAGGAGAAAAGGGAAGTGGGGAGAGGGCGAGAGAGTGGGAGAGGGGAAAGTGAGGATGGGGGAGCAGAGTGGTGGCGTGGGGTGGTGCTCTTATCTCCTCCCAGGGGCAAGGAGGGAGGGCCACGGTGGCGTGCTCGCGGCGACCACGGCGTGGGGAGCACGGTGGCAGAGGAGGCAGTGGAGTGCCGTGCTTCTTATCCTCCCAGGGCGAGGCGTGAGGCAGGGGGTCCTGCGGCGTTGACATGGCGCGGGGACACGGCGACGACAGCGTGAGGAGCACGGCGAGGTCGGCGAGGGAGCACGGCAACATCGGCGAGGGAGCACGGTGGCGTCGGCGTGTTGCGTTGCTGCTACAGGAAGTCAAAGCCCAATTTGCTAAACGCCCCCTATACTTCATTCTCCTCTCACCGATAGGTCCTTGTCTAATTCTTTTATTTCCTTTCCAAAACCAGTAGGTTTTAGGGAATTTAATTGAGGTGCTTAAACCTTTTATAAAAATTAGAGAAAATTCATGTAGCCTCCCATATATATGAGGAAGCTCCACAAAAATTGGTTTTACAAAATAAAATGTTTTGAGCAATATTTGTTCATAGGGTTTAAATAAATCATTTTTTTGAAATTAGTATTTGATACTCCTTTAATATTTTTAAAGCATGTGATAGAATATGGTTTTGAACTTTTGGAACTTCTTTGACAAATGTGATAACTTCAAATAAGTTTTATTTTCATAGAGAAAACATTTGTTTTGAGGAAATAGAGAATTGGGGAGGGAAATTATTTATGAAGGTCATTTTTAACTCATGACCTTCATTTCCTTTAAAAAAAAGAATTGAGGGGTTTGTTTTAAATCAGAAAGTAGGTTTTCTTGAGGAGGGAGTGATATGAAGTGGGGATGATTATTAGTTCATCTCACTCCTAGAATTTCGATAAAGAAAACATAATTGTTTTCATGGAATAGAGGAATAGATAGAGAGGGAATTTCAATAAGATCATTTCTTGAAATCAAGATTTGATTTGAGGGTGTAAGTAATTATAGAGGTCTTGTTTTGTTTTCAAGTCATATTACAAATTGGTGGTCAAGTTTGTTTTACTTTAGGATTGAGCACAACTTGGGGAATTATCCTCACAAGCAAACAATCATAACAATCACAACATTACAATATCAATAACACAAATCAAATCATACAAAGTAATCATACCACACTTTTCATAATTAACAATACTATCTTGAAAGTGACCACACTTAATTATGACAAGATGTTGTTTACGAAATATCTCAACTCATAACCCAATAGTTTTCAAAAAGTTCGATAAAGAAATTATGTGGGGTAATATATTTCCCACTAGTGTGGTTTCCCAGTGGAATAAAATAAGAGCTTATAAAATGGGAGTTGCACACACATGCAAAATATCAAGTTTGATAAATAGATAGGAGATAACATATAGATCTCCCTACTTTTGGGGATTACATAATTTTGGAAATACTTTCACTTTCTCAATAAAGGATGTTTTGGTTGTGGCCAAACCCAAATTATTTTTGGAAATGATATTTGAATAAAACAGGAGTGGCAGAAGATATATCTGGAAATGTTTTTCTTGTCATAACATGATCACCAGAGTTTTAAATATATTTTTACTTAGGTTAGGTTACTGGGTTAATATTTCCCAGTCAAACAACTTAAACATTCAAGTCACACAAGGTTAAACAGAACCATTTAAAGGAAAACACAATCATTAGTGAAGTAATTCAAAAAGTTTTTGTTGGTTCTGAATTTTGGGGTCTTATTAATCCTTATTATAAATTTGGGATGTTACAAATCCTTCCCCCCTTAAAATAAATCTCGTCCTCGAGATTTGTCCGGGGGTACAGGGGAGTACGAGGGCACGGGTTTTGGGGTTGACTACTCTTCCGAGGTCGTTGCTTCTTTCAGTAAGGTCGCTATGTGAGGTCTTAACAACTTGATGTTGCGAGGCCTTCTATTGGTTAGTTGTATAAGAATGTGGGTGTCTTTTATGACATCGAATTGCCTTAGTCATACAAGAAGAATTTGTTAACAAGGTAGCTAGTCTTGTCATCAAACTACTTTTCATATTCCAAAGGCTGAGATGTACTGAACTATCTGATGTTCCGTTTATTTGTATATGACACTCACTTGTTAGAGTATACAGAAGTGATTTGTTAACAAGTTCATGAGGCTTGTTACCAAACTACTTCTATATAACACGAACATTGGAATATCACACTATTTCTTGAGAGATTAAGAATAATAGATTCTGATATAAGAGTTTCCAAATACTCAATGATAGTCTGGTATATTGCTTCTTTGCCAACCTAAGGAATCTTTCTTCAATGTCTTCTTGTCGTAGTTCCTCCTTCTTGTGGTCTCTGAGCTCGAGTCTTCGTAGAAATTCTTATGCACTCCTTGAGTTTCTCTAGTTGCCAATCTGAAACGAGTCTCCTTATGTCTTCATTTCTTGTCAAGGCATGCAGCCCTGAGTTAGAAGTTAGTACTATCACGGTTACTTAGGTCAGATGTTAATCTAAAGTTAGGTAAGATAAGTTAGTGTGATATCCTTGTAATTTCACCAATTAATCTTGCAAGGTGAGGCTCGTATCTTCACGAGGTTGGCATAAAATTGCAGTTTCCTTCGAGATCTTGACGCACTTGCTCCAGATGGTGCATGAATGACTTGCCGGTTAAGTTGTAAAAATCTCAGGCTATTTGGTTAAAGATCGGGGGTCTTTTGTATCTTGCGGAACTGTCAGTTCTGTTTGGGAGATGGTTTAGATGAGAGAGAAAAGTATTTTAGAAAGCTTTTCCTTGGCGGGTTTACATCCGTAACAAGGTGCACTTAGGTGGCAAAAGGGATTTTTTTTTTTTGGCGTGATTGTGAAACACACATGAAAAACATCACACAAACAGAGCACACACAAGCAAGGTGCACACAAGGTACGTTTAGTACCAACGGATGTCTAATACGCATGGTAATCGGGGTGAAACAACCAAGGTTCCTATCATATGTTTTTCCTATGGGTCTTGGTTAAGCAGGGGTGCTGAAATCTTCATTTCGTCGCCTTAGTCTTCAGCTGGAGGAACTGAGATTGTCGAAGTAGCAACTTGAGTAGAATTGCTGAGGTTGAGCTGAGGTCTTCGGAGGTCTCTTGCTTTGTTGGTGTCGACGATCTTGGCATTTGCAAGTCAACCACCTTGATGTTGAATGTTGAATATTCGAGATGGGAGCTTCTTCTTGTAGGTGCTAGCTAATTAGGTCTCACTTGGGTTCATCGTCAAGTATTTTGAACGGGTAAGAGTAAGTAGAGAAATCCTTGGAAAATCTTAAAATAGCGGGGTAAGACTTTGAAATATTTGAGAAGATGAGAAGTATTGGAAGTCATTTTTGGACTCCCCTGGATAAAGATATATTTTTGGTATTAATATATTTCTAACAAAATACTTTCTTTCCTAACTAACGTCCATGCTAACTAAGGTCTGTTACAGTCAGGATGGCTCTGATACCAAGTCTGTGGGGACCCCGGACTAACTGTCCGAAATACCCTTGTGCCTACATATCAGCGATCCCATGATCAGTGCGTCGCTGAAGCACAATTAAACTTGGTAACCAAAGAACATCCATACATACCGAATTTATTTACTTACTTGATGGAAGTGATCAGCTTCATCAGGTGCTTGCAGCGGAATCACCAAACAACGTGGAGCCCAAGTCATTCGCCTTAACCCTACAGGCAGCTGACTGGGAAGCGCCCTAGTTCGCAAGGACGTCAGTGAACTCCTCTTCTTCGAACTGTTTCTTCTTCCACAATCTGGCTAAGACAATAGCCAGGGACGAAACCAATATGAGTACATTTGATTGTACTCGCAAACTACCCCAACTTGAGCATGCACTAGTTTTGATAATCTTTCAATAATACCTTTATTTTTAGAACAAAACATCTCTATACCGTTATTAAAAAGGGAAGAGTAGATCTTTTAATCTTGTTGAAGACAAAACATTTTGGAAAGTAATTTCTCAATACCGGGGTTGGAAACAACCCTTTTTGGAAAGTAGTTTTCTCACTATTTTTGGTTGAAAAAGGTAAGAAGTCTTTTTAAACCTTTTTCTCGAACATATACCCTTTATTTAAAAAGGTAAGAATTCTCTTTTAAAACTTTTTCCTCGAAAATCACCGTCTTGTCCACAGCCCCATCCTGGTCACTTATTTTCCAGCAACATCATACCACCCCCTCGGTATAGTTGCCTAAAACAATCTTCACTTCATTTTCCTTTCAAACTCAAAACTTTGTAAAACTTGCACATGGCCTTAGCAGTTCTTCCCAACTGTCCATATCCGAGGACTCGGCTATTCGAATAGTTTTACCCTCTGCAGAGGTAGTACGCTTTTCCCACACCCATCCGGTCACTCATCGTGTCAGCCACGTCCCGCCATACCGGAGGTATGCGAAGTTGAGTTCCCGGCCATAGCCTGTCCTTTGCTCATGCTAGTATAGGACCCTGCCTCTACGACACTTTCCATCGACACTCAAATCCTCAGAAACTAAGTGTGAGGACTCGTAGTTCTGTCCGGCGGACCCAAGGGAGCCCTTCAATCCTCTTCCTCCGATACGCTCATACCGGCTTCCGGTAGACTTCAATGAAGAGGACCCAGGTCAGGGGGTAGGTCCTCAGACCATCCCCTCATGGAACGAGGTCATCCTCGTTGTTGAGGCATCCAGTACTAACACGAGCAAATTATATGACTACGCCCTTGCCCATATGTGGGTAAATGTGGTCGCACAGGTTATTGGTTGTTCGGTAAGTACCAGGACACAATGTGCATTTTTCAGAAACATCACCATTCACCACTTCTCAATTTCATCACCGACATCTTGGCATACCATAATTCATCCAAGGATTTTCAAAGGAGTTTTGAATAAACAATGTTTTTCCCATCCTATAGTTTTATTAAACAAACTGATATTTCTACATAGAGTGGCAAAATAGTTTTTCATAAACTTTTGAAAAGGTTTTCACAATCATTTCCAATTCTCATAGCAAAATACTTTTAGTCAAACTTGGGTGGTTCGTAATCCCACCAAAAGATTTTCATAGAAGGCTTTGGAGTAAAACAAATTCATTTCGAAATCGTTGTAGACCATTGACACCTCTATATCGGGTGTCTCAAGAATCTACTTGTATTTTGGAAAAGGGTTTTCAAAGTCATAGCTTTCGTGGCAAACACCACATAAATCATTTATGCTAGTTATAGTAAAACAGGTAAATCAAAATAGATGTATATAGGTGCAAGCTCAGTGAAGTAGCTTGCCTGATTTCATCCTAATGCTCCTGGAATTCTTCCCACTGATCAAAGAAATAACTTCCTTCCCTCTTTGATAACTCCTCTCCAAATACCACTCCGGTAGCGTTTATATCTAGCGTCGCAACATGAAAATAAAACAACACCCAATAAGCAAACCATCTCACAAGTGGGACACCAACAAGGAATCATACCACAAACATAGCACTCATTTAATCAAGCAACAACATCAAGCAAATACTAACAAACAACAATCATGAGGGAACATTATTATCTAACAACGAGTTTAGCAATCATCACATCTATCTAGAGGCACCAGAAATCAATCCAAACAAGCAAGACAACACATGCTACTTACACCAGTTCTATATACTAACCAAAGACTAATCATCATAAAGTATAAGCATAAGCTTTATGATTTAAACCCCAACTTTACACAATAAGTACCACTGGTCTAACTACACCTTCGTACTTAAACTACCCAACAAGTCAACTAACCATGTGATAAACACAAGGGCAATATACTAACAGGAGTATACCACCAATCACAAGCTAAGAACATGAAGTATTAAACAACTCCACCTAAGGGTAATTAACAAACCAATTTCCTTAGACAGGAAATACTTCAGACAAAAATTAAATAACCAAATAATTTTCTGTAATTTAACACGTCTCACCAAGCTAAAGTAGAGACATTAACTAGATACTCAAACTAACCCTCACTTAAGACAACCAGGGTTAATCAAGTAAGGCAGCCATATTAATTACACAACACATGCTTAGTAACCAAACCACTAGACATAAATCATCACTAGCTTAACAATTAACTAACCAGTGGTTTACCAATTATGCAGGACAACACATAACATTAGCACCAACATAACCACAGAATACTAACTTCATACTTGTGCTAACAGAACAGAGCACAAACATAGATTTAATTGAAGGTAACTAATAGACAAACCTAGAAATTCCTAATTACTAGGAGAAAGGCTTTATAGGGAATAAAACCCTAACAATTTCATAACTCACAAGTAATTCCCCTAACATGCTAGTACAAATAAGGGAGCACTTCACAACAATGGTTTACCATCCCACACATGCTAGGAAACACAATTATCATCATGAAGGTATAACACATCAATTAATAAAGGATAACTAAAAAAAATAGGCAGAAAAGGTCTAAACCTTATAATTAGCACCACAGTCAATCAATGACTCCTAAATTCAAACCAATTTAGGGAGATGTTCTCCTACACATATAGAAGACAAGCCAATTGGATTTACTCCAAAATTCATCTCCTAAAAATCTACAAAAATCCACAAAGAGCTACTGATGTGTTTACCAAATTGAATAGAACTTTGGTTTTAGATTTCATTTACATACAAGACCAATAGATCTGGAAAGGTATCACTTCAGGCTTTCCAGGGAATTTTAGTTTGCAATATTTGGAGTTATAAAACTCTAGATATTAAATAGTTAGTGAAAATGATACCTTTTTCAATATTTAATCTAGACACCATTTAAATTTATGTTTTTGCAAACAGCCTATTCTAGATGTTTAAGAAAACACATGAGAACACTACAAAATTTGCATCACTCAAATATGTATCATAGATTTACCACATTTGAATTAAACCTATACTGCCATTTAAACAGGAAATTAAACAGGAAAAGGATCTATAAAAAAAAAAAGAACACGGGCCAGATCTGCCCGGATCCGTGCCTTGCGGCGCAGACGGCGGCCCAGCAAGCGGCCCACCTATGTCGGCGAAACGTTACGGGCCTGTCTCCTTCTTCCTCGACACAGAGAGCAGAGCAAGCGAGGCAGCAGGAGCACGGCGAGGTCGGGGCGACGGCTCCGGCGATCCCTGGGAAAAAGGAAGGGGCGCATGAGAGGGATCAGAGCAAGGGGAGAACATGGACACAGAAATGGCAGAGAATGGATGTCCGTGGCGCTCGCGAGCTTGCTCGCAAGTCGGCGGCCAGAGAGGAAGGGGATGAAGACGGCGACGGCGATCCCGGGCGAACTGCAGCGATTCCCTGCACGAAGTTGCAGAGGACGACGAGGCAAAGCTTCCTGTGCCCTTGGATTCGCTCGGGGAGCTCTCACTCGCCGGCGATGCGCGACGGCAGCTTCGGCTGAGGTTCGGTTCGTGGTGAGGAGAAAAGGGAAGTGGGGAGAGGGCGAGAGAGTGGGAGAGGGGAAAGTGAGGATGGGGGAGCAGAGTGGTGGCGTGGGGTGGTGCTCTTATCTCCTCCCAGGGGCAAGGAGGGAGGGCCACGGTGGCGTGCTCGCGGCGACCACGGCGTGGGGAGCACGGTGGCAGAGGAGGCAGTGGAGTGCCGTGCTTCTTATCCTCCCAGGGCGAGGCGTGAGGCAGGGGGTCCTGCGGCGTTGACATGGCGCGGGGACACGGCGACGACAGCGTGAGGAGCACGGCGAGGTCGGCGAGGGAGCACGGCAACATCGGCGAGGGAGCACGGTGGCGTCGGCGTGTTGCGTTGCTGCTACAGGAAGTCAAAGCCCAATTTGCTAAACGCCCCCTATACTTCATTCTCCTCTCACCGATAGGTCCTTGTCTAATTCTTTTATTTCCTTTCCAAAACCAGTAGGTTTTAGGGAATTTAATTGAGGTGCTTAAACCTTTTATAAAAATTAGAGAAAATTCATGTAGCCTCCCATATATATGAGGAAGCTCCACAAAAATTGGTTTTACAAAATAAAATGTTTTGAGCAATATTTGTTCATAGGGTTTAAATAAATCATTTTTTTGAAATTAGTATTTGATACTCCTTTAATATTTTTAAAGCATGTGATAGAATATGGTTTTGAACTTTTGGAACTTCTTTGACAAATGTGATAACTTCAAATAAGTTTTATTTTCATAGAGAAAACATTTGTTTTGAGGAAATAGAGAATTGGGGAGGGAAATTATTTATGAAGGTCATTTTTAACTCATGACCTTCATTTCCTTTAAAAAAAAGAATTGAGGGGTTTGTTTTAAATCAGAAAGTAGGTTTTCTTGAGGAGGGAGTGATATGAAGTGGGGATGATTATTAGTTCATCTCACTCCTAGAATTTCGATAAAGAAAACATAATTGTTTTCATGGAATAGAGGAATAGATAGAGAGGGAATTTCAATAAGATCATTTCTTGAAATCAAGATTTGATTTGAGGGTGTAAGTAATTATAGAGGTCTTGTTTTGTTTTCAAGTCATATTACAAATTGGTGGTCAAGTTTGTTTTACTTTAGGATTGAGCACAACTTGGGGAATTATCCTCACAAGCAAACAATCATAACAATCACAACATTACAATATCAATAACACAAATCAAATCATACAAAGTAATCATACCACACTTTTCATAATTAACAATACTATCTTGAAAGTGACCACACTTAATTATGACAAGATGTTGTTTACGAAATATCTCAACTCATAACCCAATAGTTTTCAAAAAGTTCGATAAAGAAATTATGTGGGGTAATATATTTCCCACTAGTGTGGTTTCCCAGTGGAATAAAATAAGAGCTTATAAAATGGGAGTTGCACACACATGCAAAATATCAAGTTTGATAAATAGATAGGAGATAACATATAGATCTCCCTACTTTTGGGGATTACATAATTTTGGAAATACTTTCACTTTCTCAATAAAGGATGTTTTGGTTGTGGCCAAACCCAAATTATTTTTGGAAATGATATTTGAATAAAACAGGAGTGGCAGAAGATATATCTGGAAATGTTTTTCTTGTCATAACATGATCACCAGAGTTTTAAATATATTTTTACTTAGGTTAGGTTACTGGGTTAATATTTCCCAGTCAAACAACTTAAACATTCAAGTCACACAAGGTTAAACAGAACCATTTAAAGGAAAACACAATCATTAGTGAAGTAATTCAAAAAGTTTTTGTTTGTTCTGAATTTTGGGGTCTTATTAATCCTTATTATAAATTTGGGATGTTACACTCCCCTTCCATCCTGGATCTCCAGCGACCAGCGCGCGGCGACGGCGATCGGTGGCGGCGGCGCGGGAGAGGAGGAAGAAAGGGGACTGGAGTGAAGGATCGATTTGGGCCCTCATCCTCTCCTTTGGATGCCCATCTGGCTGGAGGGAGTTAGTGAGTCAGCCCTCCACTAGGCCCAGTTATTTTTACAGGACTAGGCCCAGTTGATCTTGTGGATTCGAAGTTTTTCTTTTATTTTTCTAGCTTGGATTATTATTCCCCCTCAAAAAAAAAACCTTGGATTATTATTTTGAAAAAAACAGTTAACGTTGGATGCACGCACACGTCACACATGTATACCACCATAACACACATGTTTCTCATTGAAAAGTGATACTAAATTACTACCTCCGATCCGAACTAAACGTCGCCAGAATTGAACTACCCACGACATTTTTTTTTTTTGGATCGGAGGGGGTATGTCTTCACTTTTTTGCAAATCATGTATTCCACATGATGAGGGAGTATGTCTTCACAATACACAACGAGCATCAAATCAGGGTTTAAACATCTTCAACAGATAAAAACATCTCCAACATATCGTCTATTAGGGACAACTATAGAGGTGAAGTTCAGTATCACTGGTCACAAGTACAAGGTGGGGTACAATTTGGACGATGCCATACAAGTATACAACCTCATTGGTCTACTTTCGTGAAGATGATTTCCAAAGCCTGACAATTTGTTTGTTTCATCTGTGATTAATTTATTCAGACTTTTTTTAAACTCCTATTCTACCCCATCTATAGTTTTCATATCTCGATCCTTCACCAAAGAATCATGTCTTCTCGTCATACACAGACTCCAAATTGTCCTACATCTCATGTGCACGTGGGTAATATATTGTATTGATTTACAAATGAATCATGTCTATTCTCTTTCTATTCAACACTCTTCATTCTTCTTTCGTGACACCGATGAGTATGTTGTCTTTACAATTGGATCACATACATGTGAACATTCTTCATATTATCGGTGAGTAAAAGATGTATTCCATCATAGACTTCCATGACGAGTAACTTGAAGAATCAAAATTTATGATGCCACTTATGGTGGCCCCTTCTTCCATAACCACTGTGAGGAGCAACTCAAACAACACACTCGCCATGCCACGCTATGGCTAAGAAAGTGTCTCTTATTCTGATAAAGTTCTCAAAACTGAAGTACCAATATCAATACACACATACACCAAATTTAACGCGGAAACCCTCCCAAGTTTGGGTAAAAAAACACTAGACAGAGCTACCCAGTTTCTTTTGCATTATTGATACTATTATCAAATGTGATATATAACAAGTTCATCTCTGTTAAGCACTACATGATTTCATATATCAACATTTCAAAATCTTGGATGTGAACAACAAGATTTGAGACACGAAAAATATAGAACGGAACAATGTCATCAAAGATGGTGGATTACATTTTGAAGCAAAGAAGATACTAGATCAGAACTTCACGGGCTGGAGATAACATCTATTGATTGATACCAAACTTATTGTCTCATTTCCTTCTCTGTTGGTGTTTTTTCTTCTTCTTCTTCAAACCGGAGTCTAATATGAAATTCATCACTTTTCTGGGTGGTGACTAGGTTTTAATCTTAACACCCCTTTTCTCACGTATAAAGTCCAAAATCCATGTGTCATAATCATAATGGGTTGTGAGTTACTGCACATGTTTGAGTAGTGTACTTGTGTAGAAGGCTTCATATTATGGATCTTAATCTAGCCGAAATGAACCTTAATCTAGCCGTTAAATTTGAGCGTAGGCATTCATGTCAAAAACATGTGCCATGCGCTGACCCCAAACCCTGGCTGTGCTAGTTAGAGTCACGAACGTCCCCTGGTTATTACATTAGCATGTCTTGGCGCTACAAGAAGATCATAGAGGGAGCGTGCCGTGGCGAGTGAGACTAGACACGAGAAGAGAAAGGAAAACAGCCAGAAACGTATGTGTGTGCCACATCGGTAGATGCTTAGCTACAAAGTACTCCCAGCTCCAACGGTAAGATTTCCATGGACGATCCCTACAGCTCCTAGCTGTACCATCCCACGCGTACGTATGCGTGTCAGCGTGTGTGTTCGTGAGCGGCGTACACGGACCCGGTCCATGGACGGTCTCTCTTTCCTGCTTTGCCCGGAACGGAAACTGCGTCTGCGTGTGGAGCGGACGGTGGCCAGAGCCTTGCCCAGTGCAAAATGGGAGAGAGAGAACTCTAGACTCTAGAGAACTAGAGAGAGAGAGGAAGAAGAGAGAGAGAGGAAAAAGGAATCCGCTTTTTCTACCCTCCACCATTTGCATTTCACCTCCCCATCCCCTCAATAAACCCTCCCCCCTTCCATTCACACAATCCCCTCCTCCCTCCCCAACAAAGCCGGCTCCTTCTCGACCCCCACCGTCGCCGATCACCGCCGCCGCGACGGGGGCGGGTGCTCCTGGTCCCAAGAGCCAGCGCCAGTTCCTGGCGATTCTTCCTGGGTACTCCCTTCTCCTGCTTTTTTACCCCCGCGCTGTAACCTCGCCCCGGACCGGGACGAGATCTCCCCGTGCTTGTGCGACGCCCGATGGCTCCCGATCGTGCTTCTTCCCACCCCCAAACTGGTTCCGACTTCCGAGCGTGCTTGGTAGCAGCGGTGAGGGTTTCCGCGCAGACACACAACTGGGTAATAGCGCAATGTAGGATCCAGTCCGAGAAATTACGACTTTCCCCGCTACGTCCGCCCGCCTCTTGGATTAGCACCACACAAGCGAGCGACCCCCTTGAATTTTGTTTTTTTTGTGTGTGGCCATGGCCCATGGGATTTGTTTCATTCGATTAGCAACTACTGCAGGGTGTGGACCTGAAAAGGCACCGTATTACTTACTGTTCTCGCCCTCTTGCGGCCTTGCTCTGCTTTGTACTGTACTTGTTTACTTCCGCCATTAACTGTGCCTTGCAGTCTCAGGTGTGTGTGACCTAGTGAGTTTTACATGTTTGGTCCATTTATAGCGCTATCTTTGTTGTAATTTTGGGGAATACGAAGAGGAATATGCCAAATTGCCTGCATTTTCTTGGAACTATTGCTGTGTACTTTGCCCGGATAATCTCTGAGTGAGTTTAGGGATAGGGGAGAACTGGGGCTTGCACCAATTGTGTCTACTGCAGTGTTGAATTGCATCAAGTTTAGGTAGCTAGTACATGTTTGATTAATTGAGTTCCATTTATTGCTCTGTCGTTGTTGTAAGTTTGGGAATTCAAAGAGGAAGGCGAAATTGCATGCATTTTCTTGGAATTATTGTGTATCCTGTTCGCGCAAACGTACTTTGCCCGGGTAATTGTTGAGCGAGTTTAAGGGGTAGGAGAGGACTGAGGCTTGCACGAATTATGTGTGCTCAGATGTTGAATTGCATCAAGTTTAGCTACCTACATGTTTGACTGTTAATTTCCATTCATCACACTATCTTTGCCCGGATCATTATTGAGTGAGTTTAGGGGTAGGAGAGGACCGAGGCTTGCACCAATTGTGTGTGTCCTGCGATGTTGAATTGCATCTAGTTTAGGTCTACATGTTATATTAATTGAGTTCCATTTGTTGCTATATCTTTGTCCTAAGTTTGGGGACTCGAAGAGGAAGGTAAAATTGCATGGATTTTCTTGGAGTTATTGCATGTTTGGTTCATGCAAATGTACTTTGCCTGGATAATTACTGAGAGAGTTTAGGGATAGGAGAGGACCGCGGCTTGCACTAATTGTGTACGCTGAGATGTTGAATTGCGTAAAGTTCAGGTAGGTAGTGCATGTTTGATTAATGGAGTTCCATTTATTGCTATATCTTTGTTGTAAGTTTAGGGAATTGAAGAGGAAGGAGAAATTGCATGGATTCTCTTGGAATTATTGCGTGTCCTGTTCGTACAAATGTACTTTGCCCGGATGATTATGCAGTGGGTTTAGGGTTAGGAGTGGACTGAGGCTGCACCAATTGTGTGTGCTGAGATGTTGAATTGCATCAAATTTTGATAGTTACATGCTTGATTGTTAATTTCCATTCATCACGCTATCTTTGCTGTATGTTTGGGGATTCGAAGAGGAAGGCGAAATTGCATGCATTTTCTTGGAATTATTGCATGTCCTGATCATATGAATTTACTTGCAGTTTTCTCCTCATGTAACTACTCACTCCTTTGGGCTATATGCATCATCTGGATGATAAAATTTTCATTATCTGCAAAAAATACCACTCCCTGTTAAATGGGTCCTTCATGTACCGGCTTCTGAGGAAATTTCTGCATGCTGATAGGGGATCTACTTCCATTTGATATGTTTCAATCTCGTGAATCATAACAAGTCATGTCTAAAGTACTATAATTTATAAAATAAAACAAGTACTATAATATATCACTTCACGTCAAGTGCCTAAACAATATTCAGCATGATGAACCTTACTAGAACTCTTAAAGCATAGTAAAATGACGAGACAATGTTAGTTGGTTTGTGCATCGTGCTTTCATCTTTACTGAAAATGTTCATGCTTAATTAAACAGCTTCATATGACACTGCACTTTTAAAATTATTTCCTTTTGTTCTCAGCTTAATACTATGGTCAAGAAGACATCTTCATGGAGCCAGGTTGTCAGTGGCAGGCCAACAAACCTCTTTGTTCCTGCAAGAAATCTCCCACTGCAGGATCTTGGAGCTGTAATATTCGGCTGCACAAACAGTACTATTGCCGAGTGTCACTCACGCCAACTTTTCGGTACGTTCAGATGTTTCTTAATCATAGTGTTGTTGTTATAAGCCCTTTTCTTTCGTACAAAAATAGTAACCTATCCTTTCTTTGAGTGGTAACGACTTGTCCATTTGATGCATCTACAACACTGATATTCTAAAAATAGTTTTTAATGCTTCTTAGTTCTTAGAGAACGTAATTCAGATGTCTCAAATCAGTCTGTTGGACCATCCACTAACTTATGTAACTTGCATGCCAGGCTTGCCAAGATCACATCTCTCATATGTACAGAACATCAAGGAAGGGCTACCTTTGTTCCTCTTCAATTATGATGATCGCAGATTGCATGGCATTTATGAAGCTGCAGGCAATGGCAAATTCTGTCCTGAATCAAATGCATGGACATATAATGGCAGAGAAAAGACAAACTATCCTGCTCAGGTATCGTCCTTAATTCTTGTATATTGTATTCCGCCTTTTTGCTCAACCTCGATAAAAATGACTCAAAGGTCCCATTATACTCTTCTATTCATCTAGGTTGCAATGCGGATCAGAACGTGGTGTGTGCCACTAGAAGAGAACAAATTCAGGGATGCTATTATAGGCAATTATTACCAGAAGATGCAAAGTGCCTATGGCCAGAACCAGAAGCCTCACTTCTTCCGGTTTGAATTGGATCATGCACAAACACGTGCTTTGATGGTCATGTTTACTCCTTCACCTTCTCCCATCAAGTTCTGGATGCCTCCTGTTGCACAACCAAGTGCTGAGCATGTGACGGAACCTACACCACCTCCTGTGTGGGTACGGAAATCTGAGGGTGACAATGAGCTCAAATCAGAAAAGGTTTTAGTTTCATACGCAGATATGGTAAAGCAGAACAAGTTTGAGACTGAGGGAGTTGGAACAGGAGATGTGGACAATGAATGGAACAATCAGCTCAAAACAGAAAAGAGTTTTGTGTCATATGCAGATATGGTAAAGCAGAACAAGTTTGAGGTAGAGAGAGTTGGAATGGGAGATGTGGACAATGGGCATGCCAGCTCAAGCAAAGAATCTTCTAATGGTTTCGATGATCTTGATTGCAAAGAGACACCACCAGAGTGGGAGGATCATGCACTGTTCAATAAGGAGGTTGAAGTGCAACAGCATCAGCAATCTGGCCAGCAGGACAATGAGCTTAGCTTCACATTGGTATTAGAGAAGCTCAAGGCTCTATCAGTCCAGCAGCTTGGTTCTGATTCGTATGCCAATGGAGCTGGAACTGAAGGCATTGATGCATATAGCTGCAAGGACATGCAAGAAATTAAAAGTGCATTTCTCGAGGGATACTCTAGTTTGCCGGACAACTTAGACACCGAAGCCGATCAGCTTACCTGGGGGTATTCACTCCTCCATGGATTGGACTATGAATCCTATTCAGAAGCTAAGGTTAGTAACAACATGTCAACACGTGTTACTACCATCCTTGTTCTTATATGTCTAATACTGATTGTGTTCAAAATTTCTCATTATTAATTTGTTTATAGCTGATAGATGTGGTGAAAGAGCTATCTGAGCGAATAGAAGCTATGGAGAAGAAACAGGTCTATCTCGATTCTCGAAACATCTTCGAATACCTTGTATATGTTATACTGGTTTTTTGGATCTTAAAGTTTATGAAACACTAAGATTATCTTAGAGCTTTTAACTGATAGTGACCTGCTTAGATCAAAGGCCTCATGTATCATGATCAAATGTCATTTTCTTATATAACAAGGCCTTAAATGTAACATGTAAAAAAGGCCTTACATGTAGTTTTTTTTTCAGGATTTCTGTAGTTTAAAATTCATTGTACTTATTTTGTGGGGCCCAGAGAGGCTCATACATCTGTATCTGAATTTTGGAACTCATTCAGTTTTCAGCTTCGTTGGTGTTTTGTTCCTAATATTTTGGCATGTTGAAGTGCAGGTTATGTCCCATAAAGAAGTAAAAGACCTACATGGAGTGAACGACAGGTTACTGAAAAGAGTTGTTGAGCTAAAGAACACGGTGAAGAATTTGAATTCGAAAATAGATCCTTTATCTCTAGATGATTCACTAAACCAGTTTGTTGAAGAATGTTTGGGCTCAGAGGATGTCATTTATCTCATTGGTGGTTTCGATGGCATCTCATTTCTGTCATCATTAGACTCCTTCTCACCCTCTTTGGACATACTAACACCTCTGAAACCAATGAATGTTGGGAAGTCCTATACCTCTACTGTTGCATTAGATGGAAAAATATTTGTTCTTGGTGGTGGTGATGGCGCTTCCTGGTTTGATACAGGTACTCATTGGTTCCTGTGTTTAGTTTGTATTGGGATCCTTGATTGCAATTTATGTCCTAATATACGGATTTTTTCTTTCTCATGAAGTTGACTGCTATGACCGAACACGTGATGATTGGACCCCGTGCCCAGCACTGACTAGGGAAAAGGGAAGCCTCGCTGGAGTTAGCTTGTATGGGAAAATTTATGCATTTGGCGGCGGAGATGGCATTGGCTGTTTCTCTGACATTGAGATGTTTGATCCTGCTCAGGGGAAGTGGATAAAGAGTCAGCCTATGCTGGAAAAGGTACAGATACATACTTTCTCGATATATCATCCTTGATTCAACTTAAGTTCATTGCAGAATAGTTAAACTTAGTCTTGCATTTGTTATATATGCGGCAGAGCAGGAAAATTAGTAGTTATTTGATAGTATTTCACACAAAAGAAAAACGTGTATTTCTTTTTAAAATTGTTATGAACAAGTATGAGTAAATGAGTACTAATAAGTTAGTTTGTTGGTTACTCAATTTTCAATCCAATGAGGACATAGTACTGACTTTTCTCTTTCAGCTTAATTCCAAACATGAGAGCTGAAAAACTTAAGCAGTTACAGATAAAATCCTCCATGTCAGAGAATACTCTTATAGGATAGGAAAACTCTTTGATATACGATGATCTCCTCCATTGTAGCTATGAATGTTACTAGTACTAGTCAGCCTTATTCTGGGAAACCACACCCTGTTTCAGTGCCATAATCTGATACACTCTATCACTCTTCTCCCGTGACGATTAGCAGAAACACCAAGCTAGTTTTGGCTTGACTAAAAAGGGTTCAGGTGTAGAGTAATTTGTAAGGAAAGAAGAGGATCTCTGCTAATTCATTACACACTTTTGGATTAAGAAGTTTACACTGCTTAAGCAGAGAGCCAGCATTTATACATGAGAAAAAACAAAAACGTGCCTACCCCAACTTGTTTGGGAATAAAAGGCTTTGTTGTTGTTGTTGTTGTTGTTGTTGTTGTTGTTGTGTCTTCTTGGATTATGAAATAATTGTTAGGTCTTTGTCTCAGCCATTTATTTGCTTTAAAATTTGTAAAACTTCCTTGCTGTTGAGCGTTGACTAGTAATTTTCTTATTATGTTTACATTATAAAATATATCTAAAGCTTGCCTAAACAAGGAGTCGAGGACCATTCTTGGGAACATAATGATTTTCTCATGCAAAAGTGCATAATTTTGTAGGACTCTGATTGTTTTCCTTGTTTATTCACTATTTATGGTTTGTGAAGTCCACATGATGATATAATATCGCCCCATGGAAAGATTTGCTCCCAGCCTATAGACTTCTGTATAGTTGATGATTGCTTTTGTCTGAACAACTTGTGCTGCTTGGTGTTCAGCGCTTTGCTCTAGCAGGTGCAGAACTTAATGGTGCTATTTATGCAGTTGGAGGCTTCAACGGCATTCAATATCTGAGGTGATGTCCTTTTGCTGCTTGTGGTTGTTGACAAGTTTCAGTTACGTACTAATATAGGCACTGTTAATACATCAAAAGTAATTAGTTGTTTACACCAACAAAAGCTGCAAAAATCTTGGAGCACAGATGATAATTCATGGCTTATTGCAAATCACACTGTCAGCCCCTCTTTAAGGAAGCAGAGAATCACTTTCCTTATACATTGAAGCACCATGTAATAATTCTAGAATCAACTGGGCCATTTCACCGTGGATATAACCTTTTCTTGGCTTTCCATGGTGATAAATTTCTCATTTCTTCAAAGTGAGAATGTATGTTTTTGTGTTGCTAATATTATGACGTTTGTTACCAGCTCTGCTGAGAGACTTGATCCTAGGGAGCCTCATTGGAAAATGCTCCCAGGAATGAGTTCAGGAAGAGGTTGCCATACGGTAGCAGTGCTTGATGAGAAGATGTAAGTATGTAACTTTTTTTCCTTCGCAAATCAGGATGGTCCACAAATAACTGTAGAATATGGACATCGAATAGTCTCATTGCAAATCAACTTAATTTTGTGCCAGCCCACCTAATCTAACTTTTTTTTTTACTGACTCATGTTTGAACTCAAAAGCCCATCATGGTGCATAACAATTTCCTCTTCTGTTTCAGATACACAATTGGTGGTTATGATGGTGATGCTGGAGCAATGGTGGCCACCGTTGAGTTCTATGAGCCAAGAATGCCATCATGGGTGATGGTCGAACCAATGAACAACACCAGAGGCTACCATGCTTCCGCTGTGCTTGGTGGCTCAATATTCACTTTCGGTGGGGTCAAAGGTGAAGCAGATACAATCTTGGACGTGGTAGGTGATTCTTCCAAGCGTCATATATGTCTAAGATCCGAATGATATTACTGCCTAATTTACCCTAGTTTTTAACAGTTCTGTCACCTTATTTTCTCCCTGTTTGATGTGTAGTACGGAGTAGTTCTCAAAATTTTGTGCTGATTGTCAGTTCAAACCTTTTCTATTGGATGGATTGTCAGGTGGAGCGCTACAAGGAAGGCTGTGGCTGGGTGAATGCCGGGATGAAGTCAATCGGCCGGAGATGCTACTGTTCTGCCATTGTTCTATGACCGACTGGCTTCGTCCAATCTCCATTGACAACCTGAACTTACCATCGATCTATACTATCTAGGCTGCTGCTGCTGAGTGATCTGCAAGCAAACTGTCAAGACCTTTGAGGGTCCTCTTTTGTCTGAATTGAGAAGCCCTTTGTCTCCTGAATCAAGAAACCGTCGAGCATTTTTCTTATTTTTTGGATCTGAATTAACTATGCTGCGACATCTGATTCAAAACCAAATTGAAATGCAAAACGATACGAACTTCATGGACGAAGATTTGATTTCATAGTCTTCCCTTGCAGTTCTCCTTTCCCCTCCCCTCCCTCTACAGTAACGCGAGAGAGGCGACAGGGCGAAAGTCGTTCTTCCCCTTCTCACCGCCGGAGCCGGAGCGGATCCTCACCACTTCTCGTCGCCGCGGCGGCGGGAGGGGGTGGGGATCTTGCTCCTGGTCTCCTGGCTTGTAGATAGGGTAGCTAGTCTCCTCGGCGGCGATGTAGGGAGGGCATCGGCGCTGATACGGAGAAATAATCCCGGCTCTCTTCCTCTTCTTCGCCGGAGACGGCGGGTGGGAGCTGGTCTTCGTCTCACCGGAGCGCGGATCCGGTGGTTTTGGTGCTCCTTCGGGCGCCGTCGTCTGCGATGGCGTCGTCGGAGTTTTGGGCCCTCTCAGATCTTTGGATCTGCTGAGGTGTTTGTCCTCCGGATGGGTGTTGCGGCGACGGCGGCGCTCCGTCTTTGTGAGTATTTCCTCCCCTTCCTCCTTGTCGTGGCACTGTCGTGTTCCCCGGCGACGGTGCAGAGGTTAGGTTATGTGTGCTGCGGTGCGGGGAGTGGTGCTCTGCTTCGGTGTTCGGTAGGTGGTGCGGTGTTGGTGGATCTGGCATGGCCTGGCCGCCCCGGCGGCGGGAGATGCTGGAACTGGTCGTGGGGTGGCTTGGCCGTGCCCGTTCATCGGCGAGATCTTGCTGCTTGCGGCAAGTGGCTTTTGCGGTCGTCTACAAAGTTGGAGGTCCTTCCCTTCCAGGCGGGTGGTGGTCGGCTTCTTCTTCCCCGGTGCTCGTCGGCGTCGAGAAGCTCTGGTGGCTCAGCGGCTTGCTGTTGTAGTGCTTGGAGTAGAGTACAATCCTCTGTACGAATTTGCGTTTGTATTCCTCGTTGTATCCTTTGATTGTACGCAGGTTTGTACTTCTAAAAAGAAGATTTGATTTCATCTTGCATGTTTATGATCAATTTTTTATGTCATTTGCCTTCGTGATGGTTACTAAAGCAACTTCAGCCTTCAGGTCAGAACAACGAGATGTGATGGATATGTGTGGAGATTTTTGGCTCCCGAACTCCACTCTCTCCGCTCAAAAAAATTCGAAAATGATTTTTACAAGGTTCAAAAAAAATTACAAAAAAAATCTGGATGTAGCCAATGGGTATCCACTAACCTGTCAAATATCAGTGTCAAATACCGTGTATTTTTGACAAAAGTGTGGATCTGAGTATGCATATTTTCAAATCTCTAAATTTTTAGATCTTGTCTTTTTTGTGTAGGCTATAATATAAAGTATATAGACTTAATATTTTGTCTGCATTTAGATTTTTTAAATTCCTAAATATTCTTTTTGAATTTTTTAATTGGAGGGAGCAAAACACTTCACGGATGTGATGTTCCTTGCACTAGAGTTTCAGACTTAGGATTCCAACGGGCCGACACAAACGGATACGTGTTTGGTACGTGCTTTATCTGCTTGCATCGGGGGACGAACGCCCATCCGGCCCATGTCCTCCCTTTTCCGGCCACTGCACCCAACGGGTCGACGCATTGAGTCCGCCCGATTAGGGTTTTTATCATTTTTGGGCATGATGATCATATAATCTAAATAATACAATACAAATAGTACAATCCAAATAGTTCATCAAAATGTTATTGCAATCCAAGAAGTTCAGCAATAATACAAATTTTTTCACAAATAACAAACTGTTTCATGCATAGTCTTACAAACCAAATAAATATAAGACCAATAGTTCATCAAATGAACTACTGTTTATCGTAGTGCTGCCAGACATGCTTCACCAAATCATTTTGGAGCCGAAGATGAGACAACTTCTTACGAACGTAACGGTGGAAGTCGAGGAACTGAGCAAATGTGGACGGTCCCTGGGGCTCAACCAACTGACCCTGAAACTGCCATGCATGATCATGCATGCCCTCGTCGCGTTCATCCTCCACGATCATCTTGTGCATGATCACACACGCTGTCATCACCTCCCATAGTTGGTCCCTGTCCCATGTCCTAGCAGGGTGGCGAACAATAGCCCATCGTGACTGGAAGGCACCGAATGCACGCTCCACATCCTTTCTAGCACTCTCTTGTTTCTTGGCGAACCTCGTCTTCTTCTTATCATTGGGATTGGAGATAGTCTTGACAAATGTAGTCCATCTAGGGTAAATCCCATCATCAAGATAGTAAGGCTTGTCATCCTCGTGATCATTGATTTCATAGGTCACCTGGGGTGCCAGGCCATTGGAGAGCCTGTTGAACACATGAGATCGCTGCAGCACATTGATGTCATTGTGCGAACCGGCCATGCCAAAGAACGAGTGACAAATCCACAAAATGTTGTGATGACACGGCCTCAAGCACGACCGTGCACGCCCCAACATGGCCCTTGTACTGCCCCTGTCAATCAAATGGACAGTTCCTCCACTCCCAGTGCATACAATCTATGCTCCCGATCATACCGGGAAGCCTCTGGCCTCGTTGATGGACAAGAGGCGGGTCATGTCAGCGGCATTGGGTTCCCGCATGTACTCCGGCCCGAACACCTGCACCACGGCTCTGCAAAACTTGTACATTGCTTCCAGGCACGAGGACTCACTCATCCGCACATACTCGTCCACAAGATCACCGGCAATTCCATATGCAAGCATGCGAACGACGGCGGTGCACTTCTGGTACGAAGCCGAGGGTACCACATGCATCGGGCTTGCATATGAAATAGTCATCAAAATGCATCACCCCCAACCAGATACGGTTGAACAGATCTTCTCATCCAAAAATGGCGCCGAAAAATCTTGGGAGGATACGTGGGTTTATGGGGGATGCAAGTAGTCCCCATACAGCTGGATTTGGCCAGCTCTCCGGTTCCGGTCCAGAGCAGGAGAACGGCTCGGAAAAGACCCTCGGAACACCGGTCGCATCCTCTCTATATACTCGTTGACGATGAGGGTGGCAACCAGGCCGTCACTCTCATCGTCGGAAGAATCGTCCGATGATGAGTGGTACATGAGGTAGTTCTTATAGTACCACTCATCCGATCTATCCATGGCCGAGTTCATACCTGAATTGTTGCCGGGGCGCTGCGAGAGAGATGGACGCAAGATTCACCGGCCGTCGCGGGGAGGAAGCTGCTCCGGTGACGACGAGGAAGAGGAGCAGCAGACGGCGTCCCCGGAATGGCATTCAGTGCCAAATTGAGAGAGTCCAGCGAGAGAGGCGAGAGAGGCGGAGGAGATTGGGGGTGGGAAATGTCTGATTTGCAGGCCACAGACGGATTAGGGCAGGACACAATAGCGCTCCGCTCTCGTCTGCGGCCGACGCATGGGTGGCCCAAATTTGTGCCAATAATAGGTCGCGGCGGACCGAAAAACGGACCGCGATCCGTTTGCGTCGCCCAGTTGGATCATGTTTTTGGTCCCACGGACAGGAACAGAGGCGCGTGGATTCGATGCGTCGCCCCGTTGCAGTCACCCTTAGGCTCAGCTTGGAACCCTTACCCTAATTTCTCTAAATTTCTGTGATTCAAAAAAAACACTACCATTTCCAAGAAAATTGTTTCGAAGTTATATTTACCAAAATTTATGTATCTTCACATATTAGGGATATTAAAACTGAGCCAACTAGGGGCTCTCTCACACCATTAGCAGTTTGGACCGTCAGATCATTGTCCCTGCTTGATCTCGTCCGTTTATTGGCTGTCAATCTGCTATCAAATCCGAATTGGGCCAAATATCCCTAGGGGAAGCTACTCTGGGCATCAAATTAGCCCACCATGGTTAACTGGGCCAGGAAACCCCACTGAGCCCATCTACTTAGGTCGGAAAAAACACGCCTCCAACCGTCCGACGTCTCGTTTGCTGCCAATGTTTTACACGTCTCCCCTTCTGAAGAATTCCTTTCCAGATTTGCTAAGATCCGCATCGGGCTCTGTTACTTGGTCGCAGGTGGTAGTGGAAATCATTGAGGGCTCATTTGGTTGTAGGGGAGAAAGACCCAGGGAAAATAATCCCGGCCGGGAATCTGAAAAACCATATGCAAAACTCCGGGATTCTGTTCCCGACCTCCGGACTAGGGGAAAATACACCCCGGGAAAAGGCCGGGATCCCCCCGGGATTCCAGTTACCAAATGAGCCCTGAAAGGGGAACCAGATTCTTCATTTCCCCGGCTGGAGGAACAGGCGCTGAGGCATCATAGGCGTGGTGAGGAGCCTAACTGCTTGGAGTGGGAGGTCTCGGATGGTTTACTATTTCCATTTGATTCGGAAGGTTTGCACCAAAAAAAATTGTGGCCTGGGTTCTTTGAGAGATTAGATTTTTTTTCAGGAACATCGCTCATTTTTGCCGATGTGCAGTGAGAACGACCTACAGGTGTATGATGAAAATTCAAGTCCAGCTTCTCTTAAATGACACCGGATGGAAATCTGCTAAAATTCTGAATATTGTTCTGGACTATGGAGTTTTTTAACCATCCAGCATCTCTTATTGCCGATGCTGCTCACTTTCCTATGATTTCCTGAAAATTAGTCACAGTGACCATGGCCAAGCATGATGAGCATGATGAAGTATGTTCAGTAATTTTGGTTTACCTGCGTTTTAGTTTGTGAAGCATCCGTGGAAACATGTAATATTTGCTTTACATCTTAGAAAGTAAATACATCGGTCATTTACTGCATACATTTAGACATTCAGATTTAGAGTCAACATGCAGTAATGTAGTTTTTTTTTTTTTTTGAGATCAAGGGAATACAGATCAAGAACACCGAACCAGCAGTACAATCCTCAGTAAGAAAAGGAAAAAACAAACCAGAACTTGAGGACCCAGCTCCACCGACGCCGCCGCACCACGGTGACCGCCAACCGCGCGCTGCCGCCGAACTCCTCGAGCCGGCGAACCGCAGCGAACCGCGGCCAGGAAGCCGCCGACGAAGCCGCCGTCTTCAGTCAACCGCCTGGGTCTTGGCGGAGCAGAGGAAGCTGGAAGACCACCGGAGCAGAGCCATCGCCTTGGAGCGGCGCCGACACCTCGACGCCGAAGACGACCAGAAGGATCTGAAACCCGGCCTCCTGCACACACCTCACGAACCCCGCCGACGTCGGAGGGAACATCGGCAAGGTAGGACGCACCTGCAGCCCGCCGGCCCGCCGGAGACGAAGCCGAGGAGGGGAAGCCGCACGGCGTCAACAGCGCGACGGCGCCGCCCTTCCCACCATGGCGGAGTCGCCCGCACCCCCGATCCACTCGCCGGAGCGCAGATCCGGGGATTCCCCACCCTCCGCCGCCGGAGCGGCCGGCGGAGGGGAGGAATCCACCGGATACGCCGGCGGCTGCTGGTCGACGCGGGGTCGCCCCTCCCGTCGCCCCTGAGCACTGTAGAAGGGGGGGGGGGGGGGGGGGGGTTTCCAGAAATAGTAATGTAGTATTTTTGATGCATAGAGACATAGGTTGTATTAACATACATCATATATTTGCATGAAACAAATGAAATTTTTGTGTGTACGACACTTACCATTAAAGAACTATTACTGAATGTGCCATACTTTAGCTTGCTTCTCATATACGACCATGCCACATCCTCGACATCATTGTACTGTACTTTTTATTACTACACTAGAGATGAGAAGTTTTACTTCTTAAACACATATTGACCATCAGGGACAAGAATCAGGTGTATAAACTGAAAGTCAGTCTTGTCTCATGCTAAATTGAGGATAAACTTCCACATTTATTAGGATATGTGGCTTCAAGCTACAAGTCAAAAATTAAACCTGTTAGAGTACTTCATTTTCACTGCATTAAGAAAAATAGCAAATGCATTGAAATTTCTATCGAAATACCCGCTGCTCAAATTGAGTTTTATTAAGCAATAGTTGTCATAAGATCCTAAAAAATATATCTATTCTTTTTTTTGCGAAACAACCCCGATCTATTAGCCTTTCACAGAAGTACACAGGACCTTACAGAATAAGGAAATTACAAAGAGGTCCACACAGAGCTCATCTTCAACCACCGACGCGGACCAGAGACGCGCCGCCGTCCAGCCTCCGCCGCACCCTCCCAGGGCCGGCGAGAAACAAAGTTCTTCAGGCTTCTTCGGAGCAAGCGGGAAGTCGCCAATCTCAGCCACAGCGGACCCGCACGACGACGGAGACGAAGAGCCGAGCACCGCCGCGAAAGGGACACCACCTCCCTCGCCAAGAAGCCAGGGAGAGGAAGATCCGGGCACCCTCCAAACATACCTTAGCAAGCCCCCATCGTCGCTGGAGGAGACGACGATGAATCGACGCCGGGGCCCAAGGACAGGATCTCCACAGACGAAGTCATCCGCGTCGACGAGACGACCTCGAGGAAGAACTTCCACACATCCGCCGCCGATGTACAGAACGCCGGCGAGAAGGAGCTCGGACAGGGAAGACCACGATGCCGTACGCGCCGCCGCCGCTCCCACACAAGCGACGCCGCCGGCCACACTTCTCCACACCCTATTTACATCCCAAGCACACAGATCCGGGGTTCCCCCACCCTTCCGCCGCCGGAGCGGACGGAGAAGGAGGAGGGAACCCGCGGCGGCGCCGGGAAAACGGGGGAAGACGAGATCGCCCTTTCCGCCTCTCTCTGAACTGTAGCAAGGAAGGGAAAAGGGGAACGGGCACTTTGGCGAACAAAAAATATATATATCTATTCAATCCTAGCAGACTTGGCTCTATTGATAATTCAATGTTCAAATAGGAACTCACTTTTGGTAATAATCCCTTAGGTTGATTCATTTTTTTAGTCCGTGAAATTTTGGAGTACAAAACACCATTCCATCATGTTCAAATATTGTATGCAAACTCGCACCAGGTGCCAGGTAAACTGATTCGTTTTTATTTTATAATTTATCATGAACCAGTTCAGCTTTCTCAGCAGTAATGGAATCTACTTGAGCTTACATGAATATACTATTTTAAGGAAACTATGTCTAATTTCCTGTTCACATGGTAGCTTTATGCCAGCTGCTTTTACATGAACTTCCTTTCAAATTAGTGGCTTTTATGTAAGATGCCTGAAACGTACTTTTAAGGAGCTGCTATATTCAAGTGAGCCATCTGGCCACACATCATCGCTAGCTCACTTGTCATCACATTCTTCCCTGCCTCGCTCCCCTCTGCCCTCGAGACAAGGGTTTGTACCTTACTTCTCCCCTGTAAAGTTCTTTGAATTGATATCCAAGTATCACAAACACTTCATATATTAGCAGCTCTTATCTTTTCCTATTGCATTGTAGCCTGTAAAGAACATAATTCAATAGCTACACTTGGAGAGCTTGTTAGCATGTACAAGTAAAAGTTATAAACGATTTCGATTTTTCTGTTGCATAAAGAATGTTCTTGATGTCCTGATCTTACATGTTTCGGTAAAACTGTTGTGTGCTCTGTATCAGAAAGAGGAAGGAATATGAGATTGATTGTCTGCTCTGTATCTTTCCTACAATTTGTTGTTCAGGTTGATTGTTCTTGTTTTTTCTACTACTTCTGAAGCATGTGTGAAGTAGATATTTTTTTATTCAAACAAGTGAATAAGATAATGATTTCTGCAACCCCGTGATAGTCAACAAATAGATTTGTGTATTTCCTAGATTAAATCAAGGTTTACCCTCAAAGACTAAATCAAGGTTAATTAGTGCATAAGTCCGAATTTCTGGTTCACGCCCCCTTTCATTCTTTGAGTATTCTACCATTATGTTTGAAATACTTTGAAAGCTATGTTCTTATAGAAACAGTTTTCTTATTATTTATTTTTGCTTTAATTGTAATGAATAACCTCTTTTGGTGCTTCACCTTGTTCTTCTTTGTGATATACAGAAAACGAAAGTTGTGTCAGCTTTGGTGACATCTTCAAAGGATTGATGAGACGAGTGTTAATATATGCAGGAGACGATGACCAACTTGGTGGAATTGGAGTGATGTCGCCCTTCCCCCGACCTTGGCCTTGGGCAGCGGCGGCCAACGGTATCCCCATGTGCGTTCAGAGGGCCAACGGCAAAAAGAGCGAGCAAGCTGCAATTTCGGGTGACGGGAATCCTCTAACACTTTAGAAGAGCGTGAGGAAGAAGATACTAAAGCAGCTGCCGCGGAGGACAGAATAAAAGGTGGTCGAGAATATATCCCTAATGGCCAAGATACTTAAGCACATTCACTTAATATACTCAAAATATACTTCAAATTATTACCTTGATTTTTATATATCGAACTTTGTAGTTAAATTCACAAATATTTTCTTTAATCTTCACATCCTACATTCCTAATAGACGGGCGCGGCAACGTGCGCCTAAATGATCTAGTAGTGAAATACTGTAGCTCCGTGAAATCAGCTGTTTAGCTAGAAAAAGAGGACGTGCAGACGGCTGACGACTTACCTTTACGCATCCCCATCGATCTTTCCTACCACACCACCGATGGCCGTCGGCGACACCGCTCCGGCGGCCGAAGAGGTCAAGCTCTCCATCTCCGGCGCGGCCCTTGCGGCGCTGCTCCACCGCTGCGCCGCCGCCGCCGGCGACTGCGACGGCCTCCTATTCGGCCGCGCCTGCCGCCCGCCGGCCCCTGCCCCCTCCTTCTCCGACTACGACGACCACGTCCCCGCCGTCAAAGCCCCGCCCCTGTCCATCACCGTCTCCGGCCACTCCTCCCTCTCCCATCCCTCCTCTCTCTCCGACCCCCTGGGCCGCCTCCACCCACAGTCCAAGTCCTCGCCGCCCCCTCTCGGCTTCTTCTCCTCCCGCCGCCGATCCCCTCTCCGCCCCTCCATGCGCGAGCGACAGCTCGCGTCCTCCCTCTCCAAAACCCTACATCCCCTCGCCCACCCCCTCCTCTTCATCCTCGTCTCCCCCTCCGCTACCCGCAACCTTTCAACCCACTCATTCGACTACCGCGCCTTCCTCCTCCTCGGATCTCGCCTAGTCCCGGCCTCGCTCACCGTGGTCAACGTAGGCCCCGGGTTCCGGGACCAGTACCACACCTTCGCCCCGGAGTCTCCCTTCCCGTTGCTGCCGACCCAGCCGCTCCAAGGAGGGGATGGTCACAGCATTGGAGAGCAGAAGGCGGTGGACGCGATGGTGGAAGGGTTTGGGCTGGGGAAGCTGCAAGGGCTCGTTGGTGCTGCGGCAGGGCAGGCGGCAGAGATGGATGGCATGTATGCAGGGATGCTCCGGAGGCTGGAGAAGCTCGCAAGGGAGGTGGAGAAGAGTAATCACCGCGTGCTTGACCAGGTTGTTTTCTCATCCTGCATTTCATGTCTATGATGCTGTTCATTGAGTGATTCCATGCATAGTAAGTTTACGAGTTATTGCGAAGACCATGCAATGGTAGAATTTTGCATGGTCAGATAAGTAATTTGGAATACATTGTCGTTAGGCCAGTATATCAATTTTTAGCTGCATCTTGCAAACATTTTGTTTGAAAATGAGCAATACGTGACTATTATCCGTACGAGCAGTTGCATAGTTCGCTAAGGAACATTTCCTTATGCAAGGTTGTCCATGTCTCGTAAGTAGCATGGAGACAATTTTTCATTTTGGAGACCGTAAGTCTGCTCGGGTGGTTAGCTGGAGCATCTTGAGCCGGCAGTCCCACCCAACCGTGTTTGAGGCACACCTCCAGGGTTGGTCGAGTTTTTTTAGAACTTGTCATTTTGGTCAAGACTCAAGATTGGACACTCCTGTGTCGGAACAGGTTCTCTCGTGTAGATTGTGTACGTGATATGGAGTTTTTCCCTTTCAGATGTTGTTTATGATCATTTGGTTTGACAATTGTCATGCAACATCTGTATTAGCTTGCGAAGTGAGAATGATTAAGGACTACATGGCAAATCCTTAATTTTTCCTTTATTACATCTTAAATTCTCAATTGAAGATTATATTTGGTGTATGGTTTCATTGTGGTAACAAATTTATTCGATGATAGTGACAAACTTAGACACTAGCTGCATTGTAAGAAAAAACACCCAAAGGTTCACTCATAATCTATAGCAACTTTCATATAATGTCATAATGACATGCTACAGTTGCACACATGGAATACATTATAAGCTAACAAATAGCTACCTCTGTAGTCGCAAACCCGAAAATATTCTCGCCGTCACTTCATTGATCTATGTCTCATCTTCTCTTTTTTGAGAAAACACGAAAGACCTTTGCGTTTCATTTCATTCAAAATGTAGAATATGGGTTACAAGCCTCCTGAGAGGTGCAATTTACAACAAGATGTGAAACTTAATGACCATCCCAGGTTGATGGCAGCACTACCCTGAGACCACAGGCATCAGCCTTAGCCTAGGGGTAGGCCTCGTCTTTGATTCTGTCTACAAGTGCATGGATAGAAGGCTGAGCACCCTCGAAAGACACATTTGTTGCGGTATTTCCAGAGCATCCAGGGAACAAGGAGGGTGACAGAGGCCAGGCCCTTATGCAGGAGCTTCAGGGTTCCCTGTTTCGCGCAAAGCCACAAATCCATGAGCGAAGCTTCGTGGTTTGGTGCCCAGATCGTCATCCTGAGAAGCAAGAACCTCATGCCAGGTTTGGCGGGCAAAGGGGCACTCGAGTCGGAGGTGTCACATTGTTTCCGGGCTTGATACAGAGAAGGCAGCGAGGATGGTGCTGGAGGCTACGGCGCGCAACGCGATCGACAGTCCAGCATCAATCCTGTTTGGCCAACCAGTGGAAGAATTTTACGCGCGCCGGCACACAACTTTTCTAGAATAGTTTCCAAGAGTAGCACGTTGCAGATCCTTGGAAGGTGGCCAGATAGCTTGAGTGTGCAGAATAGGCGCCACTGTCTGTCCACTTCCAGATCAGCTGGTCAGGCTTGACGGAGAGGATGGTATGCTGAACTAGCTGCAAATGTTGGCCGATCTCATGTATGTCAAGGATCCCGTGTATCTTGCTCCCGTGCGTTGCCATGAAGGCCCCCACGCACCTTCCTGATCTTCCAACGCCTCTTGGGGATGCATTGGTAAAACAGGGCTGTCGCTTTGTTGCTGACGGACATGGAAGTGGACAGGAAGAAGATCACCCCTCCTCTGCAGAAAACTGCAGGTCAAGCCCTTGCCATGTACGTCCGTGCCAGCGCTCGAGGACTAGAGCCAGTGAAGCCGGGGCGCCAACCCCGCGCGCTCCAGGTCATGGACTCCTAGGCCACGAAGGGAGATGGGGTGGCAGACGCGACGCCAATTGACGTGGCAATGCTCTCCATTTGCCGCGGCGTGCCCAGGTCAAAGAAATCCCCTCTGGATTTTTTCAATTTGCTTCAGAGTTTTCTTAAGGGGCGCAAATGCCAGGCGCTGCACGGATTTGACCAGGGCCAGGCCTCCAGTTTATTCATCAGCCAAGCCTACCAAGATAGTAGCCGGCCAGTGATCCCGTTGACGAGCGGCTCCAACTGTGGGGGTGGGGGGGGGGGGGGGGGGGGTAGGGGGCCGGCGGCGTATCGTCAGGGGAATGCATCTGCTTCCACCTTTGTTATTTGATTCCACGAGCCAAAATATTAAGTTAACAGCCTCATCTGCATGAGCTATTTGATTCCTCAAACTTAAGTAAGGAATTAAAAGATACATACTAAGTCGGGGTAACTGATAGAAGCATCGCTATGATTACCTCACCTGCACCTGTCCTCTAGGAAAGTCACCTTTGTGTTGTTTGAGATAAGTGCACGATCTCTCATCTATGATGCTGTTGGAAACTTGGAATGGCCATCTCAAACATTAAACCTCTGTTGCATTAAAATGTTTAAGCTTGATGATTTCACACTGCATGTGTGCTTTCTATCAGCCCATTACTCAACTGCTCTGTAAAACTGATTCTCCTCTTGTCTGTACATGTTTTTTTCTGTAGGAAAAGCGGAACGTGATGCTGAGACACAAGTCAGCAAGACTGGAATAAAGACCCGAATAAAGGCGACCTTGTTTCGTCTCAGCAAGGTATATCCTGAATCGGGGACTCTTGAGAAGCTTATTAAATGCCTGTTTTCGCGAGGGTTCACATTTATTAGTCGTTTTCTCTTCCATTTTGACTTTTGCCTATTGCATAATTCACCAATTTGTTACTACCTACTTTTCGTTATGGTTGTTGACTCATTTTGCTCCGGAGTCAAATCCCTACTCTAGGATTACTGCATGATCTTGATTGCACTAATTATCTACCTTCGAGCTACTTGCACAATAAGTTTTTGCTTCCATGGGAAGCATCTTATGGTGAAAATGTTATGCCTTGCGGAGCTTGTTAAATTAGTGTAAGAGGCATTGTCGATTGTGGTTAACCTTGAAACTGGTGAAATTGCTGTTTCAAGATTCCAGCTCATTTCATCATGTGCTGGGTCTGCAACTAGTCACAAAAGGGAGCTTTGGTCCTGAACCTGAAATGGCAGCATGTCTTGTGCATTATGTGTACATCAACCAACCTATATTGACTTGTGTTTGAACTCTGTTTGCAGTGTGTATATGCTCTGGAATAATGGAGCAGAGCGTCTCCAATTAGGACTTAACTGTGCATTGCACAAGAGTTATTGGGCCATCGGATAGTCTGTCAAGGGTGAAAGGTGTGCTCCGTGGATGGAGGTGTGCAGAGTGTTTGCCGGTTCAGAAATGTAAATTGATGGCGCTGCCAAATTTCATCGTCAAGTTGTCATCGTCCCCTTAGTCTAGCATGTGATTGAACAGACTGGGTTGCCTCATTTCCTTCTTGTGTAACATGATACTCTATTAACATTGTGGTGATTATTTGTTGAGAAGCTAGGCTGAGTGGTTTGACTCTACAGATGGTTCATTGATCTGGTTCCTAATTGATCATTTCAGGTTGCTAAAATCACACAAGATTATTTTTTCTCAAAGAACTTTTCCTGGGTAACTACAAAAACCAAGCAACGAAAAGAAAAGCATTTACAGACGCACAATGTGGATATTAGGATCTACATTTGCAAGGAACAAGCGAACCATTATTTTTTGAATGAAGATTATTCATGTAAATTACAAAGAACATACTCAGGAACTGGATTGAGATACATTTTGGACAATGTAAAAAATGTGAAGAGGAAAACTCTAGTAGATCTAATCCGGGCATTAGCCACCATTGTTAAAATTGTACTAATGGAAATTGTCTATACAAGATCGTATTTGGATATTAGGTGGTGAAGCTATACTACTACAGCTAGTTTGGCAGTGGCAAAACGATGGTTTAGAAAACACAACTGTGACTTCAAAAAACCGGGCAACCTCTCTGCAGTGGTATGAAAATATGCAATTGAACGAGAAATGACAGCAGAAGGGCTTGAATGCAATTATATGATTTAGCAATGACACATTGGTGGACGTCAAAAAGACTAGCAGGGTCTGACTGTAAGAAAATACAAGAGGATAGGATATCTTGAGGGTGTGTTTGTAAATGCAGCAACGAACGCAGGGGGGCATATCTGCAAGGCGAAAAGGACCAGCGTTTGAAATCTCGAAAAAATTTGGACCATTTCTCGATTTGTGCGTGTCATCCTTGCGCAGGGGCCATGCTAATCTTCTCTGTATCGTTCCAATTTTATCGGATGTCCCCGAAGGGACAAGCAGCTTGTAAACGGCGCGCTTATAAATCGATGTCGGAGCTCCTGAGTACGCGAGGTGGGACTAAAAACTAGGCTCCGCGCTCGCTGCTATCTGAATCCCACGTACTAGGTGGCCGCGCGCTCATAATGGGCTGCTAATGGGCTCGTATTCACGCGTTCGATCTGCATGTAAATCTACCGGGCCGGACGTTTCTCTGATATTTTGCACGTGCACACATCCTTTGCGTAGTTACCCTAAAAAAAACAAATCTTTTGCGTAGTACTGCATTTGCATCCTCATTCCTCTGTGAAAAATGAAGAGTTGCACTGCATTCGCTAAAAAGAAAAGTGTTGCACTGCATTAGCACCTCGTTATGTGAATTCCATAATCCCTATACGCTAGGAGCACAGATATGAAGAACGATGTGTCCATGTTTAACGTTCAGTGGAGCGACCAAATACCCAATTAATGGATCATGCGGCCCTTGGAAGAAACGAGAGACACCACCGCAGGACTGGCAACGGATTGTGGCGCCGTTCCTGCTTGTCTCCGGAGAACTACAAAATTATGAACTAAGGGCATGTACATTGTTAGAGAAGGCACACCTTATGTTAGTCATTCACATCATTTAGAGAAGACAAAATTATAAGTTGTAAAATGCCTTATCTCTTATCATCATCCCTACAATTAATGAGAATTAATTATATTTTAGTAGGCAATCTTAGTTTGAAGAGAAGATAAATTGTACAATGGTGCAATTAGTCTTTTCTTATTTCGTAAGAGATCATCTCTTAGCTAAGAAAGGCAACCTCCTCTTTCTTCATTCTCTCTCGCCAATTACAATTATCCTACGTGTCAACGCTAAGAGAAGACTGACGTCACCTCATTATACATGCCCTAAAAATAAAATCAAGCAAGCTGAGTGCCTACACCAGCAGAGTTTAGCATAAGTAGTGCCTCCCCCAAATAGAAGCAAACCTATCCTTGGCATTCCGGTCTTGCTTTTCATTTTTCTCGTCAATTCCTTATTATCGCAGAGAGAGAGAGAGATCAAACATGCTCCCAAATACAGAACAAGGAGGCCAAACTAATCCTGAAATCCAACACCAAATCTGACCTGAAACACACCTCCGGCCCCGAACTGAACAAAAATAAACCAAATTAGAGATGAAGAGGACGGTGGTCGGCTCAGTGTTGATGTCGATGGCATAGGAGGGCACGAGGAAGCCGGTCATCCGGCCACCTCCACCTACCGATATCCTCTGCAAGGAAGAGAGGAGTGGTGGTGGAGGGAGAGACAGAGGGATGCTTGGCGCCATCTAGCCTGGGCAGTTGAACGCCGACTCGATCTGAGAGAGAGCACAAGATTGTGATTTTGGGAGCTCCAATGGTGTCCTTGGTAGGACGGCGACATAGCAGAGATGGGAGGAGATGGTGAGAAGAAATAGATTGCAATAAAAACCTAGGTCGAAGAATAAATATTTACGTATGTGCTGAATTTATTGACACTTGCAAATTTATTTTTTTAGACCGACAGAGTAGTGATTCCTCGGATGGAAGCACTACATGGTAGCAAATGTATCATGGAATGCGAGGTGTGTTGTCACTATAGATCGGGAGATACCCGCCCTCAGTCATGACCTGGGTTGAAGAAGGAATCTATTTTCTTAGAAGCGAAGAAAGAACTCCGGCATTCCGACTATACATTTTTGCTCAAAGAATGAATAAAACCCCTTGTCGAAACCCTTTATGATAAGGGAAAACCGTTTGCCGACCAGAACCCACAAGGGTTAGGCAGGACAATCACTTGACTTTTAGCCGTTGAGCTGGCCAAATCAAATCTCGCAACGAATACCTGAAAAATCTTTGTATGGTTTTGTTATCATGAATGGAGTCGGGAGTGATCCCTGATATTTTTTACAGAATGATCTTCACGACTGATGTGAAAGAAAGATGCAACATGATCAACCATGATTATTTTTGCAGGCCAGCGCATCACGTAACGGTCATACTCACCCTACGGCGGTCATCGCTCATCGCTCGGATAGACGCATATGCATCCTATATTGCTGCACTGACCGGCAGTATTGCGCCAACGAACTCCACCACTTGCATTTTAGCTGCTGAACCGGTCAAATCAAATCTCCTACGCACTCATATGCTGATTGCTGAATAGTCTTTCTATTTATACATAATGAATATTCCCCCGATTTCCTGCAATAATGTTGGTATAATCTGCTGCAGTTGTAAAAGCATGTTCTAGGCATAGAGCCAGAAAGTGATCAACAAGAACACAAAAGATCTTATCAAGTAATGAGCCAGCCAATTCAACAAACTACAGTTATAGAAGCAATCAGCTGTGCGCATATAGCTTGATTTGTGCGGGATCGTCGTCCATGGCCATTTCCTGGTCAGACCGACGACCGCGCCGTCGCTATTAACGTCATGTTTTTCTTTAGTCCCGCTTGATCCATGAAGTAGTGGAGCATGGCGCTAGTATATTTTCTGCTGCAGCTTAACACGTCCCAGTCAGGCCGAGACCGGCTCGCACGATCCTTGCCGGGTGCTGATTGACTAGATCAAGTCAGCCGGTGGTGGCGTGGCCGGAAATTGAGCTTTGACGACGCTATAGTGGCCGCGCCCACCACTGCCGGCCAGCCGCTGCTTGTCTCATCCGTGCGTCCTCACACGCTCCGGCGGTGCTCCTACGGAAATGCTCGAGCTATATAATGCACACTCATGTGTCCATCCAATTAACAACCAAGTAAGCTAGCTTCCAGCAATGTCGCCATCATATCACTCACGGCCCTCTGCGCGCGACGTCCTCGCTGTCGCCGTGTTCTTGACCGCCGCCGCTTGCGTCCGCGTCGCGGAGGCGCGCTATGGCGGCCCTGGACCGGTGTCGTCGATCGTGAGCGAGGAGCTGTACTCCTCCTGTTCCTACACAAGGACGACGCGGCGTGCCCGGCCAAGGGGTTCTACACCTACGCGTCCTTCATCCGGGCCACCAGGAGGTTCCCAGGTTCGGCGCCACCGGCGACTTCGCCACGCGCAAGCGCGAGGTCGCCGCCTTCCTCGCGCAGGTCTCGCACGAGACGACGGGAGGGTGGGCGACCGCGCCGGACGGCCCGTACTCGTGGGGCCTGTGTTTCAAGGAGGAGATCACCCCGCAGAGCAGCTACTGCGACGCCACCGACACGCGGTGGCCGTGCCATCCCGGCAAGTCCTACCACGGCAGAGGGCCCATCCAGCTCTCGTGGAACTACAACTACGGTCCGGCGGGGCAGGCCCTGGGTTTCGACGGCCTGGCGAACCCGGAGCTGGTGGCCAACTGCTCGGACACGGCGTTCCAGACGGCGCTCTGGTTCTGGATGACGCCCAGGGAGCCCAAGCCGTCGTGCCACCAGGTGATGGTCGGCGAGTACCGTCCCAGCGCGGCCGACGCCGCCGCGAACCGCACCGCTGGGTTCGGGCTGGTGACAAACATCGTCAACGGCGGGCTCGAGTGCAACGTCGTCGATGACGCGCGGGTCAACAGCCGGATCGGCTTCTACCGGAGGTACTCCCAGGTCCTCGGCGTCGACGTCGGCCCCAACCTCGACTGCGCGTACCAGCTGCCGTACTCCTGATTATTTAGCGTCCCTTTTTTTTTAGGTTAAGTAATTTATTAATTGAGAATAATAGATACATCGTTTGCAATTACAGCTCGTATACAAATAGGAGGATCATCATGCCACACACCATGGTTTACCTCTCATGCCGTTCTAAAAGTAATGCCAAAGTGTTTTCGCCCTTTGGATAAGAACGCTTCTCTCATGCCGTTCTAAAATTTGTAAATTGGCCGTCTCGCCGACCAAACTAATTTGAAAAGCAAATACATGTCTACTTTAGGGTTGCAAAAAAAAATCCAAAGGTATCGAAAAGGTTCATGGGATTTTAAAAAAATCTTCGCATGTTCAATTGTTTTTCACTGGTTTGTAAAAATATTTCACATGATAAAAAAAAGCTTATTCATTGGTTAGAAAAAATGTTTACGGGTTCAAGGAATTTTTTACAGGGTTTGAAAAACCAATCCACTTTTTTAAAAAGGCATGTTCACGGTTTCGAGGAAACCACAGTTTCAAAACAAATATTAACATACTTTAAAAAGTTCACATGTTCGAGAAAACCCCGGTTCAAAAAGAATTAATCATGTATTACCAAAATTAGAAAATGGAAACGAGATTTTAAAAATCAGAAAACGAAAAAACACACAAAGGAGCCCCAAAAAAGAGCATAAATTCAAGGCGAAAAAAAAGAGGAAACCAGGAACAGCAACGAAAAAGAAAAAAAAAACATAACGACAAAAAGAAGAACAAAGAAATCCATGCAATGGTCGGCCCGTGCTATGTGAGGCCGTGGGCGAGTCGACGCTACAAGCCTCCAACTCGCTGCAAGCGAGATATAGTGCCTGCGCTCGTGGCGGGCCGTTTGTGTATGCATAAATACGTACTGTTCGAAGTGGGCTTCCTCTTTTCTGTTCCTACATGCATTCACTCGGCATGAAATTCAACCGCGAACCCTATATGGCGCCCGCGGGCGCCCCTTAACGCGTGCGGCGCCCGAAGAGTTTCATTCGCGAGCGTTACTGGGCCGGCCCAATCAGCACTCCTCAACAGCTAAAAAGTAGCGGCGGCGGGATTCGAACCCAGGACGTGGTAGTCCGTGTACGTCGCACACAACCAGCGAGCTACGACCCTGTTTACGTTATTATATCATTACGCATCATTTTATTCATTTCCAGTTTTAGGTTTCTTGGGTTTATTCTGTCTCTTTTTTGTTTTCCGTTTTATTCTTTCTTTTTCTGTTTTCTTTTTCCGTTTCCTTTTTCTTTTTTGGTTTATTTTCCCGTTTTTGTTTTTATGTTTCTTTTTCGGGTTTCTTTTTTATTTTCCGTTTTTCTATTTCACTTTTTCCTTTTAATGTTTTAATTTTCGCTTATTTTGAAACTACTTTTTAAAAAATGATTCTGATTTTTCAAAAATGGTTTGTTTTTAGAAATGGTTTCGAACCGAAAATATGGTCCTGATATTTGAAAATGGTTCTGAATGAAAAAATGGTTCCGATTTTTCGAAAATGGTTCCTTTTTGAAAATGGTTCCGAACCAAAAAAAATGGTTCCGGTTTTTGAAAATGGTTCTGATTTTTCGAAAGTGTTTCCTTTTTGAAATGGTTCCGAACCGAAAAAATGGTTTTGAACCAAAATAATGGTTTCGATTTTTGAAATGGTTCCGAATGAAAAAAAGAGTTTAAGATTTTGAAAATGGTTCCAAATTTAAAAATGGTTCCAAACTATTCATTTTTTAAAATGGTTAAAATTTAAAAATGGTTCCAAACTTAAAAATGGTTCCAAATTTCAAAATGGTTCCAAATTTAAAAATGGTCCATTTGAAAATGGTTCCAAATTAAAAATGGTTCCATTTTTAAAATGGTTCCGAATTTAAAATGGTTGCAAATTAAAATGGTTCCAAATTTGAAATGGTTGAAATTTAAAAATGGTTCCAAACTTAAAAATGGTTCCAATTTTCAAAATGGTTCCAAATTTAAAAATGGTTCCAAATTTAAAATGGTACATTTTAAAAAATGGTTCCATTTTGAAAATGGTTCCAAATTTAAAAATGGTTCCGAAATTAAAATGGTTCCAAATTTAAAAATGGTTCCATTTTGAAAATGGTTCCAAATTAAAAATGGTTCCATTTTTAAAATGGTTCCGAATTTAAAATGGTTTCAAATTAAAAATGGTTCCAAATTTGAAAATTGTTCTTTTTTTAAAATGGATGCATTTTGAAAATGATTCCAATTTTTAAAATGGTTCCAAATAAAAATGGTTCCAAATTTAAAAATGGTTCATTTTAAAAAATGGTTTCAAATTTAACAATGGTTTCATTTTGAAAATGGTTCCAAATCTAAAAATGGTTCTCAATTTAAAATGGTTCCACATTTGAAAATTGTTCATTTTTTAAAATGGTTCTATTTTGAGAATGGTTCCAAATTTAAAAATGGTTCCATTTTGAAAATAAACAAAATTTCTAAATTTAAAATGTGTCCACATTTAAAATGGATTCGAATTTAAAACTATTTCCAATTACCGGTTTATTAAAAGTAGAATAGGAAAGAATTATTTAATCATCTTTCAAAATCGCGCAATATATTTAATATGTTAGTGAACTATGCTAACACAATCATTGCGTGGACTTGTTGGCTAGTGCACTGAGCGTGCAAGCTCGAGGTTGCTAAGTTCGATTCCTGTACGACGCGACTATTTTTTAGCACTCGACTGCGCTCGCGCGGAAGCGATTTCACTGGGCCGGCCCATTTAGGCGGCGCGGAGGGATTCACGTAGGCGCCGCGGGGCGAAACTGGCGCCCACGGGCGCCATATATCAGGCCCCAAATTCAACACTACCGGACGTGCATGGAAATCAACAACGTTAATCAAATCTTGAGAAAATACGGGATTTGCATGGGCCTCATCACATCTCCCTGTCGCCTTCCATTTCGAAAAAAAAAGATCTGCCTATCGCCTGATTGCTCGACTCGTTACTTCACGTTAGAGCATCTCTAGCAGAACCCGCAAAAGCCCAAACCGTGGGAGATCAATTTCCCTGATAGCCGGCCGTACGCGGTTTTGGAGTAGCCGGGCCGTCGGCCTAATGTGAACGCCGGCCGGCGATCCATCTCCCTGCATTAAAATCTACACTATCTAATTAATAAGGTGGGAGATCAAGGGCTCCGACCTTGAGGAACGTCCAGCCAGCCGCCCGTTTGGCCATGGACTTGCTGGCTCTTCCTTCGCCACGACCGGGGCCAGTGACGGACTAGCTGGCTCCTCCTCCTCTCTTCTTTAGTCGCTACGAAACACGTAGCACCGCCGGCGTTGTACCAAAATTGGCCGCACATAGGCGGCGCCGCCGGCGGGGATAGGGCATCAGTTGGAGCCTCCTGCTCCTGCCGCCTTGGCGGCATCGGCCTTGGCGGCGGCCACAACATCGCGTTGCCGCTTGCGCCTGGCTGCGCGTCTGGCTGTCTCCGCCGCGCGACGTGTTTGCTCCATCTCGGCCTCCTCTGCCGCGTCTGCGACGGCGCGCGCAGCGGACATGGCCTCCTTTGCGACTCCGGCGACTCCGGCGGCGTAGGCTTCCTCCTCGGGGTCGTAGACGTCCCCGTAGGCATCCTGCAGAGCCCTCCTCGCCTGATCCGGCAGCTGCGGCCGCGGCGGCTGCGGAATCATTCCGGCCCACGCCGGGCTCGTCACCATGCGGCGGGAGAAACTGCCGCGGTGGCGCCCTCGCGCGCTCTGACGCGCGCGCTCGACCTGGTCGACTAGATGTTGCGGCGGCGGATCCATGCCGGAGAGTGGAGGTGGTGGCCGCCGTGGTTGGGGGAGGAGAGCTAGGGTTTGTGCTCTTGGCCTCGGCCGGCCGGAGCACATTTAAAGAGCTCCACCGCTCCACTGCTCCACCGCCCACAGTTAATGTGGGGTAGGTGACCGTTGTATCACACTGACACGGGGGCGAAGCGCGGGCCAGGGGCGGACTAGGGCAGGACACAAAAGCGCTCCGCTCGCGTCCGCGGCCGACGCATCGGTGGCCCAAATTTGATCCAAGAATGGGTCGGGGCGGAGCAAAAAACGGACCGCGGTCCGTTTGCGTCGCCCCGTTGGGCCGTGTTTTTTGCCCTCGCGGACACGAACGGATGCGCGCGGACTCGATGGGTCGCCCCGTTGGAGTCATCCTTAGCGACGGGGCATCGTACTCGTCCGGCTGTACGATCCGTCCCCTCCCCCGCATCCCGCTCTCCTCTCACCTCGCTTTCCCCGCCAACTTTTTCCACTTCTGCCCCCGCCGGTACCGCTCCGTACCGTCCTTCCTCAACCACACAATGACCATACCATCCCTGGTCGTTGCCTGTACGTCCAGTGTCGACGGGACAACTGTCGGGGCCAAATAGGGCAATAGACTGGAGATCTCGCGGCCGCTGCGGCAACAGAGCACAGGGGTAATCTGCTCATTGCGTCTCTTCCTTCTTCTCGCCTCTTCTTCTTGATTGTTGCGTGTCCGTGGCCAGCCATTGCCAACGAACTCCGGTTCTTGTTCTTGCCGGGAGAAAACCCAGCTACATTACCAACTTCCTTTACCCCATGGCCATGGCGACCCACACCCACCTCCCCAAGCGACGCCGCGTGTGCCCTGCTGCCACGGGCACGCCGGCCGCGCCGCTCGACTCGCTAGCCGACGAGCTCCTCTTCTTGGTCCTGGACCGGGTCGCGGCCGCCGACCCGCGCGCGCTCAAGTCCTTCGCCCTCGCCTCCCGCGCCTGCCGCGACGCCGAGTCGCGCCACCGCCGCGTGCTCCGCCCCTACCGCGCCGACCTCCTCCTCCGCGCCGCGTTCGCCCGCTACCCGTCCGCCTCCCGCCTCGACCTCACCCTCTGCCCGCGTGTCCCCGACGCCGCCCTCGCCGCCCTCTCCTCCGCTTCCCTCCGCGCCGTCGACCTCTCCCGCTCCCGCGGCTTCGGCGCGCCCGGCCTCGCCGCTCTCGCCGCCGCCTGCCCCGGCCTCGCCGATCTCGACCTCTCCAATGGGGTCGAGCTCGGGGACGCGGCGGCGGCCGAGGTGGCGCGGGCGCGCGGGCTGCGCAGGCTCTGCCTCTCGCGCTGCAAGCCCGTCACGGACATGGGGCTCGGCTGCGTCGCCGTCGGGTGCCCCGACCTGCGGGAGATCACGCTCAACTGGTGCCTCGGGATCACCGATTTGGGGGTCCAGTTCCTCGCCCTTACGTGCAAGAAAATCAGGACCCTCAATCTCTCCTACACCATGGTGAGCCTGCCATGTTTCTTCTTGATCTCTCCATTACCTTCAGTTGTTCCGTTCCAGTTTTTGGATGGAAAGATTTCCCCCTTCTTGCGTTTCTTGATTTCAGGAGCACTTTTAACAACTAAAGAAAGAGTTGATTTTGGGGCTTTCTTGGGAATTTGAGATGTACTTTGTCTCGGACCTGAAATTTTCCCATACGAAAGTTAGATCTCTCCGGCAGTTCCCCGTACTACTAATTTCCCCTTTCGATCTTCATAGGAGACAGATATAGCACAGCCTACAGCTGTTTATTGTTCATAGCAAGAAATGCTTGAGGAATTGGACTAGTGCAGCAGTAAAATTATTTTCTTGGTATATAATATATATGCAGATGCTTTAATCTTATATCTATCTATAGGGACTATGCATCGCACATGATCTCCACCTCATCTTTTTGCGGATGGAAACCAGTAGGTCGAAAGTTTCAGCAAAAATACCTATCTTGATATATGCAGTGGCTTTTTGAGGATGACAGACAGCACTAGTTTAGTACTCTAGACTAACAGATATTTCTCTTGCATTTCAGATCTCCAAAGATTGCCTTCCAGCCATAATGAAGCTACCCAATCTTGAGGTGTTGGCACTGGTGGGATGCGTTGGAATTGATGATGATGGCCTTGATAGTCTTGAGAACGAATGCAGCAAATCACTACAGGTAATCATCTACCTAGGTCATTTCTTTCACTTCTGTGTGCTTTGTCATGTCACCTTCATTTGAATGTAGTGATATCACGGTAGCCTTCAACAAAGTTTACCAGGTATTCTGGCCAATGAACTTAAAAATAACATTTTTACTCTTGCAGGTGCTTGATATGTCAAACTGTCAAAATGTCACCCATGTGGGAGTTTCGTCAGTAGTGCAGGCAATGCCAAATCTGTTGGAGTTGAATCTGTCATACTGCTGTCATGTAAGTATTATTCAGAGTAGCATCACCTGGGCATAACTTGATCTTCTCCAGTTTGTTTGATATTCTTTATTTGGCAGGTTACTCCATCTATGGGGAAATGCTTCCAAATGATTCCTAAATTGCAGACCCTGAAATTGGAAGGTTGCAAATTCATGGCCGATGGGCTTAAATACATTGGAGTTTCATGTGTTTCGTTAAGAGAGTTGAGCCTGAGCAAGTGCTCAGGTCTGACAGATGCTGATCTTTCTTTCGTTGTTTCAAGACTAAAGAATTTGCTGAAGCTGGACATTACTTGCAATCGCAATATCACTGATGTTTCATTAGCTGCCATCACTAGCTCATGCCCTTCCCTCATCTCTCTGAAAATGGAGTCTTGTAGCCATGTTTCTAGTGAAGGGCTGCGAATGATTGGGAAGCGCTGCCGCCATTTGGAAGAGTTGGACATCACCGACAGTGACTTGGATGATGAAGGTGTTTACTAAACTTCAAATATCTAACAACCTTTTGGCAAATGGACACCAAATTAACTGTACCCGCAACAACGACAACGAATTATTAACCGTGATGAAATCTTTCTTGTGCAGGTTTGAAAGCTCTTTCTGGATGCAGCAAACTTTCAAGCTTAAAAATTGGCATATGCATGAGGATAAGTGATGAAGGCCTTATCCACATTGGAAATCTTGCCCAGAACTCCGAGATATTGATCTGTACAGGTCTGGGGCCATTAGTGATGAGGGGGTTACTCAAATTGCTCAAGGTTGTCCAATGCTAGAGTCTATCAACCTGTCCTACTGTACAGAAATAACAGATGTTTCGCTGATGTCGCTGTCAAAATGCGCAAAGTTGAACACATTGGAGATCCGTGGTTGCCCCAGTGTTTCATCTGCTGGGCTCTCGGAAATAGCTACCGGATGCAGGCTACTTGCCAAGCTTGATATCAAGAAATGCTTTGCGATCAATGATGTGGCGATGCTCTTCCTTTCCCAGTTCTCTCATAGCCTCCGTCAGGTATTAGCCTTTTCTGTTGTTGTGTAAGGGAAGTAGTAATACCATGTTCAGAATTGTGTTATTAACATCGCCTACATCATGACAGATAAACTTGTCATATTGCTCGGTCACCGACATTGGGCTTCTGTCCCTCTCTAGCATATGTGGGCTGCAGAGCATGACCATTATACACTTGGCGGGTATCACGCCAAATGGCTTGATGGCTGCTCTCATGGTGTGTGGTGGTTTGAGAAAGGTGAAGCTTCACACAGCGTTCAGATCTATGATGCCTCCACATATGGTCAAAGTCGTCGAGGCACGCGGCTGTGTCTTCCAGTGGATTGATAAACCATTCCAGGTACTCATCTCCGCAACAAAGCCTAGGTGTAGAGACATTAAGCTGAATTGATGTTACTACTAAGACCTCATCTGTCTTGCATGCTGTATTGTAGAGATATCAACTAAACTGCAGCCGTACCAAGATTGAGTAGTTCTAACGGTAGGCGTGTGGGTATTTTCAGGTGGAACAAGAACGATGCGACATTTGGAAACAGCAGTCTCGAGCCGTGCTCGTACGATGAGAAAGGCTTGCAATGCCAATCGCCGTGATCAGAGTGTGGTGCATCATGGCGACCGATGCCTCCTCTTGCCTGTCATCTGAAACTTTGCCACCTCAATTGGCGCTGTGACAGAGTAGTGTACCGATACTTTGTCAGAACAATGTTGCATTCAGTTTGTATGGTGTAAAGCTTTGTTTCAGTTGACCGGGAGATTCTGTTGTTGTGTATACTAGTAGTATATAGCAGGAGAGATGAATCAAAGAGAGATTACTAGGGGTTGGCTTGTAGTTCCCAGAAACTCAATGTGATTAATATGACAGTGTGCAGAGTTTGATTGCTACTTGTCCAATGTGTTTCTCATCCTTGGTGTTTTTGTTCGGAATGCTGGAATGAGATGTTTGTCCAGTGAACTGATGTGTTGTGTTTTCCCTGGTGTCCAGTTCTCAGATCATGCATGCTGTGACATGCTGCGTGCCACCATGAGAAGCAAAATGCAGGAAGTTGCTTTTGCTGGACTCGAATTAACTGTTGCTTCTTCTTTCTCAATGCAGATGGATGTTGGCAACCGACCGACAGCTGCTACCTGCAGCAAGCTGTTCCTGGAGCCCGGAATACATGGAGGAGGTAGGCGACCGGCGAGAGGCACCAGGTGCATAATGACAGTGCAAGCTCGAAGGAAAGGTTACATGGAGAGACAGGTGAGCATCTGACGGCCAGTGAGATGCGCATTGAAGAGGGGAAATGGAGGAGGAGGCAGGCCTCACGTTGGCGCCAACAGCTACGGGCAACAGTTGCAGAGGAGCATTGAATGCACCCGCGTCACCACCATTAGCGGCGTCCGTCTCCATCTACCCCAGGACGGGCGCCCATGTCCTCTCGCCATTAATGACCCCCAAAGCTATAAAAAAGCCAGGATAAACATCCATTCATGGAGAAACCCCTCCCTATCACGCGCACGCATTAAACTCTGAGATGCCCGTCCCGTCCCGTCTGCTACTGCCTGGAGCCTGGAGGAGGAGCTAGCCAGGTCAGACTTCATCGAGGCTGCAATGGGGATCTGCTGCAGCAGGGAAGGAGGAGGGCTGGAGCTGGAGGAGGCGGAGGGGTGGTTCCCTGGAAGCAGACGACTTCTTGCAGGAGCAGCACTCCGGCGCCGCCGGGGTGTCCATGCACACCAAGCAGGGATGGAAGGGCGTCAACCAGGACGCCATGGCCGCCTGCCAGGTAACAGCTCAACCTTCCCTTCCTTGTAGCCACGCCATTGCGTGTCAACCTGATAGATTTCCTTTTTTCCCCGTTGAGGAAAAAACTTGATTGATTCTAAAGAAGAAGGCCATGGATCCATCACTGCTAGCTTTTTACTCAAACTGAATGCCATGGAGTAGTAACCTACCTGAATTTTTTTTTAATTACCCATGCGTATGTTGTACCTACAGCATCTTGATTGCTCACATTGTCCTGGATTAATCAGCATCCAATGCAATTCAATACCTTTATTGCTCACATCACCAGTGTACTTATAGCAGAATGAGATTTAGCTGGAAACACTGAAATCTCTCGCAGCAAATATTCAGTATGGCCTATCTAGATTAGCATCTCTTTCTATCTAAAAATATTGGCATATCTAACTGCAAGCGTAATATTGGATCTTTTTGCCACCTTTTATGTGCACAAATTACCTGAGAGTGTAAGATAAATCTTGATGTGGCAAGATGACCAGGACTTTGCTGGCCACAAGGACCATATCTTCTGTGGGGTCTTTGACGGCCATGGCCCCCTCGGCCGGGAGGTCGCTCGGCATGTCCGCGACACCCTCCCGGCGAAGCTGTCCTCCTCTTTGGCAGTACCAAAAACCGAAGAAGATGCCCCCTCCAGCAACCTGGACTTGGATTCCTTCGACAAGTCGGATGATTCCACCTCGTTTAGCGATAGCAGCGACGAGAGTCAACTGATCTCTTCATGGAAGAGCTTGATTGTGAAGGCGTTTGAGGACGTCGACGAGGAGCTGAGGCAGCATTCTGGGATTGACTGCATTTGCAGTGGCACAACTGCTGTCACTGTTGTTAGGCAGGTAATGGTGCTAATTCTACTGTTGTATTGGTTGCAACTGGCTGCATTAAGGGAGCATAGCCAAATTCAGAACTGTCATCACACTGTTACCCTATTATGTTCTCCAGTTGCTCTTGTTTCTGATTCCCTTTTATTGTCGTTGTGTGTATGCAGGGTGATCACTTAATCATTGCTAATTTAGGCGATTCACGCGCTGTTCTTTGCGCCCGGGATACCAAGGACCGCCTGGTTCCGGTGCAACTCACCACCGACTTGAAACCAGATCTTCCAGGTCAGACTCTGAATTTCTCATGTCATACTTCTCTGCAGGTCTGTATATTTATTAACTGCATCTTGCAATGTATCTCCTGGACTTATCATAGGTGAAGCTGAGAGGATCCTGAGTTGCAAGGGGAGAGTCTTCGCGATGGACGACGAGCCAGACGTGCCTAGGATGTGGTTGCCGGACCAGGACGCACCGGGCCTTGCCATGGCTAGGGCATTCGGGGACTTCTGCCTCAAGAACCATGGCCTGATTTGCACACCAGAAGTGTACTACAGAAAGTTGTCTGAAAAGGATGACTTCTTGGTGCTTGCCACTGATGGGGTAAGAAAAGTGAATTTTCGTTTGGATGGCATGTTCATTCGTTCTAGTTTCCTGTCCATTTCATTCTAATCATTGCTTCATCTCCTTTAATAATTAACAGGAAAATTTTCTGGTATTATTCCAATTGAAGTTAACATAAAGTAGCTCAAACAAATCCTTTATGATTAGACTGACAAATCAAGCAACTGTTAACCGAATCGGACTTGTGTTTGTCTCTTCTTATCTAACCACACAGTGTTGCAGATATGGGACGTGCTATCCAACAAGGAGGTTATCAAGATCGTCTCGTCGGTCCCTGACCGTTCAAAGGCAGCAAAGCAGCTCGTTGACCGGGCGGTTCGGGCGTGGCGTCGCAAGTTCCCGACGTCAATGGTCGATGACTGTGCGGCTGTCTGCCTCTTCCTGAAGCCAGTCATTTCATGTGAGGAAGAGAACATGATCAAGCCACCTCACGCGTCCATGTTATCGTTCACCGGGAGTTTCCGCAAGGCCTTGAGCGGCGGAGGCGAGGCAGAGGAGGGGACGGCAGCGTGGAAGGCGCTGGAGGGGGTGGCTCGGGTGAACTCGGTGATCAGGCTGCCAAGGATGCTGAGCCGGCGGTGGCGGTCAGGGTCGATGGATGAAAACAACGACCAAGAACCATCGAAGACTGATTGACTGATGGACCCATGAATGGATGCAATTAAGCTTTACATTGCCAAACTTATGGATATTTTAGAACTTGATTGATAGTTTGATACATCGTATTCACGTGATCAGGCTGTTCAGAATGGATATTAGTAATTCTACACTCGTTGTGTTTGGTGTGATTTCTGATACTTGTTGGACTCATGATTGTAATCTGGAACGGATTCAGCTCATGTAAACTCACTCGTTGGGCTTGGTGTGATTTCTGATACCAGTTGGACATGACTGCAGTTTGGAATGGATTCAGCTGTTCATCTCATACAGTTTATGGTCTGAAGCAGGAATGAATTTTGATGAGTGGCTGGGAACTGCATATGCTTGAGCTCTTTTTTCTTACTCCAGTTTTGATGAATAGTATTTCGGACATTCCCAATTGAATCTTGACGAGTGTCTGGGAACTGCAAGATTTTGCTGAGTGGCTGGCTGGCTCCACTGATCGATCGGAGTAGTATTTCTGACAAGAGCTGGACAAGCGGAAATTGGGAACGAATTCAAAGAATGATTTCGCGCCAGTTTACAGTTGCCGAACCGGGGTGTCCAGGTTTTAGTGAAAAAACTAGTGCCGTGTATGGCGGCGAACCAGGGAGAATTCGATTGAATTTCGGGGTACAGGAGAAGAGTTCAATGTCTTCCTCTACTCTCCCTCTCGTCCACACGGCTAAGAATAGCTCTCACCTCCTCGAGCTCAGCCGGACAAGAAGAGCATGCACGCACCAATGTCGTCCTCACCACCGCCACCACTCCCTTGCATTTGCATGCTTTGCTAGCTCGGCCTCGGAGCTCCACCAAGCACGGAACCATGGACACGGACGCGGCCGTGAACCTGACGGCCGCCGCGGCCACGGCAGCGGCGGAGGCCACGGCGACGGTCAAGCCGGTGGCGGCGGCGTGTTACGACAACAACTTGGTGAACTCGCAGGGCATGTTCCTGGGGGATCAGCCACTGCGCTTCTCCCTCCCGCTCCTCCTCATCCAGGTCTCCCTCATCCTCCTCCTGTCCGCCGCCGCCCACCACGTGCTCCGCCGCCTCGGCCAGTCCCGCTTCGTCACCCACATGCTCGTCGGCGTCCTCCTCGGCCCCTCCGTGCTCGGCCGCAACCACGAGCTCCGCGGCGCACTCTTCTCCGAGCGCGGCACCTACATCCTCGAGAGCGTCTCGCTCGTCGCGCTCATCCTCTTCTTGTTCTCCATGGGCGTCAAGACGGACTTGAGCTTACTCCGCCGCCCCAGCGGCCGCGCCGTCGCCGTCGGCCTCGCCGGCTCCGTCGTCCCGCTCGCCATCACGCTTCCCGTGTTTCACGTGCTCCAGCCCACACTCCCCGCCGACCTCCGCGGCTCGTCGCTCATCACAGAGCTCGCCGTCCGCCTATCGCTCTCCTCCTTCCCCGTCATCGCCGACGCGCTCGCCGAGCTCGACCTCCTCAACTCCGAGCTCGGCCGCATCGCGCTCACCGCCTCTCTCATCACCGACGTCACCTCCTGGTTCCTCCGCGCCTGCTTCGCGGCCGCGTTCCTCGTCACGGAGGCCAAGTCGCCGGCATTCACGGCCAAGATCCTCGCCTCCTTCGTCGCCTTCGTCCTCTTCGTCGCCTTCGTGGCGCGCCCAGCCGGCAGGTACATCGCCTACAAGCGCACACCGGCGGGTGACCTCCTCTCCGAGGGCTCCTTCGTCGTCGTGGTGATCGCGGCGCTCCTGTCGGCGCTGGTGACGGACGTCATCGGGTTCAAGTACATGATCGGACCGATGATGCTGGGGCTCGCGCTCCCCGGCGGTATGCCGATCGGCGCCACCATGACGGAGCGGCTCGACTCCTTCTTCATCGCGCTCTTCCTCCCTGTCTACATGGCGCTCGCGGGATACCGCACCGACTTCTCGGAGCTGGGCGCCCACGAGGAGAAGTGGTGCGCGCTGGAGCTCTTCGTGGCGCTCTGCGTCGCCGGCAAGATGGTGGGCTGCATCGCTGCGGGGCTCTTCTTCGCCATGCCGATCGGCGAGGCCACTGCGCTGGCTCTAATGCTCAACATCCGCGGCATCGTGGAGGTGGCCGCCATCAACAACTGGGGCGACACCATGAAGGCCACGGCGGAGCACTACTCGACGCTGACGCTGTCCATGGTGCTCATCACGGCGGTGGCCACGCCGCTCATCAAGCTCCTCTACGACCCCACGGGGAGGTTCGCGCGGGCCAAGCGGCGGACCATGGAGGGCATGCGGCCAAACGCGGAGCTCCGCGTGATGTCCTGCCTCTACACAGAGGACCACGCCGCGCCACTCATCGACCTCCTGGAGGCCTCCGGCGCCTCCCGCGACTTCCCCGTCTCCCTCATCGTGCTCCACCTCACCGAGCTCGTCGGCCGCGCCGCCTCCGTGCTCAAGCCCCACAAGAAGTCGTCCTCTTCCACCTCCAACTCGCCGTCGGACCGCATCGTGAACGCGTTCCGACACTTCGAGCAGCAGGCGTCGCCGGGGGCGGTGACAGTGAGCCCCTACGTGGCCCAGTCCCCCTACAGCTCGATGCACCACGACGTGTGCTCGCTGGCTCACAGCAGGAAGGCCAACCTCATCCTCCTCCCGTTCCACAAATCCTCAGACGGTGCCCGGAGCACGGCGAACTCGGCCGTCCGCGCCGCCAACCGCGCCGTGCTACAGTATGCGCCATGCTCCGTGGCCATTCTCGTGGACCACGGTCTGGCGTCCGGGTCGGCGTGCGCGACGGCGTCCAACAGAAACCTGCTGCGCAGGGTGGCGCTATACTTCTTAGGGGGACCAGACGACCGGGAGGCCCTGGCGTACGTCGCGAGGATGCCGGAGAGCGGCGGGACCGCGGTGACGGTGGTGCGGTTCAAGCTGCGGAACTGGGTTGGCATGGGCGGGCGCGACGAGGTGAGGGACGAGGAGGTGCTCCAGGAGTTCTGGCAGAGGTACAAGGACGACGAGAGGGTGGTGTACGTGGAGAAGACGGTGGAGGACGGCGAGGGGACGGCGTCGGTGGTGAGGTCCATGAGCGACAAGTTCGACCTGCTCGTCGTCGGACGGCGAGGGGCGGACAGGGACCTCGAGGGCTCGGCGCTCACAAGCGGCCTCTCGGAGTGGAGTGAGTGCCCGGAGCTCGGCGTGCTCGGTGACATGCTCGCCACCGCTGAGTTCGCGTCGAAGGTGTCCATCCTCGTCATCCAGCAGCAGGCTGCGCCGCTCACCGCCGCCGGAGCCGGAGAAGCCGATAATTAATTAGCAGTAGGGACTGATTCCACAGTGGTTCGTTGTTACATTGTTTCTTTCCTAGTTTCCTTGTTGTAGTGACTTTTGTTCATCTGTAGCACGACATAGAGCAAACCTCTTGTTGCGTTTTCCGTGGAATTTGTTGTAACAAATTTGTGAGACAAAGATGATAGATGCGCTGTGCGATCTTCTTCAGATTTTAGATTAAGTAAGAATATACACCATTACTTTTTCTAAAAAGGGTACTGTAGTATATATTAATGGGAGTGACTAAGTCTCAATCGAGTGAGAATAAAGTTAGCTCTCATTCAGATTACCATATCGATGTGGAACTGAGAATATGTAGTTGTAATTCACGAATCACGATGCAGATTTGATGGGATTAGAGTTGAGTAGGTCTAGCTTAATTCTGACTCAGTAAGGAATAGCAAAACCGTATATTAATAGTAAGAAAATAATAAATATATTGGCTTGTGCAACAAATCAGTATCACAAGAAATTTGATACATTGAGGATGCACACAACCAAATTATTAATAAAAAACCCAAGGAAAACAAAGGCGACATCAACCTGTCATGGCAACACACGAGCCACGGGAAGGTTTTCCAAAAGTAACTCCTTCAGAAATGTAATGACAAATAAGTTCCAACGTCTCCAAATCTAGTCAAATACTAGATTATGAGTTTTCGCCCTAAAGAGCATGACTGCACGACCTAACGAATTCCATGCAATGCCTTCAGCAAGGTAACATGTCGAAACACCGCCAGTGTCCGGTACAATGGCGAAGGTCAGACCAAAGATTGCAACCCATAGTTCTAACCCTAGTACCGAAGAAGCACAACAAAAACTCAACCATGATGTGTTGTCACATCCACTTGACCACCACCTTCATCCTTCCTAATCTTATAATGCCGAATTTAGACAGACACACATGAATCCGCAATATCCAATCCAGGGCAGCACTACTTAAAGAAGAAAAGTAAAATTAAACAAAAATTGACCATGCGGATCTTTGAATTTGTGACCTTTATGACTTGGCTCATTTTTTTTTGTACCAATCCTACCAGCAAGCCGAGGCAACTAGGCCCAAGCCAAAACTGAGCTGGTGGGCATCAGTAGAAAGTCCATGAGATCACAACCCAACTTAGGCCCGCCACTCAGCAGTCCAAAGTTCGATTTTGTGGGTTTAGCTGAACCTTCATGCCCCACGTCAGAGCCTCATGGCCGTCGCCGCCGACGTCCGCGGCTACATCCAGCTCCTCCGCTCCTGCAGTGCCGTGGCCGGGAAGCAGCTGCACCAGGCCCTCCTCAAGTCCGGCCACGTCCCGTCCTCCCTCCCGCCCTCCAACTCGCTCCTCCTCATGTACGCCCGCTGCTCCCCTGCCCACCGCCGCGATGCACGGCAACTGTTCGACGAAATGCCAGCCAAAAACTGCTTCTCCTACAACTCCCTCGTCACCGCCCACATCAACTCCAGGGACCACCTGTCGGCGCTCGCCCTGTTCCGCTCCATGCCCGAAAGGAACAACTTCTCGTGGAACATGGTGATCACCGCCATGGTCTCCGCCGGCGACCTCGTCACGGCACGTGCGCTGCTGGACGAGATGCCCGTCAAGGACGCCGTGGCTTGCAACAGCGTCTTGCACAGGTATGTCCGGAGCGGTCGTGTGGATGAGGCGTTTGCTTTGGTCAGAGCAATCAGTAGTTTGGAACGTGGTGCCTCGCCGTGCAATGACCCCTTTGTGCTTGCCACGGTTGTCGGTGCTTGTGCTGACCGGATGAAGTACAATTTTGGGAGACAGGCACATGCTCGGATGCTGGTTGCCAAGATCGAGCTGGATTCAGTGCTGAGCTGCGCATTGATTGACATGTACTGCAAGTGTGGGGATCTCGACTCTGCTCGCCGTGTCTTTGATGGTTCAGCACAGATTGACGAGTTCTCTGTTTCTGCCCTGGTCTATGGCTACGCTTCACGTGGACAGTTGGACGAGGCGTTGCGTGTTTTTGACAGGGTGGAGAACCTCAACAATCTATTGTGGAATTCTCTCATCAGTGGCTGTGCATTTGCCTGCCTTGGAGATGATGCTTTTGCTCTTTTTGTCAGGATGATGCTGTCAGATGTGTCGCCCGATTCTTCAACTTATGCCAGCGTCTGAATGTTTGTGGGTTTTCGGGCATGCTCCAGTCTGGGCTTCAGATACATGGGTGTGGTCTAAAGAGTGGGACTGTCAATGACATGATAGCAGCAAGCGCTCTCATTGACTTCTACTCAAAATGCAGCCTATGGGAGGATGCCTGCCGAGCTTTCAGTGAGCTTAGGTTTCATGACACCGTTGTGCTCAATTCAATGATCACTATTTACTCAAACTCTGGGCGGATAGAAGATGCGAAAAGAGTTTTTCATATGATTACTAGCAAGAGTGTCATATCATGGAATTCTATGGTTGTTGGGTTGAGCCAGAATGGGCATGCAATTGATGCCATGGAGCTGTTTTGTGAGATGCATCGCCTTGGTGTGCGACTCGATAAGGTTGCTATAGCAAGTGCTCTGAGTGCATCAAGTAACATTTGCTCCATAAGTTTTGGGGAACAGATATTTTCTCTTGCCACTGTTCTTGGCCTGCAGTGTGACAATGTTGTAGCCTCTTCACTCATTGATCTGTACTGCAAATGTGGCAACTTGAACAGTGGGTGCAAGATTTTCAATGGAATAGACAAGTCCGATGAAGTCCTGTGGAACTCGATGCTAATTGGTTATGCTTCCAATGGACATGGACACAAGGCACTGGAACTCTTGAGTTGATGAGAGTTAGGGGTATAAGACCAACCGAACGGACATTTGTTGGTGTCCTTTCCGCGTGCTGCCATTCTGGACTTGTGGAAGAAGGACTGACATGGTTTAAGCAAATGCAGGAAGATTTTTGTGTGACTCCATCACCGGAGCATTATGCATGTGTGACTGACCTGTTAGTCCGTGCAGGTCGGTTAGATGAAGCAGTTGAGTTCATAGAGAATATGCCCTTTAAAGCTGATCCAGTAAGCTGGACTACAGTTGTTAGTGGGTGCAAAGCTCAGGGCAATGAAGCTCTAACTCAGAAGATGGCAAAGAGGCTGAAGGAGATGGGGAAATCAGAGTCACCACATGCCAGTCTGTATGTGCAGCTGTCCAGTGTGCTCGCTGCTCAAGGGGATTGGGTCAAATCAGAAGAAATGAGGGGTTTGATGCGTGAGAGAAGAATTGCAAAGAATCCTGGTTACAGTTGGATTGACAGTTAGGAATCATGTTTCAATCAGCTACTGTGTTGAAAAATGATAGGAGCATATTATTTTCGCATTTGTCTCGAAGTTGTTGTTTCCACCGCAAAACATCTCTGTAAACAGATGAAGAAAGAAATTGCCGCTGGGGAAAGCCACACAGAGAAATGTTGCTTTCTCTATCAAATTAACTTTTTGTACTGACCTTAACTCTAGCTGGGAAGACGTCGCACTGAGTTTGCTTCGTTCACTATCCGGAAAAGATGAATCGGAGACACCATGTTTTGGTAGTCGCACGTACTCCTAGCAGTAAGAAATCTGCAGGTAATTCCTTTCTAAACGGTGTTTTCTCATTAATGCCATTTTTTCTGCTGAAAGTATTATAGATAGGCTATCCCATACCAAAAGGAACAAATCATGCAAATGCAGTGGGAACAAATCATAGTTTATCCATTTCTATGAGCACTTAAATGTTCAGACAAGCTCGATTGTTGCCTTTTTTTAACCTATGACAAGCTATCCATGTATAAAGGGTATATAGAGGCTGGGTGGGAGGGGGGGGGGGGGGGGTATTCTCTTCTATTATCTATCACTTGAACTTTATTCTTCATATTGGTCTCGGACAACACGTTACATCGTCCAAGAATGCACACAATATATGGTAGGAAGTATCCCCAAAAGTCGTGTACAATTTTTTTTTGAAACTAAAAATAATGATTGGTACATGTTCTGTAACTGATGATATCAGTATTTGTTTGTTCATCTAAGTTGAGTAGAACTAAGACCTATAGTTGTTACTAGAAAACAAGAAATTCCATCACTGACGTTTTCTCTCGAAAAGGGGATATACCCTGGATTCTGCATCAATCGATGCACATAGCCATTTTTATTGCGAAGTTATTCCCCACCGGCACCCAAATGTTTTTTTCTTACTTTTCAAACGATAGGGTGCTCAATACTTGTCAAAACATAGAGCAAATCGTGCATTTAAATGGTAAGACAAGAGCAGAACAAACTCGCAAACGGATTGGTGTCTTGTGAAGGTCTATTTGTCAAGACTTTCTTTGGTATTAAGAAATTGGAAGTTATGAACTTGCTTGATACATAAAAGGAACAAGAAACAATGATTGGAAGCATCCTAAGGCAAAACTATTTAGGACTACGTGGCCGTGTACATTGGTTATTGATGGTTTTATTGTCTTTGGGTTTACCTTTGTGACACTGTTCAGAAAATTGAGGCTGAATTCAGATCAACCATGATTATATCAGTGGAGGACACGTAGACTTTGTTTGTGATATCTTATTGTTAACTATTTAGGGGGATTTACTGTGAGGATTATTCTAGGAGGATTTTGAAAAGCACATAAATACATATCTCTTTCCTTTCCAAGATTTTGGTATGTTTAATTCTTACACTGGTACTGAAACACTGTTAGCTCCAGTTAACCACAAGCAGAAGTATGTGGAATAAGTGAGAATAAACAAGAGGGATAGTAAGTATTAAATCCTACTGGCAACAATTGCTATATGATACTATTAAGAGCAATGATTCGGTACGGTGTACTATTAAAACTTAAATGTCGAATGAACAAATTTAACATTATGCTTTGGTCTTTTAATTTGCGTGATAGCAGGTACAGTCATATGTTGGAGGCATATAGGAATAAAACAACCCCACTGAGAACACCGGCAGAGGCTGCCCAGCTAGTTGCAACAGCCCTAAACGGGATCCCAAGAGTTGACTTGGAGGTAAATTGTTTCTCCAATTTTGGAGATAGTTCAGTGGGAGTTTAAAGGAAATAGTTCGATTGTGATATCTTTTTGTTTGAAATGTGGCACGTGCAGCTACACGTTCGCAAACTTTGTTACAAGAAACTAGTTTTCATAGTACTATTAGTTTTGTATGTCCAAACATGTAAAACAAGAAATGCACTGCACTTTTCATCATACATGTGCTGTTCCAAAGTGACTATATATGTCCGATTCACTTGATCGACTATCAATGTTTTTCCTCAGGGCATTTTGAGTTCTACAACTTCCCGATCTCATCACTCCCTGCAGCATCCTCAAATCACCTCCCAACGTCTCTACCAGAGGATGTGCAGTTTGTGCTGAACACTTTGCCAGTCAGATGTGATAAACTACTCCGAACAAATACGCTTACACTGACAAAATATGATCAGTGCTTTATACTAGAGTGGACAATTGCTGATTCTCACAATCACTATGATTCTCAGGTAAATGCGAATTGCATTGGAGATGGTGATGGATTCACTGCTTATGTTGCCATAAGGGATGATCCCAGGGAGTTGGCGAATGTGCCACAAGAAGTGCATAAGATGTTGACTGCAAGGACTGAAGCACGCAGCCGTAGGGATTATTGCAGGGCTGATACTCTTCGAAGCACCATCGACAAAGCTGCATACAAGTATTAATACTAGACCTTTCCATACTCCAGGTCCTTAATACCATAAATCACAGATGATTGCAACATGGAATGTTTCTATGTTTGATATTTTAGCTTAGCATGTTCCACTTGAAAAAATATGAAAATAAATGGAATGGTGCAATATGTAGAAACTTCTCGTTGCTACCTCTTCTAAACAAAACAGGAACGGATACCAAAGCAGCTATATGTGACTAAATGTGGGGTAGGGATATTATCAGATTTAATTAGATTCTTGATTTGATCTAGTCATATAATATTTGTAATAAAATGAGCATCATACCATATATCAAAGCCAACCCCTTTAGCCCTCCCCACGACCCCTCCACGTCGCCCGCATTTTTGCGCCGTCCGATCGTGAAATGGACGGCCAAGATTGAGCCACGCCGCCTTGCGGTACTGTTCATGAACAGTCCGCGCTTCTACAGAGCGTGCGTGCCTCCGCGCCGTCGATCCTCCATCCTACGGCCACAGCAGCATCTTCGTGACCATTTTGTAAAAAAACCCTTCACAAATCCAGACATCAAACCGCAGTCCACATATTCCCGTGAGGAGGGATGTGACTGCAATTTCGTCAAACTGCAAGGGCGTTTCTGCAAAAGCATCACCACTTCCCCCTTCCCCTCTCCCTCGCGCGTGTGGCTGAAAATCGCCGGCGGCGACGCCGCGAATCGCAGCTCCTCCGCGCCTCGCCAGACGGATCCAAGCTCACCATGGTCTCCGTCGTCGCCGCCTCCACCTCCACGCCGAATATTGCGTGCCGGGACGTCACCTGGCCGCCGGAATCGTCGACGCCGCTCCGCTGCTCTCCGCCGTGTCCGCACGCCGCCGCGGCCGCGCCGGCGACCCAAAATGGGCGGCGCCGCCGTCTACGGCCACCCCGCAACCAGGCGCGTGCAGCGCGCCCAGGAGCCCGTCCTGGCTCGCCGTCGCGCGCCTCCGGCGACCTTCACGCCGCCGCGGCAGCTACATGGGCCGGCCTGGCTGCGTTCTCCTTCTGCTTTTTTTTTTCTCTGCTTTCCTTTTTTAAAAAACTTTTTACAACTTTTGAAATACAGCATCCATAATTTTCAAAATCTGCACCGCTTTAAAGTGTGGACATTCCACAATTTGACTTCAAAAATTTGAATATTTCAAATAAATTTAAAAATATATATATTTTTTCCATGACATTCTTTCTCTCTAAAAATATCCAATTATTTTCTAAGTTTCAAAATACATTTCAAAAAATACACAAGAATTGAAGATTTTTAATTTACTAATTTAAAAAAGAAAATATATACTCAACAACTCACAATTTACAATTTGCATAAAATAAAAAGTATTAAACAAATAATAATATTTTTGAATCCATGACATCCTTTCTCTCTAAAAAGTATTCGATTATTTTCTAAGTTTCAAAATATGTTTCAAAAATACACAAGAGTTAAAGACTTTTTCCGACCAATCATAAGAAATAAATACTTATCATTTATGGCAAAAAAAACAAACATGTCTTCACACTCCAAAAAAAAAAAAGATTAACATATCAAAAAAAAATCCAAATGCACTTCTTCTAAATATACAAAGGTAATTTTTTTTACAAATGCTTGATTACATGAATAATTGCAGAGAATACAAATTCATATCCCCAAATTATGGTTTAGAATTAAATTAAATTTCACAAACTCTCATATAATGTGTTTTCTCAAATTATTGAGCTAAATTAGACATCTAACACAAGTTCAATAATTTCCAAAATTTTCCACAATTTCTAAAAATGGACATTCCAAAATTTGAATTTTATCGCACGACATTTCCCGAAAACTGAACAATTTTCCGAACGTACGCTCTCTTTGCATTTCGATGATTTCCAAATTCTCGCACTTTTAAAATAAAGACATTTCCAGATTTGAATTTTACCATACAGGCACGGCATATCGCCGCGCAATTTCAACATATTTGTAACTAAGAAATAACTTAAAACTCCATGATAATGAAGCTAAATTTACAAATGCCTGAGCAAACAAATATTCAGACAACAATTACATAGAAGCAGTAATATACCTCAAAACCCTCTAATAATGAAGTTACACTTAACGATTGCCTAATCAAGAACATATTTGTACAAGATGCAAATTCATTTCTCCTAATTATGTCCTCAATTTTAATTGAATTTAAAAAAAAAACTCAGATAATTTTATATCTCCTACCATTGAGTCAAATTAAATATTTAATGCAAAACTCAAACATATTATACCAGTTTGGAAAAGGTTTCAATTTACAAATACTACAACTCAACTCACTCCAATTATGCAGCTCAAAATAATAAATGTTCAACTTCAACTAAACTCACCCCAAATATGCAAATACATACAAATAAACCGCAAACACATACTAAAAAATATCATAACACAAAACAAAAATGATAACTACTAACAGCATTAGATTCAAATATCAATGTTCCTAAACTTCAAAAATTGCTAACTCTTCGCATTTCAACAGTTCTCAAATCTCCACAAATTTTAAATGTCGACATTTTGAAATTTGCTTTTTACCACATGGGTGCGGCGGTGCCGCCGCACCAAATTTACCTAGTACTTTACTAATAGTTGCCCTGAACAGGATAATAATCTGTTCAGGCAACGAGATCCTTGCAAGGAAATACCTAATCAGAATGAGGTATATTGTTGATGTACCTTGCACCTTCGGATTAAAAAATAACTGGAGTAATGTCGTTAACTGCATGATCTTTCATGAGTTTTAGGGGGATAGATGCTCCGGAGCTTAAGATGCCATATGGGAAGGAATCGAAGAATGCTTTGGTGAATCTCATTCGTGGGAAAAGCACCACGATTTATGTGTACGAGAAGGACCAATTTGAGCGCTATGTTGGTGACATCTATTGCAACAATGTGTTCATCCATGTGAAAGAGAAACTTTCTTTGAAAATAAAAGCTATTCAATAAGACACATGCTTTTTAGGCTTCAGTTTTGTTGCTTCAGTCCTGATGAGTGACTGTGTGTGCGTGAGTTCTTCAGGAGCAGATGGTGAAAAATGACCACGCATGGCATTTCAAGAATTATGACGAACGCCCAGAGTTTTTGAAGTAAGAAATTGTACTACCGACTAATGTACTTGTGAAGAATATACAGAAGAGTTACTCTTCCGTAAATCTGAAATATTCTTTGGCTTGAACCGCATACTCATCTAGTCCTAGATATATGTGTTTAACTGTAACCATGTGAGTGAAGGTTGCGGTTTGAGTTTAGGGAAGTGTTTCCGTAGTGTTACTTGGAAAACCAAGTTGGTCCATGTGGTTTTGATCACTATGTACAAGAAAAGGAGATGTGCGGCCTCGGGAAATGGGCAAATTATTTGGGTTCCTCGTGTGCGTGATATTTTTTCTTTTTTTCAAGATGAAGGCTTTACGATTGATATGTTTGACGTGTAAATCCGATCTTCGGGATAAGGCTGCATTTACACCATCCTAACTCCCAAGTAAATACTCCGTATAAGGTGTCCTATACCTATATGTTTATGCCGGCTGAAAGTTTTTTACTTGCACTCTGGTTGTGCAGTGGGAGAGGACGGCAAGAGCGCACGCAAAGGGCTTTGGGCGTCAAAAAATCCTGAGAAGCCATGGGATTGGAGAAGAGACGGGCGCAATCGAAGACACAGCATCATTGAGGTCTATTAATCATAGTTCGTTCTGGCACCATGCATGGGATGTTACATCATAATTTTTACGTAGAGTACTGTATTGAATTGATGCACTAGCCAATTATCCCAAAAGTCCGAACTGATGGGAAAGGGCCGTGCTTTGTATATATTATATTTCTGACACTCCCCCTCACGTCCAGGCCGTGGACTTTTTCTCACGAGCCTAGGACGTGGATCTTGAGGTGTCCGCGGATATTTATTTTTAATACTGCGTTAGCCAGGATTTGAACTCTAGACCTCTGTCTCTGATACCATATCAAATTGTTGCACTAGCCAATTATCCCAAAAGTCCAAACTGATGGGAAAGGACCGTGCTTTGTATATATTATATTTCTGACATACTGTGCGTTCACTCACTCCCACTCATGCCACCACACGAACACACCACTACACATGCTAGGAATATTATGAAAGCTTGGGAACCTTCACATAACATTGGCACACACTTTTCCACTGAGGACGCACACTTGCATGTACTTTGAATACAACACACCATGTTCATCCTCCGGATCAAAACCGAGTCGGTTGGAACGAGCATCTTCATTCCCACCGCTAGGCCACACACCTATCGGTTTTATTTGTGATTTTTTTTTGAGGAAACGCAAAGGATTCTTTGCGTTTTATTTCATTGGAGAGAGAGAGTTTGTTTACAACCTCCTAGGAGGGTTACAGGTGTTTAAATCAGAAATACATTCAGTGCACGTCCCAGGTGGACGGCAGAACTACACGAAGTCCTTTGGCGTCAGCCCTAGCCCACAGCCTGGCCTCGTTCTTGATGCTCTCGATGAGGGTGTGCAACGAGGGTTGGGCTCCTTCGAACACGCAGTCGTTGCGGTGCTTCCACACCATCCACGACGTCAGCAAGGCAATCGAGCCTAAGCTTCTAACTGCAGTGATGTTAGAGGGAAATGAAAGAACAAGCAGGAGATGAATTCTCATTTTTGAAAGGCTCACCTAAAATCTCTTAACTCTTACCGGTTACACGCACTTGCCTCTGGGTTAAAGCGTCGAAGGAAAAAAAAAACCAATTAAAGATGACGGGCACTATGGGAGAGCTGGACTTTGCCGTGTGCCCAGCTCTTTGCCGTGTGCTGGATGTCGGGCACACGGCAAAGACAAACACACGACATTGTAGCAGAGAAAACACACGGTAAAGAACTACACACGGCAAAGACAGACGAAAGCACACGGCAACGGGGGACACACGGCAAAGAAAATGAATCCAAACGGACGCGTGGACGGCACAGTCACGGGAGCTCGTTGCCGTGTGTTTGCACACGGCAAAGATGAATCCTTTGCCGTGTGTTTGCGCACGGCAACAAATATTTATTCTTTGTCGTGTGTTTGCACACGGTAAAGAATATTTATCATTTTCTCCATTTTCTAACACTAATAGCCATTCCCGTGGTATAATCCATATTATCTAAGACTATTTGCACTCATCTAATTTACACACAAAGTAATACATATTTGATGGATAATCCAAAAGTATTGCAATTTTGAAAAAATCGACCCCTTTCATTGAACAGACACGGCGGCCATTTTTAGCGTTTTTACAAAAAAATATAAGAAAGTGAAAAACTACTCATCTAATTTCCGCACAAAGTAGTCCATATTTGAGGTACACATGTAGTTGCTAGAAAATATAATAAATTTTAGTATGCATAGTCACTACTAAATAATCAATGAAAATAAGAAAAGAAAAAGAAAAAACCTAAAAAGTCTTTGCCGTGTGTCGGCACACGGCAAAGAAACTGTGTGTGCTGATTGGCCAGGAGAGTTTCACGCGGATCATGCCACTGAGCCGTTGGATGGTTGATCCGCACGATCGAACGGCTCCGAGTAGCTCTAGACAAGCACACGATCCATGGCCTATTATGCATTTTCTTTTCTTTTTTCCTCTCTTCTTATCCTTTCCTCTCTTCTTATCCACTCGTCACGATCGATCCTCTCTCTTCTCTCTTGTGCGCCTGCGCGCGGCGTCGACGGCGAGCTCGCCCCGCGCGTCCCGGCGTACTCTGTTCCACGGAAGGCGGCGGGCGAGTCTGCCGCCGCGTCTGGAGCCGCTGCAGCAGCACCGAGGAGGCCCGCGTGATCCCGCGCCGCGGGGACGGCGACTGCGGCTGCGCCCGCGAGGACAGGGCGAAGATGGCGCCCACAACGACGTTCAGGAGCACAACACCTCCATGGCCGCTCCTCCTGCACAGCACCTCCATGGCCGGTGACCTCCTCCAGTCCGCTTGACGTCGACCTCCTCAGTCCTCCCGCCGTCGACCTCCTCCACTCCCCGTCTCGACTACGTCAGCGTCCGCCGCGACGTGCTCTCCAAATCCATGGACGCAAAGGAGGGCGGCGCTGGCGGTAGAGGTGTACTCTGGTGTTTTGAAGATGGCTCGGTAAAATACATGGGAAAACCGGGGAAAACCGTTCTGCCAAACGAAGTCTCAGTTATCTTTGGAGGATCGCCATTCCTCTGAAAACTCGAGTGTTCCTATTGCAGCATGTCAGTGTGGCGCCCCGAACCGACTGCTATACAGTGATGCTGAGTGTCACCGGTTAAGCGATACAACCGGAGGTTACGGGTTTACCAATCCCCGGCCAAAACCTTTGGCAGGCGTTGCTTGGAATTGATCATCAGCAACGCAACACCCCGATTGATGCCTTAACACAGGCTCAACTATCAATGCATAATAGAGAGATCAAGACTTGTGGAACAACTGGCACATCACAGACTCTACGACACAAATCATTATAGTTCAACTCTTATAATAGAGAAAGATAGCAAATTACAACCAGAGGTCACAGACCCAACATTACAACATGCGGAAGCGAATTAAGTTGTTCTAAACAACAAGATACGGAATATGGCCTAAGAGGCCTACTGATAAACATTCAACGCCAGCTGTTCCGGGATGTCCCAAGCTGCCACCTGGGAACCCCAGACTACTCGTCGACGTCCACAAAGAACCCACCTTCGAGGTCGGTGAAGTCCTCCTCTGAAACAAAACAAACGACGTTGAGTTCGACGAACTCGCAAGATTAGATGTAGAGCTTTAGATCGATGATGCTTTCAAAGTTTTATGGCTGTTTTGTATAAAGCTGATTTTATTTATGAAAACATAACTCAATGGCATCGACTAATCAGAGTATTTTTAAAAGGGGTAAGAAGTACTCTTTTCTTTGATCACCTTTCTCAACATCAACCACCATCAACATTGTACCTGTTCTACAGAGGCACCTCTCCGAATCACCCTCGAGGAAGCTCACCTTGCATTCTTGAGTGGTACCTCTAGTACTCAGTTTTTAGTCATTCCGTTCAAATTATTCTATGATCTTATCGTCCTTTCCCAAGTTGTCCGTAACCGTGGACACGGCTTTTTGAAAAGATTTACCCTGCAGGGGTGTACAATGTTTGCCACGCGTACCGTCCGGCCCATTACCCGCGCATTAGCTCTCTTCCTTGGAAAGCCGGCTGGGTGGGAGCGGTGTCGACTTCTCCCTCGTTAAGGACTTTCCAGGATCATCAGTGGCGGCAGGACACGAGTGCCTTCAACACCCTGCCCCACGGCCACTCATTTTCCTAACACCACCATCCTCATCTCAGTCTTAGCCACCATCATCACGCACGCGCAAATGGAAGCCCGAACTAGAGGACCCTGGCTAGCCCCGCCCGAGTTATTTAGTCTATGAGGGTTCCTGCAATTGCATAGGCCTCACGCATGGTTGCACGCCCAGTCTTGGTTCGGGAGGTAAAGAACTCGCACCTAGGCGGCGAGAACGAGACAAAGCACCACAACCACAGTGGCCTCTCATCCCCACCTTTAGCATCTTATTACCTATCACCACAATTCCTCCACCAACAACCATTTATCTCATTACATGTTTCCAACATGAACCATCCATCGTACAACTATGCATTTAACTAAGCATGGCTAAGCAACAACATAGCATAGTTAAGTATTTCAGGCCAACAATACAAACCTAGGGATAATAGTAGGGAAACAGGTATTGGCATCGGAAACTTAATGCAACTATAGGATACTCTAATCCAATAAATTGACATTTGGAACCGCGTGCAATATTATAGTGGAGAAAATATTTGCGGAAAATAGGATAAGACATGCTCAGAGGGGGATTACGCTTGCCTTGCTCAACGTGCGGGTAGTACGGATCGTCGGGGTATCGCGGTGTAACCCCGACTGCTTGATCTATCAAAGCATAGCAACGGAAGAGCAATCAATCACCACACAAGTTTTAACAAATGCAATGCGCAAATACATGATGACATGACATTTTAAATCCCGGAATGAGGATGATTCAATCTATTCCATTTAAACGGAGTTTGGATGCTTAAGGACACATCTCGAGTACCCCGAGGAGTTAGGTCATGATTCATCTTTACTTGTTACTTAGAATAGGTGAAACCCTATATGTAACTTGCATATGAATGACATGCACATGTTAAGATGCATGGTTCAGGTGAAATAATCATCCTCACAACAAGTACTAAGAGTGAGTTGAAGATTGATTTGCATTACAGTTGAAAACAGGTTAAACTGGAGTAGCCGGAATGAAATTCGGAAAATTCCGGGTCTGGTACCGGGAGCAATCCGGTTTCAGGTCCGGATGATTCCGGGTTTGGCACCGGAAGAAAAATATCCGGAATTATTTCTGGGTGAATTCCGAGTGTATACCGGGTGAAAACGGTTGAGTCTAGTAGCTATTTCCTTAATCCGGAATGGATTCCGGAAAATTCCGGGACTGGCACTGGATTTTCCAACGCGACAGAGGGATGCTACGAAGTCGAACTACGGATTACAATCGAGCGAAAAGAGGGCAAGGGGAGGTTCGCGGCTCACCCTGGGCTCGTGGTGGTGCTCAGCAGGGGCGGAGATGGACGGAACGTCGGCGATTTTGCCCGGAGTGCGGCGAACGTCGTGGACGGGGAGCTCGATTTCCCGGGAATGCACGGCGTCCCGGCTCGATTCCTTCGGTGAGGACGGAGAGGACACGGCGGAGCTTATGGTGGTCTTCGATTTGCTCGGGGGCTCTCAAACGGCGGCGACGAGCACGGCAACCAGGGCGGCCATGGCGGCTCGTGGATGGAGAGGAAACGGGAGCAGGTGCGCGAGGGGATAAGGTAGCAGGGGGCCTCGTGGTGCTCCTCTTCTTCCTCACGTGCGGCAGGAGGGCGCGGGGGCCCCATGGCGAGCTCGGCGACGAGCTGGTCCGGCGGGAGCGGCGCGAGCGGTCGCTACAGAACGAGGAAGACGGCGATTTTCTGAAAACCCCCCTGGAAAGTTTGTTTCCCTCACGGATAGGTCCTTTTCTGATTTAATTTCTAAAACATTTTAAACCGGCAGCATTTCCTGATTTTATTTAGGCACCAAAACATTTTAGAAAAAATATGAGAAAATTCATGTAGTCTCCCAGCAGCATGTAGAAGCACCACAAAATTTGGGGTTGCAAAATAAAATAGTTTGGACAACATTTGTTCATTGGTTTTGTTTGAGGCATTTTTCTAAATTCCCCAATTTATAATCCTTTAAGAATTTTAGAGCAAGTTCTAAATAGTATTTTGAACTCTTGGAACTTCCTTGACAAATATAAGATGTCAAAGTATTTTTTTTTGCAAGTTTGAGTGTCTTCATTGTTTTGAGATTTCTGTGTTGAAGCAAGTTAATATGGATGCCATGATGCAATGCAACACAAAAGCGAAAATTTTACACAGGTTTTTAGGTTCTCAACTTTGGGCTGTTACAATTCTACCCCCCTTACAGGAATCTCGTCCCGAGATTCTAAGATTGCGGAAAGAAGTCGGGATACTCCTCACGAAGACTAGACTCTCTTTCCCAAGTTGCTTCTTCCTCGGAATGGTGAGACCACTGAATTTTGAGGAACTTGGTAGTCTTGTTACGGGTCTTCCTTTCGGCTTCATCCAGGACACGATAGGATGCTCGCGATAAGTGAGATCTTCCTGGAGATCTAGCTCTCATGATTGACCCATGGATAGGATCTTTAAAACACCGGCGAAGTTGGGAGACATGAAACACATCATGTACATTTGGGAATTGACCGGTAACTCCAATTATAAGAAAGATCTCCTCGCTTGGCCAGAACGGTGAAAGGGCCAACATAGCGAGGGGCCAATTTCCCTTTGATTCCGAAGCGGCGAACGCCACGAAGGGGAGAGACGGAGATAAGCTTTATCACCAATTTCATAGTGAATTTCCTGATGGTGCTTATCATAGTAGCTCTTCTGCCTAGACTGAGCAATCTTCAGATTCTCTCTTATGATTCTAACCTTCTCCTCAGCTTCATTGATCACATCCGGACCAAAGAGTGCTCTCTCTCCGGTCTCGGACCAATTTAGAGGAGTGCGGCATTTTCTTCCATAGAGAACCTCGAATGGAGCCATGCCCAGACTAGCTTGATAGCTATTGTTGTAGGAGAACTCCGCGAAAGGGAGATACTTTTCCCAACCCTTGCCAAAAGAGATTACACATGCCCTAAGCATGTCTTCCAAACTTGGTTCACTCTTTCGGTCTGACCATCAGTTTGGGATGGTAGGCGGTACTGAAGTTGAGACGGGACCCCATAGCAGTTTGGAAACTCTGCCAGAATTTGGATACAAAGATACTTCCACGGTCCGATATGATCCTCAGAGGGACCCCATGCAATGGAACAATACGAGCCAATATAAGTCAGCAAGTTGACTTGCCCGTATATCATCACGGACTGGTAGGAAGTGAGCAACCTTGGACAGTCGATCAATGATTACCCAGATTGCATTGTTGCCCTTTTGAGATCGGGGAAACCCGGTGATGAAGTCCATACCAATTTCATCCCATTTCCACTCGGGGACTGCAATAGGGCGGAGAGTGCCGGCAGGCCTTTGATGTTCAGCCTTTACCCGTCGACATGTGTCGCATTCAGCAACATACTTGGCAATTTCTCGTTTCATCCGAGTCCACCAGAATTGTGGTCGAAGGTCTTGGTACATTTTGGTACTACCGGGATGAATAGAGAGAGGTGATTCATGAGCTTCTTGTAGGATCAGCTCCCTCAAATTCCGGTTCTTTGGCACTACCAGCGGTCACCAAAATAAACAACTCCGGATTCATCTTTGGAAACATTTGGCCTTCCACTAGCAATGTTTTCTTGATTTCAGGATACCCTCATCCAGCTTTGAGCATCCTTAATCTGGTCTACAAGAGTAGATTTGATCTCCAGATTTGCAAGGTAGCCAGAGGGAACAATTTCCAGTTCAAACGAGAACTCTTCATGGAGGGCAGGTTGGGCCTTTTCAATCATCAGATTGTTGCAATAGGACTTCCGACTTAGCGCGTCAGCCACGACGTTTGCTTTGCCGGGTTGATAGTTCAGACTCACATCATAGTCCTTGATTAACTCCAACCAACGCCTTTGCCTGAGATTTAAATCCGGCTGGGTGAAGAGGTACTTCAGACTCTTGTGATCCGAGAAATCTCGCAACGGTTACCAAACAGGTATGGTCTCCATTGCTTCAAAGCATAACCACCGCGGCAAGTTCTAGATCATGAGTTGGGTAGTTGTGCTCATGCGGCTTAAGTTGGCGAGAAGCATGGCCATCTTGCATTATACACAGCCCAAGCCTTGCAGAGAGGCGTCACAGAAGACGACGAAATCCTTGCTTGTGTCCGGCAGGACAAGCACAGGAGCGGAGTGAGTTTGGCTTTCAGTGTTTTGAAGCTCTCTTCAGCTTCGGCCGTCCATACGAACTTTTTATCCTTCTTGAGAAGGTCAGTCAGGGCCTTGGCTATCTTGGAGAAACCTTCGATGAATCGGCGGTAGTAACCTGCCAATCCGAGAAAGCTACGGATGTCCTTGACTGACATTGGAGTTTTCCAATCCAAAATGGACTGAATCTTGTCGGGAATGACAGCCACACCATTAGCGGATATCACATGACCAAGGAAGACAAGATTATCCAACCAAAACTCACACTTGGAGAACTTGGCATAGAGGCGGTGTTCTCGAAGTCGTGTCAGAACCAACGAAGATGTTCGGCATGCTCTTCATCGGTTTTGGAATAAACGAGGATGTCATCGATGTAAATGACGACAAACTTGTCGAGATAATCCATGAAGATGGAGTTCATGAGCCTCATGAAAGTAGCTGGAGCATTGGTGAGACCAAAGGACATGACGGTATACTCATATGAGCCATAACGAGTAACAAATGCCGTCTTTGGAATATCCTCCTTTCTGATTTGATCTGATGGTATCCTGACCTCAGATCCATCTTGGAGAATACCGTTGCACCAGCTAACTGATCCAACAGATCATTGATGCGAGGAATAGGATACTTGTTCTTGATTGTCACCGCATTCAACGGTCTATAGTCAGAGACTAGACGAGGCACGGTAGAATCCTCTTCTTGACAAAGAGTACCGGACAACCCCAAGGTGAACTGCTAGGCTGGATGAAATCCTTCTAACAGCTGATCAATTTGCTCTTTCAACAGAGCCAACTCTTCCACCGGCATACGGTAGGGCTTCTTGGAAATGGAGCGTACCGGGAAGTAGATCTATGACAAACTCCACACTTCGGTCAGGAGGCATGCCAGGCAATTCTTCCGGGAACACATCCGGGAAGTCACACACCACGTGTATGTCCTGGATTTCAGGAGGGGATTCGCCTTCCATAAAGCAAAGGAGATCTCAGGTGAGTTGGGTATGATGAGGACGGAGGTCTTGACAGTGCAGACCAATACTTAACACTGTCGCCGGAAGAATTGGTCACGGTGACGGTCTTGGCAGCACAGTCGAGATTAGCCCGGTATTTGGCTAGCCAGTTCATGCCCAGTATGACATCAATGCCACTTGACCTCAGAGCTACCAAAGCGAAAGGAAAAGAGTAGTAACCGATAGTAATCTGGACTTCAGGAGTAACCCATCGGTTTGCCATTTGGAGCCAGGTGTGGAGATCACCAAGGGATGGCTCATCTTCTCGAACGGTATTTGTGGTCTTTTGCAAAAGCTATGATATGAATGAATGCGATGCTCCAGAGTCAAACAAAACTGTAGCGAATTGCCGTTGATTCGTAACTCACCCATGAGAACGCCGGGGTCCTCTTCAGCTTCTTCAGCAGAGATGGTTCAGGCGACCACGCACAATAGGTCCAGCCTTGCCAGCTGGGTGGCAGGGGCTCGTGCAGGAGTTCCGTGAGAGGTGCCTTCTGGGGGCACTCCCTGGAGTAGTGGCCAGCCTGGCCACAGGTGTAGCAAGTGAGTCCAGGTGGAGCAGGTAGCATAGGACGGTACCCACTCCGCCTACCCAAGTGTCGAAGTAGTGGGGCGCGGAGGTGGTGGCCTGTATCCCGCGGTCCTCGGCATGAATGGAGCACGCGGTACGGCGCTGTAGGGAACAAACACCCTGCGCTTCTTGCTCTCAGAACCCGAGGAACTCTGGTGGTCCCCGTGTGCGGGCCTCTTGGAAGCTCAAGTTCCTTTCTTCCCTGCTCAAGAGTAAGAGCCTGGTTGAACAGCTCCTGGTAGGTCTGGAACCTGAAGGGCAACAACTCATAGCGGAGCTGCGGCGAAGACCCTTGCGGAACAGCTCTTGCTTGTCAGCATCATTGGTCACGTCCCTTGGGGCGTAACGAGAGAGATGGTTGAACTCACAACCATAAGTGCGGAGGTCCATATGTCCCTGTTGCAAGTCCAGGAACTCCCTCCTCTTCAAATCCATGATCGGCTGGGGAATGTACTCCGCACGGAAGGCAGTGCGGAAATCAGCCCAAGTGAAGACATGGTTGGCTGGAAACAAAGCCACATGGCTTTCCCACCAACAGCCAGCAGCACCAACCAAGAGGTAGGTGGCAAAGTTGACTTGCTCGGCCATCGGGACATGCGCTCCAGAGCATGAAGCCAATCATCAGCTTCCAGTGGCTCCTTAGCATCAGCAAAGGTGGGTGGCTGAGAGCGCAGGAACTCAGTGAGAGTGTTGCAGCCATTCCTCTGTGCATTTTGCTGCACCAACTGCTCCAACAGGCGCTCATTGCGCCCACGGTTCTCCTCAATGGCCATCAAGACCTGAGCCATCGAGGGTGGTGGCGGCAGATCATCCTCATCATCGTTGTGGTTACCGCGACCTCCGCGGCCTCCTCGAGCCATTCTGGAGATTTGACAATGACACAGTTAGTATCTTTCTCCGAATGGTCGAACAATAGCATTAGCGTCTACTCAAGTACACAGACTAGGGACGATAATACATTGTGCAACAAAACAAGGAATCAACAAGATAGAACTTGGGTCAAAGATCAGCATCATGTGCTACTAGCGAGAGATGCAATGGTTAAGAAACCATATGATTCAACACACTCTAGTTGGCACAATCCGGGACCTTATGTTCAAGTCCTTGGGTTAAAACCCAACAATACTGTGGCTAAACACTTATTCCTTCGTTGGGTAACAGTGTTCAAACATCTGAGTTGATTTAGGATTGAACGCAGCGGGAGCAACGGACACATAACACTAAAGGTCCACGTAACACGTAGTACTACCTTCAGTGTTATCCTAATAATTTTGAAGTCACAGATGAGAAGTAAAACTTTTAACTCAAATCGAGTAAGATTGCTCCGAGATTAGAGGGTAACCAGATAAGGAGTAAAAAGAATCCTAAGATGGTTTTCACAACTCATTTTTAGGTTAAAAATATTTTCACAAACACTAGACTCAACGTCGACCAGTAGAAGGGTTTCCTACAGGCAGTACTGCTCTGATACCAACTTGTGGCGCCTCGACCCGACTGCTATACAGTGATGCTGTGTGTCACCGGTTAAGCGATACAACCGGAGGTTACGGGTTTACCAATCCCCGGCCAAAACCTTTGGCAGGCGTTGCTCGGAATTGATCATCGGCAACGCAACACCCCGATTGATGCCTTAACACAGGCACAACTATCAATGCATAATAGAGAGATCAAGACTTGTGGAACAACTGGCACATCACAGACTCTACGACACAAATCATTATAGTTCAACTCTTATAATAGAGAAAGATAGCAAATTACAACCAGAGGTCACAGACCCAACATTACAACATGCGGAAGCGAATTAAGTTGTTCTAAACAACAAGATCCAAATATGGCCTAAGAGGCCTACAGATAAACATTCAACGCCAGCTGTTCCGGGATGTCCCAAGCTGCCACCTGGGAACCCCAGACTACTCGTCGACGTCCACAAAGAACCCACCTTCGAGGTCGGTGAAGTCCTCCTCTGAAACAAAACAAACGACGTTGAGTTCGACGAACTCGCAAGATTATATATAGAGCTTTAGCTCGATGAGGCTTTCAAAGTTTTATGGCTGTTTTGCATAAAGCTGATTTTATTTATGAAAACATAACTCAATGGCATCGACTAATCAGACTATTTTTAAAAGGGGTAAGAAGTACTCTTTTCTTTGATCACCTTTCTCAACATCAACCACCATCAACATTGTACCTGTTCTACAAAGGCACCTCCCCGAATCACCCTCGAGGAAGCTCACCTTGCATTCTTGAGTGGTACCTTAGTACTCAGTTTTTAATCATTCCGTTCAAGTTATTCTATGATCTTATCGTCCTTTCCCAAGTTGTCCGTAACCGTGGACACGGCTTTTCGAAAAGATTTATCCTGCAGGGGTGTACAATGTTTGCCACGCGTACCGTCCGGCCCATTACCCGCGCATTAGCTCTCTTCCTTGGAAAGCCGGCTGGGTGGGAGCGGTGTCGACTTCTCCCTCGTTAAGGACTTTCCAGGATCATCAGTGGCGGCATGACATGAGTGCCTCCAACACCCTGCCCCACGGCCACTCATTTTCCTAACACCACCATCCTCATCTCAGTCTTAGCCACCATCATCACGCACGCGCAATTGGAAGCCCGAACTAGAGGACCCTGGCTAGCCCCGCCCGAGTTATTTAGTCTATGAGGTTTCCTGCAATTGCATAGGCCTCACGCATGGTTGCACGCTCAGTCTTGGTTCGGGAGGTAAAGAACTCGCACCTAGGCGGCGAGAACGAGACAAAGCACCACAACCACAGTGGCCTCTCATCCCCACCTTTAGCATCTTATTACCTGTCACCACAATTCCTCCACCAACAACCATTTATCTCATTACCTGTTTCCAACATGAACCATCCATCGTACAACTATGCATTTAACTAAGCATGGCTAAGCAACAACATAGCATAGTTAAGTATTTCAGGCCAACAATACAAACCTAGGATAATAGTAGGGAAACAGGTATTGGCATCGGAAACTTAATGCAACTATAGGATACTCTAATCCAATAAATTGACATTTGGAACCGCATGCAATATTATAGTGGAGAAAATATTTGCGGAAAATAGGATAAGACATGCTCAGAGGGGGATTACGCTTGCCTTGCTCAACGTGCGGGTAGTACGGATCGTCGGGGTATCGCGGTGTAACCCCGGCTGCTTGATCTATCGAAGCATAGCAACGGAAGAGCAATAAATCACCACACAAGCTTTAACAAATGGAATGCGCAAACACATGATGACATGACATTTTAAATCCCCGGAATGAGGATGATTCAATCTATTCCATTTAAACGGAGTTTGGATGCTTAAGGACACATCTCGAGTACCCCGTGGAGTTAGGTCATGATTCATCTTTACTTGTTACTTAGAATAGGTGAAACCCTATATGTAACTTGCATATGAATGACATGCACATGTTAAGATGCATGGTTCAGGTGAAATAATCATCCTCACAACAAGTACTAAGAGTGAGTTGAAGATTGATTTGCATTACAGTTGAAAACAGGTTAAACTGGAGTAGCCGGAATGAAATCCGGAAAATTCCGGGTCTGGTACCGGGAGCAATCCGGTTTCAGGTCCGGATGATTCCGGGTTTGGCACCGGAAGAAAAAGATCCGGAATTATTTCCGGGTGAATTCCGGGTGTATGAAAGAGCATATTTGCTCTAGCTCTCTTTTAGAGTCTAATGACAACACATCAACGTGTCTAATATGTGGTTGACATATGCAGGGAATTCACATGTTCATGAAACGTCGAGTCGAGAAACGAGAGGCCCGGAAAAACCATGCAGTAGAGCTTCTTTGTGTCTGGCGGTAGTACCGTTGTCGCAGCGGTAGTACCGCTCCACCTGGAGCGGGACTCCTGCAGCTCAGCTGGTACTTCTCCTGCGGTGGTACCGCGCGGTACCGCTGGTGTCAGCAGCGGTAGTACCGCTGGTGGTACCGCCATGAGTACCGCTAGGCCGAATTTGCTCTCTGGACTCGCTACGGTACCCAGCGGTACCCGCCTCGTACTACCGTTGGGTTCCTTCAAGTTTATTCGAAGGATCCCAGCGGTACTACCGGTGGTGCCGCGGTAGTACCGCCAGTCCTGGCAGCTTCGGTACCTCTCAGAGGTACCGCTGCAGCTGGACCGTGCAGTGCACTTGGTACCGTTGCGCGACCAGGCAACGGTAGTACCGCTCTCCCAGCGGTAGTACCGCTGTGCATTTTCTGCACATAACGGTTCGATTTTCTGGGCCCCTATTTAAAGACTGCTTCTTCTCCAAGAAGTGTAGCTCGCCCAAAAGAGAAGAACACCATTGTTGCAAGCTCAAGAATCATTAGATCTCCCAATCCCTCCACCCAAACTCACTCATACTTGGAGGATTGAAGGAGAAGGCCCGGATCTACAACTCCACCGAAGCGTTCTTCATTTCCCCCTCATTCACTTGAGGGATTTGAGCCTAGGGTTTCCACTAGGAAAACCTAGGCATCTTGTTGTTCTCACTTGCTTGTTACTTTTGTGTAGCAGGTGTTGTTGTGCTTGGGAGCCCCCAATCCTTTTGTGGGTTGTGCCTCAAGTTGTTGTAAGGGCTCCGGATTCCGCCTTGAAGGATTCCGATAAGGAAGGTGAACCGAGCTTTTGGGCAAGGTTCATCGGAGAATAGGGTGAGGCCATTTGTGGCGTCTTGAGTTTGATACTCACACCCCTCCAACGAGACGTACTCCCCTAAAAAGGAGGAACTCGGGAATAACTCTTTGTCTCCGCGTGCTTCCCGTTCGGTTACTCCTTTCTCGCTAGTTCTTACTTGTATCGTGCCTAGTATAGTGTTAACTTGTCATATAGGTAAATTCACCTTAGTTGCATATCTAGAGAATTTACCTTGTGTCAAGCCTAAACTCGAAAAAGAACTAAAAATTGAGTAGCACCTATTCACCCCCCCCCCCTCTAGGTGGCCATACGTATCCTTTCAATTGGTATCAGAGCAAGGTTCTCTTGTTCGGGCTTAACCGCCTAAGAGTAGTATGGCCCTTGATGAGCATGGAAATGAGATACCCGAGCTTCCTTCCGTGCCCACTTCGGTTTCCGTGGAGGACTTCAATTCCTTGAAGTCCAATATGGAAACCAAAATGGACAAGTTGCAAGAGATGATCATGCAACTCATGGAAGCGAAGGGTATCTCACCTCCACCCACCCCCCGTTCGTCGGAGGTTGACAAACCCGAGAAGGATGTGGGTGATGGGAAGAAAAAGGGGGTGATCAAGATAAAATTGACAACCCAATTAAAACACCACCTAATGGTTCGGGAGTGTATGGTGCCGTTCCGTTCCCATACTCTCCCGACCCTATTATCCCTCATCCTCCTATTCATCTAAGGGGAAACCCACCTAAGCTAAATGCATCTTTGTTTACTAAATGGCAATCTTCTATGAGATCTTATGTGAACAGTGCTTCTATCGAGCTTTGGAGGATCATTGAGCAAGGGTATCAAGCCGTGGATGAATCCAACAAGACAAGAAGAGAAGTAGTTGATTGTCAACTAAATGCCACCGCTCTTGACTTGATCCGTGATGCCGTGGGAGAAGATGATATGTCTCACATCGAGCATTGCACCACCGCCAAAGAAGCATGGGCGTGCCTTGTTGAGGTGTATGTTGGAAATGAAAGCATGAAGAGAAACCGGTTTGAGGAAATGAGCAACAAGGCCGAAGGATTCTTCATGGAAGATGGAGAAGACCATGAGCAAATGTTCCGAAGACTCAAGTCTCTTGCCAATGCCTACAAAGCCCTTGGTGGGACTCATGTGGATGATGCTTGGGTCAAAAGGAAGTATGTGAATGCTCTCTTGCCCTTTGAAGGGGCCGACTTGAAGAGTCTTCAAGGAAGGCTCAACTATCCTCAAATGACCTCCAACGAAGTCATGCAAGAGATACAATCTTTCAAGGTTCAAGCCAAGATTGCTCAAGACTCTCGTGCCCGAGCTATTGGAATGCAACAAGGAGCCTCTCTTGCGTTGAAGGCCAAGGTGGTTGAACACAATGAAGATCAAGATTGTGAAGATGTGTCCTCCATGGACCCCCAAGAACTCAAGAGCTCTCATAGGGACTATGTGGCTCTTGCGGCAAGGACCTTTTGGAAGAATCCATCCAAAGCCAAAGCCCAAATGGAAGAAAAGGCCAAATCTAGTGGCTTCAAGGATGGCAACCCAAAGTTGAAGACTTGTTTCAATTGCCAAGATAGATTTCACTATGTTGCCATGTGCCCCTATGAGAACCGTGAAGATCATGGAGGAAGGCTTGTTCTCAAGAAGACTTTATCGTCATCATCCTCTAGCAAGAAACCCTTCTTCAAGAAGAAGAGGCCTCCTCCAAGAATGGTATTGGTGACAAGGGAGGAGTACATGTCCGGGGGTGAGAGTGATGAAGAAGAACCCACAAGTGAAGTGGCCGCTATTGCTATTGCTTCTTCAACACCTTCATCCCTTTTCGAATCTCCCAATGAGAATGTTCCAATCCAATCCGCCAAGTGTCTCATGGCCAAGGCCACCGAGGTATCATCTCCTTCCCCCTCCAAGACTATAAATGAAATGGATGATCTTATGAGTCTTAAAGTTAAGGAAGAAAATGTTGCTTTGGATCGTTTCTTGACTAACTTGCAAGGTGAAGCCAAGATTCGTTTCGAATCTCTCTTGAGCGATTATGGGCGGATTCAAGAAGAGCTTGATGAAAAGGAAAGACTTGAAAAAGAGTATGCTAATGATATTGCTTCTCTCACCTTGGCTCTTGAGGAAGAGCATGAGCTTAGTGCTTCTCTTGAGGAGAAACTTAAAAATCTTGATGAGTCACAAAATGCAATCTTTTCTCAAATCATTAAAGAACGTGACCTTGCAATTGCAAAATATAAGCTTTCCAAGAAAGAGAAGGTTGAATTTGGTGTTGGTCATGATAGACTAACCGAGGAGCTAGAGAAGCTCACCAAGGCTCACAAGGCCTTGGAGGGTGAACACTCTACTCTCACCAAGTCTTTTGAACAACTTCAAATTCAATCATCTAAATCAAATGTTGCTAGTTCCTCTACTACTTCTTGTGATCATGCAAATGTCATTGAGGAAAATGCTAGGTTAAAGAATGAACTTGCCAAGGCCTCTAGTCCCCAAAGTAAGCCTATTGTTGATCTTTTGCTTGCGCAAAAGCCACACATTGGGAAGGAGGGCCTTGGCTATGTTGCCAAGAAGAAGAACAAGAAGAAGCCAAGCCCGCACAAGCAAAGAAGACTACCATTGCGAGTAGTGAAGCCACAAGGGGCACACTCCTCGTAGTGACTTTGCGGGACATGCTAACCCCAACTATATTCTTTATGTTGATTATTATGGGGATGTGTGCTAAATATGTTGGTCCTTATGATGGTTACATTGCTTACTCTATTTGGGTCCCTAAAACCCTTGTTGCTAACAAAAGAGGACCCATTGCAAAATGGGTACCTAAAACCAAGCAATGATTCTTGTAGGACTATGCTTCCGGTGGGTCGAAATGGGTGATTGATAGTGGATGCACTAGTCATATGACCGGAAGCAAGGAGATCGTGACGGAGTTGAGAACAAGCATAAATCAAGCAACCGTCACTTATGGAGATAACTCAAAAGGAAAGGTATCGGGCCTCGGCAAGGTGGTAGTTGCAAGGGATATCACCCTTGTAAATGTCATGCTTGTTGAGTCCCTTGGTTATAATTTAATGTCCGTTCGTGCCGTTAATAAGATGGGTTTTGCCGTCCATTTTGATCTTGATATTGTGGTACTCATGTGGAGCAAGACTCTAAAGGTCGCTTACGTTGGGTATGTCGAAAATGAGTTGTTTGTGGTAGACTTTTCGGAGTCAACCAACTCTCAAACGATGTGCCTATTCGGAAAGGCCGACGTGGGGTGGTTGTGGCATCGCCGCTTATCCCATGTCAATATGAGAACTTTGCAAAGTCTTCACAAGGGTGGCCACATCCTTGGACTAAAAGAGAATGTTTCTTTTTCTAGAGATCGTCTTTGTAGGGCTTGTGTTGAAGGAAAGATGCATGATTCTCCCCACCCACACAAGACCATCATTTCATCAACGAGGATATTGGAACTTCTTCATGTTGATCTCTTTGGTGCCGTGCCTCAACCAAGTCTTGGTGGGAAGAAGTATTGCTTGGTGATTGTCGATGACTATTCAAGATTTACATGGGTTTATTTCTTCAAGTGAAGAGTGAGACCCAACAAGCCGTCATTGACTTCTCCAATGAAGTGCAACGTCAACACAATGTTCCTATATTGGCCATTAGAAGTGACAATGGCTCCGAGTTCAAGAACTACACCCTAAATGAGTTTCTTAGTGAAGAGGGAATTCGTCATCAATATTCCGCTGCGTATACCCCTCAACAAAATGGTGTAGCCGAGAGGAAGAACCGGACCCTTATGGATATGGCAAGATCTATGTTGGCGGAGTTCAAGACCCCACTCTTCTTGTGGGCCGAGGCCATCTCCACGGCATGTCATTCATCTAACCGCCTCTACTTCCGCACGGGCAAGAAGTTCACTCCATATGAAATGCTTACCGGCAACAAGCCCAATATTTCCTACTACCGGGTGTTCGGTTGTAAGTGTTTCTATAAGATTAAAGGTTATCGCTTAACTAAATTTGAGTCTAAAGCTTTTGAGGGTACTTTTGTTGGTTACGGTGCCGAATCCCACACTTATAGAATCTACGACAAGACCTTCGGGACTATTGTAGAATCTTGTAGTGTGGAGTTCGATGAGAATGACGGCTCCCAAGTGGCGCAATTTCATGTTCGTGATGTAGATGATGAGGAACCTCAAGATGCAATAAGGCGAATGGGCGTGGGATTCTTTCGCCCAATCGAGATTTCTCATGAGGCGCCTCAAGAAGGACCAAGCTCCACCCATGTGGAGCAATCATCATCACAAGTGGACACCGCACCATCCGATGGAGCAAATGAAGCACCAAGCCAACAACAAGTTCAAGACCCTCCTCAAGTTGATCAAGTTGCTACGCAAGAACCAAGTTCTCCAATTATTGATGCTAGCCATGATCAAGACCAAGGTCCATCTTCCCCTTCAAGTGATGAAGGTGTGCATATTGAAGACCAAGGTCATCATTCCGGTCAAGACGGGGACACAAATGATCAAGATGATCAAGAATTCCTCCAAGCTCTCGTGAGGACATCAACACCCGTCGTCGTGCAAGAAATGTCAAGACCTTGTTGAGAAGACAACACTTTTGGACAATATTATTGGTGATTTGAAGGGCAAGGTTGTGACTAGAAGGCAATGCGCAAACTTTAGTGCCCATCAAGCTCACATATCCTTGGTGGAACCAAAGAAAGTCTTTGAAGCTATTGAAGATCCGGATTGGTTGGATGCTATGCATGAAGAGCTCAATAACTTCAAGCGCAACAAGGTGTGGAAGCTAGTTGAGAAGCCAAAAGAGTGCCGCAATGTTATAGGCACTAAATGGATTTCAAGAACAAGCAAGATGAACATGGCATGGTGGTGAGGAACAAGGCAAGATTGGTGGCTCAAGGGTTCTCTCAAGTTGAAGGCATTGATTTTGGAGAGACCTATGCTCCCGTGGCTCGCCTTGAGTCCATCCGTATCCTCCTTGCATATGCTTCTCATCATAATTTTATCTTGCAACAAATGGATGTGAAAAGTGCTTTTCTTAATGGTCCACTCAAAGAATTAGTATATGTTAAGCAACCACCGGGGTTTGAGGATCCCAAACTCCCTAACCATGTCTACAAGCTCGATAAGGCACTCTATGGCCTTAAACAAGCCCCACGTGCGTGGTATGAGCACCTTAGAGAGCTTCTAGTAGACCGTGGATTTGAGGTTGGGCAAATCGATCCCACTCTCTTTACCAAGAGAGTAAAAGGGGAGCTTTTCATATGCCAAGTCTATGTGGACGATATTATCTTTGGCTCATCTAACAAAGCTTTCAATGATGAATTTTCAAAGCTTATGACCGATAGGTTTGAGATGTCTATGATGGGAGAGTTGAAGTTCTTCCTTGGTTTTGAGATCAAGCAATTGAGGGGGGGACTTTCATCTCTCAAGCTAAATATATCCAAGACATGCTCAAGAAATTTGATATGGTTGGTGTTAAGGAGAAGCGCACTCCAATGGACACAAAGGTTCATCTTAAACTCAATCCAAATGGTCTTGATGTCGACCAAAAGGTATACCGTTCCATGATTGGTTCTTTGCTCTATCTTTGTGCATCTAGACCCGATATTGTGTTGAGTGTAGGGGTGTGTGCAAGGTACCAAGCCGCTCCTAAAGAAAGCCATGATATGGCGGTCAAAAGAATCCTCCGATATTTGGCTCATACCCCAAAGTTTGGTTTGTGGTACCCTAAGGACAAGGTTTTCTCTCTTTGTGGGTACACGGACTCGGATTGGGCCGGTGATCATGATGATAGGAAGTCCACTTCCGGGGCTTGCCAATTTCTTGGTGGTTCCTTGGTGAGTTGGTCTTCCAAGAAGCAAAATTGTATATCTCTCTCCACCGCCGAAGCCGAGTATGTGGCCGCCGCAAGTGCATGCACCCAATTGTTATGGATGAGGCAAACTTTAAAGGAATACGGTGTCATTTGTGACAAAGTGCCTCTTTTATGTGACAATACAAGTGCTATCAATATTGCCCACAACCCGGTGCAACATTCAAGAACCAAGCATATTGAGATTCGTCATCACTTTATTCGAGATCATGTTACCCGTGGTGATATTGAGCTAAGCCATGTTTCTACACAAGACCAACTTGCCGATATTTTCACGAAGCCTCTTGATGAAGCAAGATTCACTTATTTGAGGAATGAGCTAAATATCGTGGATTCAAGGAGCGTGGCTTGACTATTTTGCATACACACCTATGTCTTAACTATCTATTGTGTTTAGGTGTAGGCATGGACATAGGGGGAGTGCGGTCCTAATACATTGGACCATCCCTCCCCCCATTATGCCGATAGTAAGATTTCATTTGCTTTTCTATTTTCAATTCATGAAAATGTGAGCTTAAATGACGAGTGTTGGTTGTGAACCCAAGATACATCTTCGCGGTGTCACGCCATAATCTCATACATGGTGGCCTAGGCCACCGCCCTCCTCTGTGTGAGGAGTTGGATCTTATTTGGTTTATTTGGATTTTATTTGGACCTCTTTGTATTTTGTGGAGAGCACCAAGTTTGGCTTTTCTTGTTTGATTCTTGCAAACTTGGTTTGCCTCTCTTCCCCCAGTTACTTTCTCTATCCTAAGCCAATATCCTATCCCATAAACATCTCTCTCTTTTGTAAAAATCTTTGTGACCATCCCGTCGATGTTTCGTGGCAAAAGTGCCCGGTACTACCGGTGCCCTCGCGGTACTACCGCTGCCTGGAGTTTCCAGGCACAGCAGTCCCTCGAGCGGTACCGTAGTCACCAGGTGCCTAGTACTACCGTTGATTCACAGCAATTTTTGCTGGAAGTCAATAGTACCAGGTAGCGGTACTACCGCTAGCCGAACGGTACTACCGTTCCCTCCCAGGAGCGGTACAACCGCAGGCTACCGTCAGTACCAGCGCGGGCGGTACTACCCTCTCCACCCCCGACCCCCTTTTCGAAACGCACTCCACCGCTGCCGCCGCCGCCACGATTCGTCGCCGGGGAGCCCACCTCCGGCCTGGATAGCCCCTCTCCGGCCAGAAGGAAGCTCAAGCACCCTCTCCTTCCTCCTCTCCTCCGCGATGAGCTCCGGTAATCTCTCACTCCTACCTCTCAACCTAGTCGATTCGTTGAGATGCAATGGAGTTAGGTTTTTCCGTAGTTCTTGTGGTAGAAGTTGTAGGAAATAGATGGTACTTAGTCTAGGATCCTTATTGCAAAGTTTTATTGGAAGTTTCCATAGATCGAGCGGGTACCGGGAAGTCAACCGCTAGATCTGAAGGTAGCGGTACTACCGCCCTCCGTGTGGTACTACCGCTCTAACGGTACTACCGGTGGACCAGCGGTACTACCGCTGGAACTGGATGTTTACAGAACTGTGCAGTTTGGATTCTTCTCGTTTGGTCTCAGATGTTTTTGCAATACTTATCCTCCCTGCTATCCTCCTTTGCTGTCACATGTGCTGGCAAGCAGGCTAGTGGGAGTCACACCAAGCGGGCTGCTAAGCGTGCTCGTTCAGGCAAAGGCATTCGTGAAGAAGATGATGAACCTGAAGTTATGCCTGAGAAGACCACTCGCCGTCAGAAGTCTAATGCTGCAAAGGCCAAAGCTGCTCAAAGCAAGTCACTCAACCTTATGTCATCCAAGGAGTTTGTTCGAGAAAGACGGATGAATCCCTATGCCACTCCTAAGCTCAGCACTTTCACCACTCCGGGGTTTCACAATCTATTTCAAGAGAAAATATTCTATGAAGTCCTTCCCAAGCACAAGACCAAGGTTGTTGAACAGTTTTGCATTGACACCGACTACATGGAGAGGCACCTTGCGTACTTTGGAGAAGCTATTGGAATTTGCAAGGAGTTTGGGATTTATGACTATATTGGGCTGCAACAGAGTTTCAATGATCACCTTGTCATGCAGTTCTTTGCCACTGTTCACTCTTCTCCGACGAGCCAAGGCGGATCAAATGGATGTCAAAAGATGTAATTCTTGAGGCCAAGTGGAGTGAGTTTGCCTCTCTTCTTGGCTTAGTTGACAATGGCTTTGTGTTGAATGAAGATGCTCAGCAACAATTCTTCCGCATCAACTATAACTCGCATCCGATGAAGCCCGAGGTCCTCTATGATCTGTACATCCAAGGACGTGCCTTGGTGGGGTTCCAAAAGAACTTGCTAAAGGTTTGGGACATCATGCACAGGATCTTCCACAACACCGTTGCGCCCCGTGTGGGCAACTTTGACCAAATCCATGGAAAACTTATTGATCTCTTGTTTGAATCTTCTATCATGGTTGGGCAAGGCAAGAAACTTGATGTGATGGACATCATATGGCATGAGATGTATGCTGTGGTGATGAAAAGGAGACCTTCCATTTTTGGTGCTCACGTTATGCAGTTGATCATTCACACGTGGATGAGGAAGAAACTTCCTTTGGCTCTCTTGGACAATGAGGAGAATCCCACTGAGCACAAGGTCAAGGAGCTGAGCATAAAGAAACATCTTGCTCCGCTTATCCCCGATGAAGACGAAAGCTCCTCCAGTGATGAAGATGATCCCTTGTTTGAGCTTCCTCCCAAGGCAAATGCTCAAGATAAAGGTTTCAAGAAGTGGGTGGCTGGTGCTATGAAGACCATCTTTTGCCGCCAAGACGATGCTGACAAGAGGGCCTATAAGGAACATGTTAGGAACAAGAAAGAGCGCCAACTCACTCGTCAGCGTTTTGAGCACCTAGGCGTTCCAGTTTAGCCCGGGTCTGAGGACAGAATTACTGCAGAAGCTGATTGGCTCAAGCACCGTCGCCCTTGGGTGGATTTCGATCTTCAGGATGATGCTTCCTCGTCTCAGCCCGATATCCCTTGGTCTCGCACTCAGATTGGTTCCTCCGCTGCTCATGCTGATGCAGAAGTTTCTGATGATGATAATGATGATGGTGATGGTACAGATTCTGCCGAGAAAAGTGCTGAGGTCGCCCGGCCTCTACCTCCGATGAAGACTCCGGCGAGGAGTGACTTCCACTAGGGACGTTAGCATCGCCTCTCTCCTTTTGGTGTCATGATGCCAAAGGGGGAGAGTGTTCTATTAGGTTCTCCGGGGTTTTGCATGGTTGAGGGCACAAGCTCGTTTCTTATATTTGGTGTTTGTCTATTGCTTGTGCTCCTCGTTTTTATTTTGCTTTCGTTGAACTCATGGGGTAAGACATGTGAGAACTTTAATTTCTTGTAAGACTTTGTCATATGTGTGAAAGACTATGTATGTTGTTTATCTCTTGTCTTACCTTTGTGTTTTTCTTTGATCTTGCTCGGTTTCCAAAATCTAGGGGGAGTGTTGATCCTAACTTATATGCATTTTGCATTCAAAAGCAAATTTATACTAATGCATATTGTTAGGGGGAGCCCGTCTATATTTTGTGAACCATTTTTTTGATGTGTTGTCATCATACTCCAAAAAGGGGGAGATTGAAAGAGCATATTTGCTCTAGCTCTCTTTTAGAGTCTAATGACAACACATCAACGTGTCTAATATGTGCTTGACATATGCAGGGAATTCACATGTTCATGAAACGTCGAGTCGGGAAACGAGAGGCCCGGAAAAACCATGCAGTAGAGCTTCTTTGTGTCTGGCGGTAGTACCGCTCCACCTGGAGCGGGACTCCTGCAGCTCAGCTGGTACTTCTCCTGGCGGTGGTACCGCGCGGTACCGCTGGTGTCAGTCAGCGGTAGTACCGTTGGTGGTACCGCCAGGAGTACCGCTAGGCCGAATTTGCTCTCTGGACTCGCTACGGTACCCAGCGGTACCCGCCTCGTACTACCGTTGGGTTCCTTCAAGTTTATTCGAAGGATCCCAGCGGTACTACCGGTGGTGCCGCGGTAGTACCGCCAGTCCTGGCAGCTTCAGTACCTCTCAGAGGTACCGCTGCAGCTGGACCGTGCAGTGCACTTGGTACCGTTGCGCGACCAGGCAACGGTAGTACCGCTCTCCCAGCGGTAGTACCGCTGTGCAGTTTTCTGCACATAACGGTTAGATTTTCCGGGACCCCTATTTAAAGACTGCTTCTTCTCCAAGAAGTGTAGCTCGCCCAAAAGAGAAGAACACCATTGTTGCAAGCTCAAGAATCATTAGATCTCCCAATCCCTCCACCCAAACTCACTCATACTTGGAGGATTGAAGGAGAAGGCCCGGATCTACAACTCCACCGAAGCGTTCTTCATTTCCCCCTCATTCACTTGAGGGATTTGAGCCTAGGGTTTCCACTACGAAAACCTAGGCATCTTGTTGTTCTCACTTGCTTGTTACTTTTGTGTAGCAGGTGTTGTTGTCCTTGGGAGCCCCCAATCCTTTTGTGGGTTGTGCCTCAAGTTGTTGTAAGGGCTCCGGATTCCGCCTTGAAGGATTCCGATAAGGAAGGTGAACCGAGCTTTTGGGCAAGGTTCATCGGAGAATAGGGTGAGGCCATTTGTGGCGTCTTGAGTTTGATACTCACACCCCTCCAACGAGACGTACTCCCCTAAAAAGGAGGAACTCGGGATTAACTCTTTGTCTCCGCGTGCTTCCCGTTCGGTTACTCCTTTCTCGCTAGTTCTTACTTGTATCGTGCCTAGTCTAGTGTTAACTTGTCATATAGGTAAATTCACCTTAGTTGCATATCTAGAGAATTTACCGTTGTGTCAAGCCTAAACTCGAAAAAGAACTAAAAATTGATTAGCACCTATTCACCCCCCCCCCCCCTCTAGGTGGCCATACGTATCCTTTCAGTGTATACCGGGTGAAAACGGTTGAGTCCAGTAGCTATTTCCTTAATCCAGAATGGAATCCGGAAAATTCCGGGACTGGCACCGGATTTTCCAACGCGACGGAGGGATGCTACGAACTCGAACTACGGATTACAATCGAGCGAAAAGAGGGCAAGGGGAGGTTCGCGGGCTCACCCTGGGCTCGTGGTGGTGCTCAGCAGGGGCGGAGATGGACGGAACGTCGGCGATTTTGCCCGGAGTGCGGCGAACGTCGTGGACGGGGAGCTCGATTTCCCGGGAATGCACGGCGTCCCGGCTCGATTCCTTCGGTGAGGACGGAGAGGAGGACACGGCGGAGCTTATGGTGGTCTTCGATTTGCTCAGGGGCTCCTCAAACGGCGGCGACGAGCACGGCAACCAGGGCGGCCATGGCGGCTCGTGGATGGAGAGGAAACGGGAGCAGGTGCGCGAGGGGATAAGGTAGCAGGGGGCCTCGTGGTGCTCCTCTTCTTCCTCACGTGCGGCAGGAGGGCGCGGGGGCCCCATGGCGAGCTCGGCGCCGAGCTGGTCCGGCGGGCGGCGCGAGCGGTCGCTACAGAACGAGGAAGACGGCGATTTTCTAAAAAAAAACCTGGAAAGTTTGTTTCCCTCACGGATAGGTCCTTTTCTGATTTAATTTCTAAAACCTTTTAAACCGGCAGCATTTCCTGATTTTATTTAGGCACCAAAACATTTTAGAAAAATATGAGAAAATTCATGTAGTCTCCCAGCAGCATGTAGAAGCACCACAAAATTTGGGGTTGCAAAATAAAATAGTTTGGACAACATTTGTTCATTGGTTTTGTTTGAGGCATTTTTCTAAATTCCCCAATTTATAATCCTTTAAGAATTTTAGAGCAAGTTCTAAATAGTATTTTGAACTATTGGAACTTCCTTGACAAATATAAGATGTCAAAGTATTTTGTTTTGCAAGTTTGAGTGTCTTCATTGTTTTGAGATTTCTTTGTTGAAGCAAGTTAATATGGATGCCATGATGCAATGCAACACAAAAGCGAAAATTTTACACAGGTTTTTAGGTTCTCAACTTTGGGCTGTTACAGTCAGGAAGCGTCTTCCTGACAATGTCCATCAAAGACATGGGCGTCTGATGGATTATGTGCCCTTTGTGGTGAGGTAGAGGATACCAACCACATCTTCACATGTGCCCTAGAGGATACCAACCACATCTTCACATTTTTTTACCCACAAAAAAAAAGGTTCAGTTCAGGTACGAAAGTTAATTTTAAATTATCCTTTTTGTCAATTCCAAATGTAGATAGTGTTTCTAGAGCATCTAGACTTGGTGTGTCCTTAGGGGAGTCTCCGGCCCAAATTGAGGCTTTGCCAGGCCGCAACCTCTCCTTCAACCCCGTGATGAGTACAATATCTCAAACGATTCAAGCGTATTGATTCTAGCTTCTAGCAGAATCACCTTATAATTGAGACGCTGGACTCAACACGTGTCTACTAGGCCGCAACCTCTATCTTCAACCTAGTGTTAAATACAGTGTCTCAAGCAATCAGAGTGGGATGACTCTTGATTGCTAGCAGCTAACACATGAGACACTGAGCTCAACACAGATCTATTAGGCCTCATCCTGTTGCTTCATCCTTGTGTTTAAATCAGTGTCTCAAGCAAGTAAAGTGAAGTAATTCTGGAGTCTCACCAAAGATGATACTGTCGGGGAATGGAACTGTCATGTCATATAGAGCTTCATGACCATGAATATCTAACTCCTAGGCATCATATACTGGCCCCAACCTCTTCTTCAACTACGTGTGTTCGGTTTAGTGTCTCAAACTGTTAACGCTTGTTGATACCTAGAGAGATTTCAAGGGAAAATTGTTACGGAGAATGAGAGTGAGAAAATGACAAGTTCCACTTACATTCTTGAAGATCTAAACCCCTCTTGATGGTACGGTTTTCCCTATAAGATTCAAAGCTATAAAAAGATAAGTAGTGGCTTCAACCTTGTCAGCTTCAAGTCTTCATGTGCGATGGATAAGCTCTGAACTTCAAGAACAAATGTGCGTCTTGATATACAAGCACACCATAAGAGAGCTTATGTCTTCATCAAAACGACTACATTGTTTAGCCTTCATCACACACCGTCTTCAGCTTTGTTCTGCGGAGAATCTTCAAGTACACCAGGATCACTCCTTGAGTCAAGACAGTGTCGGTGTCTTGGTCTTCATCTCGTCGTCGCAAATCAGATATTCCTCAAGGATGCGAGATGAGTTCCTTGCATCAAGAAAATTTATGTGCCTTGAGTTCTTCAAGTAGTATTGTCTTTAGCGTTGTATTCTAGAGCACCTCAAGCACGCCACATGTGTTATTATTGGCGTTTGCTGCTTGAGTCATTTGAGAGGTCGTTTTCAAGGTCTTGGAGACCAGCTTGGTAGATTTTGATGTAGATAAGCAGAGATGGAGTTAAAGATGAAGCGCTTCATCCACGAAGCAGTCCACTGGCTGAAGTGGTTCATCCAGTCTTCATCTTGGTTAGGGATGCTTCTTGATTCGTATATGTGTCGGCATTACTTATGGTTGAGGATGATGCTTGTATGCCAACGTTGTTCATGTTATCCCGGATCCTTGAAAATCCTCCGCGTGCTTCAATCTTCGCTTGATCCAATAAAGTTTTGCTTCAAAGCAGTGTGTCAAGATGTCGGTGGCCGAATCAAACCGACAGTTGGGACTAAGTTCCCGTGTGTACTAGATAAATACATTAGTCCCTTAATCATGTTCTCGTCATCCCCCAAAATCTACAAAGGAGGGCATCAGATGCGCTTTCACTCTCTGTCACTGTTGTGGGGAGGATGCCCTTAGAGGAGAAGGTTGTGGGGAATGTGCTAAGTAAAATAAATATCATAGACGATCTGACCAGATCCACCATAGAGGTGCAGGTAACGAGAATATACCCTCGATGATCACGTCAACACAATGGAGATGTTGACGGAGTTGATGAAGTCCTTTGACTCCCGCATGCAACTAGGTTATACTACCTCCCAGCCACGAGAGTGTTCGCCTCGAGGAAGCTCAATTCATATATCGTCAAAGAGTACGATGCCTCTAAGGTATCCACGCGTACCAGATTAGCAGCATCGCGGCAAACAGTGGACCAACACTCTGAAGCAACGGGGAATCTACGGGAAGGAGTAGAAGCACGACGGCCTCTAGATCCAATCTAGAGGGGAGAGAGAGGGAGGCGTCCTAGTTATTTTTTCCGAGGGTTGGTGTGAACAAGAGGGTAGAGACTCCAAGAAGGGTAAGGCTGGAAGCCCAGGGCCAACCCCTTGGAGTGCCTCCCTTCCCTTTTATGTAGGCCAAGGGGTGGTCGGCCACCCCCTAGGAGTACTCCTAGATGGAGCCCAACTCCTACAAGGAGTAGGGGAGTTCAGTCGGCCCCCCATCTACACGTCTTCTCCCCGAGTAGGGAGATGTGGTTGGAAAGGGGTCCGCTGAGACATTTTAGAACCTTCCGACATATTCTAGAACATTTCAGTACCTTTCAGAACACTTTAATTTGGACATCACCAGAATACTCGGAGACTTTCTAGAACACTTCTGAGATCATCTAAAACACTCTCAGAACCCTTTTATCTCATTCTCTGTTCCATCGTAGCATTCCTATATGTCGCAAACGGTTATGCGCGTGACCGTACATATTCTAGCATACGTGGACTTATACTAAACACCTTTCGGCCAATAAGCGGGATCTGGACACCCATAACGACTCCCACAATCATGAAGGACCATAACCCGAGACGAGACTTTGACGGTAATAAATACATTGCGCAACTATATTTCACGATAGATAGATCTAATAATGTCTATTAGGTATTGTGATAGTCTTTTATTTTTTGCGAAAGGTGATGGCCATTTAATTTTTCTTACTTCGGATAAAATAATAGACTTTTAAACCCTGGGGAAGGAGTATAGAAAAGGAATTTTGAACTTTTAGAGAGGTTGACCAGAAGAGCCTGAAACCGCGCGAGGGGAGGAAGGGGCGGTCGCCAGAGGGCTCAGGGCTGAGGCCACCGCTTCGAGAGTTCGTGCCTGACTCTCCACATCCATATGATCCAGCTAAAATGGAAGTGTTGAGAGATTTTGCTCCCTTGATTCGCGAAATAGACAGAGATTTTGCTCACTCCGATCCTCTTCCAGGGTCGTCAGCCCTCGCGCCTGGCCCTTCTTCTGTGCCGGCCGCCGCCCCGTCAACCTGCCAAGTCCTCCGCAGCGGCCAGAGCACCAGCAAACCCCTCCCACCCCTCACCGTCAGACTGCTCCACGGCCGCCTCCTCCGGCTCGACCTCCTCGGCCATCTCTCCTACTTCCTCCTCCGCGCGCTCTCCAACTCCGGCCTCCACCTCCACGCCCTCTCCCTGCACTCCCTCTTTCCCGACCCTCCCCACCTAACCTTGCCGTTTGCTCTCAAGTCCGCCTACCGCCTCCCCAACCCTCTTCCCGTCGGCGAGCAGCTCCACGCCCGCTCCCTCAAGCTCCCCTCCCACTCCGACCCCTCCGTCCTCACTTCCTTCCTCAACCTCTACGCAAAATGCGGCCTCTTGGACCATGCGCGGGCGGTGCTCGACGAAATGCGCTGCCCCCGCACAGTCTCTTGGGCCGCGCTCATCGCCGCGTACGTGGACGCGGGGCGCTACAAGGAAGCCGTCGCCACGGCGAGGGACGCGTTCGCGAGTGGAATGCGTCCAGACAGCTTCACGGCCGAGCAGGTCCTGACGGCGTGCGCCCGGGACGTGGACTTGGACACTGGGGAGGCAGTGTGGAGGATGGCAGTGCGGGAAGGGATTGCGACCAATTTGTCTGTGGCAACTGCGGCGGTGAATTTGTATATCAAGTGTGGTGAGATGGCCAAGGCAAGGGAGGTGTTTGACAAGATGCCGCACAAGGATGCTATGGAAGTGCTGAGAGATTTTGCGCAAAGTGAGCCTCAGTGGCGTTTTCTGCCGGCCGCCGCCGCGTCAACCCACCGCGTCCTCCTCAGTGGCCTCAGCTCCACCAACCCCCTCCCGCCCCTCACCGCGAGACTGCTCCACGGCCGCCTCCTCAGGCTCGACCTCCTCGCTGACCTCTCCCACCTCCTCCTCCGCGCGCTCTCCTCATCGGGACTCCACCTCCACGCCCTCTGCCTGCACTCCCTCTTTCCGAACCCCTCCCACCTAACCTTGCCGGTTGCCCTCAAGTCCGCCTCCCGCCTCCCCAACGCTCTCCCCGTCGGCGAGCAGCTCCACGCCCGCTCCCTAAAGCTCCCCTCCCACTCTAACCCCCACGTCCTCACTTCCCTCCTCAATCTCTACGCAAAAAGCGGCCTCTTGGACCACGCGCGGGGGGTGTTCGACGAAATGCGCTGCCCCGGCACCGTTTCCTGGAACGCGCTCATCGCCGCCTACATGGACGCGGAGCTCTACAAGGAAGCAATCGCTACTGCGAGGGACGGGTTCGCGAGTGGAATGCGTCCAGACAACTTCACGGCCGTGCAGGTCCTGACGGCGTCCGCCCGGGTCGTGGACTTGGACACTGGGGAGGCAGTGTGGAGGATGGCAGAGCGGGAGGGGATTGCGGCCGATTTGTTTGTGGCAACTGCGGCGTTAAATTTGTATACCAAGTGTGGTGAGATGGCCATGGCAAGGGAGGTGTTTGAGAAGATGCCGAAGAAGGATGCAGTGGCTTGGGGTGCTATGGTCTGGGGATACGCTTCCAACAGCCATCCCCGAAAGGCTCTGGAGCTCTTCTTTGCAATGCAGACTCAGGGAGTTAGACCAGATTGTGCCACCGTAGCAGCTGCGCTCTTAGCATGCGCGCGGTTGGGTAGACTTGATCTGGGACAGCAAGCTGCCGGGGTGGTGGACTGGGATGAGTTTCTTGACAACCCAGTTCGAGGGATTGCTCTGATCAATATGTATGCCAAGTGTGGGAGCATATGGGATGCATGGTTCGTGTTCCAGCAGATGAGAAAGAGGGACATTATTGTTTGGAAGACAATGATTTCGGAGCTACGTATGGCTGGACATGGTAAGCTTGCGTCTGCCCTTGTCGGTCAGATGGAGAAGTCAGGCATGCAACTGAAAAAAATGACTTCCATGAGCCATCTTTGCAGCGGTACTCAAAACAGGTTTATCCTCTTGCATTCCTGTTTTTAATTGTAATTTACCATTTTTATTTGAAAGAATTAAAATATTCTCTTTGGGGAACCAATCAAATAGTACCGACGAATATGTTTCCTGTGTACAAGTGCTAAAGCTACACATAGCGCATCAGCCAATTCTCCGGAGCGGTGCTCGGTGGACATGGATGGGGCCGACATGGTGGTGGCGCCGGAGTCCGCGAACACCTCGCCTGCGCCCAACGGAAACGGAGGCGGCAGTGGTATCAGTAAGACCCGTTCCCCCTTGTCCCCACCCTCCGACTATGCTATTTCCCAGCAGCGATTCCGAATGAGAGTTTACAGATATCATGCACCAAACGTGCTGCTACTGCATGTCTTCTCACAACTTGTTGTAGGATGTTAGCATAAAACTGTTCGAAAATAAAACCCAAATTTCGTAAGGCAACAATGCCACAATGTCATTTCCTGAGTTTCGACATGCTTGATTTGGCGCAGGGTTTGAGAATTGCGACTTCAAGAGCAGGCTGTATGAGTACGTGCAGAAAGCCGGCCTCACGACGCCGAAGTACCAATTTCTCATAGAGGGGCCTCCCCATAAGCCAATTTTCAGGTGCACGGTACTAATCAACAACGTCAAGTATGAGTCGCTGCCTTGGTTCTTCAGCTGGAAGGCTGCGCAGCAGTCCGCTGCTGAGGTCGCGCTCAGGGAAATCGGCAAGTCAGTGGCGTTACCAAGCAATGTAAGCATCCATGCTGTCGTAAGTTGTTTATTGCGTTTTTTCTCAAGTTGGCTGTGCTTATGTGAAATGGTTAGAAGATTTTGTGCGCAAATTATATGGTTATAAAGAATTTTGCGTCTAATATAGAAGCTAGTAAGTGGATGGGTGACAATCTATGTTTGGCCTCTTCTGTGGTTGGGAGAAGCTGACCATCTGGTCCACCTCAATGATGTAGTGGAATCACACCTCTTCTGCTTCATACAGTTACATGCTTTATTGAATACTAGGAAACATGCCCGTGCGTTGCAACGGGAGAGAAAAAACTATGTCGTAGGGACACCCAAACACAATCAATGCAATGCATATTTTGATTACTTTTTTGCTCCATTCAGTGTGAATTTCCAAGCATTTTTATATGAATTCGAGGCATAATTTTAACAGGCCAATGGAAAAGATATAAAACAAAAACCAAACTACGACTAAACGAATATGAATTAGGTCTTTGGCTTGATGCTTTTATCTAGAATAGCAAAAATTCCCGTGCGTTGCTAGTTGCTACGGATTGTTTTTTATTCAATACGGAGTATAGCCTTTTTAGGACTTCTACCCGAAAACCTAGGAGTACTGGCGCCCGACCCGAAGGAACCCTTCCATTCACCCAATTAAAACTCCGATGACCCATTCCCTTTGTCCTCCCCACCGCCTCACGAAAGAAATTCCGTAGCACAGCCCGTCCATTCTCGTGTGTCTCCCCGACCTCTTGAATATGAAAGATATGCTTCACACTCCAGTTGCGATGAAATCTCCATTGTCGGTACTTAGTTCTTGTAGTTGTAAGTATTTGAATAGTTTGACTCAGTATCTTAAGGTGCACAGGAAAGATGTGCTTATTTCATGACTTTCCTAAGTTTGACAGCAGTGTCGTTTATTCCCATTCGTTTGTGTTTATTTCTGAAGGAAATTTCTCCTATTTATTCAATGTCCACATTTTACTAGTGTCTTTGCTAAATGTATTATTAAGTTAATAATGAATATGCACAGACTTCTGTTCCCACGGTTTCTGAACTCTGCAATTGGAAGGTTTCCCTCATTAGGAAAAGAAAATGCGTACCTCACAGTGCAAGTGTCAAATTTTGCTATCACGCCTAAAGGCATGTTTTATAGGATTGAGTTTTCTTAGTTCTTAGGAGAATGACTAAATTATAATAACAGTTTAGTCTCTTTCCTGGATTCTGTACTTTCTTGACACATCTCACCATGTTTTCCAGCACGAAACTGGCCTCTGCAGGAGTCTTCTTGAGCAGTATGCTGGGAAGATGAATTATGCTATTCCTTTTTATATTTGCAACAAACAAGCTTCAGGAGTAAGTCCTTTCATATGCACCGTAGAGATTGGTGGAATAAAATACATCGGCGCTACAGCACATACAAAGAACGAGGCAGAGTTAAAAGCTGCCCAAACTGCTCTTCTTGCCATCCAAGGTATTTTTTATGTTCTTTTCATTTTCAAGGAGGTGTTTTTCTTATTCAATTGTAGCTGTTCACTGTCGAAATTGTACTGCTTTCCTCCTTTGGGTGTTGGGGTTGGACATTGGATCATTCACATGCTTGATTTGTTGCAGGCCAATCAGAGGGTTGTGCAAATGGTAACACAAAATATATTGTTGCGCCTGGAAAAAGGCAAGGTAAGGAGACAGAGAAAAAGGCAATTGAAACTCCAAAATCACTGAAGGCTAAAAATGGTGGTTTCAAGAATCAATGGAACCAGAAGAATGACGAAGCAGTTGATGTGGAAAGGGATGAAGCTAGAGTGCCTGGGGAAACTCATCATTCTGATGTGCACATGGAGCCAGCAGAAACAATACAAGATCCATCCATCGACACTGTAATGCTGCAACCTGACGAAGGAGATGGAAGAATGAAACATGAGCCGACCAGTGACAGTGCAATTCTGCAATCTGATGGCGAAGGTAGAAAAGTAGAGCAGGAGTCACCCAGTGGAGTGATGCGTTTTGGAGGCCGAGCTCCATGGAGATCGGCATTTGAAAAGTTCAAAATCCTCATTTTGAAGATTCAGAAAATTGGAAAAAAACTCTAGATGTGGATATTAGTATGACTTACAAGTGTGCAAAAAATCAATCCGAAGTTCGTTATATTTTAGGCTGGGCAAAATAACAAATGTGTGGATTTGAATCTATGAACAGTACACATTTTGAAAACTTAAAATTTTGCTAGGTTTGTCATTTTTATGTAGCCGAAAAATAATACGAATTTTGCATTGCGATTTTGCATGGTGGTATAGTTTGACATTATTTACACCTAGAATTTTGTTTTTTACTTGAAAATGCGAATTTTGATTTTTGTTTTTTTAAGAAAAAAGATCCCTGGAGCTCGGTGGAAGCCGAATTTGGTTTTAGAAAACACTGCAATGCTGCAAGCTCACGAGGAAGCTAGAAGTTTGTAAAAAATCGATAAATATTCAATAGATACATTGGGAAAATATTATCCATGATAGACACATCTCTTTTTTTTAAAAAAAAGGAACTTTCGAGAGGTCGAGGAGAATAGCCTGGGAAGAAATCAAGCGCGAGGGGGAGGCAAGAGCCAGGGAAGAAATCTGTCGAGAGTTGTCTCCTACTTGTGCCGGAAACTATATCGGGTCATGCGTGCAGATATACTCACTATTCGAAAAACAATTTTCAAAATATCAAAAAAATAAAAACAAAAATTTCAGATATATTTCTAGACATTTATCATAGCCCATCTGTGCAAAAAAATAAATCCGTGCGCTCCAAAATGACTTTGTACGAGACTTTTTTTTTGTCTTTTTTGACAGGTCACAAAAATGTTTTTTCTACACGAAACTTTTTGTGCTAACATAAAATGTCCTGATGTATATCGACTTTTTTTTTTTGAATTTTTTTGACATTTTGAAAAGTTTTTAAATATGTTTTGCACAACGAGCGCAATTGCACCCGCCACCCGTGGCCTGAAGCGCCGTGTGCTCGTTCTTTGACTATCCATATCTATGATCCATCCTACGTCACCGTTCACTACCGCTAGAGATTTTGCACAAAGTGAGCCCCTAGCGGAGCCACTCGACAATTTGAGCTCGGGTGGCTGAAAGTCCCCATCCACCACTGCTGCCCGTTCTGGGTGATTTACGCGGACCAGCGTCCGGACGGTTGTAGCCGCACGCTACGGAAGCCGGTGCTGCTTATCAGCGGCGGCGGGGAGCATGACGCGACGGGGAACAACGGTGGATAGGCGTGGCGAGGGCTATGGCGGCGGGAAGCGACATCGCCGCAACGGTGTAGCAGGCGGTCATGCGTGGTGTAGAGCGTTTGGTGCCCCAAATTTACACCATGAGAAACAAAATTTTAGGGCGTGATGTAAATTTTTGGGGCATTTTTTAGGGATAGGGTATATGTTGGGTCACTTCTTTCTTGACTTTGGTGCCCTATATAAAAGTTACTATTTTTGTTTTTGTTTTACATCATCGGAGATGCTCTGCCAAGAACTCTAGCGCGAGAGAGGCGGTCGTATGAGGGCCACCGCATCGAGAGAGTTGTCTCCTAGGGAGTACTTCGTGGCTCAACATCCATGATCCATCAGCCTGGCGCTTTTGTGTCCGCCGCCGCCGCCGCCGCCGCCGCGTCAACCCGCCAAATCCTCCTCAGCGGCCTCAGCCCCAACAACCCCCTCCCGCCCCTCACCGTTAGACTGCTCCACGGCCGCCTCCTCCGGCTAGACCTCCTCGCCGACCTCTCCCACCTCCTCCTCCGCGCGCTCTCCTCCTCCGGCCTCCACCTCCACGCCCTCTGCCTGCACTCCCTCTTTCCCGACCCCTCCCACCTAACCTTGCCGTTTGCCCTCAAGTCCGCCTCCCGCCTCCCCAACGCTCTCCCCGTCGGCGAGCAGCTCCACGCCCGCTCGCTCAAGCTCCCCTCCCACTCCAACCCCCACGTCCTCACTTCCCTCCTCAATCTCTACGCTAAATGCGGCCTCTTGGACCACGCGCGGGCGGTGTTCGACGAAATGCGCTGCCCCCACACAGTTTCCTGGACCGCGCTCATCGCCGCGTACATGAACGCGGGACGCGACAAGGAAGCCGTCGCCACTGCGAGGGATGCGTTCGCGAGTGGAATGCGTCCGGACAGCTTCACGGCCGTGCGGGTCCTGACAGCGTGCGCCCGGGTCGTCGACTTGGACACTGGGGAGGCAGTGTGGAGGATGGCAGAGCGTGAGGGGATTGCGACCAATTTGTTTGTGGCAACTGCGGCGGTAGATTTGTATATCAAGTGTGGTGAGATGGCCAAGGCAAGGGAGGTGTTTGATAAGATGCCCAAGAAGGACGCAGTGGCTTGGAGTGCTATGGTCGGGGGTACGCTTCCAATGGGCATCCCCGAGAGGCTCTGGAGCTCTTCTTTGCAATGCAGACTCAGGGAGTGATACCAGATTGCTACACAGCAGCTGGCGTGCTCTCAGCATGTACGCGGTTGGGTGCACTTGATCTGGGACGGCAAGTTTTCGGGGTGGTGAACTGGGATGAGTTTCTCGACAACCCAGTTCTAGGGACTGCTCTGATCGATATGTATGCCAAGTGTGGGAGCACATGGGATGCATGGGTCGTGTTCCAGCAGATGAGAAAGAGGGACATTATTGTTTGGAACACGATGATTTTGGGGCTCGGTATGACTGGACATGGTAAGACTGTGTTTGCCCTTGTTGGCCAGATGGAGAAGTCAGGGATGAAACTGAACGACAATACTTTCATTGGCATTCTCTGCAGCTGTACTCATACCGGCCTTGTGAAAGATGGACGGCGGTACTTCCATCACATGACTCAGTTATACCACATCACTCCTCGGATTGAGCACTATGGTTGTATGGTCGACCTGCTCAGTCGCGCTGGATTGCTCCAGGAAGCTCATCAGCTTATTAATGACATGCCAATGCAGGCAAATGCTGTTGTGTGGGGCACACTTCTTGGTGGCTGCAAGATCCACCGAGACGTGGAGCTTGCAGAGCATGTCTTGAAGCAGCTCATCCTGCTTGAGCCCCGGAACTCGGGGAATTATGTCATGCTCTCGAACATATACTCTAACAGCGGGAGATGGGAGGATGCTGCGAAGCTTAGATTGGACATGAAGGCGAATCGGGTCAAGAAGGTCCGAGCATCTAGCTGGGTTGAGTTTGGTGGTAAGGTCTACGAGTTCCGTGTTGGAGACAAGTCCCATCCCCTCACGGATAAAATTTACAAAAAGCTCGATGAATTAGGCATGGAAATGAAGACCATGGGTTACAAACCAACTACCGATGTGGTGATGTTCGATGTTGAAGATGAGGAGAAGGAGCACACTCTAGTTTATCACAGCGAGAAGCTTGCCATTGCATTTTGCCTTCTCAGTACCCGACCAGGGGAGGCCATTAGGGTCACCAAGAACCTCAGGGTATGCACCGACTGTCACACTGCTATTAAACTTATATCAAGGATAGCTCATCGGGAGATCATTGTTCGGGATAACAACCGATTTCATTGTTTCAGAGATGGCTGTTGCTCTTGCAATGACTACTGGTAGAAGTAGGAAAAAAAGTTGCGTCATTGCAATTTTGAGTAGCATGGAGCCATCTGTAGTTGACTGGTAAATTTGAGTCCGATAGATAGATTTTCTTACACACAAAACTCTGGCAACCTTTTTTCTCTCGCGGGACTGTTTCTGCTGGAAGGAATCAGAAGTTGCTCTTTTTTGTTCTCTTATTTGAAACTAAAGGCGCTGGTTTGTTTATTCTTGTGTAGCTTCAATTTATTTCAGACATAAGTTTCAATGTTGCTGAATATTTTGTCTCTCTCTTTAGGTGTTGGGTTGATGGTTAATTGTTTTATCACACTACTGATATCATTCTTGACCCTGTAGACTCTATCCGTTCCATGTCTTCTGCATGGAATCATCTCCATCTGTCTGCTAAATTTGTAGTTTCACAAAAAATTGGCAAATTGATGTTTTTTTCTCACTCGATTGTTTCTGCTGGATGGAACGAGAAGTATTGTTCCTTTTTCTCTTTAAGTGTTTGGTTGATGATTTTTAAGGCGCTGGTTTGTTTGATCTTATGTGTAGCTTCAGTTTCTTACAGAAGTAAAAAAAATCTAAATATTTATGAATATTTTTTGCTCTCTTTTAAGTGTTTGGTTGATGGTTAAGAGTGTTAGAGCAGCACTCATGTCATTTTCAACCAGTTTTAGTCACCTTTCTTCCAGTTTTTTTTGTTATTTCAAAATTCTGGCGCTCGGGCGATTGCATTTGTGCTGCCTCAACTGGTACAAGTTAGTTAGGATTGCAATATTATACGTGTAGTGCTCACCACAATTCATCCATACATTATCAGCTCAAACTACATAGATTACTGTAGGATAAGGTAAAAACATACTAATTAAGAGAATGGATAATTTGGCTTTTTGCCGCATTTCGCTAAATTTCCATCTGGAGCAGGATGATTGACTTCCATATCATTTAACAGCCCGCCACTTGAGATTCAGGTCCATAAGGATAACTGAAATAGGGTGATCTTGTATCTCGCATTGTGCAGTCTTCCTTCTCCATTCCGTTGTCTTATCAGGGTTATCAGACGTGCTCTCATGTCTTACATTGTGCTTCCTTTTCCAATCCCACGGCTTTTCAGGGTTATCAGATGCCCAAAGCCCTTGGCGTGAATGTCGTGCTTTCATCTCCCACTTCACAATCATAGCATAAACCAGTAATATCCATATCAGAAATACATTCATATCTGTTGAATTTGGCAACTTTAACAGTTGTATCTTCCAAATTAATGTTACAAGCCATAGATCCTACCATGTAGCATATACCATTGTCTTTAGATGGTGGGACATATCTGGTGACTAGGAGAATGATCATCGAAACCACTTTGCGTAAGTGCCAAATCAACACAAAATGTATCTCCCAAAAGAAATGAGATATTCTGTCTTGAGTGTTTAACAACATTTTAACATTCAGGTTTAAACTTATATCGTTACAATGCCAAAAAGTGAGACATTGTGCAAGAAACTGTATTTTCTTTGTATATACTTTTACCTCATAAATTTTAAGGGTTTATTACTACCATAAAATGATTTTAGAACTTTAAACTACATGATGATATACTAAATTCAGAAATACTTAGGCATTTTGATTATTCATATTGTTGATTTTGTACTAAAACCTAAGTGAGTTTCATGGATGCACTTAATTGATGGTTTACTCTAGCTCAGTTGCTCGTAAATATGGCCCCTTAGGTATTAACCATTAAATTGCAAGCGTGCCAAGCTCAAGTTTATATGAAAGTGTCTTTGATAGTACAAGTTGCCCTACACGAAAAGACATTTAGGTGCACTATAATCTCTCACCTCTGCAAATTCTGGGCGTTTGTCGTAAATCTTGTAATGCCATGCATGACCCTCCTTCAGCATATGTTCCTGAGAGATGAGAATGCACAATCATTATTATCAGAAAGCAAATCAGCAACCAAATAAGATGCCTAATTTATGTTTCACCTGGATGAACAAACCATCACAATAGATATCACCAACATAGCGATTATACTGGTCCTGCCCATATACATAAACCTTGACACTTTTGCCAGCAATAAGCTTCACCAGCTCATCCTGGGATTCCTTCCCATACTGCATTCCCATCTCCGGCGCATCAATGCCCCTGTTTATTAAATGAGGCTCATGCATTTCACAACAATATATTTGATTTCTTTTAAGGTGTAACTTATACCTCAATCTGAAACGGTATTGCCTTGCAAGGATCTCATCTTTTGAAGTATATATTATCCTGGTCATAGATATCCTCAGTATATATACTCTTATACGAGTAATTCAAAATAGAACAATCACAAATTTTGAATTTTATGATTTAACATCAACTAGTTAACAAAAAACAGACACACCATGATCAGAATTTTACCTTGGCCCCACATTTGATGATAATAGTTGTTTTTGTGATCTATATCAGTCTAGAATTGGAGCTGTGCACAATTCTATAATATAATCCCCTTGATGGAAATGATATTAACGTATGAGTCTTGTGCAAGCATTATTTTGGGAGAGAAGGGGATGAGTTTGCCAATTACTGATAAAAGTAATAAAAAATTTCAGCCAAAATTTTCTTTACAACCTGTTTCATATTTAGTTAAGAACTATACACATGAAAGATAACTTATTTTACAAACAGAATTTGTACTATTACTTCATTCGTCTTTCGAGGTGAATTACTTTCCCTTTTAAATAGTATAAGAGGTGAAAAATCTATTTAAAAAAAGGGATATAAACAGAAATCCTTAAAGCCAAACACATCTGTCCTGCATTGATTGGTAATCTAAAGGAAAGGTACAGGAAAGGTTTAGTAGTGTTTATACCTATATCCAGCTTTGGCGAGTTTAGTTTGAAGCACATTTTTCTTTTGGCTGCTCCTAAGTTTGGGTGTTTGCGCCATTGCAATGACAGCCTCGCGCACTTCCGGTGGCACATTTGTTGATTCACCTGGATCTGCTGTGTCGACATAAGCAGTAAAACCATCACCATCTCCAATGCACTTTGCATGTACCTGGTAAAAGTAGTAGTTTGTGAAAATTATTTTTTGTCAGGTCTGAATGTATATCATCGTCCAGATTTGTTATGCTGGCAACAAATCTTTTGCTCAAAATCGTTAGTCATGCAAGACATCTCTGACCGGCAAAGTGTTCAGCACGAACTGCACCCCGTGCGGTAGTGAGGACGGATGGTGCTCTGTGGTGACTACAGGGGGTGTCGGAATCGCGAAGCCGTAGAAGGTAAGAACACCCTGAGGATAAAACATTGTTTCCATGAGTAGTGAGTTGAACAAAAATACAGTCACTTCCAAGTTCTAACAATAAGGAAACGGGAAACACCGCAACTGTTCGCTATGATTGGTTTTGTTTGCATAACTGTAAAGCAGTACGAACAAGGCTGAGTACTTTTTCGCAGATGAAAGGCTGAAATTTTGACATAAGCTTTCAGTAAATCTGCAGACTTGCACTTGATTTACTACACGTTTTACATCTCCAATAATTAAAAGTTCGCTTTGGTTTTCAGTACCTCTCGTAGGAGTACTAAATAGAGTCTGAAAAAAGGAAGCAGCAAGATTCCTTTACAGAATTTTAATTACTAACTCTCTCTATGTTCCGAAAGCAGGTTACCTCCAGATTAGCTCTGTGGATCCTGCCGAGAGCTGTAGCAACTAGCATGGCAGCCTCTGCCGATGTCTTGGGAGGGGGTTCTGTTCTTACATAAGCTTCTGAGATCTTCCTGTACCTGTTCTTGTTCAAAGCACAGATTAAATCTGACCCCATAGTTTTGTTTAGTGCAACCTATTTTCTTAAAGCGAAAATTCAGTACTATGTACTGTTCTACCAACTATACTGTAAATATAGGGGTCAAACAATGAGCATGTATCAAAAGTACTAATTTGACAAAACTGACAAGTGTTGTGGATTTGCTCATACCATTTTGCTTGTGCTTTCTTGGATGACGCTGTAACATGTTTTCCAAGCCCTTCAGGGACCTAACAACACCATAAAAAAACACTTGAAACTACATCATGGTAAATCTAGAGGCAGAGCTGGAAAAAAGGAGATCAATATTTGCCATAAATCATTATATGTGATTTCTGTGTATGGATAACCAGGAGGAACTGAAGTATGGAGTTGAAAATGACTCAGACCGTGTACATCAAAACACTTATAATTTTAACATTTCTCGTTGTTAAAATAAGGAATATACTAGCACTGACCGGTATGTCCATTACATAATTAGATCTTTGTACAATTTAATGTAGTCTGATGCTCTAACTGATTTAGGATGAGATTTTGAGACATTACAAGCTTTGCAGTTAATTAATTGATTTTCAGACAATACTATGATGATGCTATAGCAAAACTTTGAAATTAGCGAAGTAACTAAGAATAAATTTCCACACATTTTGCTATACAAATAAATTAGCGAAGTAACTAAGACATTACAAGCCTTGCTATACAATAAATTTCCACACATTTTGCTTCGTGATGACGCTCACACACGAACACAAGTCATACGAACGTGCCCCGAATCTCACTGAATCCACATGAAGAAGAAGAGTTACATGTTACATTACCATTTTAGTGAGCACGAAGTTGAGGAGGTCGTGCTCGAACCGGAGGAGGCCGCTCGTCGTCGGAGCCGAGGTGGTGACGGTGTCGACGCCATGTGGAGGCTGCCGCGGTTTCTGCTTTTGGGGCTGGAGGACCACGGAGCTCGAAGTTGGAGAGGCGACGGCGTCGCCATGGGGTACAGTAGGACGAGGAGGAGGATGCTGCAGCCGCTGTTTGGGCCTTGGAGCTGGAGCCTGGGCAGGCTGGGACGGGGCGATTCTGCTCCCGCTCGTTGAAGTTAAGGATGCGACGCCGTGCGAAACCAGAGGAGGAGCATGCAGCTGGCTCTGGGCCCTGGACGGTGGAGTCGCGGCTGCCGGCGGTGGCTGGGGCCGAAGAATCAGGCTGCTCTTGCTCGTCGAAGCTGAGGAGGCGACGGCGACGCCCTGGGGCTGCCGTTGGGGCCTGAAGGGCGGGGACGGAGGAGACTGGAACCGGAGGAGGCTGCTCGTCGGAGTCGGGGAAGAAACCGCGGCTGGCACGTAGTGGTTCGGCCTGCTGGACACGGCGGAGGGGGCCGGGTAATAGTAAGCATACGGATGATCGTCGCCACCTCCATAGACATCTCCGCCGTCGTCTTCTTCTCCCTTGCAGCAGCACCACAGGGCGTTCCCCATGGATCGGTCTAGCTACCCTGCTCGAGTTCTTCGTGTTGCTACTAATAATTTACCAGACTGACAGCTTGCTGATAGTTGGTTGCTTTTGCCCGACTTTAACCCTTTTCCTCTCGCCCCCTCTCGCCCCCCCGAGGGCGACGGGGCTCCCCGCTCCAGCCGGCCGCCGCCCCCTCCTCTACTCCCCCTCCCCCGTCGCCGCCGCCGGCAAGGGTCGCCGGGCGAGGCCCGGGTGACGCTGGCGGCGGCGGACCTCTTCTCCCCGCGCCCTGGTAGGCGGGTCGGGGCCCTCCCCTGCCATGGCGGCGGTGCTCCTAGGGATGCCCTGGTCCGGCGCGGCCGGGTGAAGCTGGTGGCGGTGCTCTCCCGCGGCGGAGCTCCTTGGTCGCGGCGTCGCCGGCTGCTGCTTGGCCTTGGCCCAGATGGGCTCGGGCGGGCCCAGATGGGCTTCAGCGGGCCGGGGCGTGGCAGATGCGGAGCTCCCTGGAAATGGAGGCGATGACTTGCTGGGTCACGGGACGGCGGCTCTGCGGCTTGCTTATTGCAGCAGGTGGCCGGAGCTTTACGGGCCCATTCGGGCCCGGCTGGGCCAGTGCGGGCCTGGTGTGCTCCCGCTGCTCTGTCCGGTCTATGACTGCCTCGCGGCGGTGGAGGTGGGTTCCTCCCGCGTGGCTGCGAGACTGCTGTCCCTCACCCCAAAGATGTCGTGAGCCTCCGGATCCAGGCCGCTTGCCAGTTTCTCGAAGCAACTGATGATGACGACTGCAAGATCGTGGTGGCGCAAGTTGGTGGGCGACGAAGTTGGGTGGTGGTGCTTGTTGGCTCCAGGGTTTTTTTGTGGACAGGAGCGGGAGAAATCCCTGTTAGCTGGTCTGACCCTGACGCGGTGCCGCCGTCGTGTGGCACCATCCCTTCTTGGAGGGCGTTGTGGGAATCCCCTGTCTACTATACTCTACGTACCGGGGGAAACCCTAGGACCATTGGTCTGGGCAGCAGCGTCGTGTCGACGACGTTTCCCTTCTTGAAGGTGCTGCTTGGTACGGTGGCGCTTCGGAGGGCTTGGATCGTGGTGGGAATTAGACGGGGGGCGCAACGGTTGAGGGTCTTTATCGTTTAGTTGTTTCGCCTTCGCTTTCATTTCTTTTCTCTTTGGGCTTGTGTGTGTGTTGTTGCCCGGCATGTGGTGTTGCGTTTGTATCAATGTTTGTTTGATGGTTGTTGCTTTATTTATAAAGCGGGGCGAAAGCCTATTTCGAGACTGACAGCTTGCTTTGGCTTGTCCTCCTAGATTCCAGAGGAGCCTGAAGTTTGTGAGTGTGGCAGTGACAGGGGAGAGGAGTGGGTGAAGAAGACGGTGGAGCGAGTGACAAGAAAGGTAGTGGGCCTTACTGCTGAAAAAGATTACACGACTTATTAAAGCGTAAAGCTATGCATAGGCTATAGCAGTTTGTACTATGTTTGCATTGCCTTGGCAAATATAAAAACTTAGCCATTAAGTATCGTTGATCAAATTACATCTAACTTATATTTAGCTTATTCTGAAGAATCTTCAGTTCTTCACAAAATTTCTAGCCTGAATCCGGTGGGTCAGTTTGATATGGAACACTTGCTCTGCAAATGGACTCCTACTCGACAATCATGTTTGAGGATCTTCTTGGTGGAAGTCCCCAATATTCAGTTATTGAATCTAGTCAAATTGAGTGTAAAACATAACTTTGGACAAGGCCGTGTTATCTAGACGGGGGACCTCTTCGATTCATAATATTCATAAAATTTAGGAATAGGGATAAAACAAGGTTAGAATGACAGGTCATGTTGAATACCACATGAATGAAAGGATGTTTAATTGTGCACATGAATAACATAGGATTCTTACTACTAGGTTGTATTCCATGATACTCCCTCCGTCCAATAATAACTGTCTCAAGTTTGCCAAAAAATGGATGTATCTAGACATGAAACATGTATGGATACATCCACTTTTTGACAAACTTGAGACAGTTATTATCGGACGGAGGGAGTATATTTTTTCTATAAAATCAAGTGCAAATGAATTGTAGGTAAAAACAATTCTCACGGTTTATAATCCTACAAATCAAACAACACATGTAGGAAAGAATCCAAATGGAGAAGGAGGTGAGTGGGGCTCTTTTCCAAATAGATCATAAGGCTTATAGGGGCCTCACGAGTTTCCCGCTTAGTTCTACCAAAAGTGTTGGGATATTGTCAAAGGGGACATGATAACATTATTATTTTTAGTTACCACAAGGGAGTTTGCCTTTGTTTCAGTTGAGTTGAATTTCGTATCAGTACCATTTTTCGTAAGAAAGATGATGCAATTCAAATACAACACCATTGCCCTATTTGTCTTTTGGATGGCAATTTTAAAAAGAAGATTTTTACTAATGTAGGAGCCAATAGAATTATGACCATAGCTCATAATGTAGTCAGACCCACCTAGGCATCGTTCATCTTAGGCTAACACGTCATTGAGGAGGTGGTGAACTTACATGGATCATCCATGAATTCAATCAGAAGAAACTGAGTGATTTTTCTAGGTTAACCTTTTTGAGAAGATATGTGATAAAGCCAAGTGGCCTTTTGTCCAACAAGCTTTGCACGTGAAAAGATCCACACCACATTGGTTTGGCTGGACTGGTAAGTTTGTTCAAGGTGGAAGTGTGGGTATCAAGGTTTGTGATGACATTTACAAACTAGAAAGTGTTTGAGACATGGTGATCCCATTAGTCTGATACCTTTTAATATTGTTGCTGATATATGATTTATATTCTCATGGTGTGAGCTAAGGAGGATGGTCAGGTTGTTATTCAAATTTTGCACTTGGTGAATGATGAGGTTTCTATCCTCAATACAAAAAAGGACACAATGGATATGAAACTCATATTATGTATGTTTGGAAAACTTCCTGGAATAAACTTCTATAAAAGCAAAATAATCTAGTATGTTCAGGTTAACCATGTCCAAGATATTTAGGAAAAAATGGTTGGTTGTGATAGTTCTTCCTAGGTATCAGTATCCATTGTCCCCAAGCTCTTGAATAAGGAGTAGAAAGGGACCTCGCTCTCATGACCTCGCTCAGCACGTAGTCCAGTCCGGCCCAAATGGACAGGGGATCTCGCGACGACGGAGATCTGGTCATGGAGGCATCAATCCTTCGGTGGCATGCGCGCCTGCCGGCACACCCATGGACGACGTCCTGGGTCATTGTTGGTGCCTCTTTTTTTTTTGAAACTAAAGACTGTAGGGCAAAAGCCCCACAGCAACCCCCTTTTATTAAACTCAAAAGCACAATGTTGGTGCCTCTTGCTGAGGTCCTCTCAAGGCATGGGCTTGACAATTTCGTGACTCCGACTAGTGTGGTCGGGCTCATATGCACCGCCAACTCCGACCAGTGGTGTCGGGTCGCGCCATGGCCGGTTACCTTCGGGCTTCCCGCTTGCCTGTTTTGTTGGTTCTTTTCGTTTGCCTCTCGCTGGCCTAAGCGGATCTGAGCACTGCCGGTTTTTTCTGTGTGCTTCTCTGTCGTCGTTGGGAGTCTAGGATGTTGATGGTTGGAGAAACGATGGTGCGGCAGCTGGGTTGGCTGGTTGCGTGCCTACGGCTCGTAGTCCGTAGCTGACGTGTGAGGTTTATTTTACTGGATCTAGAGCGGCGGCTCCAAGTGGTGGGTACATTGTCGCTCTTTCGGCAGGTGGCGTTGTGCAGGTGCTGGTCCACTCCCTCTGCCATGTTGACGACGATGTGGTTTTCGTGGAATACGTCCATGGTGTAGGGGTTACCGGTGTGGCTGCTCCTGCCCAGATCTAGGCATCCTTGATTTCGAGCCCTTTTGATCTTGCCTCTCTGTGGAACCTCTAGCCCATTGGCCATCACTTTGCTTCTTCTCCATATGTTTCTGTTTCTGCCCCAGATGCCTTGGCTAGCTAGAACGGCGGTTCTAGCGGGAAACCATGGTAGTGCATCTGCTCGTATGAGGTGTGGAGGCGGTTGGGATCTCTTGTGGTAGCTTGGCAGGTCTCACGCAAAAGTTTTTCCCGACGTTGTCGGTGTCGGCGATGGCGGCGCTTGCCAGTGTCATTTCCATCCCTGGAGGCATTGTCGTGGGTATGCCCTCTCCACCTTTGGCTCCATGTAAAAACCTTGGTCCGGTCTGCCGGGCTAGGCAGAGGCGACGCTTTGGCATCGTCCTAGTCCTTGTGTCTCTTCAGCTGGTTGTTGTTGGGTCTTTTTCGTCGATGTTTATGGTGCTAGACACCAAATGAGCTCCTTGCAATGCTGAAAACTGGTGAAGCTAGTGTGAGAAGGGATAACAATCAAGTGCTGATGGTTACCCAAACCGCACATTTCAAGAAGAAGAGAACCAAGAAGTCTAAAAGTGCTAGGGTACAAGAGAAGGCTAAAAGGTCAGCGCAAGTGGATTCTGAGTGTTTCTTTTGCAAGAAGAAAGGACACTGGAAGAGGAACTGTAAGAAGTTCCTGTTGCAGAAGAAGAAGCCTGCCAAAGGCGGAAAGGTATAAGAGTTATGCAAATGATATTTTTCATTCTTACTAGTAACTCTAGAGTATCGATTGCTAATGTTTTGTGCATTCGATATAGGAGACGCGACAAGTAAGGAGGCGGAGGAGTATAAGATGGAGATGTGCACCAAGCTCGACGCATGGAGATTCATCCACAAGATGAAGACATCACCAATTTATTTTTTGTATTAGTTTGAAAGATTTGAGGGTTTCGGCCCAGTTATGTAATAAGGTCGCATTCTTGGCGACGTAATACTCCTGTGGATTTGTGGGATAAGTTCATCCCATTTATCGTAAGAATATTTTGGATCAATCCCTTTGTGGATGATCAAGTTACAAATCTTTTAAGTTATTGAAATATCAATTGTTCTGAAATATTTTGTGATTGTGTTGACACCACCTTCGAGTGGCAATATCATCTCAAATGCATCATATGGATGATGGAAGGAAATTTGAGATATTGTTGTGTGAAACAAGTGAAAGATTTAATGAATTGCATACTTCATTGAAGTTTTGAATTCATTAAATATTCAGGCACATAGAAAAGTCAATGAGGATAAGTTGAAGGATTATCAATTGTTTATTGATGTCTTAAAACTTCACAAAAGTATTTTTTTTCTTAGTGATATGATGACTTGAAGTAAAATTTGATTCATGGTTTTGATTAAATTCTAAGCAAGTCATTGCTAAGAATCTTCATTTGCAAAGTAGTACTCCATGTTACCCATATCAGAAAGTTAATTGCTTGATTAGTTTTAGTACAATTGTTTTGTCTTTGAAATTTACGTCATTTTCTTGAAAGAAAGACTATGAGGGGACCTCAATGTTTTGGATTTCGAAATTCTGAAAGATGAAATTCGGTTCTAAGATAAAAAAGGGACTTAGTAAAATTATTTTTCTCTTTGATCGTGTCATAGTTTTGAAAGATAAACGACTGTGGGACACGAAGTATTTGGGACTTGAGATTTCTGAAAGTTGAAACTCGGCCCTAAAGGATAAGAGATAAATAAATTACTTTGTAGGTTGTTCCAATAATTCAATTGGAAATTCTCTTGTAACACCACGTACGTGACAATATTTTGTTACTAAGATAGATGTGATTCTTTAGGAAATTCGCTCCTCAATTGAATTCAATGGGAGGATGGTGATTCTTGAAGAGATTGTTGAATCTTCGAAATAGTTATCAGGAGTTGTGCAGGCGGAAGCAATTCCAATTGACAATTCTTTTAGACTAATACCGAGAGTCATTACAATGTGTGTATGACTTCTTGTCAAGAGAAAATCACTTAGCCTGATAAAGAGCATACAAATTTGTAGGAAATTTTAGTTAATATGCTAAGACAGAATAATAAGAAGGATGTGCTAAATAGATACAATCCGATTTTTACAAGTAAGTCATAAAGTAAAATATCATCGTTATCAAGTTGTTGAAACCTGATAGCTAGAGGAAGATCTCAAAACTTGTTAGTCTGAAAAAATCAAGAGTTGACTACAAAAGATCTCAGGATCTGAAGAAAAGTTTTGATGGTCTAATATATATTGCTGGTATAACGTATATAAGATGTTAACAAGACATATTCCTTTAAAGGAAAATCTGATCGAGGAAATGTACTATGTATAGCTCGAGGGTTTCGTTAGTTGAATATAGAACTAGTGATCAAGTTATTTGTCTGGGACGAATGAGCCAATGATATTGAAAGATAGGATGTATGAAGCAAAATAGATTTTCTTTAGAGCTTCATAAAAGAAATTGCAAGTCATAGTTTCAAGAAAATCAGTGGGAGCTTAGTTAAGTTATTCAAAAATTGAGTAACGTCATTATTGATTATTTTATTTGATTATGTGAACTGTCATTGAAAGTATTTGATGACATACACATTTGGAACATATTATAAAACACCGTTTTAAGGGAGTATCCTAATAGTGGTGTAATATTATGTTGCGAAAATTTCACTAGGATGTTTTGAACATAGTTTAATACATGGGAGAATAAATATTCTCATAAACATAGAGAAAATCATTTTGTAAGATCCATGGCTGTTGTAAAACGATGGTGAGCTTGATCAATTGATTTATAGTCTTGATCATAAAGGGAATTTCTCGGCTAGTGCAATTTTAAGATCAAATGGAAATAATTAGAATTAATTGTAGACAAGTTGAATTTTTTAACAAAATTTCAATTGAATCCAATTAAAATTGGTTATTTTCCAAAAGGTGTATTCTGAAGAAGTTACTTCAACAGGGACAACAACTCATAATGTAAGAGTTACATTGGAAAACCTAATGAGATAAGTATAAAGATAAGCCAAGGTGTGATAACGGAATTTTCTCAAAAAGTATGTGTATCAAGAAATGTTTCAAAAACATAGGGATATATTACGAAAACTATACAACAAGTAGAAAAGTGAGTGGGAGTGTTAAAAGCTTCCAAAGAGGTTGTCGGTTCATTAGATGAACTAGGTGTGGTTCTTTGCAAAAGAAACAACAAGTTGTGAAAACAATGAAATCGTGTTCTTAGTCGAAGCACCAAGGTTTCACCTTGAATGACCAAAGCTACAAGTGATCATATGATCAATTAAGATTATGCAACAAGAAGGATTTACTTCCTGCATAAAAGAATAAAAGTTCACACTGTCTGAATTAGGACTAATGACAAAAGGTCTACACCACAAGAGTGAGCATGAGAAAGACACCAAACATCGCATCCAATGTTAAACTTATGCAAACTAGAAATTGCTAGTTGTGCAAGTGGGAGACTGTTGGATGTATGCCCAAAAGGCAATGTATTTATAAATCTGATTCATTAATTATGTTTTATGTTTACTATGCTATAACTGCGATGGTTTCCGAATATGTGATTCAGGAGAAAGCACATACGCATGTGTAGAAAACATGAACAGTAAAATATACCCTAGTCTTTTCTACGGACTAATTTGTTGAATGCTAGATGACAGTGCTTTCCTAGTCATTGACATTTTAAATGTTAGCATCAATGAGTGTGATATTGTTGGAGAACAATATGGCAGCGTAGACCCAAGTTTTGGTATGTTAAGAGATTCCGTTTGTTTTGTCCTTAGTTTTATCTCAGAAAGATTATTGTATAACATGTCCTTGAACCATGAGGTTATTAGCGTTATACATATGATACGTCTCCAACGTATCCATAATTTCTGCTGTTCCATGCTTATATTATACCATTTGCTATATGTTTTATATACACTTCATATCACTTTTATGTATTTTCTGGGACTAACCTATTAACAAGATGCCACAGTGCCAGTTCCCTGTTTTCTGCTGTTTTTGGTTTCAGAAAGTTACTTCTGGAAATATTCTCGGAATTGCACGAAACAAAAGGCCAAGTCCCTATTTTTCCAACACGTACACGGAGTCCAAAGGAGAGACGAAGGAGAGCCACGAGGTGGCCAAACCACCTGGCGGCACGGCAGTGGGCCCAGCCGCGCCAGCCTGTGGTTTGGGCCCCTCGGGGGTCCGCCGACATCGCCCCTTCGCCTATTTATTCCCGAGGCGTGAAAACCCTAAAACACCGAGCCTTTCATCCAGAACATATTCGCTGCCGCCGCCGTCATCAACCCTAACTCGGGGGTTTCTGAAGCTCTTCCCGGCACCCTGCCGGAGAGGGGACTCATCACCGGAGGGCTCTACATCGCCATGCCCGCCTCCGGAGTGATGCGTGAGTAGTTCATCCTTGGACTATGGGTCCATAGCAGTAGCTAGATGGTTGTCTTCTCCACTTGTGCCATCATGTTTAGATCTTGTGAGCTGCCTATCATGATCAAGATCATCTTATTGTAATGCTACATGTTGTGTTTGCTGGGATCTGACTTATATTGATACCTATGTGGAGCTGAATATTATATTATCATGTCTATGTCATTTGTGATCTTGCATGCTCTCCGTTACTTGTTGAAGCCTTGGCCAAGTGAATACTTGTAACTCCAAGAGGGGGTATTTATGCATGATAGTTGGGTTCAACCTCTATTTAACCTGGGATAGTGACAGCAAGTTCTAAGGTTGTAGATGTGTTGTTGCCACTAGGGGTAAAACAGCAATGCTTTATTCAAGGATGAATGTATTGTTTACATTACGCACATTACTTAATGCAATTGTCTGTTGCTTGCAACTTAATACTGGAAGGGGTACGGATGTTAACCGGAAAGTGGACTATTTAGGCATAGATGCATGCTGGATAGCGGTCTATGTACTTTGTCGTAATGCCCAAATGAATCTCATAGTAGACACCACAGCTTACACATGCATGTTATATGCACTTATCAATTGTCAATTGCCCAGCTGTAATTTGTTTACCCGGCATGTTAGTTATCTTATTGGAGAGACACCACTAGTGAACTGTGGACCCCGGTCCATTCTTTTACATCTGAAATACAATCTACTGCAATCATTGTTCTCTACTGTTTTATGCAAACAAACATCATTTTCCATTCGATACGTTTAACCCTTTGTTTTCAGCAAGCCGGTGAGATTGACAACCTCACTGTTAAGTTTGGGCAAAGTAATTTGATTGTGTTGTGCAGGTTCCACGTTGGCACCGGAATCCCTGGTGTTGCGCCGCACTACACTCCTTCACCAACACCTTCGAAGCAAACCTCGTTTTCCTACTGGTTCGATTAAACCTTGGTTTCATACTGAGGGAAAACTTGCCGCTGCACTCATCATACCTTCCTCTTGGGGTTCCCAACTGACGTGTGACGTACAAGCAGAGTTTCTGGCACTGTTGCCGGGGAGATATTCCCTCGTCAACTTAGAGCTAGCAACACGTTTTCTGGCGCCGTTGCCGGGGAAAACCGAATTGCTTCTGCAAGGGGAGTCTCTCACACCCAATCTCTTTACTTTGTTATTTGTCTTGCTTAGTTTATTTTTATCTAGTCTTGTTTGCTCTCTTTATCAAAAACACAAAAAAATAGTTACTTGTTTAATTCAGTTTGATTTTGTTTTTCAAAATGAGTACTCCTGAGAACACTAAGTTGTGTGACTTCACTAGCACAAACAACAATGATTTCATATGCACTCCTATTGCTCCACCTGCTTCTAAAGCAGAATTTTATGAAATTAAACCTGCTCTATTAAATCTTGTTATGAAAGAGCAATTTTCTGGTGTTAGTACTGATGATGATGCTGCCCATCTTAATAACTTTGTTGAACTTTGTGAAATGCAAAAGTATAAGGATATGGATGGGGATATTATAAAACTGAAACTTTTTCCTTTCTCCTTGAGAGGAAGAGCTAAAGAATGGTTGCTTTCTTTGCCTAGAAATAGTATTGATTCTTGGACAAAATGCAAAGATGCTTTCATTGGAAAATATTATCCTCCTGCTAAGATTATATCCTTGAGAAGTAGCATTGTGAATTTTGAACAACTTGATAATGAACATGTTGCTCAAGCTTGGGAAAGAATGAAATCTTTGGTGAAGAATTGTCCCACTCATGGACTGACTACTTGGATGATCATCCAAACCTTTTATGCAGGATTAAATTTTTCCTCAAGGAACTTATTGGATTCGGCCTCTGGAGGAACCTTTATGTCCATCACTTTAGGTGCAGCAACAAAGCTACTTGATTATATGATGATCAACTATTCCGAATGGCACACCGAAAGAGCTCCTCAAGGTAAGAAGGTAAATTCTGTTGAAGAAACCTCCTCTTTGAGTGATAAGATTGATGCTATTATGTCTATACTTGTGAATGGTAGATCTCATGTTGATCCTAATAATGTCGTAATGCCCAAATGAATCTCATAGTAGACACCACAGCTTACACATGCATGTTATATGCACTTATCAATTGTCAATTGCCCAGCTGTAATTTGTTTACCCAGCATGTTAGTTATCTTATTGGAGAGACACCACTAGTGAACTGTGGACCCCGGTCCATTCTTTTACATCTGAAATACAATCTACTGCAATCATTGTTCTCTACTGTTTTATGCAAACAAACATCATTTTCCATTCCATACGTTTAACCCTTTGTTTTCAGCAAGCCGGTGAGATTGACAACCTCACTGTTAAGTTGGGGCAAAGTAATTTGATTGTGTTGTGCAGGTTTCACGTTGGCACCGGAATCCCTGGTGTTGCGCCGCACTACACTCCTTCACCAACACCTTCGAAGCAAACCTCGTTTTCCTACTGGTTCGATTAAACCTTGGTTTCATACTGAGGGAAAACTTGCCGCTGCACTCATCATACCTTCCTCTTGGGGTTCCCAACTGACGTGTGACGTACAAGCAGAGTTTCTGGCACTGTTGCCGGGGAGATATTCCCTCGTCAACTTAGAGCTAGCAACATACTAGAAGAATTACTTTGGCATTATCAATCATCACGACCGTAATAGGGTGATCAAAACAGCAATCACTAGGTAGTTACGAAGGTGTGCATATATCCTAATGTTCTAAGATGGGATATTACTCCTCTGTCAAAAGAGAGATACGCCCTGGCCAACTCGGTATGAGAGGTATCCAATATGTTCTTCAGACAATGCATGGTGAAGTTACACCGTGTGGGATATCGTAATACAGGAACGAGTAAAGGGAACTTGCCAGTTAACGAGATAGACAAAGATGTAATGAATCAATGAGTGATTCATGGTAACATCAACAGAGCTATATCTCGGGTAAATTTTTGGTATCGCGAGTAATGAGAATGATGTATTAGTAATCGACAGGTTCAACAGAGTGTCTTCGCATAACGGTAGTAGTTATTCAGGTTGTCCAAGGACCTGATCCTGGCTAGTGATTAGATGAGTACATCTAATTATAGCTACACGTTATCGAACATGTAGGGTGGACACACTTAAACTTACTCATCTAATCACTAGCTACACGTTATCGAACATGTAGGGTGGACACACTTAAACTAAGATTGCTTAGTTGTGTATATTGGTTGGACTAGAACATAGCGAGAGAGTATCACCGGAATGGTATCTGCGTGGTAGATATATTAATATCAGAGAGATTTCATTGGCAGACATTAGATGTCTCGGAGTGATAGATGATACTATCACTATCGGATTTATCCCGAGGGTTTATACTTTATATAGAAGGTAATATTTATCCGGAGAGTTTGTCAGTGGACACTGGGTGTCCCGAATGATATAAATATGTTTATATGATAAGTAATTAATTCCGGGAATGTTCTGTAAAAGGAAATTAAATTAGGAATTAATTAGACAAAAATATTAATTTAATTAATAAATAAATAAAATAATATTCGAAAAATATTAAATAAAGAAATAAAAATATAGGAGCCCACCTTGGGGCTGCCTAGTCGGCCCTAGGGGCCCACCAAGGCAGTCACACCTCCAAGTGGTGGTGGTGGGCCACACCACATAAAGGGGGAGGCTCCCCCCTTGGCCAAACCGTAATGGGCCTAGGGCCCATGGGGAGAGGCGGCGGCGGTAGCCGGCCTAGGACGGGCCCCACCCTCTTAGGTCGGTGCGGCCAGGGTGGGCCCCACCCTATGGTGCTGGTGGAGGAGGCAGTTTGAGAGGAGGAGTCCAACTCCTCCCCCAAGTCACCCCCCTGGACTCCTATATAACCCCCCTCCTCTTTTGGAGACACACAAGTTCCGCAATAGTTGGCTCTTTGTCTAAAAGGATTGAGAGAACTTCTCTAGTTTAGAGGGACTCTCTCCAATTAGACTTAGATCTAATCTCTCTCTTTCTCCTTCTCATGTGTTGAGATCTCCATCTTCATATACACCAGTGGTGCTTCAAGCTTGGACGACGAAACCCTGCTGAACCTTTTGCAGCGTACGCGTGCGAGCTCTTAGAGGGGTGAGGTGTCTGACCCTCACTCTGCCGGACCAAGAAGATCGAGCAAAGGAGAAGGCGACTGAATCTCTCTACCAGGTTTGGTTGAGAGAATCTGCTTCAGGCTGCTACAACTACGTCATCGACACTTCTTCCGCAACTTCGGTGTTGGTAACATATTCTGTCTAGATCTTCGGATCTTCGTATTCACATGTATCATCATAGTAGATCTTGGGTTGTTGCGTAGCATGGTAGTCGAAATTTTAAATTACCATACACACAACCCAGCACTCATATAATGAAAAGTTGATTTGATTGAGTCTGAGCTTTATGTCCATCGCACGAAGACTCCATGTGGTTGATCTTGTCTCATTCACATGACCTCGTTTGAGGACATCCTTATCCGAGGTCAACCACGGCCAAAGACTAGTTGTTTTGATCATCCGTCCACAAGCACCTTTGCCCAGCGGCTAGATCTCCGGAGTGCCTATAAATAGCACCTAGACCCCAACATGCAAGGTTGGAGAACTGGAGGGCACCGAATTACATATTATGTTTTCCTCCCAAATCCCCCTCGCTATCTCATGTATCCAGTATTATCCACCAAGAGAATGAGCGAGTGGTGAGAATGATCCGGCATACAAGAGCATATCCTTGTTACTCTTGGAGATTTGACATCTCCCAAATGGTTAGGTGTCGAGCGTCCAATGTGTGGATGGTAATGATGAAGCCTTCGAGCATCCAAGCTGGGGATCGGTTGAGGCAAGGTATCAAATATCTGCCATTGGTGATCGAGTCAAACAGGTGAAGCTTTACCAACGGAGGACAAGCCTTAGTTCGTGAGCGGGTGCTGTTCGTACGCAACTGGGTGATGTTTGCGGGTCAGCAGTGATACCGATGACTTAGTTGCATGCGTGCATAGCCTCTCCAAATGGAAACATAGAGTTGGGCTAACAATTTACTTGAACTCCAGGAAACACATCAGTTTTCATCGCTCTGACTCATTCGTCTCTTGCGTGAACATGTTCCCTAATCAGTCTGAGCTTTGGTCATTCTTTTGTTACGGCTGAATGCTTGTCAGTTGGATCCTCGTTGATTCTTTCTTTCTCCTCAACCTATTCATTCTCACTTATCTGCACTCTTCCTTAATTATTTGATGCCACATGTTTTAGGTTATTCTTTAGCTTGTTCCTCCATGTACATCTCCTATATATTAATTATGTTTGTGCTTATCATTTGACTGATGAACGGTTATGTGAAGACAACATGTCCTCATGATCTTCATATCATATCTGCTAGCTTCAAGTGACTGTTCAGAGTGTACACCTAAGATACTTCAAGTTATAATTTTCAAGCATGCTGCTTTATGTAAATGTCACGTTATCTTGAAGCATGATCTCTTTATCTTTTATACTCTCATGTATATTAAGACATGTATCCTTCTCTGCAGACTCAAATCCATATTCATTTGTTTCAATGTACACTCCATCAATTCACGCGCATATCTCTAACTATTTCTTCAAGCTGCATGCTTCCGCTACGTATGATCAATCTGGCCGAAGATTACTTTATTTAAGTGTCAATTTATGCTGCAAATGTTCTAAATTTGTATCTCGATCTTTCAGAGAGGAACCTCGCCTACTCTAGTCATTTTTGGTGGGTGGCTAATGTTGCCGAGATTGAGCAGCTCCGGTGGTGTTGTGCATGTAGAGGTGGACGACATGACCATGGAATAAGATGTCGAGAATTATATGTATAATGGACGGTGCATGTATGTTATTACCCATTGTTAGTTCGCATCTCACAATATTAGTAGAACTATGAAATGATGAAACTAAAAATACAAAACATCTTACAGTTTAAATAGAATCGAGGACATGATTGATCTTAATTTTATTAGATGATGGTATGGTCCTTTGTTGCAGTAGCCTTGGTTATACCACTAATTCTTTCATTTCTATCTATGGTTCACTTTCTATAGTTGTATCAAGTGGAGTAAAGGAGGTGGGCTTAGAGCCAGCAAGCAAAGTAAGGCAAAGCTTTATGACGGGTGATCCCCCCCCCCCCCCCCACCCCTCCCCTAAGTTTGTGGTTTCTTTCTTTGAACGAATGTCGGGGTCAAAATTATCTCCACTCGCATGTAGGGATTATCATCCCCTCCATTGTCTATGTTATTTTAAACAAAAGGCATAAATGCCCAACTTTGAATTAACAAAGCTCAGGGTTACACATCAATCAATACAAGGTGTTGAGGAGAACCTCTCAAACAGCAGTACAAGGACAAGCTAAAAGGAAAAGGGTCTACACTATGCCTAGCACCACATCCTTGCGTCATCCTTCTATATTTCTCTTCGTTTCGGGATTTAGGGGTTCCCATTTGCGTTTCTAGATCACTTCGCTCAATTTACTTTGTTGAAACTTATGCTATATATCTTCATTTGCAGACTATCCCCAAAGTAATTCGAAATTTTCACAATCCTTAAATGGTGAAATAAGGCGAGCCATTCAAACATGTTGTCTCATGATAATCTAGAAGACAAGTATAGTCAACTGAGAACATAAAATTTAAGCTACACATGATTTATAAAATGGGAGTCTTGGAGAAGTTGACTAAAAATTTCAGACATTTAGTCTTGTACCCTGCCATTATAACGCAGTTGAACAAATACTCCCTCCGTCTCTAAATATAAGATGTTTTAGTCTTTGTCCACATTCACATGTATACAAATTTATCTAGACACATTTTAGATATATGTTCACTAATTTTAGTCCGCATTTGGACAATATGTGAAACATCTAAAACATCCTATATTTAGAAACGGAGGGAGTAGAAAGGTAAGAACTCACATACAATGGTGAAAATGCAATTACACAAAAAGGTGTAAATGCAACATATAAAAAACAATAGAACCAAGAATTAAAAATAACAATAATGTGAGTGAAACTTCGTAAAATTGTGTAAGAACTTCATAGGAGTGATTGAAAGTTCCCAGAAACACCGAAATTTCGTGATTCCGTCCGTGATTGACCAAATAATTGACCCAAACTTCAAGCACTTTCAATGCCTTTGGTGTACCGATTCCGTGATTCCGTCCTTATATGCAAATTAATCATATAATAGGATCAAATTTCGTCAGGGTTAGAACTAAGCCCTCTCAGTGAGACATGCAGATTGGCTCTTTCTCAAATCCTCTATCTGTTCACCCTCACGGGCACAGGTGGTGCTGGTGCATGGACACGCTCACCGGTCTTCTCAGCCAGCATCAATGCCGCGAGGCAGCCTTCCCTCTCAAGAGGCTCTATTGCCGGTCTCCCTTCTTCCGCCTCGTAGCCTTCTTCTTCCCTCACATACAAACCGTCTCCCTCCACGTCGTAGAAGTTGCCCGTCCTCACCTCCTGCGCCAGCGCGCACGGCGCGCACAGGAGCCACTTGGCGTAGTCCGCCACTGTCCCGCCGCACACGGGTGCGCAGCACCGGTCATCGGCCGGCAGCCCGAACCTGTTCCTCATCCGCGCGCGCCAGAACCCCCCGTATGTGAGGCCGAGCACGGAGAGCAGCGCACCCGCGGCGCCGACGAGGTACCCGAGCGTGGCGTCGTGGATGGTGAGCGCGGCGACCGCGAAGACCAGCAGCGGCGCGGCGCAGAGGAGCGCGAAGGTGAAGGCGTGCACGTACATGTTGCCCAGGCCCAGGCGCTCCATGTTCCACCCGAACACGCAGAAGGTGCACGACAGCGACAGCACCGCCACCGTGGGGTCGTCGGCGAGGTCGAACAGCCCGCCCGCCCACTCCGGCCTGCTCACCACCACCCTGACCCTGCGGCGGCCTGTGCGGTTGGCTTTCGCCGCCGACGCCTCTTCCTCCTGCGCCTCCTCGTCGGTGGATGCGGCCGCCGGGAGCGCGAACTTCTGGCCGAGCGGGCCGTAGACCATGTACAGACCGGCGACGACGGGGGCGCCGAGGCCTAGCCCCATGCAGAGGTTGACGGCCCACGCGGGGCGCGCGTCTCTACGAAACAGCCAGAAGAGCGCGCAGTAGGCGTACTGCGCGAAGCAGGTTCCGTGGAGGAGGAGCACGACGACCGACACGTGGATCCTCTCGTGCCTGACGCGGCCTGAGGGGCAGTTCTTGCAGTACACGGCCCGGAGTTCAGCGACGTCGTCGGTGGGAGCACGCCGCCACCGGAGGAGGAGCGCGAGGTGGTGGCAGAGCTGCGGGTGCTGGTAGATGCACATGACGGTGAAGAGCGCATTGAGCATCTGGTTCGCCACCTCCGTCCACCGCCGCCGCCGCGACGCGTCCGGCACGGCGGTGTCGAGCGCCCCAACCATGAGCAGGAACACGAAGGCCACCCCCGCGGCGACGAAGCCGAGCCACACGAGCAGGCCTGCGTTCATCGGGTGCCTCGCCCACGCCACACCCCTGGCGCGCACGCCGTGCCAGTCCACGGCGCGCGCGAACGCCGGCGCGCGGAGGAAGTTCCCGTATACGGCTGCGTGCATGGTGGCGGCGCGCTTGCGGAGGCTGGCGACGCGTGCGTGGAAGGCAGACCCCTTGGGGGGAGTGGCCCTGAGGAAGTCGAGCAGCCTCTCCTTCTTCTTCATCCTCTTCTTACCCTCGCCGTGTCGGCCGTTCTGCAGCTCTTCATTGTCGCCATGGATCGCCTTGGGTGATCTCTCCGGCGACTCCATGGCTGCTAAGTTATGTTGCGTCCGGCGTGCGGTGGATGCTTTATATACATGAATACATCAATAAATACGCGAGGTGAGTTTTGTCAAATCTGGTATGCAGATGACGGCAGAAATCGCATTCTTATTTACTGGACTCCACAAGAGACTGGATCCATGGGTTCAGAGAACTTACAAATATACACTTCGTTCAGACCGGACCGAGGACACGCAGATACAGTTGGAGTTCAGTTGTGGTGTACCAGTGACAGGAAATATATCTCGCTTCCAGCACGCCAAACAGGACTTGCAACTTACTCCTGCCTCACTCCGAAAATCATCTGAATATGTGAAGTTCAATCAATGGGAACTGTTTTTTAGAACAACCTGCCTAGCTCTTTTATTGATTGGCATAATGTTTACAGGATCCACAAGTGGCGACCTAGGCCAAGAGCTAAAACATGCTTTGGACGAACTAACTCTGAAGGTTCTCTTCTGGCAGCATTATTCAGAGGGCAAAGCTGAATTTCATCATGTACCGATATTTCTGTATGAGAACCCCGTTTTGATATATCTCTGCGATCCTGCAGGTTGGCGAAAATGGAAATCCTACTTCATTTCATTTCCAGTTTCCATTCTGATTTTTTTTAAACTTCAGATGAGAACTTAGGTATTCGTTAGGAGGAGTATGTGGTTACAGGATTAACCAAAAATTGGCATAAGCCTATCAGGTATCTTTACAAGTTCAGACTTGTCATTTTAACAGCGCTAGTATTCAGAGGAGGAACATACGAAGTAATGGCACATTTGGCTCTTCCTCTTGAGTTCAGAAGATAATCCATCCATATACTTGCGACCATGGAACCAAAAGCAGAATCAGTCTCTACTAAATCACAGTATACACACACTGCATAGACTGAATCTTAGTTACTGCTTTCCAAACTGCGATCGCTTGCCGCAAATTACAGAATTATTTACAATTCTTCTGAATCTTGTTGATCTATACATCTATAAATCCTACTACTACTATTTACAAATTCAATGCAAATTCCAATGCATCTCTGTCTAACGAATAAATCCCCTTGTGTACAAAAGGAAAAGCAAAGACACCATGGTGACGACATGGATCATCTTCATCTTCTCCACCCTCCACCTTCCACCAGACAATCTCGGGTCCAACGATTCTCGATGATTCGACACCAACAAAGATAATCCGTCCTCCTCTTTCACGTCGATGGCCGATGCCGGGACCGACGATTCGATCTTTTTCTGAACATGAACGGCATTGCATTCCTCGTCTCCCACCACAACCTGAACCAACGGTGGAGGAACCATCTCATCATGAACAACCACCACCAAGTGCTCATCTGATCTTGATGTTCCGTCATGATCTGACGCCACAATCGCAATTGTGCTGGGCGCAATGGCTGGGTCGGCACGGTGACGCGGTGGCAACAATGGCTCGTGGTCGCTGCCGGCAGCGGCCTTCCGGTGGAAGAAGCTTTCTCCGTCGACGTGGTACTGGCTCGCCGTGCGCACCTCCTGCGCCAGAGCGCAGGGCCAGCAGAAGAGCCACCTCGCGTAGTCCGTCGCCGACTTGGAGCCGCAGCACGCGGCGCTCCCGGGGAGCCCGAACTTTCTCCTCATCTGGATCCTCCAGTACCCGCCGTAGAGTAGGCCGCCCGCGCAGAGCAGCACGCCGGCGCCACCGACGACGTCGCCGACGGCCGCGTCGTGGACGCGGAGCGCCGTGACGCCCAACACCCACAGAGGCGCGAAGCAGAGGAGCACGAACGTGGTGGCGTGCACGCACGCGTTGCCGAAGCCGAGCCTCTCCGCGTTCCAGCCGAAGACGCAGAAGGTGCAGGAGAGGGAGAGGCAGCACCCCGCAGCCGCCTCGCCGCCGCAGTCGAACATGCCGCCGGCCCACTCCGGCTCCACCACCACCACGGCGTCAGCGTGCGCCAACGTTTTGGCGCGTTGTTCGGTCACCGACGAGGCGTCGAGATCGCCGGAGGGGTCACTTCCCAGCGGGCTACACATGGTGTACGCAACGGCGACGACGGGCGCGGCAACGCCGACCGCGAAGAAGACGTCCTCCGCGAGCTCGGGACGGGACCTCTCGGTGAAGCACCAGTAGAGCCAGCAGAGCGCGTACTGGCAGGCGACGGTGAGGTGGAGCAGCGCGACGACGACGGCCATGTGGGCGCGCTCGCCCCGGCGTGGCGGGCCGCCGCCGTTCTTGCCGCTGCAGTACGAGGCCCGGAGCTCGGTGGCGTCGCCTGGCAGGCGCCACCGGCAGAGCAGGAAGAGGTGGTGAAAGAGGGCCGGGTGCTGGTAGAGGCTCATGAGCGTGAAGAGCGCGTTGAGCACCTGGTTGTTGACCTCCACCCAGTGGGTCCTGGCGGCCGGCGCCGGGAACGCCCCGTCGAGGAGGCCGAGGAGGAGTAACACGAGCATCCCGCCGGAGGCGCCCACGCAGAGGAGCCAGAGCAGCAGCGCGGCGTTCATCGGGTGCCTGATCCATTCCCGGCACGTGGAGCGCACGGATCCCCAATCCACGACGACCCCGCCTGCCGACGACGTCGAGCCGCCGCGCCAGAAAGTGAGCAAGTCCGACCGGCGTGGCTTGTCGAGGAGGGGGTCGGCGAGCTGGGCGTGGTAGTTGGCGAGCAACGGGGCCCGCGCGTCGGCATTGTCGTCACGAGGAAGAGGCATGTCGATTCTTGGTGCGCCGCCTGCACCTGCGGACAGCACGATTTCTGTGGTGAACCAGTGCAACAACTACTGGTAGTAATATGTAGTGGTGGATTCTTCAGAAAAGATTTGTACTGCAAATCGGCGGCTTTGGCGATTGGGATCCATCATCAATCAATCCGGGGCTGCTTGGTTTGCCGTCACCGTCAGACGGTCAGACATGGGGGCTGCTCTGCTCCAGCTTCCTTGGAAGCAACGGGCACCCGGTCAATTTTTAGCCATAAACTGACCCCTGTTAACTTGGGAGAAAATGTCATGGCGTGGTTTCAGCTGCCGTTCTGGACGCAGATTTTCTTTCTATTTCGTCCCCGCGGGAGAGGTCGCCATGCCTGTCCACTGTCGCGGTGGTTGGGCTTGGCTTGGTGGGCATGGGGTCCATCAATCCGAGGCAACCTGGCCATCATCCATAAGCAACAACGGTACTACTGTCAGCCAATCTCAATCGTGGGGTCTTGCTACTGCACGGAGCTCGTTTCGAAGGCTAATCAATGGAACGAATGGGCCACTACCTACCTTCTTCTTCCTCCCGTGTGACTTGTCGTCTTCATGCACGCTGGTCACCCCATCCAGTCTTTTCCTCCCACGTTGTTTTTAAGACGGAAGGCTCGAAATGAGTCCGATTTTGAGTTAATGAAACTAGCAATCGGCTAGAAGTTACAACTTATAACGACAAGCTGGTGAAACTAGCTACAGCACACACGCACCCCTCACAAGCAACATAGTACCACAAAGGTGAAAACCCAAGCAACTAAATGAAACACAAATTAAAAGAGATTGCTTGATCCTAGAGAGGCGCATGGACTTCTGTTGCACGGAGACGACATCAGAGATATCAAAACCAACAGACCTCCACCGCACCATCAACGCCACGACCAAAGGCCACCGCCAAAGACACGCCCTCAGGGAAGTCTAGCAGTGATTGGGAATCCAAAGGCGGGGGCTTGCAGCAACGCCTCCAAGAAGGTGAATGATGTTCAAAAAAGCCTGTGATCATTCTTTGTTTGTTCGTTATACGGCTTATGGAAAAATAAAACCTATCGCTCTCAAGGGTAAAAAGAAACCCCTGGCCGATTCACTTAGAGAGCAGCACATTGTTCGACCTAGGGATCTTGATGAAAATAACTATCAATTAGATCTAGCTGTTGCTATTCCAAGAAGCAAGCCAAGCTAGTTCAAAGGGCTGGCCATTGACATTCCACAATTGAACTGGAAATGAATCATGCTTGCAATCATGAATTCCATAGATAAAGTTGACTACATGGTACGTCTTTTGTTGAAGCGGAACTCAGAGATATGTCTTTTGCCAGAAAGCTAACAGCCCACAAGCCCCATCTAGGAAAAAAACTAAAAAGGCAAGGCAGCCTCTTTCCTCTCTTTTTGTTGGCAACCCCTGTCAATGTATGTTTGATTTGGGAGGCTACCAATTCTGGAATTTCTTCTCGAGACATCCCCGTCAGTCAATTGAGCTTTATTTAATACAATCTTTTTGCGAGAGCAACATCGATCGCGGTGAAAGCTAGAACCAACTCTGCGAGGAAAGCGGAAGCCGGATCGATCGAATTGGTACGGAAGTTGTGACATGGAAAAGCACAGAAAACATGACTTATTTGAATAACCCGGTGACCTACCAATTGTAGAAGTAGGATTTTTGGCAAGCAATAAGCACTTAAATAATAGAGTGAAAAAAGATTTTTTTTTAAGTAGCTAGATTCAAGCAAGCATCCTAGCAAAACGGTATTTTGACAATGGGCTCTGCCCAACACTGGGATTGACTCAAAATGGCTGATCAAAACGCGGAGTGGCCTCCGGTTATTTATGATCGAGAAGAGGAAGGCCCTTCCAAATAAATGTCATCCGAGAATAGGGTAGGGTTTTTTACGGTCGGGCCGCCATCCGAAACTTCTTTTGATCAGGAAGACTGATTAAGGCTAATTAATTATCTTTCTCCCTACCCAAATAGCAAGGGAGGTGTTTGCACTTTCTTACCAACTCTTGTACAAGTTAGGTTCAGCGTTGTTCTGCCCAGATCACTCGGACTAGCTGAACTCTCCAGAACAAACACAACCTAGGTGGTTTGACTAACGTTTTGGCACGGTTCAGTGTTTGGGGATGGCTTGGTCCAAGCCCATATCCATAGTAGATGGACTTGAGCAGGCAAGTATGCCACCTTTTCCACTTGGATCTCGTCTTGCTTGCTGGGAGAGAGGAGAAGCTCCCGGACCACCTTTTCAAGCCAGATAGCTAGCGATCACTCTGCAATGATACTGGCGGATGTCTCTTGGTGAAACTTTCCTTCCAATACTTGTCCCGACCAGAGCGGTGAATCGGGTTGAAAGTGAAAGTCGCCAAGCCATTCCGATATACTACTTTGGGTAAAGAGAGTTCAAACCTACGGTCTAATGAGGCTACTATGAAATATTTACTCATGGGTGGGGCAAGCTCTTCTATTCTGGTTCATGGTTTCTATTGGCTATATGGTTCTTCGACGTCGTCGTTGCCGACAGAGACAGGGCCTGCAAAGCTTTCACCAAAACCCAGGACACCAACCTAGATCATGACTTTGTCGCAGCCCACATTGTTTTTCCACCTCACCGTGCCCTCAAATTCTCCATGGATATATCTAGGGTTACCATTGCTCAGATGCTATGCTACCATGCTACTATTTAAAAAAACAATTTTAAATGTTCAAATAAAATAGGAAAAAACGTGAATGTTCACAAGAAATGGGTCTTAACTCCAAAAATTTCAGTTCCAAAATCGAAACACACATTTAGAAAGAAAAAAAAGATAAATCCATATGTGAATAGTGTCACACACACACTATTCATGCTAGATTTGCTTTTTTATTTCTCAATGTGTATTTCGAATTTGGATATGATTTTCAGCGGTTACAAACACATACCTTCTGAATATTCACGCAAGAAAATAAAATATCAAGGTAAATTACCTTTTCAAAACTTGGTAGCATGGTACCACACAAGTTATAGTAGGACTAGATACTCCCTGTTAGCCTCGCCATGTTTTTTTCGGTAACTTTCAGATTATTTTGGCCAGTTTAAAATTTCGTCTAAAAATTGGCAAAGGGTGTGACTAATTCTCAACCGAATGAGAATTATCCTTATTCTCAGTCAGGTCATTTCATCAAATTCCAGTTGCAACCATGTTACAACTCATAACTAACACGAACCGTGAATAAATCTAACAGTCCTACAACCATTTACAATGAAAAAATCTCTGTTGCAAGTTTGCAATCAAACTTGGAGCTCACAGTTGCATGAATCACAAAGCAAAATTCAGTGATGTAGAACTTGACTGCGCACTAACCTAGCTGAGAATTAGCAAAACTGTTTGATAAATTTCGGCTAACACATCGGCAAAGGAGATGCAACATTGGTTAAAGTGACCCTGGCTAAAATCAACAAATTAATCTAAGATTTGTCGATGTCGCCAGCGCAACGCCGCGTCTCTTCTCAAGGTTGCATGAGAAATGTCGGGCACTGCCGGCCCTGAAAAAGAACTACAGTACCAAACGAATATGGAAACAAATGCGACATGATGGAACATGATTAACTCATGAGGACAGCAATAGTAGTTCTCCAGGCAAGGGGGCCCCGGTCCGCCGGCTTCTTCTCCACCATCACGAGCCTCAGGTCGCCGGATCCCCTCGCCCTCGCCCATGCGCTCTCCGCGGCATCCCCTCCTCCGGGCCACCGTCGCACCTCCACGCGCAGGTCCTCAAGCTCGGCATGTCCGGCGACACCTTCACCACGAACCACCTCCTCATCTCCTACTCCAAGCTCGGGCTCCTCGGGAGCGCGCTCCACGTGCTCGACGAAATGCCGCACAGGAACCTGGTTTCCTGGACCGCCATGGTGTCCGGCTCGGTGCGCAACGGCGCGGCGGAACTGGGCATCAGGTTGCTTGTCTCCATGCTCAGGGACGGCTTCCGCCCGAACGAGTTCGCCCTGGCGAGCGCGCTCCGTGCCACGTGCAACCAGTCCGTGGCCAGTGTCAGCCTCCAGTTTGGCCTCTCGCTCCACGGCGTCGCGGTGAAGGTTGGCGTGGCTGCCGATCCTTTTGTGGGGAGTCGTTGCTGCTTATGTATGCCAACCATGGGCGTTTGCTGCCGCGGAGCTCGCGTTCGCGGAGATACGGCGCAGAGACTTGACTGCTGGAACACGATGCTGGAGGGCTATGTCTCCAATGGTTGTGGGTTTGACGCGATGAGGGCGGCGGCTCTGATGCACCGGTGTGGCCTGCCAGCTGACATGTTCACCTACGTTTCAGCTGTCAAGGCATGTTTGATCACCTGGGAGTTGGATTTCGGGCGGCAGCTGCATGCCTGTGTCATCCATAACATGTTTGAGTCTGATACCTCGGTGATGAATGTGCTTGTTGATTTGTATTTCAGAACCGGGCTGATGGACACTGCAATGGCTGTTTTTGGTAGGATTCGTCAAAAGGACACGATTTCTTGGAATACAGTGATATCCGGTTTCGCGCATGATGACGACGAGAGTGCAGTTCTGGGATACTTTGCTGACATGTCACTATCTGGTTGTAAGCCCAATGAAGTCACTTTCTCTACCATTGAGGCTGAGTGGCGCTAAAGAGAACGCTTCGCTTGGTCTTCAGATATTTGGCCTTGCCTATTGTCATGGCCACTGTGACAATGTTCTTGTAGCAAATTCAGTTATCAACATGCTGTCTAAGTGTGGATTGCTCAACTGTGCACATGGCTTCTTCAGTAACCTCAGTTTCAGAAATATCGTGACATGGAACGAGATGATCGCAGGTTATGGTCTATACAGCTGTTCGGAAGATGCAATGAGGTTCTTCCGCAATATGGTTTGCTGTGGAGAAAGACCGGATGAGTTTACCTATTCAGCTGTTTTGTCTGTTCTCCAAGAAGCTCATGAACCAAAGAACCATGAGCAAGTCCATGCCAGTATTCTGAAACAAGGTTTGGCTTCACGGCTGTTCGTGTCAACTTCACTGGTCAAGGCAAAGGCGGCATTTGGATCAGTTCAGAGTGCGCTGAAAGTCATCAAAGACACTGGCGAGATGGATTTGGTGTCATGGGGAGTCATCCTCTCTTCGTTCGTCCAGAATGGCCTGAATGCTGAGGTCCTTTGCTTTTCGACTTGTTTAGAAGTGACTGCATTAACAGACCTGACGAGTTCATCCTGGCCACAGTCCTGAATGCCTGCGCAAATGCTGCATTGATCAGGCAGTGCAGGTGTATACATTCTCTTGTTATCAGGACAGGTCACAGCAAGCACTTCTGTGTGGCAAGTGCTCTAGTTGATGCATACGCAAAGTGTGGTGACATAACCACTGCGAAGAGTGCTTTCACCACTGTTTCAGCAACAAGCGGTGATGCCATACTGTACAACACCATGCTGACAGCTTACGCCAACCACGGCCTGATCAACGAAGCCCTCAGCCTCTACCAAGATATGACACAAGCTCAATTGGTTCCTACTCCAGCTACGTTTGTTGCCATTGTCTCAGCGTGCAGCCATTTTGGGCTAGTTGAGCAGGGGAAGCTTATATTCAGTTTGATGCTCTCTGAAGACCAGGGTATGAATCCAACGAGGACAAACTTTGCCACCCTAGTTGATCTCCTGGCGCGGAAAGGGCTCCTCCACGAGGCGAAAGGCGTAATCGAGGTAATGCCTTTCCAACCGTGGCCTGCAGTTTGGAGGTCTCTGCTGAACGGCTGCCGTATCCACGGGAACAAAGAACACGGCGTGCTTGCAGCACATCAGATCCTGAGAATGGCACCGAGTAATGATGGCGCCTATGTTTCGCTTTCCAATGTCTTCGCTGAGGATGGAGAGTGGCATTATGCAGAAGAGGCCAGGAGGATGATGGCTGAGAATCAAGTCAGGAAAGTGCAAGGGTATAGCAGGATTGAGGTTTAAGGATGGTGTGTATATAATTAGCTAAGCTAGCACTAACAACAGAAAAGCCATGTTACGGGCTGCAAGACCTGATACTATCTCCGTTAACCTGGGCATACTTTTCACCAATTATTTGGTTACTGAAAGTCACGAGCAAATACACCTGAAAATAGGTCAGATATTCCATGTTTCAAAAAAAAAATAGGTCAGACATTCTGCTACTTTTTAGAACAAAGGCTTTTGCCCAGCATTAAATTAATAATGCCCTTAACGGCCAACAGTACAAGCGTGAGAGGATGCTGGAGATACCAGCTTACAGAGAAAGCACACGCTAAGGTGCTGAGAAGAACGGCTAACAAAGAACAGAGACTACAGCAGGTAAACAACGTCAGAAAATGAAGCGCAGCCTATAAAAGTCTGAGTCTTCATCCGCCAAGCGCTCGCTGATCTTGGAGGAGCAATGTCGAGCCATTTGATGGATAACGCTTGAAAACCCATAAAAGATACGGCTGTATTTTTAGATTTCAAAACACAGGTGTAACATGTGCTAATAACAAACAGTGACTATTCATTACTAATAACAGTTCATTGATCAGATTAAACTACTCAAGATAAATGGATCCAAGATCACATTATCAGGCATACAGATTTTCTAATAACTAATGACACACATAGGCTAACTATGCTCGGTCCAAATACTTCTCATCTGTTTTACAAATAGCTCTCTAAATTGCAAAGCCAGCTATTCAGGTTTAATGCAAATCAAGACGTAACATTGAAAGGCCCATTTTGTTTCAAGCACCAGAACTTATTCTGCAATCGTAAAGGCAGATGAGTGTTCTGAGCCCATTCCTGGCATATCTCCCACAACTTGGCCCTTGTGTTCAGACACAGATTCGCTGTTCTCAACACTAGGTTCCTTTGGTTGCAGCAATGAAGCATTGCTGGGTAGCTCCTGGTTTACAGTCCTAGGTTCATCATAATCCTGCATTACTGTTGTGTTGCTCAGTGGCTCCTCCTTTATGTTTGTGGCTTCTGCATTAGGTTGCTCCATTGTGGAGTCGCTCAGAGGCGCATGAGTCACACTTGTTTTAACTACCTCATGAGGTAGAGGCACTGCAGTGTCATTCGGTGGCTCCTGCTTTACGCTTCTAGGGTCCTCATTAGGTTGCACCACTGCAGCCTCTCTGGGTGGCTCCGGTTCCATAGTTCTATCTACCACAGGAGGTTGAGGCATTGCAGCGTCAATGAGTGGCTCCTGCTTTACACTTCTACCTTCCTCATTATGCAGAACCATTGGAGTGTCACTGGGTGGCTCCAGTTCCACTTTTCTAGCTTCCTCATGCGCTTGCAGCAGTGCAGCGTCACTGGGTAACTCCTGTTCTACCTTTGTACCTTCGCTATTAGATTGCAGAATTGCATTGTCACTGGCCGGCTCATGCTCCACTCTTCCAGCTCCCTCATCAGGTTGCAGCATTACAGTGTCGATGGATGGATCTTGTGTTGTTTCTGCTGATTCCATGGGGACATCAGAATGATTAGTTTCCCCAGGCACTCTAGCTTCATCCTTTTCCACATCAACTGCTTCACCATTCTTCTTGATGAATTTGTTCTTGTTCCGTTGCTTCTTGAAACCACCTTTTTTAGCCTTCAGTGGTTTTGGAGTTTCAGTTGGCTTTTTCTCTGTCTCCTTACCTTGCCTTATTCCAGGTACAACAATATATTTTGTGTTTCCATTTGCACCACCCTCTGATTGGCCTGCAACAAGTAAAGCATGTGAATGATCCGATGTCAAACCCCAACACCCAAAGGAGGAAAGCAGTACAGTTTTGACAATGAATAGCTAGGATAAAACAAGAAAACACCTCTTTCAAAATGAATAGAAAATTAAAAAAACCTTGGATGGCAAGAAGAGCAGTTCGGGCAGCTTTTATCTCTGCCTCTTTCTTTGTACGTGCTGTAGCACCGATGTATTGTATTCCACCAATCTCTACGGTGCATATGAAAGGACCTCCTCCTGAAGCTTGTTTTTTGACAATTACTCCTGAAGCTTGTTTGTTGCAAATATAAGATGGAATAGCATAATTCATCTTCTGCGCATACTCCTGAAGAAGATTCTTGCACAGGCCAGTTTCTTGCTGGAAAACATGGTAAGATGCGTCAAGAAAGCACAGCGTCCAGGAAAGAGACTGAAGAGTTATTATAATTTAGTCATTCTCCTAAGAACTAAGCAAACTCAATCCTACAAAGCATGCCTTTAGATGTGATAGCAAAATTTGACACTTGCACTGTGAGGTGCATTTCTTTTCCTAATGAGGAAAACCTCCCAATTGCATAGTTCAGTTCAGAAACCGTGGGAACAAAAGTATGTGCATATTCATTACTAATTTAATACTACATTAGCAAAGACACAAGTAAAATGTGGAGCTTGAATAAATAGGAGCAGTTTCCTTCGAAAAAAACACAAACGAATGAGAGTAAAGGACACTAATGTCAGACTTGGCAAAGTGATGAAATAAGCACATATTTCCTGTGCACGTTAAGATACTACAATCAAACTATTCAAAGACTTGCAACTACAAGGACTAACAACAGTGAGGGTTTCATCACAACTGGATTGTGAAGCATATCTCTGATATTCAATAAAGCATGTAAATGTTGTAGGATGCAGAACAGGTGTGATTCCACTACATCATTGAGGTGGACCAGATGGTCAGCTTCTCCCCAATCACAGAAGAGAACGAACATAGATCGTCAGTCATTCCCCTACTAGCTTGTATACTAGACACAAAATTCTTTATAACCATATAATTTGCACACAAGAATCTTCTAACCATTTCACATAAGCACAGACAACTTGAGAAAAAAACCAATGAACAACTTACGACTGCAGGGATGCTCGCATTGGTTGGTAACGCCACAGACTTGCCGATCTCCATGAGCGCAACCTCGGCAGCAGACTGCTCCGCAGCCTTCCGACTGAAGAACCCTGGCAGAGACTCATACTTGGTGTTGTTGATGAGCACCGAGGACTTGAAAATTGGCTCATGGGATGGGCCCTCCTTGAGGGTTTGGTACTCCGGCGTCATAAGACCGGCTTTCTGCGCGTACTCCTGCAGCCTGCTCTTGAAGACGTAGCAATTCTCAACCCCTGCGCCAAATCAAGCGTGCCGAAGCTCAGGAAACGACATCGTGGCATTGTTGCATTATGAAATTTGGGGTTTCATTTTGGGAACCGTTCTGCGCTAACATCCTACAACAACTTCTGAGAATACATGCAGTAGCAGCAAGATTGGGTGCAAAAGGAGAAGATATCTGTGAGCTCTGATCCGGAATCGCCGCTGGGAAATAACACGGTAGGGGAGGGAGAGGGGGGAGGGGGAGGGTGGGGGTCAGAGGGGAGAAGGGGGAACGGGGTCTTACTGATACCGCCGCCGCCGCTTCCGTTGGGCGCAGGCGAGGTGTTGGCGAACTCCGGCGCCGCCGCCATGCCGGCCCCTTCCATGTCCACCGAGCGCCGCTGTGGAGAATAAGAGAGGAGGGTTTTGTGTGGCCTCTTGTTGTGCCGCAATGAATTTGGCTGATGCGCTATGTGCCTATGTGGCTTTAGCACTTTACATAGGCAAATTATTCGTTGGTACTATTCGATTGGTTCCCCAAAGAGAATATTTCAATTCTTTCTAATAAAAATGCTAAAATTACAATCAGAAACCTGTTATAGTGATAAAGTAAAAAAGGAATGCAAGAGGATAAATTTACAATAACCAGATGACGACACACATGAAAAGGAATAAATAATTCTTCTAAAAGTATGTGATCAACTTCTTAACTGTGAGCAAAGATATCGTCTCTTTTTGCACCAATCTTGCAATGGCTCAATGTTACCCACTTGGTTCAATTTTCCAGGGTTCGGGTAGCATTGAGCATACGCAACTTCAATGTTGCAAAGAAATAATTATTATGGTCTTATATGGCTCAGTGTTACCCACTTGGCTCAATTTTCCAGGGTTTTGACTGAAACATTCTACCCTAAATTATTATGGTCTTCTATGGCTCAATGCTTTATCCTAGAGAATATACATAAAACACACAAATCTATAAAAAGCTTCACATTTCAAATATCGGGTGGACATCCACCAAGCATAATTCATAGGTTGCGTATGCTCAAGAGCGATACACGCAGATGCCCAAGTCGAAAAGGGAAGCCCTTTGCCTTCCACAACCGTTGGGTGTTGCTCAAGAACAATGTGAAGTGGCAGTCAAGTATTGGTGAGCCTCCACCAAAGAGACTGTGGTCAAGCGCCTCTTCCTCTCTAGGGAATGAAAATGGGGATGAGGGAGGTGTTGATGGACATGCTCATCTAAGAGAGATCTAGAGTCCTACTTCAACCTCAAACAAGAGGAGCCTAGAGTGAGGAAGAACGAGAAACTCAAGAAAACAACATAGACGAATTCCATGAGGGTGAAGCTTGATGAGATGATCAAGAGAAGTAAGGAGTTGGCCACTCTGGCTCTTCAAACAGGTTGGAGTTGGCAGAACAGAAGAAACATGAGAAACTAGCAAAGTGGCAAGAGGTAAAGGAAAATGACAATAGAAAATTGAAGCAAGAGTAAAACGACTCGCGCATGGAGACCATGGACGCCCGTAAGTCAACCTTTGAGGATGATAGTCTTGCTCTAGAGGAGAAGTTGATACAGGATGCAAAAAAGAAAACAAAATGTGCACGAGGAAGACTCATGAAGCAAAGATCGTGCTCATCGGCCCAAGTGGGATGGCAGAGAAGACAAGAGCCTATTGGGGGCTCACTTATGATTACCGCTTGACTTCCAAGTTGCTACGGTTGTTGGGGTTGGGGGGGGGGGGGGGGGGGGGGGGGGGGTGGTGCTCAATGTGTGTAGAGCAATGCAGATGGTTTTTTGCTAGTTCACGATCTTTGTGTGTGTGGGGGGGGGGGGGGGGGGGGGGGGGGGACTTTGATATGGAGGAACGGCAGTGGGGGGTGTGGTGCTCAATGTGTGTAGAGCAATGCAGATGGTTTTTTGCTAGTTCACGATCTTTGTGTTTGGATTATACTTGCTTTTTGATGATGTTTGAATATAGGATGGACACTGTTGTATGATGATGAACTATTTAGGAAGATGTGAGGCGTATTTCAGTGTATTTTGTGTGCTAATTTTGTTTAATTTTAATATTTGAAATGTTTTTCAATTGTGTGCGGTGGAAACTTAGAAGTTTGAATTATATGATGTCAAATCAAGAGTCAAGATGGGGTACATATGGACAAGGAGAAGATAAACATAAGACAATGAAATATAGAGAATTCCTTTACATGGAATTTGTTCTAAGAGCCTTCTCTAGACCTCCTCTAAAACCCCTATTGAGAATAGTTCTAGAGAATCAGCTAAAGTCGCTCTTTATTTAGCTTTGCGTTGAAATTTGTTTATTTATCTCAAAAGGGGAAAAAGTTATTGTTGGTACGTAGGAAACGACTAGTTTTCAACAAAGATCCATTACAAAAGGTTTGATGAAACTAAGAGTTGAAAAAATAAATACCACTTCTTCATTTTTTTTTATCCATACACAGGTTTATAAACATCAAAAACAAATATAGACAAAATAAGAAACAACACTCTTTTCTTATCTGAAAAGAAACAACACTCAACAACGAAGTTAGTTACCCAATTTTGTTCAGTTCTCCAGTTTTGACAGAAAAATTATATCCGAATAATTAATGTTGTTATATGGTTCAATATTGATGCCGGAGTATATCCATGAAAAATCACAAATATATAAAAGCCTTTATATTTCCGACATCCGGAGGGCGTCCACCGAGCGATAACAATGTATTGATCTGTCGTTGAAACATTCGGGACAGAGGCATGGACCTCTAATGTGAAATGTTCTTGGAACCTATTGTGCAACATCGGCGGTTAATCGCCAGCGCGATCACTACAAGCTCGGCGAGCAGTCGTCGCTAGCACATATCAGTTGCCCGAACGCCGAGGCGTCCACTCCAGTGCACCCACCGAGCAGGAACACCTCCAGCAGCAGCTCATGCGCCGGCGACGTGTCCATCTGCGCGGAGCAGGGCGACCAACTCCGCCAGCGCCGGTGTGTCCCACCGCAGGCCCCGCCGCACCGCCTCGGACGCCACCTCCCTGGCCGTGGTCGCATCCCCGGCCGACAAGCACCCGGCAACCACGACGCCAAACGTCCTGATGTCCGGCGGGCAACCGGCGCGCTCCATGCACTCCACCATCCGACGCGCGCCGGGCAGGTCCCCTTTCTTGCACAGGGCGGCGACGTACACGTTGTACACTGCGACGCCCGGCACGAGCCCTCGCAGGAGCATTTCGTCGAACGCCTCGTCGACCGCGTCGAACTCCCCGCGGTCGCTGAAGGCGCGCAGCATCAGCTCGAAGTCGGCCACCCCGGGGGCCACGCCGTCGGAGTCCATTTTCTCCCTGACGACCCGGTACGCCTCCGCCACCATCCCCTCCCGCAGGAGCGCGCGGAGGACAGCGCGGTGGTCGAGCCCGCTGGGCGAGACGGCCCACCGGCGCATGTCGTCCAGGAACGCCGCGGCTTCCCGGGCCGGGGCGCACTGGCAGAGGGAGGAGAGCACGGCGCGGCACAGCGGCGAGTCCGGGTCGAGGAGGAGGGAGGGCATGCATCGCAGGAGGTCGGCGGCGGCGGAGTGGCGGCGGGCGCGGCAGAGCGCGGAGGCGAGCACGCGGAAGGTGGCGGCGTCGGGGGAGGCGGTGGGCGCGGCGAGGAGGAGCACGGAGGGGGCGACGCGGAGGAGCGACGGCGAGGAGCAGAGGGCGGCGAGGATGGTGTTGAGCGCGCGCGTTGTGCGGACGGCGGTGGAGAAGAGCGTCGCGGCGGGGGCGAGGCGGCCGTGGCGCGCGAGGGTGGCGAGGAGGCGGTGGTGGTCGGGCTCTGGCGGCGACGAGCAGCTCATGTCGCGGCCGTCTGTGCAAATGTCGGCTGACGGCTGACGCGGGCAAAAATCACAAGATCTAGAGTGTAGTCGTTAGTCACTCGGTCTCGGTGCATCCGCCATTGCCGCTCCTTGTGACTGTCTCTGTCTTGACACGCTCTATTCTCCGGCAACAGTGTCCAAAGTTGAAGCGTGGCCACTGCCGTTCTCTCTTTGGTGTCTGCACTCTGTTTTCTCCGGTGACGGAGATCAGTTAAGAGTAAGGATTCACCGGAGCCCCGGCCGTAAGGGAGTGATGAGTACCGTGATCCCAAGAGAAAATAACTGAATTCGAATTGGTATTAAATGATACCAACAGGCCTTTCAAATAACCAAACTCAATAGTGAAATACATGACGCCATCGCATACTGCAAACACAACATCAAGCAACACCGTTGTCTCACATGCTATAAAATCTCCATCATTTCAGCGCATCCCATAACCAAACTGCCAGTTGATTGAATTAAACATCACCGGCATTTTGCTTGTGATGCCTTCAGCATCTCAAGATAAACCCAGTACATCCATCCTCAAAGTAAACAAGGTAGAATTGCCAGGCAAAATATTTACAGGCAACAGCTCCTTTTAGCAGCCCATTGATACTATGCAGAAAAAATAAATAACAATGTGTACATAGAGGAGACAAGCTTCTTCTTCACTTAATTATTCAGAATGTGTCAGATACACCCAAGGACAAACATGCATTACATCTTAGAGGAAAGTTAACTACTGTACAAATGCAATTCATATGTACAAATGGACAATGCAGCCCTGCTGTGACGACGACACTGGATGAACGTCCAATGCTTACATTGACTGACCTGGAGAATACTGATTCAAGCAAGCCATAGTAACAACTCACCTCTAATGCTATATTAGCTGGAAAAGAGCATCTATCTATGGAGAACATCTGTGAAGAGACATGTGCATGCATTCTCCCTCCCTGGCCCATATAAACAACCACTTGCCCAGGCAGGCCCTGCCAAACCCGACTTATGATATGAAGCATCGGCAAACCTTTTTACACTTTGGAAAGGAAGAGAACTGACTAAGAGAACAACAATCCAAATGCGGACGGCTATGTACATTTCAGCTAACCTAGGTATGATTATTTTGGAAGCCTCCTAGTTCACTGATGATGAGACCACAACTGCCTTTCACTTTCATAACCTTCTGCTGGGGAGGCTAATGAATCTTGTTTTGTATCTTACAATTGCACACGCCAATCAGAGATGTAGATGCCCAACACAAGCAATATGGACCGAAAGCCGCAGCAATACAATCACCACTATGTCGCTGACCAGGCTTTGTATCATCTTGTATCTTGTAGCTGAACCTGCTGCAGATCCTGCAGTTGGCCAATCATATGGCCTACTGATTGCATCGTCATTGCATGCCACAAGATGTAAACCTCATCGTACTTGAGGATTGTCCTCAGCATAGATCGAGACCAGAGCATTATCACCAGCACCAGCAGCCAGTAGAGATTTATACGGATGGAAAGATAGGCAGTTTACACTGCCTATTCTCTGGCCCATAAAAGATGGCTGGTAGCGAATGATCGTTAGTTGTTCTCCTTCAAGACTGAACACTTTAATCATTTGCTTAGCTGAACCGCTTGCAATAACCGGGGCATGCCTATGAACAGCTAATGCCGTTAATGAACCCCTGTGAGCTTCAATAGTAAGATAGGGTTCAGCTGCCCTTCTGACATCAAGAAACTGAATGTCTCCGGCTTGAGATGCGCTTACAATCTGTGATCAGAATTATTACATGGCTTTGTAAAGCTCGAGCAAACCCTTCTTTAAAACATACTACTACGAACATTAAAATATAATGGCGCAAAGAACATGGCAATACAAAAGTGGTCAAAAATACCTTGTATGGGTCAAATCCAGGCTGAAATCCTATACCGACAACCTTTTCAGTTCTTGGGGCATGCGGTTTTGCCATATAAACTAGCCTGCGTCATTGAAGAAAAACATGGAAGGAAGAAACATAAATGGCGATAAGAGACAACACAAACTGAATTAGCCACAAAGAACATATGGATGATATTTCCTCAAATATCATGGATGGCAGAAGGATAGAGACAATCTTTACTTACCTGTCGGGAGTACGAACATCAAATATCCTCACAGATGCGTCAACAAAACCGGCAGCAAACTGACCAGACCGAACTTGAGATGCAGACTGAAACAGAAACAGCAAGCAAAGGTCATGCACAAGAACACAAGATGCCAAGCTCATCTATACGGCTTGATGCAATAGTCCCAATGGCATATGCATTCCTAGGGAATGAAAATACATATATTCTTACAAGCAAGTCACCAAATGTTATTTTGTCAATTTTATTCCTTACATCATGGAAAAGGACCAACAACAAAACAAGCTGTTAAAAACCAACAAAAATACATTTCTTTATTTTGGTTTGAGTTAACTTTGGAATAAGAGTTGTGCAAATCCTTCAGTAAAAAGGTATTTATACTAGCATAAATTACTCGACATTTTTCTTGGCACATCAGTGCAAGTATCCGAGAACCATCAAACTAGTGAATATGAAACTTGGATCTCATGAAACCTAGAGTTAGCAGTGAAACACCATACATATTAGTAATCACTGACTATTATGGAGTTGGGAAGTCAGTGGGAGCAAATAGCCGGGTTGCCTCACTAATTCCCTCCCACGGTTCGGTCAGAGGTATTGCAGTGCTACCCACTGCCACAGGGTTTATCTCTGGAGTTGTCTAGGCTCGCGGTTAGTACTAGGGTATGATCTAGCTTGTGCACTAGGGCGTGCGTGTGTGTGGTGTGCGTGTGGTGTGAGTTAGTGCATAAGTTCAGATACTACTACTACTGTACTAAGTCGAGGGAATCTCAAAAAAAAAAAAAAAAGGAAGTCAGTGACTATAGAGCAGGAACAGCAGAACAGAAAATAAAGCACATATATTATATAAAACCGATGAATTCCTAAGAAGTAGTGTCCAAAATAGACTAGCTAAAGAACAAAATTTTATATAATTACCCTGTTACTAAAATAGCACATGGTAACCAGAACTCACCAGAGCTGAAATGCCGCTATCAGCAGATGATTGAATAGTGTGGAGAAGTTGCTCCTTGTCAAGATCCCATACAAAGATGGAAGACATGTCACCAGATGCATACTGGTGTATAACAACAAAAGGAGTAGTTTCTGGTATTAGGAGAGTCTTTAAAAAATACAAAATTAGCAAAACCATCAGAAAGAGACATCAGAATATCACCAGATAACCAGATTGCTGTTGCCAGTCAATGACGGCACTGCGACCAGCAGCTCGATTTCCTTGAATTGATGAGAAAGCAGTTACAAGTTTCTGTCCTCCCTTTTGGGTATAGTTTCTCCATATACGGACATTTCCATCACCTACAATATGAAAATAGATATCACAAGCAGTAGATATGAACATTATCGATGCACCAGACAACAATAAAGAGGTGAGACATACTTGAGCCAACTAAAAGTAAGCTTTCATCAAGCTCATTGATAAGCAAAAGTTTCGATAGCCCTCTCTCAGATAACTTGTGGTTTTCAAAAGTATTCACTGGTGTGGCATCATCATAGTTCCACACTCTGGCATTAGATACAGATGAACAAAACTTTAGACAACTGCAGTCATGCATTTAAACACGAGAATTTTCAATTTTCCCAACAGGTCCTAACAAAATACTTTGTACCTTATTTGCTCGTTTTCATCAGCTGCAACAACAATTGGAGCAAAAGGCAGCAACAATGCTGATTTTGTACCCAGCTCAAACTTTGTATCCCAACTAGCAATTTGGCTGGTCATCTTGCATGCTGCTATTCCACCATCCACAAAAAGGGAAAAGGGGAACCATCACAAAATGACAGACAAATAAGTAATGAGTAAAAAGAAGTAATTCAATGCAAATATGATGTCAATTCACGTACAGGAACGCTGGCATTTAGCAATGCAATCCAGTGCAATTCGTTCTCTCTCTTCCCTTCTAGCACTTAATTCCCCATTATCATCAGAGCCGGTAAGAAGTGGCCGAGAGAAGTGGCCACAACTCCAGTTATAAATTGTTGATTGGGGAACTATATTAAGCTCACTGCTACTGGGGGATGCAGCTGAGCTTAAGAGTGGATCAGCTAAGCCATCAGGGGAATTCAAGAGATGTGGTCTGAACTCCATAGAACACACGCGGCGCAACCCTGTAAGGTAATCATGCTGAGGGGGGCTAACAGGAGGAGTCCTAAATGCCATTGAGAAATTTCCTGCAAAATATTAGAATGGGTCAGTGGAAGAAAAAGGTGGGAGGCACTAAAAGCACATTGCAAGGAAAAAGGTAATAACCTACCAGAATTCATGTCAAACCAGGAAGAAGAACGCGCCATTCCAATATTTGATGAAGGAGCAGATGTCTCGCCGCACCCCCACTGCCAAATCTAGTATTTCTCATGACCACTTGCTCAACCCCTACGAGGGACAGTGCTCTCCGGCCAATACTTGCAATTCTGGGTAAGGGTCTTTAGCAACAGAGCACATAGTCGAAATAAACAGGGAATAGATTCCATTATCAATAATAGGCCTTGACCTGGTGTAGCTGAGACCACCATTACTTATATTCTCTCTCAGCAATATGCCTGAATCAGAGTGCTGAGAAGAATCATCTGACTGGGGAGACCCGTGCATGATACTATTTGTCGCAATCGGGCTGCTAGTAGAAATTCTTCCATCACGGCCCGTGGCACTGTTATCACTACCAACCCTTAACACGGGACCAATATGAGAAGAGAGGCCACTGCTGCCTTGCAGAAAGTTGCTAACATTGCTTGGGTTATTAATATTAGCCAATGATGGTAGTGACTTTAGCAGTGAATTGGTCTGAGGTCTCCAATACTCCGCAGCAACAATTTTGAGATGTTTGTTGTGGCCCAAAGCAAAGCGGGTAAGAGCTGGAAGACATCAGCTTGACTCAAAATGATTGCAACAAAAGCTAAAAGAAATCTGCTATGTTCAACACATTGCTAAAAAGGACTATCTAGGAAGTATAAGATATTTTTTAGGTCCACGTACCTACAGCCACCTCAGCTCTAACAAGAGGGCTACCATCTGAAGAGAGTTGCAGAAGGCTTCGAACAACATTTATTTCAGCCCTCACCTTTTCATCATCATCAGAGTCGTCATCACCTCCATTCAGTGATGGAGATCCAACATCCAAGAGATTTCCAAGTGCAAAAACAGCAGAGGCTCTGACCTGCCAAGATCAAATATTTAATGCTTACGTTGATAACCAGCATTAAGGAATATCTGACACGACATGAAGTATACCATACCTCAGGTTGAGGCTCAGACAATAAACATATAACAATTTCTGGTGCATTTGATTGTAGACCCAGTAACTGAGCCTCAGGAAAATCTTCCCAGAGTTTGCCAAGGCATAGACAAAGCCATTGCAAAAGCAAAGGCTCCGTCTGTGCATCATGAGGATTCTCTGGTTGCAGATGTCTCAGGCAAACATCTATAAGACCTGCGTTCATGCAAGCCTCTTGACCCCTCCTATGCCCATCCACAATAACCGCTAAAACAAAAGCAGCCATGGCACGCTGCTCTGGGTAAGCATCCAAACTGTCAAGAAATCTGATAAAATATGCATGTCCTCCATCTTTCACCAAATCAACCTGGCATGACTGTCATTTAAACAAAAAGAGCAACTAAGTAAACACCAGAATCTTCGAAATAGGAACAACTGCATTCCGAAGTAGAGTGCATACCTTATCAAGAGAGAGAATTTTTGTCCATATGAACACAAGAATTTGACGCAACTCCATCGCACTTGTTTGAAGCAGTTTGAGCACGTAAGGGAAGATACCAACAGACAAGGCCTAAAACAATGAAGTTTCATAGTCTGAATACCGAGAAGGAGTAAATAACCAGCACTCAGTACCCAAAAAAAATCTGCAGAATATGTCAACTCCATACCAAATCAACTGCCCATGGCCCCATGTCAAGAAATCTTCCAAGCAGAACAAGCGCTCTAAATCTGTGTGATTGACTAAGCAGGACCTGCACAGAACATAATTTATATCAGGAGCAAAAAAAAGAGAGAAAAGAAATATTGCCGTCAACTGTCCAGAGGTGTAGCACATTCTCTCAAACCAACGCTGGTAGCATGAGGTCGGGAACCAATGAAGAGAATACAACGATATAAATAGAACCAATATGGTACAATTAGGCGACAAGAGGCAACTTGACTATCCAAACAATGTATCTCGCCACTACTTAGAGAATTCGTCACCATCTGAAATAACAAAAGCGTTACTAGCCAGAGACACTGTCTTGCCTGAAGAACAATGGGTAACTGTTCGGGGGGTTTCTTATCCTCAGAGCCATGATCAAGCCACACTTCAAATGCTGTCAATTGTTCCGTGAAAAATGGGCTCGGCTGTTTGAGTAAAGAGACAAGCAAAGTAATGGTTAATACTCAAATGGTACAGCAATACCAACAAAAAGTGTGATGCTTTTACTGCTAAATTGTTCAATGATAAAATGAGTAGCAAGACCTGAAACTCTGCATTAGGATCAGCAATCAACTGAGGAAGCTTGGAAAGGCAGATCTCCGCAGCCATGTCCCATGCATCCCTAACATTTAGCAATTTAGAGAAAATGCAAAAAACGTGTCTATTAAAGAAACACAATGAGTGGTGTATTTATTTACCACATGTGGTGTTGATGTGTGGGTGGCAACATTGGGTACGTAATTGGGGAACAGTTTGCAGATCGCATGATTCTCTCAGCAAGTAGGAAGTTGCGGAAGAGACTGGCGACCAAAAGATCCTGCCTGAAAAGCCTTTGGAATAGATCTGCACAGTGAAAATTGCATCATTAAAGTGACGCCCTGTTGATATATTTTTTTAATCTCAAATGACCTTCAGTACCATGTGGAAGAACATTCCATGCAATAGTATCTGTAATAGCAGTGAAAATCCAGTTCAACTCCCCCAGAAGTGTTTTGCGGTCATTTTGCCTTCCAGGAATTTGGTCAATAAGAGAGTGATCCAGAGAACCACGGAGTAATGATCGATTACAAAACCTGCATAGTTAGACATGTTCACAGATCAGAACAAATGTCAGCTGATATCAGAAGGGAAACTATACAAGATCAGTAGTACACAGATACATAAAGAAAAAAATTACACCCCACCACTTGGAGGGAGGGAGGGAGGGGGAGAGAGAGAGAGAACCAGTGCAACGCCATTTTGATGGGTGTGGTCAGGCAAGCTGTAAACACATCAGCAGGATACTCTGCACTCTGTGGAAGAGTTTGATGCGCCTCACAGGCAGCAAGGAGAATGCAATCCTTCAATGAAGACGTAGAAGAGCTCGAGCTCCAGTCTAGGCGCTGAAGTCAACATAAGGAACCGTAATGAATATTAAACTGTCCAAGAATCATACAAATATAAAATGCTAACATTGTGTTTCCTCCTGACTTGCAGATCGCATGAATATACAAAAAACAAATACACGGAGCTACAGCATATACCTCTAGAAAAGCTTTCACGATCATTCCAGCTGCTGAGCAGTCAAAAACATAAATCGATGGTGTTTTCAGCCATGAATCGAGATCAGTAATGGGAAGAGGGATATACTGTGTGTAACTCTGCACCAAAATGCAAAGGATGCTTCATTAAAGACATATATATGAGTCAATAATGCATCAACATATACAATATATTGACTCTTTAACAATATTCACCTTATTAAACACCCAAATCTCTCCATTAGCTGTAGGCTTTGGTACACCGTGACCATTGTAATGAAAAAGAACTCTCTCTGATCTGGCATATTTGCGGCAAGTATTACAAAGCTTCTTTACTTCTTCAACTGTTGGATCAAGTTGAAGCTTGTAACGAGCCTGTAGGCACCATTGGCACATGAAGATGTAAGCGGTGATATCAGTTTATCAGGACACTATCTATGTAATAAATAAAAAGTGGGTCACCTTAGGCTGCCATCGCTCATACTGTGAGTGTAAGGTTTTTCCAATAGTTTCAAGGGCTTTGGGAGGTGCCATAGAAAATGGATCTGGAAATGGAGCAAAGAAAGCTGTGAGCAGATCTTGGAGTGCAATAGAGGATTGATGTACTATGCTATCGACAAAGATAACCATAACATTTCACATTCTCAACAAATAATCTTCACAACTATTAATAAATCAAGTTCATATCATCCACCGACCTTGAGATTTCAAATGTAGCCTAGGAAATGTACCAGATTCTTAAAATGTAGCCTAGAAATTTTTACTTGCTCTTGAAACAAACACAGCTGTTTGGGTAAAGTAAAAAGAACATTGACCAGCAGTTTTGTAAATAGATGCCAGAGTGATTTCTTTATTCTAACTTGCAATCCAGGTAGGAATATAGCCGTCTGGCATTCAGAAATGCAACCGTGAAAATAGATGAAAAGCATTTTCAGTGAAATGACGAAGTGATGATTAATAGGCAAAAAAAAGTACTATAAGTAAGACACGTGCAGAGAAAAATGAACGATTATGTAGCCACATACCGCACCATGGACACAAAACAGAATTATCAGCAACAGAATAAAAAAATATCTTTGCTCATTAGATATTTGGATGAGCATATACGCATGACCGGATGTTTACCTATCCAACACTCCATCCTTGCACAAGGGGAAATTTTAATTACATCCGGCGGATCAACACTAATGTTTAAACATAATACAAGTGCAACACATCCAGTCTTCATCTGCAACCAAGACCACTATCAGTATATAGCATACACAAACTGTGAACTGGTAATGAAAACAACAACATCCAAAGGTTAGCAAATAATAGACCAATACAGTCGAGAAAAATATTAAAACAACCAAAAGGAAAAAATCAGGAAGGTATGACTATAACAGACCAATACTCTGACCAAACTAGACAACCAGTTGCAATAGTAAAGCTACTTAGTCATGACCTAGTTCTGCTAAAAATAAACAAACTACAGCTGATTTATATAATAAATGTTGTGATATCTCCTTGCTAACATCATAAAATTTTGGCATAAATCTTTTTTACAAAGCTCATGGTAGGTACACACATGGTTACTAAAGGTAAACACAATGCTCTAGTCCAGACAAATAAACATAATCAGCAAACCTGCTAGAGCTAATTTGAAAGACGGGGAAGGGTAGCTTACTGTACATGAACTTCTACAAAGAGCTTTCAGAAAGCAAAAGAACTATGAAGGTGAATATCTATGCTTGTCCCATAGATCCCAAAATTGTGCCAGAGGAAATTGTAAGGTCAAAAATGTTTAAAAAAATCAAGTATGGTGGCCTCATGCTTATCATCGAAATCATCTTTATCGTGTTGTCATGAGTTGAAACACCATATACTTCAAAATTGGTAGCGTAGCCAATGTGAGATTCAAATTCAATAAACAAATGTGTCCTCACACAGTCACACGCCCAATCCTACAATAGAATCTCTTAAGACCATCAGTGACACTTGTACATGGGCAGACACCTTTGCCTTGTAAACTTGTTAAATGATCTGTGATCATCGCCCGACTCCCTACTTAGCTTCAATACAGGCAAAATGCCGCACAAAGTATCTATTTTATCCACATGGTATCAATCAGCTACTAACAAGTATAGCGAATTGGATATGGGCCACGGGTATCCTATTTGAATGAATGTAATCAACGGTACTGGTTTCAGATAACCCTATGCAATATTCTGTTCTTGAATACTTTTAACCATTATTTTTACAAAAAAATAGATGTGCTTTGTTGGTTAAATCACAATATCCACGGTCACAAAACTTCGTAAAAGTGGGAAGGCCAAAATGAACATCATACCAGAATATGCTGTGTTAAAAAAAAGCCATGGTAATGCTGTTACTTGACAGTTGCTTATTTGGTTTTTTGTCGAACCATTAATTACGGATACGCTGGTGATCTTGGTGTGAGATTTAATTCTAGCAATCCCGTGAGGGAGTTAATCAGTTATCGAATAAGCATGAACACGATAACGCAGCAGCAACGATAATGGTTCCGTCGTGCATTAATTAAAGAGCGGCGGACAGCGCAATAACGTAAAACGTCATCAACTTCTCCAAGCATTTGGGAGGAGAATGGCAACGATTTGCAGCTAACAATAATAAGTTAATAACTATGCTCTAGCATGGAATAGTCAGTTGACAGATTTGGTTATCCATCTGGCAAAACCATAAATCATAACTTATTGTAACACCGTCAAAAGTTTTATCACATTACTTATTAACAAAACGATAAGAGATGCTATATTCGCACATGGACACTTAAGCCAGACAGCAGCTACTCCAAATTTACCCAGCTTTAGGACTAGGTGTGCTGTTAATTGTAACCTCGTGAACATCACCCGAGTGCTCCCTGAGGCCCAACCGTGGCAAATCTAAGAAAGAAATGATCAACAACAGGGGTAGGGGGCAACGGCTAATTAGTTAATTAGTTGAAAAACTAATCTAAGAAAGAAATGATCAACAACAGGGGTAGGGGGCAACTCCATGGATACGCTGGTGATCTTTGTGCTGCATTTAATTCTAGTAATCCCATGAAGCAGTTAATGAGTTATCGAATAAGCATGCACACGATAACGTAGCAGCAACGATATTGGTTCCGCTGTGCATTAATTAATGAAGCAGCGGACAGCGCAATAACGTAAAATGGCATCAACTTCTCCAAGCATTTGGGAGGAGAATGGCATCGATTCACAGCTAAAAATAATAACTATGCTCTAGTCTGGAATAGCTAGTTGACAGATTTGGTTATCCATCTGGCAAGACAATAAATCATAACTTATTTAACACCGTCAAAATTCACATTACCCATTATATTTTAGAGATGTGGTGATCAAACCGTAACTGGTACATCAAAACGATAAAAGATACTACATTCACACGTAGCCACTTAAGCCAGACCGCAGCTAGTCCAAATTTACCTTGCTTCGGTTTCGCCCGGTTTTCCGTTAATCAACCGGACAACTCTCTTCTTCCTAATCAGTGAAACAGGCAAAGCTTTTGCGTCGGTTTCAAAACTATTACCCTGCTTTAGGAGTTAGGACTAGGTGTTCTGTTAATTGTAACCTCGTGAACATCACCGGACTGCTCCTTGAGGCCCAACCGTGGCAATTCTAAGAAAGAAATGATCAACAACAGGAGTAGGGGGGCAACAGCTACAATCCATTACCCGGTCCTTGGGCCGCCACTTGGAGACGGGACCACTGGTCGACGGCCCGGCGGCCGCGGCGGCAGCCTCATCGAAGCCATCATGCCGCTGCTCGCGCAGAACCACCACCTGCGGCAGGCAGGCGAGCGGCATGGCCCTCCCCACATCATCATCCTCATCCGGCGACTCGCCTGCGTCGTCCCTCCGCAGCTCCGGCCCGTTCGGGACAGGGAGCTCGCCATCGACGCGGTCGGTCTGGAGGCTCACGGGCGCCGCCGGGGAGGGCGAGGAGGAGGACGAGTGCACGAGCCTGGACGCCATGAGATCTCCCAATGCCATCTACGCCTGGCCGCTCCCTCCGCTAGCGCCTCGTCACCCCGCGGCAGCCATCTCGGGGCGCGTGGTGTGTACGGCGTGGGCAGCGAGGCTCGCTGCCTACATCGATCGGACCGGCCCGGCGTGGCGAATCCGAATCCGGGGCGGGGGACGGGCGGGCGCCGCGCAGGGATTGGGGGAGGCGCGGGTGGGGTTTAGGGTTAGGGTTTGGAGGGGAGCAGGGGGTCGGGGGAGACGGGGATGCGGCGGAGAGGGTGGGGAGGAAGAGGGAGAGAGAGAGAAACAGCCCGGGCGAGGAGAGAGACGGGGAAAACAGTATAAAAACTGGAAACTGGATTCTCTTCTCTTTTTCCCTTTGGTTTGGTTTCTTCTTTTGGTTTTTGGGTTGCCTGAAGAATATAGGAGCTGAGATGCGCAGGCTCGTGGCCGTGTGTTTTGCTCGGCTATAGTACTTCAAGTTCACTTTGCTAGGGTGATTTTTTGTATCCAAGCATTTTTAGGGTGATTTTTATCTTACTTGCGTTCGGCTGTTTTACCCCTTATTTTGATCTTTTGTCGATAAGTGGAGTAGCTTATAATCTGTTGTCGATAAGCAGGTACTATAATAGTTAGCCTGACAACAATTTTGAAAAGTGTTAATTCCATATTTTATTTCTTTTTTTATCTTTGTGACATGGATTACTCCTTATAATCAACCCTAACCACTTTGATAGTCTGATTTAAATGGTGTGCCATATTTTACCGGTTAATAATGTGTTTGTCCATTTTGACCATCTAACCCGGTGTTAGTCCCGCGTGGCAATGCCATGTCGTTCAAACATATGTGGAGAACTGTGTTTGGTCTGGTGACATGGCTATGGCATGTCCGACGTGGCATGACACATGGTACAGAAACTTAGGTAACTTGGTAGAATCTAACTTCAAAGGGTAAATGTCACGCTTTTGATAATAAGGTTTAAATCCTGGCATATAGTTCTTGGGGGTTTAAGGTGGCACGATCTCAAAATATGGAGTAAATATATCACAAATGTAAAATTGTGGGTAAAGATGGAATTAACTCTTTGAAAAAAAACAAGCCATCTACAGAGGAATAATCCACCATAATACCAAAGTGAGTGTTGGCGTCAAGCTAGCCAAGGCCAAATGCAAGTTTGCAACAAACTGACGGCGTGTTCTAGCAACAACAAAAAGGGAGTTTATAATTAAATTTTGGAGTTAGCGGTCTTGATACGCTTTACCAAGATTCATGAGGTGGTGTGGTTACCCAATGTACTGCATTAGCTCGTAAACATCAGCAAAAATATTACTATTGCTTTGTCCAAGGTGATAAATCTGAGCTCATGAAACACTACACCCTTTCAAACCTTTGATATACAATATGTGGTAACTCGGATTTCGTCAAATGTAGGATATATGCATAACCCAGCCATGATACACATATAAGTGTTTTTTTAGATTTCTGCTTAGTCAAACTTTTCTAAGTTTGATAAATTTTATATGAAATTGTAGCAATATTTATAATTAAAGTAGTATATTATGAAACTACATTTCAAAATGCCTCTAGTAATATTAATTGGGTTGTGTAAACATTGCAATTTTTTCCATGAAGTTGGCCAAATTTTTACAAAACTAAAAGTACACTTATTAGGGTACGGAGCAAGCTAGTGTACGCTTTGATTGAGTTCAGCGTCACAATTTTCCATCGTCAGCAATCAGCAACCCGATGGACGCCACTAACTGCGTCAAATTAGAAAGCCTCTTCGATGATTAGCTGAACTAGCACTAGCTACTAGCTAGTGCACACTTTCGGAACTTGTGCCGGTGCAAGTTGCATGTTGTCCTGTGAAGGACTCATGCGTACTTGCTGGTCGTCTTTGATCCACCCACATATTGAAATATACTCAATCAAAAGAGACAAAAAGGATAGCTGCACGATATACTACTGTTAGCATTAGTTATTGGAGGAGTAGTATGAGCTCAAGGCTAGGCCACGGAACTCCCTTCATCTTTGGTGCGGACGTTGGCAGGCCAGCAGCCGCATGACCTGAAATAGTTTTTCTCAGCAAAGCCTTTGATGTCGTCGGGAAAACTTACTTGAAAGATTTCCACTAACTCCGAGACAATCATGCACAATGAGGGAGAGATGTGCTGCATTTTCAGTAGAAAGAAAGAAAGAAAGCAAGCCAGGTGTTATGTACGCCCGGCAACTGGGCAGATGCTGGCTGGCTGGCTCACACACACCCTGGCACAGCACAGCACGGGGGCTGCAGTGCCCATATTTGGTGTGCTCCAAGGTTCAGCTCAGTCATCGATGGAGCTCCTCCCATGGCCACTATTGCCAGCCAATGCCAAGCTGACACCCACTCGCTACCTTCCTCATCATTTATTTCTCCCCCGAACTGACTGCCCTACGTTGCGGAGGAGCGGGCAGAAGTGGCGTAGTAGGAGGAAGAACTGCATTAGGATGACTCCAACGGGCCGACGCAAACGGCCGCGTGTTTTGTCCGTTTGTGTCGGCAAACGGACAGGCCCAGTCTGTCCCTGTCCATCGTTAGTGGCAGTGCGCCCAACGGCCCGACGCATTGAGTCCATCCGGCAATTTTTTTTTAGCTAAACAGGCCATATATGGGTCTTTTTCATTCATATATAGAGGGGTGAGCCACAAACGGTCTTTTTACATAATATTTTTAAAACAAAAATATATAAAAACTAGAATATTTGCCCTTCGCGGGCTTCTACTCCTCTTCGTCATCCCATCGAGGATGACATAGTCCGGCTGCTTCCAGAGGTGCGCCGGTGGTCCGCCTCGCGGTGGGACAACGGCCGGCGGCGTGGGCGGCTGCTCCTGCACCTGCTCCTGCGCCTGCTCTGGGACCTCCCAGTCGCCGCCATTGAAGACCCAGCGCTGCCCTAGCAGGCCTTCTGGTAGCGGAGGCGCCGGTGGCAGGTCCACGTCCATGGCCTGCCACCATGGTTGTGGTTCCTCCAGGACCGCCGCCTGCTGCGCCTGCGCCTCCTGCTCCCGGGCGACTTCGGCGAGGACAATGGCCCAGCGCTTGGCCTCGTCCTCGGCCATCTGCTTGCGCGAGGCCTCCTTCGCGGCCTCGAGCTCGGCGTCCTCGGGATCCACCTCCATCTTCACTTCCTGCGGCGGGGCGGTGACCAACGCCCAGATGGCGGCGTCGGAGCCCGCGTATAGAGGGCCTGCCGCCGCAGGTCGTGCTCGTCGCGGAACCACTCCGCCCAGTTGCTGGACCTCGCCGCGTAGGCGGGATCGTTGAGGAGCTCGGCCGGGAGGCGGCGGCGGCGGCGCTCAACCTCCAGATCCCGTGCCCGCTTGTTGGTCGGAATCGGAGGCACCGGGATCCGCTGCGGGTTCAGGTGCCAATGCTCGGGGAGCTTGACATCTGGCCACGGCAGCGGGGTTGCGTGCTCCCAGTACCACTAGCAATCCTCCTTGCGCACGTAGACGCGGTTGCGCACCTCGGCGCCCGGCGGCGCGAGCTCGAAGACGGCGGGACCGGCTCCGGCTCCGGAGAAGATGGTGGCGTCAGGGAGGGAGCGCGGAAGCGCCGGTGGCAGCGGCCAGAGGAGGACCCCGCCTCGCCGTCGTTCTTGGCCTTGCCGAGACCCGGCCATCGGAGCGGCATCGCGGCGAGCGAGGTTGCTAGGGTTTGCGGCGAGGCTAGGGTTTGGTCGCCGGAGAGGGTGAGTGGGCAGTGGAGTGGGTGGGGGCTGGCCGTCCCTATCCCCTGGCATTAAAAAGGACTGGGCCAGGAATGCGTCGCGGCGGACCGAAAAACGGACCGCGGTCCGTTTGCGTCGCCCCGTTGGGTCGTGTTTTTGGCTCCAGCGGACAGGTACGGAGGCGCGCGGACTCGATGCGTCGCCCCGTTGGAGTCATCCTTATATCCACTCTGTTACCGAAAATCAGTCAAACCAGAGTCTGAATTAGTGAGCGATGTGACTGTACATCCACTCCTCCGATCGAGGCCCAGTGATCTTAATTCGTTTACCAAAAGGTAAGTTCAGTCAGCTTAATTAGGTTAGATTGTCAGGCAGGCTTAGGGAAGCTGGCATGCCAGGGCCTGCGAGCTGCAATGCTTGGTTGGCGCATGTGTCTGTGTGGATTTGTCACTAACACCGGCGCAGCCGCGCAGGAGTCAGGAGGAGAGACGCACCTGAGAAAGAGCAAGCTGGCTGTTTACACCTAGCTAGGCTGGCGCAGAATGCTTAATTATGACGTCCATTCTCAAGCATCTCTCGTGATGGTTTGTGCATGTATGTATTCAGCTAAGCAGTAGTATAAACAACTATTGTGTGGTCATAAAATTAAAATAAATAATTAACGATGCAATTTTTAAAGATTGCAACTGACAACATGCAACCGTATTGATCACTATTTGGAAGAAGATAATTGGATTCTCATTAGTTTCACTAGGTATATTTAAATCGTCAATTTTTGTAAGACTACATCTAGCTTCTTGTTCCGTTTTTTACTTTGAAATTACAAAATTAATTATATATGTGGGTTATTTGATTCGTTACGTACATTTTTTAAGTTTTTTTTTTTGCATGGGTTCATTTTCACTACCCTCCAAACGAAAATTTCTATTGATGCAACCTTTTCGTGCTCTTTATTTGGTGCAAACAAAAATATAGTTTCGATCATGCAAAATTCAAGATTCAAAGACATTCCTACTTCTCTCATAATTCTATATTTGTAAATTTTCTGTTGACTCGGCCTTTCTGTGTGTTTCATTTGGTGAAAATTTAAAGACATTGTGATCCTATTTATTTTCATAAATTTATATTTTTTTAATCTAACGGATAAAAGAGGACTGGACTTTGTTTACAATGAGGTTACTTACTTTGAATTACAGCGAGCCTTCCGATGTGATCTCCTAATGGATGAACTCCTTTGCTCATATAACCTAACCAAAAAACTATGGTATGTCTCAATAACTGAGAGGAATCTGAGGATTCATATGATGACGACAACTAACAGAGAGCCACAAATTAGTAAGAAGATACTTGATCAGATTGAATGAATGTTCCAACACATTTGACATTATCTGATTGATTACTACATAACTTTATGTCGAATTACATTGTCCTTTCCACCAATTTTTAAATATTCATGTACCATATCTAACAAATGTCGTTGATGTTTTCAGCCAAACATACTTTGTAGTACTCTAGTAGTTTGCGTGGTTGGTTTTGACATTGTCGAATTCCCTTAATTTGACAGGGAGTAGTTAAATAGTCATTGTGAAAATTTATTTTATTTCATTGTAATTTCAATACTCTCTGTCATACATACTAGTCTCGCCACTTAATTTTGGGCATGCGAATAAATCACTTGCTCATTAGAGTATTAGGGAGATGTTGCATCATCTCTACATTAGGATTTGATGCCTATATAAATGTGAATTAAACACTGCTATATAAAGTTATGCATTACACATTTTATCTTGTCTCTAAGTTATGAGAGAGGGGGTGGGGGGTGGGGGGTTCAATTGACGCCATGAATCCCGGTACACTTTTATCATAAGAAAGGCGGTTAGAGAGAAAGCGTCCCGCAACCCATGGCGAGCAGGGGGCAGCCGTCGCCGCCGGCCTGATCTCTCTCCTGCCGCATATTCTCCGAGCTCACCGACCGGATCTGGCCTCTCCTCAACGCCCTCTCCCGCCCATCTGCCTGGCATGTAGGGTTGGGTCACCTCCGACGGCGACGGCGCGCACCACGGTTGGTGCTGCTGCTTCCTCGAGGTCACGGCCACGGGGCCACACATGGGTTGCGCGCAACAGCTCTTCTCCATCAAGTGGTGGCTCGCCAGCGACGCCTTCCCCTGCCTCGTCTCCGCGCCTGCCGCCAAGGGGAGCGATGCCAAGTCCTTCGCGCCCAGTGCTCCCGCCGTGATGGCGGCTTCCGCGAGGGGTCCCTTAGATTGGGGCTTCGGGATGCCCCGCGCTCCACAACGGCCGCTCCGGCGCTGCTGCCCACCGTCAATGTTGTGTCCGCGGTCTCCCCTACCACCTCTCGCCACCGTCTGACCATGTCCTAATCTCGCAGTCCTCCCGCGCCTTGCGGCGTCTAAGCCCGAGATACAGGCGCAGCCCAAGCTGCAGCGTGCTGCTCCTGTGGCATTGGGCCCTTGCTGCCTTCGTGCAACCCTGCCCAGCCGTCAGTCACTAAGATCGATGTTGCTTCTGATGTTGACGACACTGAAGGGTCTGAGGAGGAGATGGCCCAACCCGGGACGGCCGTGCCTGCTCTGTCGACCACCGTCGCCGCCGTGCTGGCCGCGGTCATCCCGGCGTCCCGCAAGGCTGACCCGGCTGTCGGGGCTCGTTTGGCTCGTCCCTGCCGCCCCCTTTGGCATGTGGTGTCGATGTCAACTACAGCCCGGCCGATTAGCGTTGTTGCCGTGGCGGCCTGCTCTTTGCCACCGTCGCCCACTGCAGGTCAGAGTCTAAGTGCGACATCTGTCAACGACAAGGATGACTGGGTGTATGGGGATCAGTGTCACCGCCCCAGCCGAGGCCCTCCCTCCGAGCCGTCAAGGGACGGTCTTGAGTGTTTCCTCACCTTCGTTGTCGTCACCCTGGTCACCGGGAGAGGTTATGTCATGCTTGCTCTCCGGTTGCTCGTGATCGCTCTCCGGCTGCTCGTGATCGCTCTCCAGTCACTCGTGCTCCTTACCAGCGAAGCTGTTCTCCATCTGTTCAGCCTTGTCCTTCGCTGACCACGAGTTGGGCTGATGTCGTGGGCCACTCATCGCTGCGTGTGCCGCCGCCGCCAAGACACCATGTTGGGTGTTGCAAGGATTCCAATGCCATCGCCTCTTTGGTCTCCACTTTCGAGTCCCACTTAGCCCTGCTGCGCAATTAGCTACTTCAGAAGGTTGACCTGCTTTGCTCTGAGCTCCACGACGCTCTTGCCAAATTTGGGTTGCGTCAGTAGTGCCTTTGCCTCTTGAGCTCCTTATTGGTTCTGTTGATGAGGGGGTTGAAAGCTTCTTTGGATAATTTTCTTCCCGTGCTCTGCATGCGACGCCTTCTATCCTTGGGAGTGCTGTTAGCACCAAGGTTGTGGCTCCGGTTTTGCAGATTTTACCTGAGATGCAGGAGCCTTGTGAGGAATCATCTATGGTTCTTCGAGGGAGCTGGGCTCATTCGAGTCTTTGGCGTTGGACATGGCCCCATCATCATCACCTCCGTCTGAGGCCCAGTTCTTTTGGCGGCTTCTCTGAGAAGCTGCCCCTCCCCCAGCTTTCTGGGGAAGCCGCTGTGAGATCCTGGCTCGGGACTCAATAGGATTGATAGGATACTCATGTCAACAAGTTGCAACTTCTTTTCCGGAAGCTCATCTGGAAAGAACTCCGAGGTTAAGCGTGCTTGGCCCGGAGCACTCCAAGGATGGGTGACCGACCGGGAACTCGTTCCCGGGTGCGCACGAGTGAGGACAAAGTGCGCAGAAAAGACTAGTGTTGATCTGTGGGGCCAGTCTAGAGATCCTAGAGAGCTGCCAGGGGTGACAGGCCCGACCCGGGGGTGGGTCGGGGTGTTACATTTGGTATCAGAGCCGACCCTCGCGGCAACTCGGGCGTGTGCGGGTCAGTGGGTGGACATGTGGAGCATGTGCCGGCACTGGGCGCACAGACGGGTGCCAAGGGGGGAAGTTCCTGGACTGGGGGCTGACCGACGAGGGCGTCGGTCTTCTAAGGGGGGAAGGATCTGAGATCCTGGCTCAGGACTCAATAGGATTGATAGGATACTCATGTCAATAAGTTGCAACTTCTTTTCCGGAAGCTCATCTGGAAAGAACTCCGAGGTTAAGCATGCTTGGCCCGGAGCACTCCAAGGATGGGTGACCGACCGGGAACTCGTTCCCGGGTGCGCACGAGTGAGGACAAAGTGCGCAGAAAAAGACTAGTGTTGATCTGTGGGGCCAGTCTAGAGATCCTAGAGAGCTGCCAGGGGTGACAGGCCCGACCCGGGGGTGGGTCGGGGTGTTACAACCGCTCCCAAAATTTAGCGGGGCTTCTAAATAGGAACCTAACATTGAGTTTGGAAGCCCTCTCAAATTTTTGGGGCGGCTTCTCCGGGAAGCTGGGGGAGGGGCAGCTTCTCGGAGAAGCCGCCAAAAGAACTGGGCCTGAGTCATGTGAGGCTCTTTTTGGCAAAGAGGTTTGCGACTTGCTTGTCGATTTTGGAGGTAGCTTGCCCTGCATATGGCAAGGATATTGCTTGCGTCTTGGAGGAACTGCTTCGGACGGGGTAATCATGAAGGTGGAGAAGTCTCCCAGGAGGAGGGCAAGAAAGAAGCTTGGCGGCGCAAGGAAAGCTTCCGCTTCTACTTGACTGTTGGGCCAATTTCACGTTGTAGTGTTGTCTCTTCGTGGTTGTAGTAGGTTGGGTGTTTGTGTTGGCGGTCGGGTGGTTGTTCGCTTGTGGTGGTGGGTTTGTTGTATCGGTTTTCGCCCGGTTTTCCGTTAATTAATCGGGCAACTCTCTTCTTCTTACATAATAGATTGGGGCAAAACTTTTGCCCCCGTTTGAAAATAAGAAAGGCAGTATAAATAATATTGTTAGATAATCAACCTTGAGTCATCTTTGTGCGGATAGAGCAACTTCATACAACAATCTGCATTTGGAGTCCCAGTGAGGGGGTATAGGTATACACGTCGTTTGTTGCCATTAGGTGCCACCACCTGTTGATCCATCACCGCACAACCACGCACGTACGAGTCAAAAATGACTTAATTAGCCTCACAACTAGAACAATATGACTTATAATGAGTATATTCAAGTTGGCAAAGGTCATGATGTTTGTTTAAATGAGATATCAAGATTTGAAGCCAAAGATTCAAAAATCAATGATGACCAAACAGCTAGCAATGATATATGGGGACACAAGGAAACTTCCTAGGATGATAATTTGGTATTTTAAGACGGTTTTGTGCTATTAACATGATATAGTTTGATTTTGCACATAAGTTCATCCTGTAAACTAGAACGACAGATTCTAAATTCGGACTTATTCTCTCAGCATAATTTCTTTTACTAGAGAGTTTAGTTTTATGTAATGGAGAAACATTCTTTTTACATGGTTCATGTTTGAATATCATGAAAAATATACCCATCTAATGAAAACAATTTTTTATCCAAGAGGAAGTTAAAATAAAAAATTATACTAACTTTTTATAATTCTAAACTAATGTTCATCAAATCATAGTTCGATCTAAGGAGTATGGTTTTCTATTACTTGGATGGCATAGTTAACTCACCACAATATTTTAGTATATTAGTTACAGTTTTATTTGTTATACATCTTTTATGTATATCACTACAAAGCATAGTTGTGCTGAATTTAACTTGTATTTTGTAATATATTTCTCCATGAGCAATTTTTCAGTTATAAATTATATAATGTATGCGTATGTATTTGTGTGAAAGTTGTGTTTATTCGTGTGTATATATTTAATATCCTCAAATATTATGCTACAAATATTTAAGTTTAGAATCAACAAATATCTTAATATCAATTCTAGTGTATTACTAGGTAACTATAATCATATAGACTCTCAACGTATAAATTGAACCTTTGCCAAATCAACAAATGTATCTTGCAAGTCGGGTTCGGTAATAACTTTACAACATATGCATCATTTGCACTTGGTACTGAAAATACATCTCTTAGAGTAATCGTCAACAAACATAATTGATGTAGGTCTTACTATGCATACATATGAATCAACTATTTAGTATCTCGTCCTAAATGAACTTAGTTTCATGTGCCGTATACAATAATTCCTACCATTTTATCAAAAAAAATGTGCGCAAAGTTAAACATAGGAATCTACTTAACATAGATTTATGTTACGGAGATCTATCAGTTAGCCGCGAGTATTACATTGAGATATTCCGTATTTGGGGTTTGTTTTTTGCCCCAATATTGTCATTTGTTCTAGAGAGGGAGAGATGTGCTGCATTTCCGGTGGAAAGAAAGCAAGCCAAGTGTGATGTACCAGTTACTGGAGTAGCCAGGCAATTGGGCAGATGTTTGCTGGCTCACACACTCTGGCGCAGCACAGCACAGCACATCACAGCACGGGGGCTGCAGTGCTCCGAGGTTAGCTCGGCTGGAAAAACAGGCCATTATTGCCAGCCAATGTCAAGCTGACACCCAGTCGCTCGCTCTCCATTGCATACCTTTGTCGTCAATCAGGGGCGGCGCCAGGGTATGCCCCTGTATTCCCCGGAATACCCATGATTTTGACACACAAAAAATTATGTACATATACCCAGCCCATCTAACTCACAAACCAGTCCACCGGCACTGCCACCGACGCATCGGTCGCTCGCATCCACCGCATCGATCGCTGCCTCGCTCGCCCAGTCGCCCTTGTCACTCGCACGCACACAGACGCCCTTTGACCGTCCCATTTCTCTTCCTTCCATCGACCCAGGGCACGACCGCACGAACAGCCGCCGGCCGATGGAGCCTGGAGCAGGCGACGCCCCCGCCGGCCCGCCCGTCTCTGCGCCCGCGGCGGCTGCCTTATCCTCTTCCCGCTGTCCCTGCCGATGGCGCCGGCCGATAGAGCCCGGAGCGGCTCTATAGCCCACGGTGTGCACGTCGTCTCTGCCTTATCCTCTTTCCGCTATCCCCTGCCCTCTTCTCCTTTGCTCGATGCAGCGCGCAAGAGGGAATCGCCGATGCAGGGAAGGAGCTTGGCTGCGGGGAGTTCGGGGTGACGCGCCGATGCAGAGACGCCGCCACAGTGGAGTTGCTCGCGTGCAAGCCGCGGCCGCGCAGCGCAGCGCAAGCAGCCCGTGGGCGGCGCGGAGGCTGCGGCGAAGACGGCCCCTGCAGCTGCCGTGGTGCACGCGGCGGACTGCGGAGGGAGGTGGCCATCATGCGTCTCATTTTCCAGTAGTGGAGCAAATTTTTTTGGAGGAATACCCAGGCTGCAGTTCCTGGCGCCGCCACTGTCGTCAATCATTTTCGCCCGAACTGACTGCCCTACTGTTGCGGAGGAGTACACTCGCAGGGGTAGCGTGCGTAGTACATACACTACGGGCCTGTTTAATTCAAAGGAATTTGCATAAGAATCTTGTAGGATTCAAATCCTTAGAAATTTTTTCCTATGGAATCCTTTGCACTAGTTCTAATAGGAATTCTAACATCTACTCACACCTCTTTTTCAAAATCTTTTGCTTTTCCTGTGATGGAATCAAACAACGACTGATGCATGTGAAATCCTATAGGATTGAAATGGACATGACATTACAATCCTGCAGTTTTCCTATTCCTGTGTTTTTCCTATCCTGCGATTCAAACAGGCCCTACAGGAAGAAGAACTGCATTACATCCACTCTGTTGCCGAAATTCAGTTAAACCAGAGTCTGAATCAGTGAGCGATGTGACTGTACATCCACTCCTCCGGCCGAGGCCCAATGATCTTAATTAGGTTATCCCCTGAACCAAACACGCACTTAATTCGTTCACCAAAAAGCTAGTTCAGTCAGCTTAATTAGGTTAGATTGTCAGGCAGGCCTAGAGAAGCTGGCTGTCAGGAGCAGAGACGCACTCTGAGAAACAGCAAGCTGGCTGTTTACACCTAGCTAGGCTGGCCAGAATGCTTAATTATGACGTGCATTCTCAAGCATCTCTCGTGATGGTTGTGCATGTATGTATTCAGCTAAGCATTAGTATAAACAACTATACTGTGTTGTTATATAATTTTAAATAAATACTTAACAATACAAAATTTCAAGATTGCAGCTAACTACTCGCAGAGTGTATTTATCAATATGCGCAAGAAAATAATTGGATTCTCACTAGTTTTACTATATCTAGTTAAATCGTCAACTTTTCGGTACAACTCAGCCTTCAAGCAATGGTGGGCAAGGATCATGACATCCAACCACAAGGCTTTGGCTTCTCGTTAGGTGGGAAATTTGGAACAAGTGCAACGCTCGGGTCTTCCAAAACAAGCACTCTCTGCCCCTTATTCATCTCGCAAACATAGGAGGCACGTCTTTGGGTTATTGCGGGTACCAAACGCTTGAGTGAAAGAGTGCCTGGAGAGTAGGCTTTTGTTGTATTTTCCTTGTCTAAATTCTTGTATGGACAAACTCCTTCTTAATTGATTGAATGGGGCAAAGATTTTGTCCACGTTTTAAAAAAAAATCTTACAAAATTAATTTTTGTACGTACAGTATTTGATTCGTTAGGTAAATTTTGAAGTATTTTTTTTGTATAGATTTGTTTTCACTACCCTTCATGTGAATTTTTCTATTGATGCAACTTTTTTGTGCTCTTTATTTGGTGCAAACAAATATAGTTTCAATCATGCAAAATTCAAAATTCAAAAACATTGTAATCCTACTTCTTTGGTTCTTCCATAATTATGCTTTTGTCATATAAAATATCTTCTTGACTCGGCCTTTCCGTGTGTTTCATTTGGTGCAACCAAACTATAATTCCAATCATGCAAGATTGAAGATGTAAATACATTGTGATCAAAATTCTTTTCATAATTTTGTATATTCTTTAATCTAACAGATAAAAAGGACCATAGTTTCTTTACAATGAGGTTACTTGCTTTGAACTGAGGGAGTCTAATGTGATCTCCTAATGGATGAACTCCTTTGCTCATATAACCTAACCATAATGGTATGTCCAAATAACTTAGAGGAATATGTGGATTAATATGATTATGATAACTGACAGAGAGACACAAATTAGTAAGAGGATATACTTGGTCAGATCGAATGAATGTTCCAACACGTTTGACATTATCTCATTGATTACTACATAACTAAATGTCAAATTACATTGTCCTTTCCACCAACTTTTAAATATTCATATACTATATCTAACAAATCTTAGTTGAATGTTGTTTTCAGTCAAACATGTTTTTTAGTAATCGTGGTTGGTTTTGACATTGTCGAATTCTTTTAATTGGACATGGAGTAGTTAAGTACCCATTGTTAGCTTTTATTTTATTTTGACAGTAACTTCAACACTTTGTGCCATCACATAAGTGTCACCACTTAATTTTGGGCATGCGTACAACTCACTTGCTTGAGAGAGTACTAGGGAGATGTGTTGCATCATCTCTACATTAGGACGTGATGCCCATATAAATGTGAGTCAAACAATCCTATATGAAAATATGAGTTACATTTATCTGGTCACCATATTTATGAGATAGAGAGGTCAAGTGAACTCGTGAACCCCGATACACATTTTATCATAAGAAACACAGTTTAAATTGTGGCACTGCGTTTATTTAAAAATACAATAACATCTTTTGCGTTTAGATTTATACTTTTCATATTATATCCTCCATTGACGCCTCTTTCAGGTGTCATTTGATGACTGTTCAGAACCCCAAGTGGAAGGTATGATGTGGTGCAGCAACAAATTTTCCTCACTGAAGAACCAAGGTTTATCGAACCGGTAGGAGAGCAAAGCTTAGCAAAGTTTGAAGTGGACATACACACAAAACACAAAGCTCTTTGTCCCCGACGTTGCGGGAAGGCTGTCAAACTTTCTGTCTCGCTAAACACAAAGGATTAAACGTATAATGTGAAAATAGTTGCAAATAACACAAAAAAAGGCTAGCGAGATAATGATGGTGAAAATTATGTAAACAACGTAAAAAGATCGACCGGGGCCATAGTTTCACTAGTGGTTTCTCTCCATAAATAGAAAACATTGTTGGGTAAACAAATTACAGCCAGGGAAATGACAAAATTATCATGTCATCGTGACAAAATGTTCAAGGCAAATATTTATGTAGACATCACATCAAACATATAAAGACTGTTACTGAACCGCATCTACTAATACTCCATTTCGAGAGTGCTTTTATGTTTGCCTCTACGAATTAAGCTGTAAAGACCAGAGTATTGCATTAAACTCAATACATGATGTAAGCAACAATCATTGGCAATAAGTAGAAATAAACACCGATGTTTTATCCTTAATAGCAAAATCATGTCATTACCCTTAGCCGTTTATGTCATCTCGAGCCTAGGGATGAACGAGGCATGAACCCACTATCGAACTTTGCATTAGGTATTCAGAACTTGCTTTTATAAAAAATTACACAATAATATTTAAGGAAATCAATTATCTATTATTTATTATCATCTAAGGGCCACTTCTTTTGAGTTTCTGCTTATGCATAAGCTGGCTTATAGATTCCGGTGGGGAGAAACTGTGGTGGGGAGAAGCTACGAGAAACTATCTGGGAGAGTTCTTTTGAGCTTCTGAATTTTTGGCTTATTTGTTGCGTTGATTGTAAAATGTCTATAATGCCCTGATATTTGATATGTGCACTAAATAAAATAAAATAAAATATGAAACAATGATCCATTGGAATGCAGACCAAAACATGCAAGCGAGCAATCTGAAACAATGATCCATTGGACTATTTGTTATTAACATGGAGAAAAGGAGCAGCAGACCACTCGGAGGTTTCTTGAAGCTAAGTTGGAAGAGCTGGGATGCGGGCGCCGGTCGGAAGAGCCAGGGCCGAGCTGGGACGGCAGGGGTCAGAGGAGCTCGGATGCGGGCGCCGGTCGGAGGAGCTCGGATGTGGGTCGGAGGAGCTGGGCGGAGGCGCGCCGGTGGGAGGAGCTGGGGAGGACAGGCGCCGGCGGGTGGAGGTCGAGCGGATCTAGCTTCTCCGGCGCGATGGGAGCTGGGACGGGCGCCGGCGGGTGGAGGTCGAGCGGATCCAGCTTCTCCGGCGCGATGGGAGCTGGGACGGGCGCCGGCGGGTGGAGGTCGAGCGGATCTAGCTTCTCCGCCGCGATGGGAGCTGGGACGGGGGCCGGCGGGTGGAGGTCGGGCGCCGGCGGCGGTGGGAACCCTAGTTCGCTCCCATCGCGAAAAGAAATGCGATGAGGGGTCGGGTGCGAGACGAGAAAATAATTGACCGGTTCCCTTTCTCTTGTTTCCCTGCGGTGGCAGTTTTGCTGTAATTAGCATGAAAACGAGGGGCAAGGCTACATGCATGTTCGACCCCTTTGCGGGAAGCTGCCAGGAAACACCTCGCGAGCAGTTTCTCAAAACATGAAGGAAAGCAGATTCGCGGTGGAAATAAGCTGTCGAGAAACCGGACACTTCTTTTCGGCTTAAGCTGTTGGGGACCCCGAATCTGCCTGGAAGCTGCAAAAGAAGTGGCCCTAATAAAATTTAAGAAAGACTTAATGCATGAAAATAAAATACAGTCGTAGCATAGGCGAACAAATAATTCTAAAGCACATTACTTAATTGCAATCATCAATTTCGTATGAACTTATTTAAGTATATCAAATATTTTGAACTACCTACAAAATGCATGCAACGATCTAACTACAAAAAATAAATGTAAGATTTGAGCTAGAGCTACATATAGTCTTATGTGATCAAATCAACACCAACTAGGTAAGAAATCACAAGGATACCATGACTGTCAGATGATGTTATAAAACAACATAGTAGTTTCAAAGTGTAGCTAGGGGATTCCCGTCAGGTACATGCAAGTTAGCACGGTCCGGAGTTTGAGAGATGATTTCCCCCTTCGCCGTGGCCTTCTTCACAACCAGACTGGAAGTCGCAACCATTGGTGTTTCATCCTGTAATCTAGTGCAGTAAAGCAACAACCTCCAAGTATGTAGCAGCCCAATACCAATCCTAAGTAAGAGTTGAAGATAAGATGTCTTGCTGCTACGAGCCTTGTGAGGTACAAGTGAGAAAGATTTTGAGGGAAATAATTTAGGGTTAGAGAGTATTGTGGCATGGGTGGGTAATTTTGTGTAATTTGAGTGCCAAATATTATTACTCGCATCTAATTGTTGTGGTTTTCTTCTACATAATCATAGGAAAAATGTTTTTCTTTCTTGTGTGATTTTAATATATGATGATAATAATATATGTTTTCATTCTTGAGTTCAAAAAACAGATGTTGTCATTTTTTTCCCATGGTTTTAAATATCTCCCTTCACTTTGTAGATTGTTCAGATTTGAGGCCAAAAGTAGAAGATTATATGACATGGGAGCCTATGCAGATCATTTCCACGCGTACAACTAAGGAATGGGTACTCTGCTATATGTTCCACTAGCTGTGTACTAGCCTACATATCTATTATCCCAGCTACTTAGACTTGATTCCTTTTCCACAAGGCGTCTTTGCGACAATCGCATGTCCCATTTTTTATTCTTGTTGCAACAAACACTAAACATCATATTTGTATGGTCAATTGATTGATGCATGTGATCAATTTATGTATTATGGCGTATCACAGAATCATATGGTGTTCTTTATTCTAGCCCTTGATAGATATAACATGTTCACTACATGTATCGTTTAATTTGGAAAAAACCATTTGACTGATAATCCATATGACATGTTATCACCTATAATTTCTAACTATCATAAAATTAGAGGTTTTAGGTGTTTCAGAGAAAGGCTGCTAACTCTGGCTTAATAGCGGGGCTTATTCAATAAATTCCTAGCTTTGACACGGGTTAGTAGGCATAGTATTTATACTAAACTATTATATTTCTGCATATTTCTTTTTAATAAAAATACAATCCTAAATATACTTTTTTATATTATTCAGTTAGCATAAGTAACCACATAAGAATGTTACCAAATGTTACTGATGAGTTATGATGACACTTTGTCATATAGCTCTAACGTTTATCGTTATTAAGCGCACTTGTGGTCTGCTAAATTTAACTTTTACCTTAGAAGAAAAAGTTATATAGTTTTAAATTTCTGAAACAATTATCACTAACTAATATCCCTAAATAGAAATTCCTTAAACGTGAAAGAAATCACAATGCTTCGGAGAGTACATATGTGTTTGTGTGTATACATATATTTTTATTGTTCGTTAATATCTTGGTAAATATCTCTACAACATATAATCTAACAAATATCTTGGTAGTGGTCTCAAGTATATGATTAAATATAAACAATTGTACAAGGTATAAAATGTTTACATCAGCTTGTCATGCAACTATTGGCACACTGCTTTATTGGGTTTTTGTGGTCAAAGTGTTTCTTACATTTGCCATTTGATGCGCGGAGTTTTAGAAGTACCAAATACGGAGACGAGTGGCGGTCCCATCCTGCATCATAGTGAAATCATGCTACACTAACTTAGTATTAACCATTTCCCCAAAGAAAAGAAAACTAACTAAAATTTAACTAGGGAACGACGCCTAATAAGTCTTTCCATGCTCTCATCTAATCCTATGACGACTAATCCATCCATGATTCCATTTTTTCCACCACACCACTTGATGACATTAGAACGATTAATTGTAACAAGGCATCAAGTATGCTTTATTGTCCAAAAAAAATCCTATTAGTTATCCCTTTTATAGTTAAGTTTGTCTTGATCCCTTTTATTATGTTTAAATTTATCTTTATCGCCGCTGAGTAACACCATAATAGTTCACGGTACGCTACCAGCTGATAATTTATATGTTACTACACATTGCAATGCTAAGCAAGTATGGAGAGTGAGTATTGAAGGGTCACCCTCAAGAAAGAGATTGTATCAAACCATAGAATTAGAATCATGCAACCCTTACGTCAGTGGGAAGTGATGTTAACTAACATGGTAACCGAGAGCGAATAATATGTCAATCATTTTGTAAGCAGGTGATAATAATCTTGGCAACTACCAACAAAACAAAACGCCGGGGACATAATAATCTTGGCATTGGATACATATCAAACGATTTAGTCACCCCCATGCTGAAAATTGATAACCAATAGCGTAACATGCACAAGACTCTAAGAAATGCACTTACTCAAAGAGTCTTGCCAATGTCAAGTTTTCAATTTACTTGTATGATTTACATACACACTAAATTTTGGGTGATCAGTTTTTATATCCATGCCGCTTATGTGTGAGCAATGGTTGTACCGTTCAGTCCAAAGATAACACGAACTGCTCATATTTGTTAAAACAAGAGGAAGTATTATGTACATGCCATCTATCTACATTACTATTTGTTTGAAAATTGTGCTTTTTGTCTATGTCATAAACGGTCATATTTTGGATGAACTTTTGCAAGTGTACATGATATAGCACCCCTAACATGAATGAATTTTTTTACATTGTTTGGAAAAAAAGAAAATTAAAGAGGAAAGAGAACATGAGTTGCACGAGAAACTATTTATAGAAAATACTATTGCCTAGTAAAGTTATAAAAATCTCACAAAATCCAACATATATAGGACATGCATTTACAAACCATGATACATTGTTTCTCGAACAACGAAACAAAGTTAATCCTTTTTTATCATGGTAGATACATATTGTATATAGGGAAAGAATGGTAGAAAGACGGCCTTTAACTATTTAATTGAACCAACCGGGTCAGGATCAAGAAAATATTCGTCCCTCTACAGGAGGTGCAAACGGACACGCCTCACGTGAGAGCCCCAAGCAGCTGAGAGGAGAATACATGTCTATTCCACTTCTAGTTTTTTCTCTTTTTTGGTGCTTGTTTTGGGATTTGTGTGTGTGATTTTTTCTCTTTTCGGTATTTTTGAGTTTATTATTATTTTATGTAGAAGTATAAGGAATAACATTAAAGTACCAACTAAGCATTAACAAGAAAAACTAAAGATGGGATAAAATACAAAAACATGAACTCGGGGAGGACATCCAAACACACAGTGCAAATCAAGTACTCAAGGCAGAATAAAATATGCACTCAGGGAAGGACAAAACGTTGCACTTAGTGGTTAGTGCATGACAAAAGGCTGGAATCCAAAAGAAGTGCAACCAAAGGCAATGAAAATAACACTCAGGATAGAATATCTAGGGATGCGAGAACGGGATCAATTGTCCCACTTATTCTCCATTTTGTGTATGTCTAGTATAAAAAAATTGTCCAAAATTTTGTACTAGACATGTACAAAATGGAGAATAAGTGGGACAATTGGGTCCCGTTTTTGTATCCTTAAGAATATCAAAACGGAGTGCATCTGCAGGCATGACAACCATATGCAGTGCAAAAACTTGGACTAAAGCTGGCACAATTTTTTTTGAAACATATCAACATGCTATTTAGTTTTGAAATTAAAAGATCAACACGAGAGACACATCCATAAGATGGAACTTGATTTGGACGATCGTTCAAAAAATATTTTACTTTTCATATTTTATTCTATATTAGGGATATTAAAACTGGTACAACAGGGAGCTCTCTCAGGCCATTAGCGATTTGATTGTGCCTCCTAATAGTTTTCGGCGGTCGCTTATGGGAAAACTGGTACAACAGGGCGCTCTCTCAGGCCATTAGCGATTTTAGCCGTCCGATTGTGTCTCCTAATCGTTTTCGGCGGTCGCTTCTGGGAAAACTGGTACAACAGGGCGCTCTCTGAGGCCATTAGCGATTTTAGCCGTCCGATGGTGCCTCCTAATCGTTTTCGGCGGTCGCTTCTGGGCTGAACATCCCGAGGGCCACGATTTTAGCCGTCCGATGGTGCCTCCTAATCGTTTTCGATCTCGGATAGACGGTCAGGATGTTGCACGTGTACATAGACAAAACTAGCGGCAACTCGGTGCGACGCCTACCCATCCCTGCCTCGGCCTGTTCTTCTCTCCCTCTCCCGTCTTGGGCGACCTGCTCGCTGTCGCCGCCGCCGCGATCGCTTGTAGCGGAGCTAATCTTCCTCGTCGGAGCAGATGTGCTCTCTGCACCTTCCGCCCCACGTTCGAAGCAGCTACGCGGAGCAGATTTCCTACCCTAGCTCATGTAATTCACGACCTGACATGGCCAGGCACCCGCTGCAGATTCTGGAGAATGGCGATGACCGGGTGGAGTTGAGCTCCAAACAAAGCTTATTGAGAAGGTTCTAGGATGCTTGGATCAAGAAGGGTGTTCACAAGCTGCCTGATGTGCACACTGAAATGGTGAGCTTTCTGTACCTGACATTGTGTTTTAGGGGGAAAATCTGCACGAGAATGGTTTGGAATGTTAATTTCAATCCTGTTTATGCAAGGGGCTGTCAAGGTATAGGATTTGCAGGATAGGTGACGACGATGGTAGACTTTGAGGCGGCGGCCATGGTTCCCGCGAGAATAGCTACACCACTGCACATGTGCCCTCATTGCTGCAGTTCCCTAATATTATTTCAACCTCCTCCTTGTGCAGATCCGTCAATGTCAATTTGGCATCCTCTATTCTCAACTGCTTCAGGTACATATGCCAATTCCACGTAATGTTAAAAGTACCAACTTGATCCCCACCTATTTTGTGCAATTGTAACTTTAAAAAAGTGAGGCTGCCGTCAGTGAGGATATTTGATCTGGTTAGACTTGGGTACCATATTCAGTACATGTACTGAAGATTATATTGTTTCGGCTTATGCAGCTGATCTTAACTGCAGTCAGACTTACTGACGTTGTAATTAAGGAGGATTTAGATTCAAATTAGCACCATTTTGCTGCTATAGAGTAAGGGCCTGTTTGTTTCAGCTTATATAATCTATAATCTGGACTTTTGGAATGAGCTGGAATAAGCATCTCTTGGCCAGCTTATTGGATTATCATAATCTGGCCTCCAGATTATATAATCTGGACCTATAAGCTGGACCTGTTTGGCAACCATCCGATTATATAATCTGCTGGATTATAAGCTGAAACAAACAGGCCCTAAGCCTACTGTCACGACCATTTTCTCTCCCCTCGACATATTCCATTATTTTTTCAGTACTTCCATACGCATTGCTGATTTTTTGTTATGTGCAAAATATATTCTGAGGTGTTGAATTCCAGATCACGTGATTAGAATGAAACATGAACCCTTACTTTAATGAATTTGTGAAAAATATGTTATTAGAGCCCTAGATGCGCCACCGTAGTTCCTCTGTTTCCTCGTCCTTGCTGCCGGCATGCATCCGCCCGCGCTATCCCTCTGAGCCCTAGATGCGCCACCGTCGTTCCTCTGTTTCCTCTGGCTCGCAACCCCTATTGTTGCCGTACTCCTCTCATCCTTCTTTGATTACTCAAATTGCATAGCGTCTCTACATCAGGTGATTACAAGTGCAATGTATTAATTATTTGTATCAGGTTAATTCCTTTTCTTACAACTGAATTCCTCATCCACGATTTTCATATTGCAGCTATCAATGTTGTCTTGAACTTTTGATACCCTGTAGGAGTTGATTAGGTGATGTTTTGTTCTTAAGTTTGACTCTGATTTTTTTTTCACTAGGTGCTCAATGAAATTCCTGCTAAGCAAAGTTCTGTTCTGTTGTACCAAAGTTGCAAGATGGATATGGAAGAGAAATTTGCGCAACAGTCTTGAACCCCATAACGTTGCACCTATTATGTGTATCCAACTGAATCTTAGTGATGCATCTCTTTGAGGGAGAGGAGTGATGCATCTCTTTGAGGGAGAGGACTAGCAATATGTGATCATCAAGTGTGAGACATTCGGCAAGACTATGTGGTAGCCGGTATGTATTGCTGTCCGTGCACTAATAAGATATGCTGAATGTTCATGTTGCTACAGTAGGCTCTTGATTTGTTATGGAAAACACTTGAGAATGTATAGCACGTTCATGATTAGCTACAGTAGGTTCATCACCAGCCTCAAAGAAAATCAGTTGCCAATAACCTACTGTTCAGACAAAGTACAACTTAGCTGGAACATGTTGACAAATGCAGATCAGGAAATTGGTTCAAAACTAAAAGTGAATTCCCATATGAAATCATTACTTGTGAGCAGCCAGTACATTATCATTTGAAGAATCCATGTGTTCCTGGGCCATTGATAGACGAATGTGTTGGTGGACCGTGGATAGATGTCAGATCTCATCTCGTCCTCAGAGGTCAGCTCAGCTGGAAAAACAGGAGACATCGATGGAGGAACCTTTTTTTGCATATTATTTTTTTTTTAGCAATTTCACAAATATTACGGGATATTAGTCAATTTTAGAAATGTTGTGATGTCGGCTCCACCCAAACCGAAATGGCTATTTACTTCTCTCTTTGCAAATTGGGATTTGCTTACTCTCAGTGCATTGCAAGACCTTATAAACATATATCTATTCACTACAAGAAATATGCTGACTCATGACTCTCAAATTTGGTCACTAAAAGGTCATAATTTTTCATCTATGACTTTTTTGTGACCAAAATCTGAAGGTCACATACCGAGCGTCTCAAACGGTCATATGTGACTTTTTTTTTTGAATTGGTCATAACCATCTATGACCAAATCTGAGGGTCATAACTCTTATGACCAATTTATTTGGTCATGCGCTGTCTGGCGTAGCCACGTCAGATCCTACGTGGCAAATCCTACGTGGCAAAATTGTGACCAAATCAGAAGGTCATACAACAGATTCAGCCCAGTCCAGTTTGGTGCTTTATATGGGCCAAACCCAACAATTCAGCCTTTTCTATTGTTTCTTTCTTATCAATTTCTGTCAGCTACATGGGCCAAGCCCAACAATTAAGCCTTTTTATTTTTGGGTCATGGCCTTATTACTTTTCTTTTTCGAAATGGATCCCACCTGTCAGTACCTGGAAAATGGGTCCCAGTTGTAAGTTTCTAGAAAGTGGGACCCAAATGTCGGGTCCTGGTAAGTGGGTCAAAATGCCAGGTTTTGGTTTGCATGTCCCAAATGTCAGTTGCATATTCTTCGGATATTAATTTCCAGTACAGAAACAGATGTAAAAATACAAACTGAGCAAACTTGGCATATTACATCAAACACAATTCAAATCATGTTTGCAATCAATCATAGTTTACATCAGGTATCCCGCTACAAAAACTACAACTAAATATATAAATCTAACTAGCAAACGAAGTATAACTCCAATTAGCTAGTGAACTCTTAAGCCTCTTCCCTTCCAACTTCTTGGTCATAGAGCTCGAGACGAAACATGATCGAATGCCAGCATCTGCATGTTATAGACCAAAATGGTTAGGAACGATATAAAAGCAAACAATGAAACAAAACATGATTGCACCAATAATAGCACAGGAAACTCCATATGAGCTAGAACAATGCCAACAACACTATGCACTGTTCATACACCTACACACTGAGATCTTGTACAGAGGAGAGGCTGCATGCCAAGGATTCTATGCATCAAGACCTAAACAAATAGCATATGCAGTATCAGATCTACCCCTGTTATTTATAGAAACATGAACTTTGTTTATTTTAAGCCACTTAACTCTTTGAAAAATAATTTCATTTTATTTCACTTTAAGAATCAAGTGCATTCACTTCTATAACAATAGCAGTCCAATCCAGATACAACTAAAGGCTCTCCAGTGGAACATCTGGCCAGCAAGTCATAAAACTAAGCTAATAGAACAGGGGAGGGATCTCCTCCAATCGACACAAGTGCCCAAAGGTGGGATTATACCTTGAAGGAGACAGGGTACGACTCTGAGGTCCGGCAGCTTGCTGGCATCGCAGACGGTGACTAGGGTTCCGATGATCCCTGCAAGTAAAGCTCGTATGATGTTACTCCAAGAAATTGCGAGCGATGTAAGCAAACAGTGGTATAACCAGACCATGATTTGAAGAAGTGTGTACACAGATAACAATATTTTATTACTAACCAAAATAACATGCACATGCTGATTCATTTTATATATTCATATGGATAGAATGAAACCAAATAGCTGACAATGAAAGATCAATGCTACAACTACATAGTGTTGCTAGTAATAGTTATAATTTAAACTATAACATCACATGGACATGGATTATAATAATGTAATCATCAAGTAATTCAGCTACCACTACATAGTGCCGTTAGTACCACACAATGAATAGACATTTTTAACTGGAAACAAGGATCATGTTTACGTTTTTCATAACATTATACTATTCAAATCCAGTAATTCCTCGAAGTACCAACAAATTCTACAATATCTGACCAACTGAACAGTAAGGACTACCGCTGGAGCATCATGGCACAGCAGCAAATAGTGCAAGAAAACTTCAACGCGTCACATTAAGCAGAAGAAAATATCATCCAACTACCTTTACAATACATTGAACTAATTTTTTGCAAGTAAATCCATTTAACTGTCAAGATCTAATAATACTAGTTGCAGATTTGTGCAAACAAACATCACCAGGCAGGTATTGCAGCAAGTAATCCTAAAAGACTATTAGCAGCAAGAAATGCTCGGAGCAAGTAATTATAAAATACTATTATCAGCAACCAAGTAATTCTAAATGACTGTTAACCTAGAAGCACAAAATTGGGGATGGGAATCAAACAACACCTCGTTTTCACATTCTGCACATGGGGGCAATCCTTGTGGTGATGCTGAAAACCTTGGTGGGCATCCTCACGGGTCTCTTCACCCTCGTGCTGGAGCGGAGGTCGGAGACGCCGGATCCATGCAGGGCTCCACGTCCTGTTGGTTCCATCCACGTTCAGGGGGAGGGAGACCGTGGCTCTGCAGGAAAATCGTAGGGTGAGAAGGAGATGATGCGGCGCGAGGGAAAGGTGAGAGATGGAGCTAGCAAGGCGCGGCCCCACAATCCTGGGTGTAGAGCTCGAATGGTCGTCGACGAGGGCCTCCATCGTCTTGCGCTCCATATCCGACACGGCGGCGGCCATGGCGGGTTGCGTCTGCGGCGAGGAAGGGAGAGGCGGTGAGCGCGCGTCCCACTGGCCCCGCACCCTCCGCCTATCCCCGAGGCTGAAGAGGGAGGAGGCCCACGAGCCGCTCCACGTCGGCGTCGAAGTCGTCGTGGGAGGCGCGCTGGGGATGTGGTGGCGGCGGCGCTGGGGAAAAAGGGCGGCGCTGGGTACGTCGCCTGGGCTGTGGGGTGCGCGATCTGGAGCGGGAGAGGGGAGGAGGCGTGCGCCGTCGCGAGAGTGAAAGAAAGGAGCTAGGGTTTCACTTTGGGTGGGTCCCACTTGTCATGGCGTGTGGTCTGGACCCACATGTCAGGTGGGTCGGGGCCGGTCCCACGTGTCATGCGGGGTGTGGTCTGGACCCACATGTCAGGTGGGCCGGGGTGGGTCCCACTTGTCATGGCGGGGTGGGTCTGGAGCCACATGTCAGGTGGGCTGGGGTGGGTCCCACGTGTCATGCGGGGTGTGATCTGGACCCACATGTCATGCAGGGTGGGGCGGGTCCCACATGTCAGGTGGGGCAAGGCGGGTCCTACATGCCATTGCGGGGTGGGGGCGGGGTGGGTCTGGACCCACATGTCATGCGGTGTGGGGGCGGGACCCACATGTCATGCGGGTGTGGGGGTGGGGCGGGTCCCACTTGTCATATTTGCGGGTCCCACCTGACAGATTTGTCAACAGTCAACACCTCCGGTCAACAGATCCCACATGTCAGTGTGGTGACACGTAAGCACAAATGACTCATAGGCAGTGACATGTAGGCGAAAGGCTGTGACATGTAGGCGAGATCGCTGAGGTGTCAGTCCAGTCATACCAATACATCACTGTGACCAATTAAATTAGTCGTAATAGTCTACAATTAAGTTTATAGATTAATGCTGTCTATTTTATGACCAATTGGTGTCAATGAATTATGACCTTTCTAGCATAAAAGGTCATACAGTTTCAGGGTTTTGTCCCTCCCAAGTGGGCTAGGACCAATGAGTTCAAAATGGTCATAAGTCTACGGCCAAAAAAATTATGGTCGCTAAGAAAAGGTCACTAGTTGACATATTTCTTGTAGTTTTGTTCTTATATCAAATTTTATGCACACACATTTTCTCTTAATTACAAGGTATTGAAAAAAATGTGTCCGGTTGCCCAACCCTAGCGCAAAATCCTAGATACGTCACTGCATGGAGCCATCTTTGTGCGGTTAGATAGATCCATTTGATACAACAGTCTGCGTTTGGAGTCCAAGTAAGGTGATATACACGTCGTTTATTGCCATTAGGTGCCAACACTTGTCAATCCATCATCACGCAACCACGCATGTACAAGCCGAAAGTGACTTAGCATCGCAACTAGAACCTTATAACTTACAATGAGTATATTCAAGTTGGCAAATGTTCGTGATGTTGGTTTGAATGACATATCAGAAATTGAAGCCAAACTAGCAAATATCAATGCTGAACAAACAACTTGTTGTGATATATGGGGACACATGGCAAGTATCTAGGATGGTGATTTGGTTTTTTAAGACGATTTCGTGCTATTATAACAACTAAAGGGGTTTTACTTGAACAACCTAGTATATTGTTGCTTTCTCGCTCTCGCTGCCTCTCTCTTTGTCTCTCTTCTATCTTCTATCTCCTCTCTTTTGTGCATGATTGTTTCCAAGTTGTGTATGTTTACGTTAGTTCTTCCTACATAAAATTTGTTGTGTGGACAAATCCAGCCTAGAATCGGGGTATTTCTGAAACTAACATACCCTTGAAGAAGAGTGAAAGGGCATTTATGCCCTTAATCATATTTTGGTGGTTGTTGATAATAAGATTAAAGGGAACTAATCTTTTGCCAAGTATTTCTACAGGTTTTAGTTCCCCCAATTTGAGTGTCGAGGATCATTAACCGCAAAAAGGAAAAAGGACTCTCCAAGTGGTGAAAACGAAGAGTAGCGATAGCCTTTTTCGTTTCTTGAGTATAGGGATCCCGCACTATCAAGAGGGGATCATCTGGTGGTATGACACGGTGCCTTAATCTCCATCTCCATTCCTTGTTTTATTTCATCCGGTTTCGAGTTCGTTTGGACACATTTCGAAGAGGCAAAAGTTTCTGCACATAGCCGCCGGATCGTCTGGCATTCTGCGTGCCAGATGATCCAGCGCCAGAGATGATGCGCCTGTGATCGACAGCTCTCGGGCTTGCCTGCGCGTGGTCGTCGGTCGACCGGCGTTTTGCGCCGGATGATCCGGCGGCGGTCTCCACAGCACACAGGCGCCCGATGGGTGCCGGATCATTCCGGTAACCATCTGGCAGCTCTATGTTTTGGTCGCGCGTGTTCGCGGTCGACCGGCGCTTTTGCGCCAGATCCGGCGCCCGTAGCCGTGCAGTGCTTTTTCCTCTGCGTTTTGTGAGAAGCAGTGTCGCCGGACCATCCGGCGTTTAAAATGCCAGATGATCCGGTGACCCCGTTTTCTGCCCAACCGGATATTTCCCAGCCACACATATATAAGGCCTTACCCCTTCGGGTGAGGTCAATCATTCATTTTAAGCTTCAGATCTGAAATCCCCATTGCTCTCACACTCTCTCCCGACCACCAATTGTTCCATCCAAGAGAGATTCATGAGACCCCTTGAAGGAGAAGCTAACCCTTGCCAAGATTCAAGCTTCTCCTCTCTTTGACCAATCGATTTCGAGATTTGAGCACCGTGTCAAGCTTGCCCTTTGATCTTGTTACTCTTGGAGCTTGTTGGGAGCTCCTAGGCGGAAGGTGTCGCCCGGAAGCTTCCGGATTGTGGATTTGTGCTTCGGGAAGTTTGTAAAGGTTCGAAGGTCGCCTCAAGACCTACCAATAGTGGATTGATCTCTTTCTTCGTGGAAGAGGCTCAAGGAGAAGAAGGTGAGGCTTCGTGGCGTATGGGTGTCCTTCGTGGTATCCCGCACCTCTCCAACGTGACGTACTTTCCTCCCAAGGGAAAGCAACACGGGTTACATCTTCGTCTCCGTGTACCTCGGTTATTTCTATCCGATCTCTTTCACTATTGTATTTACTTTTGTGATAGCCGTCATGCTTGAAGTATTGTATCGCATCATATAGGTTGTTTCACCTAGTTGTTAGGCACACCTTATTTATCCGCATAGCCTAAAACTTGTGAAAAGAAAAAAGAAAATTTGTAGTAGAAACCTATTCACCCCCCCCTCTAGGTTACCAGCTCTATCATTTCAATTGGTATCAGAGCCAAGGACTCTTTTTAAGGGCTTTACCGCCTAAAGAGTGAGATGGTTGTTATTACGGAGGATGAAATTAGGAAGGCGGAAGAGTAAAAGCAATGGGCTACTCGTGAAGCTTCCCTAATTGAATCTATGAACAAACGTATGAACGAGTGTTTGGATACGCTTGTGGCTGCCGAGGATGAAAAGAGATTGGCCGCCTTATCTCCTCTTTCCGACACTAGCGATAGTGTCGACAAGAGGTCTAAGGAAGGCACTTCTCTTAAGCCTAAGGATAGCCCCTCGTATAACGCTCTTGGTCATACGTATACCCCACCACCTATCACATTGCCACATATGATTTCCGGAGGTCCACCTCCCATGTATGATGGAACTCACTTTTCCTTTTGGAAATCTTCTATGGAATCTTTTCTTCACAGCATGTGCGAGGAGCTTTGGGACATTGTGGAGAAAGGCTATTTGCCCGTGGCTGCAAGTAGCTTGACGCCCCATGAGCGGATGCTTCGACAACTCAACTCCACGGCCCGTGATAAGATTCGTGTTGCTCTTCCTAAGGGCCTCTACAATCAAGTTCATCGCATTGAATCCGCCAAAGATTTATGGGATAGAATCATCATTCTTCAAGAAGGAACCTCCCTCACTCAAATGACCAACTATGAGTGTGCCAAGAGGGATATGGACTTGTTTGTGATCAAGGATGGTGAAAATCTCAAGGATGCCTACTCAAGACTTGATGTTCTTCGTGTGAGAATACAAGGTCTTGGTTGTGAGAAGTACAATGATGGTTTCGATGTGAATGACGAGTTCATCAAGAGCAAGATTGTTCAAATTGTTGCTCCCGACGACAAGCAAATGGCTCTCATCATGCAATTCTTGGACACCAAGAAGGATATGTCCCCGGATGACCTAGTCTCATTTTTCACCACCAAACAATGTATGGTGGAGCAAGGAAATCGAACGAAGCAACTCGTCCATGCCATGAACACTCCCAACCTTGCATTGAAGGCCAAGGGAATTAGTTTGGTTGAAGAAGAAGAAGATGAAGAACATGATGAACAAGTAGAGATGACTTCAACGAGTGAGCTAGATGTGGATCTTGCTTTCTTCACAAAGAAGTGGGGCAAATCTTTCATGAAGAACTCGAAGGATACAAGAAGGAATTGTTACAATTGTGATCAACTGGGGCACTTCTCCGATAAGTGCCCATACGAGAAGAGAGAATACAAGCCCAAGTATGATAAAGGAGCAAGAAACAAGCTCATACCGAATCCTCTCAACAAGAGAAGAGAAGCCATGGCCTTTGTTGGTGCCGAGTACATGTCCGATGATGAGAAGGAAGAGGAGGATGCTCAAGTTGGAGTAGCCGGTTTGGCTCATGCCAAACCCGGCTTTCTATTCACGTACGAGTACACCAAGGACTACGCCCCTACCTCCAAGATCCTTCCCAAGTGTCTCATGGCAAGGGTAGTAAAGGAGGATGAGGGTGCTCAAGATGAAGAGGCCGAGTTGACATGTGCCGAACCCAGCTCTCTTCTCTCGTACGACTACACCAAGGATTATGTCTCCTCCTCCAACACGACCTTTCCCATGTGCCTCATGGCAAAGGGAGCTAAGGTGCTTACCCCTTCCAAACCTTCCTTACTTGATGCATGTCTATCTTTCCCTTCGCGTGAAGTGGATAATAATGATGAGGATGGAAGTGCTAAAATGATTGTGTTGCATAGAGTTATGTGCTCTCTACGTGGTGAAGTTCGAGCTCAATTCAAGTACTTAATGGATACCGTTGCTTCACGTCACGATACCATTGAGGAACTTGAATCCCATATTGAAGATGGGAGACGGAGATTCAATCTTCTTAAGCAAGAGCTCACTAATGAGAAGCATAACTCTTTTACTCTCTCTCAACAAATTGAAACCTATGAACTTGACAAAGTTAAAGATGTTGATTCTATTGATAGAGTGATGATGTGTGATACCACGTTCGCTGGGAATCCCAAGAGGAAGACAAGATGTAGCGTAGCAACAATTTCCCCTTGATTACAAAACCAAGGTTTTCAATCCAGTAGGACTTGGAGAAGACTTCAGAAGGTTATCAGCAGCAACGGTGCCAGAAATCTGTTGACGTGGACCTGCGCACACACAAACAAACTACTTTGCACCAACGAAACAGAGAGGGTATAAATATCGTTGGCTTGCTGAACACAAAGGATTAAACGTATGGTGGAAAATATTATGAGAGCAAAAATGACCAGCGAGCAAATGACTAGGAAAAGCTATTTAAAACGGTTGTAAACAATATAGGAAAATAGGACCGGGGTCCACAGTTAACTAGTGGTGTCTCTCCAAAGGATAAACATGTTGGCTAAACAAATTACAGCGGGGCAATTAACAAACATGGGCGCAACACAATACTATCATGACAACATGTTCACCGTTATATTTAATATGGGCATTACGTCAAAATACATAGACCGTTATCCAACTGCATCTATGACTAAGAATCCACCCCGGGATCGCTATCGGCCAGCAAGTCTCCCGAAAGTATTAAGTTGCAAGCAACAGATAATTGCAATAAACATGGTACGTAATGTAAGCAATGAATACAACATAAAGCAATAAACACCGTTGTTTTATCCCTAGTAGCAACAACACATCTCAAGTCCTAATCATTTCTGTCAACTCGAGCTCGGAAAAGAGAGGCATGAACCCACTATCTAGCATAAATACTCCCTCTACTGACACAAGTAATTACTTCGGCCAAAGCATACACAAGCATCGGAGAGCATGCAAGATCATAAATAAAACATATCATAGATATACTAAACAAATAACGTCATGACTCCATAATTCATCGGATCCCCGCAAATAGGGATGGAATCGAGCCGAGCCGAGCTGGCTCGCGGCTCGGCTCGGTCAGGCTCGGTAAATCTCGAGCCGAGCATGGCTCGGCTTGCCTTTTAAAAAATCCCAGAAAGTGGGCTCGAGGCTCGGCTCGCAAGGCTTGAGGCTCGGCTCGGCCGGCTTGCGAGCCGAACGCGTATTGTCTGAATCGCCGCACGCCTGCACCTGTTCTCAATCGATCCTCCCAGTTCCCTGACCCCGTCCTATACTCCTTCTCGCGAGAAGATGGAGACGGGTTTGCCCCGCCGCTGGCCGCCACCAATGACGCCGACCGCCCGCACGGCCGGACCGCATCCGGGATCCGCGCTGCCCATAGCTCCCCGCCTCCCCCTACTCGATGCCCCCTGCTCCTCCCGTAGGGCGTAGACGCTCGCATCGACCAGTAGGAGCGGCCGCCGGCCTTCCGGCGGCAGCTGGACTGCCATTGATCGGAAGCAGCAATACTGCAGGGAGCTCCATCGATCGGCAGCAGCAGGACTGCAGGAGCTCCATCGATTGGTCTATTTGATGTACTCGTATTTGTTTGTTGTAAATTTTTATACTGCCACAAAACTGAAGTAAAATAGTATCAAGTGTGCTTATTTAATGTATTTGATTGCTGAACCTTTCTACACAGCAAAAAACGTGATGCACAATAGTGTAAATGGTGCTTATTTCATGTATTTACTTGCTGAAACTTTCTATACAACAAAAAAAACTTAAGCAAAGTAGTTTAAATAGGTCTTATTTTATGTATTTGCTTGCTGGAATTATTTATACAGATATAAAAGTGGAGAAAATAATGTCAATGGTGCTTATTTGATTTATTTACTTGCTCGAACATTTTATACAACCAAAAACCGAAGCACAATAGAGTAGATGGTGATTATTTGGTGTGTTTGATTGCCGAAATTTTGTTTGTGTACTTCAAATTGACATGACATCTTACAAATTTTGTATTGCATCGAGCCTTCGAGCCGGCTTGCAAGCTTTACCGAGCCGGCTTGTCGAGCCTCGAGCCCTGCTCGACAGGTTTAGGCTTGGCTTGTCCTACCTTCGAGCCAAGCCGAGCCCGAGCCGAGCCTCGAGCCTCGAGCTTTGTGTCCACCCCTACCCGCAAACACAACATATAGCATTACATAAAGATGATCTTAATCATGTAGGCAACTCATAAGATCTAAACAATTGAGCACAAGGGAGAAGAGAAAACCATCTAGCTACTGCCATGGACCCGTAGTCCCGTGGTGGACTACTCACGCATCACTCCGGAGGCAGGCATGGTGATGTAGATGCCTCCGGTGATGATCTCCCCCTCCGGCAGGGTGCCGGGAAGGGATTCAGAACCCTCCCGATCTAGGGTTGGCGACGGCGGCGACCTCGGATGTTTTCTAGAAAATATGATCGATGTCGAGGGTTTCCGCGTCGAAGGCAATTTATAGGCGAAAGGGCAACTCGAGGGGTCTCGGAGTCGCCCAGGTGGGCCCCAGCCGCGGCCCAAGCTTGGCCATGGCCAGGTGGCGTCTGGGGGCTATGGGCCCCCCCTGCAGGCGCCCTTCTGGCTCCGTCTTTGTTTCTTCGTGAAAATAAATTCCCCTAAATTATGAGCTGATTCTAAGAAACTTCGCAGAACAACTTTTCTGAAACAAAAAGACAGCAAAAATAGGAAACTGGCACTAGGCATCTTGTTAATAGGTTAGTTCTATAAAATATGCCAAAATGATATAAAAATATTATAAAAGCATGTGGCAATGATATATAATAAGCATGGAACATACAAAAATTATAGATACGTTTGAGACGTATCATAGAGCACTTGAGATGTCCCAAGTTCTTGATGCATCTAAGAAGAAGCTTGAGGTTGCTCATGCCTCTCTTACTAAGGACCTTGAACACCTTGAGAAAGCTCACAAGCTTATCAAGGATGAATTCATGAATCTTGAGGAGAAGTATGATCAACTTTGGGCTACTTATGACAAATCTCTTGGCTCTTCAAGTGCTCCCATTAATGTTGAAAATATTGCTTGTGCTTCTAACCCCTTGAATGGTTAGGCCTCACTTGTTGAGGAAAATAAGAAGTTAAAGGAACAACTTGAGAAGGAGTGTCTCATAGTCACTCAAGGTGAGAAGAGTCTCAATGTGTAATGCACCTGCACTTAGAAAATGGCAAGGTACCTGTGTATAATGCAAACCCCTGGATAGTTTCATTTGCACACACAGTTTAAGATGAATATCACAACATTGTATCAATTATTACACGAATGATCCAGACTTGGAAAAATAAATGGTTCGATACATCTTTGCATAGCTTAGAGCTAGCTTAAAACAATAAAGCAGCGGAAAATAAATCTTCAATGAGCCTCCATTATTCATGATGCGCCACAGGCGAAACATGTTGGTTGTAGACTCGAAACCCAAACGTGACCTTACTCATCGTCAGAAAAGTCTGCAACAAAGTAATATTTGCAACAGAGTGGGTCAGAATCATTAAAAATGATCCTGGCAAGTGACACTATGTGGACTCATATAGGAATAACTCTATAACCTATATGCATATTTGGCTGGTGGAGTTTAAAGGCTGATTTGCATAAAAGCCAATTTTGCCTAACACTTTGTAAAACTTTTCTTAAAATTTTTGAGACAAGATGGCTTGAAAACCATTGTCTTAACTACCCTGTTCACCATCAAGTTTTAATTTCGAAATTTGAATGATGAAGCCTCTGTTGAATCCTTGATCAGCTGCTCAAATTGTCCGTAACCGGGGACACGGCTAAGTACTTAGTTTTACACTCTCGAGAGGTTGTGCACGTTCACCATTAGACCCAACAAACCCAAACTATCCTCAAGCACACAATTTGTGCTAAGGAAAAGGAGAGAGTTGAGACAAGATTTTTCAGAAGCATTTCCTCATCCCATGCCGCCTTGACCCGTTCCCATTCTAACCATCTACCACCACCTGTCAAGACGGGACGAGTCCACGCAACTTAATCCATCAAGTCAGAGCCCATATGACTAATGGTTGCACGGTAAGCAATCTTCACTTAGAGAAAACATTGGCCCCTTAATACCCTGGGTGGCAACCACAAGTGACCATCCCTTAGAGGTCACCCCTAAAAGATGACACTCAACCTTTCCATCATCTTTTCATAACCAAGTCCACCCAGGTGATAAATTACTTAGTAGAATTAAGCTTTAAAGAAAACACATTTGCATAGCATCAAATAATCTACTAAGTTATCAAAGAGGTTCTAGACACAACTAGTGTAAAAGTATGGTGGGTTTAGCACATAGCAATAATACTATCCAACACATGCATATAAGAGATACACTAAGTAATGCATATAAAATAATTAGGAAAATTTCATGGGGTGTGCCACTTGCCTTGGCAACAAGCAGAATAGCAACAGCAATTGCAACAGTCTTCGTTTCCCTCCGGAGATTCTAGCACAGCAAACAATACATAATGAACAAACAAGTTTCATAAAACTTCTAAGGAAAAATATGTCATGTATGATGTGCAAAAATTTCTAAGGACTAGAGATGCATGCATGCCATGCCATGAAATAATTCTAAGTCTTTGCAAGACAAACAAGGTGATCCAAAAATGACTAAGGACCAAAGTCACAACATGTGATTCGAAATTTCCACTAAGGAAATAAAGATTAAGACAACAAGTCAAAAATAATTCTAAGGAAAAGTAAACTAATTAAGAGGTGCTAGATTTTGCTAAGGAAAAGTATACTAGCAGAAGTTTGAAATAAATTCTAAGGATAAAACTTGTCAACTATTATAACTTAGCAAAATAAACCAATCAACTAAGTTTTCTAGAGTGCTAAATTTTTATAAGGAAAAAGATTAGCTTTTTAGGTAAGGGTGGAGAAATTTTCTAAGGAAAAAGTGTTATCAAATTTTACCCAAAAACTTTCTAAGGAAGAAATAATACTTTGGTGGGTGAGATGAAATATTCCTAAGTTATTCTGCATCTAACATGTTCATAATTACTTAGCTAAATTTTCTATTCGAAAATAATGTTGAGAGCAATTTTAATATAATTTACTTATTAAAATAACACCTAAAAGCAATAAAAACAAAATACATGCAAAAACATAGAAAAACACTTCTACAAAAATACTAGAGCAATTCTACGGCCATAACTTAGACAAACAAAATTAATGCAAAAGAGTTTGCTCAAAAGTCAATTTTTATAATTAAGTTATAGTCAAAATATCAATTAAACCACTTTTTAGAAATTGTCTAAATTAATTTCGTCGAAACCTCAAATTAAGCATATATAAAGTTTCTACACATTATAAGCTTTCCAAAAATATAAATTTCATAAATTTTGGATAAAGGACTAAAAATTAATAACGAATCTAAAAACCAGGGACCTATCCGTGATGCGCAGGGGCTTAAACGTAACGAAAACGAAAAAGATCTTCGCGCTGGAGTCCTTGGTCGACGTGGCGTCTTCTGGTTGGTGCGGAGCCTCCGTTGACTGGTCTTGCGGGCGATGCGGGCGCGGACGGGTTGCGGGCAGACGCGGACGGGTGTGGCGCGGCCTTCGTGGGTAACTTGACGACATGGTGCCATCTGGTTGGCCGATACCTCTTCGCGCAGATCTTCTAATCTCCACCGTTGAACCACGATCCGACGACCTAGATCTAACGTACCAAAACGACCGACGTTTTCCGCCGGAAACATGCCGGAAGTTCTCCTCTACGGTGGCGCCATCGCCGCCGGCGAGCTAAAACGCAACGGAAAAGAAGGGGGGATGGGGGCTTGGTACCAGGAGATGCAGGGCGTCGCGGTGGAGCTGATGGCGTGGTCGATGAGGTCGCGAGCTTCCTTCTCCTCCTGGGATCGCTCGTCGATGTTCGGGGTGGCGGCGGCGAGCTCCTGTCGATGACGGATTACTCGATCTGCTGCGCGAGAAAATACGGCGAGGTGTCAGGGAGGTGCGCACGGTCGAGGCGAAGCGAAGGGGAGGGTTGCGAGGGGCAATGCGAGCGCGATCTCACCGGAAAACGGCGAGGTCGTCGACGGCAGTGGCGGCACGGCGGCGACTCGTGCGGGCAGCCTGGGGGCTCTCGTCTCGATTTGTTTGGGGCAAAAAGACGGCGGTGTCGTGGGGTTTATATAGGGGTCAAAACGCGTGCGATTGCGTGCGAAATAAGCCGGATTCGGTTAGGATTTGGTTAGGGTTTCGTCGGTGAGGACTCCGTGTTCGTCACGTTGAAAGGACGGGGATGACAGGTGGGTCCCGCACGTCAGCGAGAGGAGAGAGAGAGATGGGCTGGGACCGGGGTGGCCTGCTACGTGCTGCGCTGCGCGGGAGAAAGAAGATGGGCTCGGCCCAATTAGCTCGTTTCGCAATTTTTTCCAGAAACTGTTTTTCTTTTCTGTTTTTAAACAACTTCAAATAACTTTTGATTTATAAAACCAAATCCACTCAAACCAAATTCTAGACTTTTGTAAAAACATGCCCTACATGTTTAGCATGTATTGGGGATAAAATATTCCAAAGATTTTATTTAAAATTTTGAAATAGGTTTGAAAAGCATTTGCAGATAAAATGCAAATATTGTTTTTGAGACAATTTCTCTATATTTTTATAATTTGAAATCAATCACAAGGCAAACAATGATGCAATGACATGATGCATGATGCAGATGAAAAGTTTTAAATTTTTGTGAAAATTGGGATGTTACACAATGAGATTCTTGCTCAACAAAAGATGAGAGCTCCACACCAAGGCCTTGGGTACAACCCAAGGAACAACAACAAGAAGAATGCCAATCCTCCCAAGAAGGTGAACTTTGTGCAAGAAGGGCACAAGGAGGTTGACAAAGGCAAAAAGGTTGTGGTGGAAGGGAATGCCACGAGGGGCAATCCTAACCATCACTTTGCGGGAAAATCTAACCCATCCTATGTGCTATGTAAGAGCACGAAAGGGGATGTGTATGCTAAATTTATTGGTCCCCGCAATGCTTTTAGGTGGTACTCTATTTGGGTACCCAAGTCTCTTGTTGCTAACACCAAGGGACCCATTCCTCAATGGGTTCCTAAATCCAAGAATTAATTGTGTGTAGGGATATGCCTCCGGTGGCCCAAAATGGGTGTTTGATAGTGGATGCACTCATCATATGACCGGAGGAAAGGAGTTGCTTGATCAATTCATTGAAGATGTCAATCGCACCTCCTACATCACATTTGGGGATAATTCAAAGGGAAAGGTATTGGGGTATGGTAAGGTGGCAATCACGAAAGACATGTCTCTCGAGAATGTCATGCTTGTTGAATCCCTTGGTTACAACTTGCTTTCCATTAACAATCTTGCAAACATTGGTTATGATTCTTATTTTACTCGTCATAAGGTGATGGTCTTTAGGAGTGATAATCTCGAATTGGTCTTTGTTGGACATGTTGAGGGCGGCCTTTATGTGGCCGATTTCTCGCAAGAGAGCCCTCCTCTCTCAATGTGTCTAATGGCCAAGGTTGACAAGGGTTGGCTTTGGCATCGCCGGCTAGGCCATGTCAACATGAGAAATCTTAAACAACTCCTAAAAGATGATCATGTTATTGGACTAACCGATGTTGACTTTGAAAGAGATCGTGTGTGTAGTGCATGTATTGCCGGGAAGCAAAAGGGAAAGGCTCACCCCTCCAAGAGCATCGTCACCACCTATAGGCCTTTGGAGCTCCTTCACTTGGATCTCTTTGGGCCTTCCAACTATGACACTCTTGGCGGGAAGAAGTTTGGTCTTGTGATTGTGGATGACTACTCAAGGTACACTTGGGTATTCCTTCTCAAGTCCAAGGATGAGACCCAAAAATGCTTCATCGACTTTGCCAAACAAGCTCAACGCCAATATGATGAGAAGATCAAGGCTATTCGAACCGACAATGGTACCGAATTCAAGAACTACACCATGCAAGACTTTGTTGAGTGGGAAGGCATCAAGCACCAATTCTCTTCACCATACACTCCCCAACAAAATGGTGTTGTGGAGAGGAAGAACCGGACAATCATCGAGATGGCAAGAACTATGTTGAATGAATTCAAGTCACCCTACAACTTTTGGGGTGAAGCCGTTGCCACCGCGGTTCATGCAACGAACCGGCTCTTCCTCCACCCCTTCCACAACAAGACCGCCTACGAGCTTATCACCGGGAACAAGCCCAACCTCATGTACTTCAAAGTCTTTGGGTGCAAGTGCTTCGTCAAGAACAAGAGAGAGACTCGGTAAATTCGAATCTAGAAGCATTGATGGTATTTTTGTTGGATATGCATCGAATTCCCACGCCTATAGATTCTACAATAGTTCCACGGGAAAAATTGAAGAATCTTGTGACGTGGATTTCGATGAGAATAACGGCTCCCAAAAGGAGCAATTTGTTTCAAGTGATGTAGGTGATGGTGATCCTTCACAAGTCATAAAGGCAATGGGCATTGGTCATATCTTGCCCTATGAGGCTCATCAAGCTCAAGATCAAGCTAGTGATGGAGGAGGATCAAGCCCAAGCTTCATGGAAGGTGACTCAACTCAAGTGGAGCCTAGCTCAACTCAAGAAGAGTCAACCTCATCTCAAGACATACCACCACCCACACCACAAGTTGAACAAGCATCTCAAGAGGAGAATCATGTCCAAGAACAAGCACCAAGCCTTCAACCTCTTGACCTTTTTCAAGAAGAAGAACAAGTTGAACCTATCCCTCAAGATCAAGGTCAAGTGGATCCACAAGAACTAGAACGCCTAAAGGGCGAATTTGTTGATTACAAGGGCATTACACGAAGCATTAAAGCTACAAGAAAAGCAAGCGGGATGCAAGTCAACAAGATACTTGGAAGCATTTCAAAGGGAGTACTCACTCGTAGAAAGCTAAATCACTTAGCCAATTTTAGCAAGCATCACTCGTTTATCTCTCGTTTTGAACCTCTTAAGGTATGCGAGGCCTTGCAAGATCCGGATTGGATAATGGCTATGCAAGAAGAACTTGAGTGCTTCACCCGCAATGAAGTATGGTCTCTCGTGGAGAAGCCAAAGGATCATAGGATCAATGTCATTGGGACCAAGTGGGTGTTCAAGAACAAGCAAGACGAGAATGGAGTTGTCATTCGCAACAAGGCAAGGTTAGTGGCGCAAGGGTATGCTCAAATAGAAGGTATGGATTTTGATGACACCTTTGCGCCCGTGGCTCGCCTTGAAGCTATTCGTCTCTTACTTGCTTTTGCCTCTTTTCATGAATTCAAACTTTATCAAATGGATGTGAAGAGTGCATTTCTTAATGGTCCCTTGAAAGAGGAGGCATATGTTGCTCAACCCCCGGGTTTCGAGGACCCCAATTTCCCTAACCGTGTGTATAAACTCCATAAGGCGCTCTACGGTCTCAAGCAAGCTCCACGTGCTTGGTATGAGCACCTTAGGGATTTTTTACTCAAGGATGGGTTTGAGATTGGGAAAGTCGACTCCACCCTTTTCACTAAGCATTTCAAAGGGGGTGGCATCTTCATGCCAAATCTATGTTGATGATATCATTTCGGTGGTTCTTTGAACGCCATAACAAAGCTTTTTCCGAGTTGATGACTAGGAAATTTGAGATGTCCATGATGGAGAGTTGAAGTACTTCCTTGGTTTTAAAGTAAGACAACTTGAAGAAGGAATCTTCATTTCCCAAGAGCAATATGTGAAGGACATGCTCAAGAAGTTCAACATGGCCAATGCCTCAATTGCAAAGATGCCCATGGCTACCAATGGGCAACTAGGGGCATGCAAGAAGGAGAAGGACGTGGACATAAAGGTATACCGTTCTATGATTGGCTCTTTGCTTTATCTTTGTGCATCTAGACCGGATATTATGTTTAGTGTTGGAATGTGTGCTCGTTTTCAATCCGCTCCGAAGGAGAGCCACCTTGTGGCGGTCAAACGGATTTTAAGATATCTTGTTCACACTCCAAGTCTCGGGCTTGTGGTATCCAAAGGGGTCTAACTTTGTTCTCCATGGCTATTCGGATTCCGATTGGGCCGGTGACAAGGTAGACCGGAAGTCGACCTCCGGGGCTTGCCAATTTATTGGCCGGTCATTGGTGAGTTGGTCATCCAAGAAACAAAACTCCATCTCCCTATCCACCGCCGAAGCCGAATATATCGCCGCGGCATCTTGTTGCGCTCAATTGTTGTGGATGAGGCAAACCTTGCAAGACTATGGTGTGTCTCTTGGTCCGGTGCCTCTTCTATGTGACAATGAAAGCGCAATAAAGATCGCCCATAACCCCGTCCAACATTCCGAACCAAACACATTGACATTCGCCATCACTTCCTACGTGACCATGTCGCAAGTGGTAACATCTCCCTTACTTATGTGGGGACAAATGACCAATTGGCGGACATTTTCACTAAGCCTTTGGATGAAGCTCGGTTCGTAAAGTTGAGACGTGAACTTGGTATTCTTGATCCTAACAACTTGGATTGATTTACTTGCACTATTTCCTCTACTAGTCATGTTATCTTGTTTAGGTGTACCGCACATGTAGGGATAACATCTTACCATGTCTTGGCATGATGCATACCTATGTGTGCTATATCATAAAGATCTAATGTCAAAGACCCAAGCATGTCTTTGCGGTACCAATGACATTTGTGCTCTAACATAGGGGGAGAAATCCCGCGCCAACATGCCTCTCATATTTGGTTTTGTGACTCCTTGGCTCTTTTGTTTGTTTGGTCTTTGAAAATCTTATTCGAATCACACTTGTTTGAATCTTATGGTTTCATCTTCTAACAAGTGTGTGTAGAATGTTTTTTTTTAAAGAGGTCAAGTCCCAATTGCCTCCTCTCTTTTGAATTTGGTGTTATTTTGGTTCTTTGGAGGCTTTTAAGGACAAGTTAATCCATAGGCTAGTTCTACCTAAGCCAATCTTACCTCATAAGCCCTTTCAATTTCTGTACACATTTCATTGATCTTAAAATCCAACGGCTGGTTTTTCCCCTCCTTGAAACAGCCTACTTCTGCGCCAGCTTCAGGTGCCAGATCATCCGGCGTTTCTTCTGCCAGATGATCCAGCGCCTGGACCTGTGCAGCAAGGCAGCCGTGTTTCACTCAGGGGCTAGATCGTCCGGCGCTCCGCGCCGGACCGTCTGGTAACTGGGCTCGGTCAGCTCCGGTTCAGGCTGGTGCGTCCCCCAGGTGCCGGACCATCCGGCATATGGTTGCCAGATGATCCGGCGGCGTGCATCGGGGTGAAAGGCAAGGTCAACGCGGGGACGAGTTATTCTCTTCCCCACGTGCCCGACCTCCTCCTCCACAAACCACCGGCCACCATTGCCACCGCAGCCCGCCCCAGGGACTCCTCCACCGTCCCTCGCCGTTCTTCTCCGCCTCTGGTGCTCCCCACCTCCGATCTACTCCTCCACCGACCGGTTTTTCTCGGGATTGGGGGAATAGCTCCATTGGAGCACTTTCCTCGTCGCTCCGGTATCTTCAACGACGGGCATCGTAGGCCATCTCATTCCCAAGTTAGGGGGTGATGGCAAGGACGAAGAACGTCCCACGAAATCCTGCCATGGGGAACTTCCCTCTTCGCCGTGGTATGATTTTTTGGTCCGCCTTCTTCGTGTTCATCTTTTCCGTTGAAATCTTAGGGCAATATCTCATCGCATTGTCTAGCCCTAAGTAATTGTAGTATCTAGGATGTCTACTCCACTTGCTATCGCATGGATTGGTACAATGAAATTTGGTCCCCTTGTGTAAATTGAGAATTTATTCATCTAAACGCACAGTGGGCTCAAATGTTATTGTTATTCATGAACTCGTTGACCTCCTCCGGATGTGTGTACACTCACCTATGCTATCGTATCCTCTACTTTTGCAGCTCGTGGTTCGTCCGATGCTAGTGATGATCAAGCTAGGGTCCCAAAGAAAGCTTTTGATGGTGAAAGTGGAGATGTTGGTGCGGGTTCTAGCTTTGACGTCCCAAATGATAAAGCAAGTGATGATGAGATCATGGAATAAGAAGAGGAAGATTCTAGTTCTTCTGAGCCCTTGCCTCCAAAGCGTACCCCTCGCCCATCCAACCAAGGCACCACCTCCAAGTCCAAAACTGTTGTGGCTCGTGCAGGCTCTTCCTCCACCAAGAAGAGGCCCATGCCCAAGAAAGAGGGGATTATCCTTGTGAAGAAAATACCCAAGCATGTGAGAGGGTACACTCCTAACAATTGGTCTAAAGTGTCAAAACTTGGCTATCTTGAAGAAAGAAGGGATGTTGATCACTATGCTCGCAAGGCCGATGCTCCGGATTCAAGGTTCCACTCTCGTTTCCATCAAGATATCTATGAGAGCATCCTTTTGAAGAGATCGTCTCCTCTTGTCACGCAAAGGTTTGTGAACTTGCCACACCTTGTGAAACATCGCGCCAAAGTGGAGTCCCTTTTGACCATGATTGAGGGTTTGGGCCTCTACAACTTTGTGGGATTCCGTTACAAATGGTGTGAGGAAGTGCTCATGCAATTCTATGCCTCTTGTGAGTTTCGGAAGGATGGTCCAAGGATGGTTGAATGGATGACCAATGGGAAGAGGTACCATTTCACTCTTGCAGAGTTTGCCACTCTCTTTGCTCTCCCTCACGGGAATGATCTCTACCGCATTCATGCAGCTTCTACCACCGGTAACTCCATGCACTACTCAGCTCTTCATGATCTCCATGTCAACCCCAATGCCACTCTTAAGCTCCATGAGCAAGTAGCTCAATCCTATCTCTTCAAGGAACCCTTTCCTTTCATGTTTAGAGTGATCTCTCGCACTCTTGTGCCCAAGAGTGGCGACTTCGGAATTGTGAGGAACTTTGCTATTGATCTCATGGTGTTCTTGCACAAGAATCCCATACTTGTTTTGATGTGGCTGATTTCATCTACTACGAGATACAGCTTGCCTCTTGCACTCAAGGTGAAAAATATTTTCCATATGCTCCGCTTATTCAATGCATGATTGACCATGTGACCAAGGAGAACTTTCACAAGGAGGTTGCTCATGTTGCTTGGACTCCAGAGTTGCGGGGGTGTCTAAACCCTCTCAGGTGCGTCTCACCAAAAGGTCCAAGTTACTCGCTTAAATGAAGGGGCTACACCTTCAAGGTTTGAAAAGCTCATGGCTTCGGGTCTCCGCTCTCTTTTTGGCATGTGCAAGGCCAATCGTTATGATATTTATGAGTTGAAGAATGAGAGTGTAGGGCAAAGAACAACAAGCTCAAGGGACTACTCCGTGAGAAAGGAGTTGAAGTTAGTGATGATGAGCCTCCTATTCCTTCCGCCTCCACCACGCATGATTTTCCCTTTGAAGGCTATGAAGATTTCTTCCCGGAAGATGACGGCGTCCACGAGTGATCTTTGGGCTGGTCGTGTAGTCTCTTTTCCCTTTTTGGTACTTGTTGCCAAAGGGGGAGAAGTAGTATATTAGGTTGCTAGCGGGCTCTTATGGGTGTTTGCATGCCTCGGTTTTTTACTTTGATTCTTATGGGCATGTGAAAACTTTCCTCTATTATGTGTGAGACTTTGTTCTATTTGCTATTTGGATCTTATTGTATGGATATAAGAACTCTATATATGCTATGTGTGATTTATTGTCTATCTCATGTTCATATCCTTTTATGTATATGCATTGATATGTATGCTTATTTGGTCATTGCATCGTTCTATGATTTAGGGGGAGTTTTTCCCATGGTTAACCTCGAATATGTGCACCTTGTGTATTATACAAGATTTGTCTTATGCACACATTTAGGGGGAGCCCTTCTAGATCATAGATATGATGATCTTGTGGTCATATCGCATATATTTCTTTTGTTTTAATCTTATTGTCACCAACTACCAAAAGGGGGAGATTGAAAGGGCATTTATGCCCTTAATCATATTTTGGTGGTTGTTGATAATAAGATTAAAGGGAACTAATCTTTTGCCAAGTATTTCTACAGGTTTTAGTTCCCCCAATCTGAGTGTCGAGGATCATTGACCGCAAAAAGGAAAAGGACTCTCCAAGTGGTGAAAACGAAGAGTAGCGATAGCCTTTTTCGTTTTCTTGAGTATAGGGATCCCGCATTATCAAGAGGGGATCATCTGGTGGTATGACACGGTGTCTTAATCTCCATCACCATTCCTTGTTTTATTTCATCCTGTTTCGAGTTCGTTTGGACACATTTCGAAGAGGTAAAAGTTTCTGCACATAGCCGCCGGATCGTCTGGCATTCTGCGTGCCGGATGATCCGGCGCCAGAGATGCTGCGCCTGTGATCGGCTGATAGGTGCCGGATGCATCCGGCACCCATCTGGCAGCTCTCAGGTTTGCCTGCGCGTGGTCGTCGGTCGACCGGCGTTTTGCGCCGGATGATCCGGCGGCGGTCTCCACGGCGCACAGGCGCCGGATGGGTGTCGGATCATTCCGGTAACCATCTGGCAGCTCTCTGTTTTGGTCGCGCGTGTTCGCCGGTCGACCGGCGCTTTTGCGCCGGATCCGGCGCCCGTAGCCGTGCAGTGCTTTTTCCTCTGCGTTCTGTGAGAAGCAGTGTCGCGGACCATCCGGCGTTTAAAATGCCAGATGATCCGGCGACCTCGTTTTCTGCCCAAACGGCTATTTCCCAGCCACACATATATAAGGCCTTACCCCTTTGGGTGAGGTCAATCATTCATTCTAAGCTTCAGATCTGAAATCCCCATTGCTCTCACACTCTCTCCCGACCACCAATTGTTCCATCCAAGAGAGATTCGTGAGACCCCTTGAAGGAGAAGCTAACCCTTGCCAAGATTCAAGCTTCTCCTCTCTTTGACCAATCGATTTCGAGATTTGAGCACCGTGTCAAGCTTGCCCTTTGATCTTGTTACTCTTGGAGCTTGTTGGGAGCTCCTAGGCAGAAGTTGTCGCCCGGAAGCTTCCGGATTGTGGATTTGTGCTTCGGGAAGTTTGTAAAGGTTCGGAGGTCGCCTCAAGACCTACCAATAGTGGATTGAGCTCTTTTCTTCGTGGAAGAGGCTCAAGGAGAAGAAGGTGAGCCTTCGTGGCGTACGGGTGTCCTTCGTGGTATCCCGCACCTCTCCAACGTGAAGTACTTTCCTCCCAAGGGAAAGGAACATGGGTTACATCTTCGTCTCCGCGTACCTCGGTTATTTCTATCCGAGCTCTTTCACTTTTGTATTTACTTTTGTGATAGCCTTCGTGCTTAAAGTATTGTATCGCATCATATAGGTTGTTTCACCTAGTTGTTAGGCACACCTTATTTATCCGCATAGCCTAAAACTTGTGAAAAGAAAAAGAAAATTTGTAGAACCCTATTCACCCCCCTCTCGGTTACCATCTATATCCTTTCAAAGAGGGTGAATTTGTACATTGGGTCATCCGCTAAACTATAATGATGGATTCATTTGAACTTAGTCTCCATGATTTTTAAATACTATAGAGTTTAACTTTGAGTAATGAAGAAAAATTCCTTTTAGACGGTTCATGTTTAAGTATCATGAAAGACCCACCAAATAAAAATTAAGGTCAACATTTGAATTATATTAAATTATTTTGTTGATAATTGTGATCCGAGAGAGCCATAAATTGTTGCTCATTTCACATCTTCACATACACATATTTTAAAGTGGTCCATTGCATCCAATTTTTTCCGTGGGCGTAATCTTTGAGTTCTCGCGCCAATTGCGAGTCTTGTTATTTTAATGGGTCCATACTGTGTGCAGGTATCAGTTCTTGGTGTTTATATTTTTCTCTATGGATAATTTTACTTGGTTATTAATAGTAGTTGTGTTGCATAAAGCTGTTTCTCTGAATATGAAGTCCTTAAAAACTGTCCTTATCTATTATGTAGCTTGGACTTCTCACACGATTACCCGTGGCGATGGAGCTTGGTCTGGAAAAAGGTTTTCGAGCATCATTGAGTGACTTAATCCTAATGCAACTACAAGATCGGAAATTCGCATTGGCACCCGGGAGCATATGCTCCCGGGAGCCAAAACGGCGCTCTAACTACAAGATGCTTTAGTCTTTTCACATTCTCTCATGGAACAAAAGCACGCTATCATGGACACTCTATTTGTTTTAGATGATTCTTACAACTTAGATGATTCTCCCTGACATGACCGTAACTAAAGAATAATAAATATATTTGGTTGTGCCATACCAAAACTTTGGAGTGGCAGCTCAACACTTCGACTGAGAAAAGCCGTGGGAGGTCCGGTCGCTGCTGCGCTTGGCCAACCAGCTGGACGCCGAATCGTCGCACGTAGGCTTCCTGTGTGAGCTTGCGGTCAACAAATAAGAAAATGCGATTGGTTGCTGTGGAGTTTAATTTTTTTTCTTGAGTAGAAGGTATGAATAAGTATGTGCATTTTGGTAGATGAACAAAGTCTACCAGCTTTAACATAGCTTCAGTGAAAGTAAAAAATAAATTAAGTGGTTCAATCATGAAGCTGAGTTGTGAATTTTATCTTGTAGTATATTCGGTTACCAATGTTTGTTAACCATCACAATGAGCTAGCTTGGAGTTCACTACAATCTACTAAGATCTTGCGATAGGGATTTTTAGCCACATAAAAGGCCCTTCTATCACGAAAATAGGGTGTAGGAAAAAACACTTTTTTTCTAGTGTTAGCACTTCTCCACGGGGTTCACTGGGGCCACCAAGCTAATTAACATGAGCGTAAAATGTTGAGAACCAAATGGTAAATACTACTCCCTCCGGTCCATAAAATCTGTCGTGAGAATACAATTGTCAGCAGTACAAATCCTAGGCGTAACTTCCGATAGTTTATTCGGACCAGAGGGAGTAGTTGAACCTTAAGCGGTAGTTCATCAAGATATGTATCATCTCTAGGGGTTGATTCTAATGGACTTCTAAGCGGGTAGACTAGTTCAACATTATTCTGGTAAAGTACCTCAGAAGATTTTTGGATCGTCCTTTCAAAGGAAGCCATCCTAGATTTAGCTGCACTCTGAAAATACTCCCTCCATTTCATAATATACGATATTTTAGGTATTTTTCACATTCAGATGTATTATACACATGTATCTAGACACGTTTTATTATATATGTCCACTCATTTTAGTTCGAATCTACACATGTGAAACACCTAAAACATCTTATATTGTGGAATAGAGGGATTAATTGGTATGTACATTTTTTACAACAATAAACCATGCAAGCATCATGAATTCTGTGCACTAAGGATCAGATAGTTACATAGAGCCGACAATAAACAAATGAGGTTCTTTATAAAACATGTAAATGTTGGCATATAATGGTTCTCTTGTGACTGTGATCGATGTGGTTGCTAATGTGCCATAAAGTTAGGATCTTCCGCTTTCCATTTCCATGCATGACAGACAATGGGGATTGAGGTGTACCGTGCTGGAGTTGATCTTTCACCACTTGGCAAGGACAAAATGACACGCGCATGCATGATTGTAGCATGTACGTGGTTCGAACCACGTCCATTCGATGGCGATGAGGCCACTAAAAACAGTCCGACAACCCATTTTTGCCGGGCTGGTGGGATTTGTGTGGCGATTTTCATCTATTCCATGTAGCGATTTCTCATGGAGGCTTAGGTTCGTCGGTGGTCTTGGGTGTGTTGTGGAGAAATTTTGACAGAAGAGACCATATCGACGAACGAAATGTCAAAAATGACCACCGGCAAAAATATTTGTCAAAAAGGACCACTTCAGGCGTGGCGGCAGGCGCTCCAGGCGACACGTGGCGCCTGCCGAGAAGAGGCCGCCAGAAGCGGTGGCGGCACGTTCCTTCGAAACGGAATCAAGGCGCACTGGAACGGGATTTCTGACAGACGGGTCCCAGCCGCCATGGCCTGTGGCGGCACGTCTAGCTGGCGCGGAGGCCGCCTGGGCCGGTGGCGGCCTTTGGCCATGCTGCCGACAGCTCCATGCATGCCTTTGGCCATACTGATTTGATCCTTTTTAAATAGTACTAGCACTGATGTGAAGGTGTGGCTTTTCTGCCTCCAAAGCTAACGCCTGCCTCTCGTTTGGTTCTTTAAATAGCGTCGCCATGGAGCTCTTTCCGTCACTGCATTCACTCGCGCTGTGCTCTCTCTTTCCTCTCTTTCTCGTCTGTGCTATCTCCAAAAGACTCCTCTGTGTCATCTCCAAACCACTAAGCACATAGAGGGTAAATTACAAAGTATGTCTCAGTCATTGATTAATCATCTTCTCGCGCGGACTGAAGCTAGAAGTTGAACATCAAGGTACGAGCTATGCACTGCTCCTCGGTCTCTTTTACTCAGTGCTTGCGCTCCTCGTCCGTTTCCCGCGCGTGCATGGAAATCAGTGCGCGTCTCGTCGCCTGGTGCATGCAAAATCGCATCAGTGCTAGTACTATTTAAAAAGGATCGAATCAGTATGGCCAAAGGCATGCATGGAGCTGTCGGCAGCATGGCCAAAGGACGCCACCGGCCCAGGCGGCCTCCGCACCAGCTAGACGTGCCGCCACAGGCCATGGCGGCTGGGACCCGTCTGTTAGAAATCCTGTTCCAGTGCGCCTTGATTCCTTTTCGAAGGAACGTGCCGCCCGCCTCTGGCGGCCTCTTCTGTCGCCTTCGTCCGTGGCGGCAGGCGCCACGTGTCGCCTGGAGCGTCTGCCGCCACGACTGAAGTGGTCCTTTTTGACAAATATTTTTGCAGGTGGTCCTTTTTGACATTTCGTTTGTTGATTTGGTCTGTTCTGTCAAAATTTCGTGTTGGGGAGGGTGCAAATCCTTCGGTGTTTTTCGTTTTTTTTCTTTGATATGGTTTCTAAGAGGTTTTTTCCTTACCACCTTATATTTGTCCGGTCGCGTGGCTTTACTTATAAAGCGGGATGAAGGACTGCTACATGAAGCCGATAATAAGCAAATAAGGTTCTTTATAAAACACTAGCAAATATGCCCGTGCGTTGCTACAGCAATGTTTTTTTTGAAAATCGTTGCCACAATCCAAATTGACCTAAAAAAATTTAAATCGCGTAAAATAATATGACTTTTTTACCCAGATGAGTGTCAAGTTGAGACGGCCATAAAATAGCTCGACTGGTAAAATTTATATGTTCATACATTCTTATCTTTGTGATAATTTCATATTAATTTATCTGATACGACCTGTTGTATACATTGATGATAGATATACTAACTTCCTTCTCTATTTTAGCTTTTTTGTTTGTTATGGCTGCATGTTTACATATTTTTGCCTATCTTGTGTGCATTTTCTTGTCTTCTTTGCTGACCCTAAATCTGCATATTTTTTTCTCCCTAGTGTACATTTCTTATACAAATGAGTTGAATCCTGTCCGTCGAGGTGCAGAAGCTATAGCAAGCCGGCTGGTTGATCGATCAGGCGACATGCACGTCATGGCTAGCTTGGCTATTACTACTTTCGTTAGCTTGCTAGGACTTGCTTCTCCCGAAACACCAACCACTGATCCTGTACGACCCAGCAATTCCTACGAGCTCGGAGATCGAACACCACAACCACGGTTGGCTTCGTGTCTATGTCTGTCCACAATTCGATATCATCTAGTCCAATCAGCCAGCTGAAGTTGAGCATCTCCCAGATGAGCTCAGGGTTGAACAGCAGCATATTCTCCAGCGAGCAGCCGGCGTCGGCCACCGAGAGCGCCCCTTGGGCAACCCATACAACGACGTTTGGGCGGGGGGCATTTGTTGACATCTAGGCGTACTCGACGGTGGCACGCTGGCTGCTCTGCTTGCTCTCCTTGTCGCGCTGGATACTGATGGACTGAATCTTAGGGTCCACGGTGTCGCGGAGGTGCCAGAGGATGTCGGGGCAGCCGTCGTCGCGGGTGTAAGTCAGGATGGCATCGGGGTAAACACGGCGGAGCAGGGTAGCAGATCATCTCGTGTACGCACAACCGCGCGTCCCTGGGTCCTCTCAATCGTTCTGCCAGGGTCCGTTTCAACACCTAGCTCTAGCTTTTCAATCTCGTCGACTTTACTTATGTCCGAAGTGATCGTCACCATTGTTCTCGCTTGATCGAGTTTGGAGCGCTCGATGTGGATACTAAGGACTGATCGATCGATTTGATGCGGCGCAACAGATCGCTCCCGTATTTAAAGGATCGGAGAAGGAACAACCGTGATACTCGGGTCTGATCAGGATACTCGGCCGGTTTGGATTGGTCTCGTACCTGATAGGGCCACGATCTCTCTTGCCATACGAAACGAAAACCACGGAAACTCCACACAGGAAAGAAAGGGCGACCGACGTAGGAAACAAAGGGAAAATACCGAACCGTTTTTCTGACTTACCGGTGGCGTAGGTGGGTAATTATTTAAAACTTTACGGGTAATTTGTGTGACCTACCAAACCAAACGGCGGAAGTCTTAGCGCTTTTATTATTAGATATAGATGTACATGTTGGTACATGACGAGAGACACATCTTAAAGTAGGCTGAATAACACTACAATATGAAATATGTCAGATCTCAAAGATAGAAGGTGGCATTGTTTTAAATCATGTGCCATCGAGTATGTGGGCATTTCAACAACAACACTACAATACAGATCTTGCGATGCATAGTAATTTTTTTGGGACAATCCGGGTAGAGGACAGCGCAATCACTATACCGATAAGCACCAAAACCGCCTTTTGAACAAACTCGTCGTCGAAGGCTCAAGAACTCACGATATCAGTGATTATACTAGTTGAAATCGGCGCGGCGACACGCCGCGCCCTTCATGAGAAATTTTATATAAGATATGTTCTGCTGTTGTAGTGGCATTATATATAGCGTAAGTAGGTTTTGAAGAATGTTAGTATAGGTGTTAGCTCAATCTCGGATGGTTGGATGTAGCAATACATATATGTATACATATGAATACATGTACTTAATTTGACAGATGTTATATAAGTTGGCGGGTATCTGTTCACAGATATGGCTAGATAATATGATTAGACAGCTGCATGTATTCCATGTATTCCATTTACAAAACACTGGAAAGGGAAAACATGCTGCTGATCTGGTTGACATAAAGCGTAGACGGTTGTCGTAGGGGCAGTGGCTTGATCAATGTGGTAGCCATATCGTCATCACAAAAATCAACTTAAAGAACCTATACTTGGGTAACATAGTTTTTTGGCCTGAAATAGGTTGTAATGAGGCATATTAGATGATATTCAGAGTTTATGTAAAAGATGAGTTTATGATACTAAAAATATGCATTGCATTTGTAGACATTGTCGTTGTTCGTCAATCCAAGGACATTTATGAGCCAAGAGTCTCATCTGTGGCGCTTTCATGGTCGGCCGCCGACATTAATGCAGCTACAGAGTTGGAAACCACAGTGGGAATGAAAGGGATAAAACTGCAGCGATAATTTCAGTAGAGGTGGTTTGGCTGGTGATGCGGCTGTTGGTGTTGGCGCACCTGTTGGTGACGGCGCTTCCGTCTGCAAGATCGTAGTCTGGTGCGGCATCATTGTCGGCGGTGATGTCAGTGTTGCCGGATACTTCTTCGTCGATGTGCTCGAGAGGTGCGACTGCAATCTGCATTGTTGTTGTCAGTGCCATCAGTTGCATCGTCTTCCTCGTTGTCATCAAGAACGATGACTGCTTCAGGAGCGAAAAGCATAAGCGAGTCGATGCTTTGACCTGGAGGCGCTTCGACAGCTATTGGAACTGGCATATCAGGAGGGAAACACCTGAGCTCTTGCGCCACTCTCTCATGATTGTATATGGTGATTGTCACAACATGGCGACCCATGGTTCTGGCTAAGGATGAGAGTGTGAAGAGGAAGCGGAGTAAGCGATGGCTGTGAGGGGAAACAAAGTGAAGGAGAATCTGTGATCATTCTTTAAACATGAAAAATTCTAACAAAGCAAGTGATGTAACATGCATACAAAAAAAACGACATGATGAGAGTGTAAGAGAAGAATTAAGGGAAAGATGATGTTAGACTAACAACCTATATACACAAAAGATATGACTAATACCGTCCTATGCTGCACCCAAAGTTAAGTCCATAAACATGAGACTCTGCGGCTGAAAGTGATTAACCAATATTATAATATGCTCAAAGGAGAAAGGACACTCACAAGAAGTGAACCAACATGACAACATGCTCAACGGAGAAGGGGCGCTCACCAGGATATCAGTCCACAATTCAAGAGTAATTCCACTCTTAACTTAAATGAACAAACTCAGTCTGTAGCAATGCAGAGAAAGTATCTGATTCTATAAATAAAAATGGAAATTCAGTTAAGAGTAAATTTAGAGTACACACTGAAGGACTGTACTGAAAGAAGCTGTAGAGATAGAGAGTAACTCAAAAGTAACCAACATCACAAAGTCGTTGAATTACCTTATGTTCAAGCTGACCATAAATCTTGCGCCCCAGGATACAGGTTTTCCTTCTAAAAAAGAGAAGGATTCAATTTTCTCTATTAGCTGGCGGCTAAAGAACATGTAATACCCGTCACTCTACTGGATTGGAAGAGCAACGACACACACTTGCGAAAGGGATAGAGATCTCGTAGCGGCCATAAAGCGGAGATTTGGGAATTGTAATAGAAGACATGCACTTAGATATGACTACAAACTATTCATGCATCGTGAAAGACAAAGTGCTTTTCATGCTTCAACTCTAAGAAGATGACATGGAAGATGGATTCGTGGGAGGTTACGTGTGCGCGACGTGACACCAGATTCAGATATGACACGCCTGAACTACAAATGACAGCGTGAATCAAACCATTGCATGAACCGCTGACCAAAGGGGTCATATCTACATGTAAGCTATGTAAGTAAATAGCAACAACCATCCCAAAAAGCCTATTGGCACATTCTAACACGACATTTTTACTTGATGATCTTCAATTTCCCAAGAAACCTAAAAGATGACATGATGCATTCTTCATTGACTTGATATGACAGCTACAGATGAAATACATCATGTGTGCTACAATAAAATTTGAACATTCCTGATTATACAAAAGTGAGAAGTAATACATGCAGGCCACAATTAAAACAAAATATAGTGCACAGTCCAAACTGAAAACTACACTACCCAAACCTGAAACACAGTAGAAAATGCAGATATAATTCACAGCTTCAGCTTTCATAAGCTCCAAATAGAAGGATCAAAGTTAATATTAATTCCGTAGCAGAAAGCCCTTCAATATCCAGGAAGTTTGATCCACTGAAATCATTGCAATAATCCAATTAACTGCATATGACACAATGTACATGATACCTGCAACAAGTTTGAGAGAAGAATGAAGCTGTCAAATATAAATGGAAATTTGGATCAACGATAGTACAATAACATATAGAATTGAATCTTTTTTCTAAACATGCTCCTTCTCTTATTACGTCCTTGTTTTAGAAATGCAAGTAATTTCAAATTATTTTTAATACTTAAAAATGAAAAGCCGATGGCAGCATCAGTTAATCAATCACATGAGCCTATCAATCAAGTGTGGATCTATCTAAGCCCTGTCTCTTTTCAGCTATTACATTATCATATATGTGCAAGCCAACTGATATATGCATATACATAATTTTTATTGCGCTAGTGCTTCAACATAGAAACCTTTGTTTGTCTTGTTCAGTTCAGTAGTAGGTTTAAATTGCAGATAATTTAGATAATGCTGAAATTATTTATATGGTATTCACATATAATCTAGTTGAGTTGACCCATAGAGCTAAAGCAAAAAAAGCAAAAATAATCTAGTTATTCAGTAGCAGGAGGGTGAATCAAAAATAATCTAGTTATTCACATATAATCAGTAGCAGGAGGGTGAAGGAATTTTTTCTATGTTATTCACAAATAATCTAGTTGAGTTGATCAGATAGTAGTAGAATGCATTGTGTTTAAAAAAGCAAAAAAAAAAAAAAAAAACAGGAAAACCAGAGATACTTGTGGCACGTAGCCTACATGAATATTAAATCAGTCGTAGAACTGGAAATAAAAACAATGGCTTAAACATTCGCAGTAGTACATAGGTATCATATTGCCTCTTTACCTCTTTATATCTAAAGTTAATGAGATAACATATTATTGTTCAGCACCCTTAGACAACTTCAAACAATTTCATTCATAACAGAGTGAATTTAAATCTTGCCATCACCTTGCATTGCTGTAACAAAGAAGATTCGACTGTTGTCAGGCTTATTAAAAAATCTGCAGAATCCAAATATTTCTCCCTAGAAAAGTACCAATTAGAAGTTGGCCTGAACCAAAGAAAATAAGTCAATGTAAATTGTCAAAAGTAATCACCCACTGCTTCTCTTGCAGGTTATGTAGGGAAGATAAGCAGAAGTTAAGGAAGAAGAAAAAGATATGCTGGCTAATAATATAAGCTGACAATTTGCACATAATGCGTCTACTGATTCAAAACGTCTACTGATTCAAACAACCACAGAAGACACTATTAATTCTTGAAACTACAAATGCACAACCTAATAGACTAATACATCTACAGTATCAGAGAGAGGGAAAACTGCAGTGGGGGAGGATAATCTCGGCGACAACCTGCTGTACTTGAAAATTAGGGAGAGCAGACTGGAGATCCTTGTCAGTTCCTACATGCACAATACCAAGAAACATTATGAATAGACCAATCGTGAGAAAGAAAAGCAAGAGAGATGGAGGAGATAAGAAGAAGCTCGACAGGTCAATAAAGCACCCACGCGAGAGCAGTACTGCGGCAAGCCACTGTCTTCGCGGGCGAACTGCTCGTTGGCGAAACAGCAGCTGTGGATACCTGCTGCGCTCTAGCAGATTAGGCCTCTAAATTGGAAACCCTAAGTGCTGCTATTTCGTACGGTAGAGAAAGGAAAAAATAATTGACCGAGGTGAGGCGGCATTTGATGAGGAGAGTTTCGAGGCAGGCGAGCCCGCCTTCGGCGATGGCCAACAGTAGCGCTAAAAACGCCACGCGTCCAAGAAACCGCCGATATCGCGCGCGCGCACCCGTTTCGGCGTCTCTAGCAGCCGCGCTAAAACTCCGCGCGGTAAAAAGGGGTCAGCGCGCTGGCCCAAACGGTACTCGTTGCGCTGAATTTGGGGCGGCCGCTCCAGCGCGCGGTGCAAAAGCAAATTGCGCGCGAGAGAGCAACCACCACCCGGAAAATTCCCCGCTGCTCCCGCCGTCGCCCTGCCTTCGCCTAGCGCGCGGTGCCGCCGGCGGAATTCCGGCGATGGAAGGCCAATCGAGCGTTCCTCCGACCCCTCCCTACGTCCGCGACCCCTCTCCCGTCGGCGCCGCCGCAAACCCTAGCGCGAGCGTGACCACCTCCGCCGCCGGCGCCGCACCAAATCCCGACATGGGGCTCGCGCGCGGCCTTTTCACGGCGCCACGGACGAACTCCGTCGGAGCCGTCGCGCAGGCGCCCGGTGCGAAGCGGCGGAACGTCCTCCCCAAGCGCCCGATTGCGGCGGCGACGACGGCGGCGGCAGCCAACAAGAAGGTGAAGAAGGTGGGCGCCACTGTGGCGCCAGCCAACAAGAGGAAGCCGACGCCAGCACCAGTGCCGCCCCCGCATCCGCCACCCGTAGCGCCTGCACCCGCGCCAGAGCGGCCACAAGATTTTGCGCCGGAGGAGGATGCAAATAGGGTGTTTGAAGAAATACCCACAAGGTACTTTTCTCTATCTTGCTTCACAATTCGCTTATGATTCGTCCCCTTGCTTGACTATCTTCAACTTATTTGTAGTTTGAATGATGACGCATATTTCTCAACAATGGGAGTTGGCTCCAACACTTCACATTGGTCCCAAACCAATGAACTACATGACGACGATCATGAATTTGAAGAAGAAGTGGATGAGGAAGGAGAGGGTTTGGTTGGTCCTCCGAAAGGAAAGTCGGTCAACTACACCGTGCAAGATGACATTTTGCTATGCGAAACATACCTAAATGTGTCTTTGGATGCCGCCGTCGCAACGGCCCAAACATTCAACGCATATTGGGATAGGATGAAGCAGTACTATGACACGCACAATAAGAGTGGAATTGAGCGAAGCAATAGATCACTTCGCTCCCGGTGGTCATTGATAAACACCGATTGTCAAAAGTGGGCGGGGGCAATGGTGGCGGTTGATGCCCTAAACCCAAGTGGAACAAATGAAATAGATAGGGTAAGTGAATCATTTGTGTACCCATATCATTGCTCCTTTGCTACTTGATACGTCTCTAACGTATCTATAATTTCTGATGTTCCATGCTTATATTATACCAATTGCTACATGTTTTATATACACTTCATATCACTTTTATGCATTTTCTGGGACTAACCTATTAACAAGATGCCACAGTGCCAGTTCCCTGTTTTCTGCTGTTTTTGGTTTCAGAAAAGTACTTCTGCGAATATTCTCGGAATTGCACGAAACAAAAGGCCACGTCCCTATTTTTCCAACACGTACACGGAGTCCGAAGGAGAGACGAAGAGGAGCCAGGAGCCAGCCAAACACATGGCGGCGCGGTGGGCCCCCTGCCGCGCCTATGGGTTGGGCCCCTCGGGCTCCACCGACGTCGCCCCTTCGCCTATATATTGCCTCAGACGCGAAAACCCTAAAACACGAAGCCATATTCCACGAAGAGTTCCGCAGCGCCGCCGCCATCGACGACAAGTTTCGGGGGACAGAATCTCTGTTCCGGCACGCGCCGGGACGGGGAATTGCCCCCGGAGTCATCTCCATCGACACCACCGCCATCTTCATCGCCGCTGCTGACTCCCATGATGAGGAGGGAGTAGTTCTCCCCCGAGGCTGAGGGCTCTACCGGTAGCTATGTGGTTCATCTCTCTCTCCATGGTGTGATCTTTATGTGATCTGTGTATTGCTAGTATCGCTGAATACATTAATAATGTTTATGCTACTCAAGTGATTTTGTCTAGTTTCTGGAGTCATTGTGGGTACTTGTGTGACTCTATGAATAATTTAGACATTTATCATGGCTTATTCTTGGGAATTGTGGTGTTTGTTTACTCAGACTTTGAGGTGTGCTCTTGCAGCCCTACGCATAGTACTCTTGCTTCATCAAGAAGGAGAATAATCCCGAGCAGTATTTACTTGTGTTCAGTTGTGCTAATCTAGTTGAATATGTAGATGTTACTCTTTATCTATTATGCACTCTATAGGTTACTTTAATATGAACTCCGGTACTCTCCACGGTGTAAAGGTGACAGTGTGTGCACCGTGTGTGATTCCTTTATGACGTTGTGGCGCTTGTTTACTCCGGCTTGAGGTGTGCTTTTGTAGCCCTACACAATGAATGGTGTTTGTTATCCAACAAGAGAGTGTTTAAGAGTAGCTTTTACTTATTCAGTTATGAGATCATTGTTGAGAGTGTCCACTAGTGAAAGTATGATCCCTAGGCCTTGTTTCTAAGCATTGAAACACCGTTTACAACAAGTTCTGCTACATGTTTGCTTGCTGCCATCTTTATTTCAGATTGCAGTTACTACTTATAATCATCCATATCACTTGTATTTCACTATCTCTTCGCCGAACTAGTGCACCTATACATCTGACAAGTGTATTGGGTGTGTTGGGGACACAAGAGACTTCTTGTATCTTAATTGCAGGGTTGCTTGAGAGGAATATCTTTGACCTCTACCTCCCTGAGTTCGATAAACCTTGGGTGATTCACTTAAGGGAAACTTGCTGCTGTTCTACAAACCTCTGCTCTTGGAGGCCCAACACTGTCTACAAGAATAGAACGCGTAGACATCAAGCTATTTTCTGGCGCCGTTGCCGGGGAGGTAAGGTAAAAGGTATTCACATCCTCTGGCTACAAAGCTATTTTCTAGTATTGTTGCTAGTGTGTGAGTGCTCGAAGTTATTTCCTTTAGATTCTGCAATTATATCTTTTTGTTTCTTGTTTTTATTTTCACTAGTTAGGCTTAATGGAAAACAACAAAAAAATTAGAGATCTTTATGAACTTTATATTGAATTAGGACATGATGCTTTTGAAGAGAAAATTAAAAAACCTATGGATTGTTTGCATGATGGTAGCAATGTATTACTATAAATCTTTGAACACCATTATTGCTAATGCTATGCAAAGTCTAAGCTTGGGGAAGCTGGTTTTGATGAATATGATATTTTTAGTCCCCCAAGTTTTGAGGAGAAAATTTTCTTTGATGATACTTTGCCTCCAATTTATGATGATTATAATGATAGTGGTATTTTGGTGCCACCTACTATGGAGGATAAAGTTTATTATGATTATACTATGCCTGCAATTTATGATGAATACAATGATGGTTGTGATAGTTTTACTCTCACTATTACTAATAAAATTGATTATGCTTATGTGGAGAGTAATGATACTTTTATGCATGTGGATCATGATAAGAATGCTTTATGTGATAGCTATATTGTTGAGTTTATTCATGATGCACTGAAAATTATTTTGAGAGAGGAAAGTATGGTTATAGAAATCTTCATGTTACTAAATTTCTTCTCTTTATGATGAAGTTTTGAGCTTTCTCTTGATTTGCTTTTATTTGCTGGGTACTTTAAGACCTACTGGTCCTTATGAGAGAGGGAGACACGATTTCATATATCACAATAATATTAAGTCTCTCTCTTTATGTTGAAATTTTTGAAGTTACACTTGTTTTGCATTTCTATGCTAGTCACTTTGTTCTTCATTGACTTGTTTTCTTACAAGACTCCTATGCATAGAAAGAGTGTTAGATTTAAACATGTTTTATATATGCTTCTTGATGCTCTCTTTTATGTTTCAACTCTCATCTTTATGTGGGCATCATAAAAATCACTATGCCTAGCTAAAAGGCTTTAAAGAAAAGCGCTTATGGGAGACAACCCATCGTTTTTATTTGCTTTTTTTTTTTCTTTGAGTCAAGGAGTTTTGTCACTTCTGTAGCAACTCCTTTGTATCTTTATTTTATCGCATTGTTGTGCCAAGTAAAGTTCTATATTGAAAGTTGATGCAAGATTTGGATTTCTGCGCAGTAACAGATTTTTAGCTGTCACGAATTTGAGCTTTTCTCCCTGTAGAAAATTCGAAAAATTCTGAAAAAATCACGCATCTTCCTGAGATATGTACGCAACTTTCATTATGGCCAGATCCATCTGAGCAACTTAAGTGCCTCGAAAAAATTCGTCTTCACAGACTGTTCTGTTTTTGACAGATTCTGCCTTTTGTTTTGCATTCGCTCTTTTACGTGTTTGTGTGGATTTCTTTGCTCCACAAAGCATTGGTGGCTGTAGCTAATGTCCAGAAGCTTTGGGAATGATTGTTCATTACAGAATATGAGAATTTTTGTTTATGCACTAACCCTCTAATGAGAACTGTCTTGAGTTTGGTGTGAAGGAAGTTTTCAAGGATCAAGCGAGAAGGGTGATATTATGTGATCAAGAAGAGTGAAAAGCTAAGCTTGGGGATGCCCCCGTGGTTCATCCCATATTCAGAAGACTCAAGCGTCTAAGCTTGGGGATGCCCAAGGCATCCCCTTCTTCATCAACAACTTATCAGGTCATCTCTAGTGAAACTATATTTTAATTCTTTCACATCTTATGCGCTTTACTTGGAGCGTCTGTGTGCTTTTATTTTTGTTTTGTTTGAATAAATTCGGATCCTAGCAATCCTTGTGTGGGAGAGAGACACGCTCCGCTTTTTCATGTGAATACTCATGTTCTTCACTTATATTTGTTGAGTATTCTTAACTAGCTACTGCAGTGCTTTTAGCTCCTGTTTTTCATGCATCTTTGAGCTGTTAGCACGTGTTTATAAATACTCTCTTGCTGCATTATATTATCATTTGGAGAGTTTATGTTTAAGTAAGTTGTTGGTGTTTGCTTGGAAGAAAGAAAATGCTGCATGTGGTAGTGGTATGAAAACTTGCATAATCTTGTAGATCATTGAAACTTTGATAACTTGATTCTTTGCAAATGTTTTGAGATATTTAGATGGTAAAGCTTGCTGGTTAATTAAGTTAAAATCATTAGTGGATTGTTGTCTTTAAGCTTGTACCGTACTACAAACTACTAAAATTGTTGAAGGTGTAGTTGGACTTGATAGCTTTCCATGTCTGAAAGTTCATTGTATAACTAAGTTGTGCTGAAGGTCGAGGGATCTAACGGGGTACTTGTACCGCCGTGAACGGCCCTTCTTGGAGTGAATTTTAATCATGCTCTTAATGTTGAACCTGCTAGTTGTTTGCAATAAACTTGTGAGTTCTTTTTGACTAATGTTAAGCTACGGTTTTTGGCACTTCCACCATCCATATTTTGCTAGCCTCTTCGGTGCTGTGCATTGCCTTCTGCTCACATTGAGAGTTGTGCATACTTCGCCAGTACATCCAACCCCGTGGGAGACTTCCTCTTGTTCTCCTACACATAAGCCCATACATCTTCCTCAAAACAGCCACCATACCTACCTACCACAGCATTTCCATAGCTGTTCCGAGATATATTGCCATGCAACATCCATCTTACATTACATGACTTGTTGTCATTATCATTATATATTGCTTTGCATGATTCTATACAGCTGATGTGTGGTTTACCCATGTTACGCTAGATCATTGCACATCCTGCTACACTGGCAGAGGCATACAGTTTTATACATCATGTTTTGTTCATTATGAGTTATTTGTACCAAAAAGTTGTTGTCATATTAGAGTGTTGCCCCTGAATGAAAAGAGCCATGGAGGCCATCGAAAAGTGAAACAGAAAAAGAAAAAAAATAGAAAAAAGAAAAAAGAAAAAAAAAGAATAAAGAAAAAGGGGGCAACATTACTATCCTTTATCACACTTGTGCTCATGTTTAGCACCTGCAGTATTCATAGTCATCATTTGTGCTCATGTTTAGCACCTATACTCCATGTGAGAGAGTTTTCATGTTCTACTTGTATAACTATGTGGGGAATTTACACTATAGAACTTGGGTTGTATATTCCAATGATGAGCTTCCTCAAAAGTGCTCTAGGTCTTCATGAGCAACCAAGTTGGATGCACCCCCACTAGTTCCATTGGAGAGCTTTCATACACATATAGCTCTATGTGCATCCGTTGCATGGCAATCACTACTCCTTACATAGCTTCGATTATAAGACTTCCTCTTGTCTAATGATCACTTATAGCTTTGTGAGACTTTCTTCCTTTGGCCTTCCAAACCCCCATTAATGTTCTCTTTGCCATAACATCATGGTGCCAATACCAAATGCTTGCGCTCACCGGTTGAGTAGACTTCGAAACAGTTGATTCATGACGTTCATGTTTATGTTTACTTGGCTGAATCCTTCTATGTTATGAAAATTTGCTTGATGCTTGGATTGAAGGATAGAACTCCTATGCTGGATACTTAAATCATCTTTAATGAACCTTGTACGGTTTCATGTCTTTGAAGCAATAGTTCATGAAAACTTTTAGCTTGTTTGACTCTTGCTTTGTCTTTTGATATCAACTATATACATTTGCTTGAATGATTTGATCACAGCTTACATGTCTTACAATATTATGATCAAGATTGTGTGAAAGCATGTCTCCTCAGAAATTATTTGTTGTTATCGTTTTACCTACTCGAGGACGAGTAGAACTAAGCTTGGGGATGCTTGATACGTCTCCAACGTATCTATAATTTCTGATGTTCCATGCTTATATTATACCAATTGCTACATGTTTTATATACACTTCATATCACTTTTATGCATTTTCTGGGACTAACCTATTAACAAGATGCCACAGTGCCAGTTCCCTGTTTTCTGCTGTTTTTGGTTTCAGAAAAGTACTTCTGCGAATATTCTCGGAATTGCACGAAACAAAAGGCCACGTCCCTATTTTTCCACACGTCACGGAGTCCGAAGGAGAGACGAAGAGGAGCCGAGGAGGCCAAACCACATGGCGGCGCGGTGGGCCCCCTGCCGCGCCACCATGGTTGGGCCCCTCGGGCTCCACCGACGTCGCCCCTTCGCCTATATATTGCCTCAGACGCGAAAACCCTAAAACACAAGCCATATTCCAGAAGAGTTCCGCAGCGCCGCCGCCATCGACGACAAGTTTCGGGGGACAGAATCTCTGTTCCGGCACGCGCCGGGACGGGGAATTGCCCCCGGAGTCATCTCCATCGACACCACCGCCATCTTCATCGCCGCTGCTGACTCCCATGATGAGGAGGGAGTAGTTCTCCCCCGAGGCTGAGGGCTCTACCGGTAGCTATGTGGTTCATCTCTCTCCCATGGTGTGATCTTTATGTGATCATGTGTATTGCTAGTATCGCTGAATACATTAATAATGTTTATGCTACTCAAGTGATTTTGTCTAGTTTCTGGAGTCATTGTGGGTACTTGTGTGACTCTATGAATAATTTAGACATTTATCATGGCTTATTCTTGGGAATGTGGTGTTTGTTTACTCAGACTTTGAGGTGTGCTCTTGCAGCCCTACGCATAGTACTCTTGCTTCATCAAGAAGGAGAATAATCCCGAGCAGTATTTACTTGTGTTCAGTTGTGCTAATCTAGTTGAATATGTAGATGTTACTCTTTATCTATTATGCACTCTATAGGTTACTTTAATATGAACTCCGGTACTCTCCACGGTGTAAAGGTGACAGTGTGTGCACCGTGTGTGATTCCTTTATGACGTTGTGGCGCTTGTTTACTCCGGCTTGAGGTGTGCTTTTGTAGCCCTACACAATGAATGGTGTTTGTTATCCAACAGAGAGTGTTTAAGAGTAGCTTTTACTTATTCAGTTATGAGATCATTGTTGAGAGTGTCCACTAGTGAAAGTATGATCCCTAGGCCTTGTTTCTAAGCATTGAAACACCGTTTACAACAAGTTCTGCTACATGTTTGCTTGCTGCCATCTTTATTTCAGATTGCAGTTACTACTTATAATCATCCATATTACTTGTATTTCACTATCTCTTCGCCGAACTAGTGCACCTATACATCTGACAAGTGTATTGGGTGTGTTGGGGACACAAGAGACTTCTTGTATCTTAATTGCAGGGTTGCTTGAGAGGAATATCTTTGACCTCTACCTCCCTGAGTTCGATAAACCTTGGGTGATTCACTTAAGGGAAACTTGCTGCTGTTTTACAAACCTCTGCTCTTGGAGGCCCAACACTGTCTACAAGAATAGAATCGTGCGTAGACATCACTACTATGTGCTCTTACTTGTTCTTTTCAACGTGTAGCTCCATATTGCACAAAACTTGTTCCGTGGAGAAGATAAGTAGAACAAGAAAGGCAAGGTGAAGAAAGGGAAATCATTTGTGTTGTCCCATTGCTATGAGAAGTTGAAGAATGAAGAGAAATGGAAGAAGCGTGATGTTCTAGAGGTGCCAAGTATTAAAGAAGTGTTGAACTTGGACGAAGATGAAGCATCAAGCGATGGCGGCAAGAGGAGGAGCCCGACCCCCAACTCGGTGAACTATGCAAATCCAAGTAGACCAACATGTGCAAAAATAGCAAAAGAGAGGAAGAAAGGAGGAGGAGATGATGATCTCAAGCACGCCATGGAAGAAATGGTGACAGCACGAAGGTTGGCAATGGAGGAGAGGAAATTGGCGCAAGAGGCGAAGCAAAAGAAGAATAGCCTACACGCCGAGACCGAAGCAAGAAAGGTGGCGGCGGAGGAGAGGAGGTTGGCATTGGAGGAGAAGAAATTGGAAATGGCGGAGCAAGATAGGATGATGGAGTGGGAGAAATACATCTTCTTCATGGACACGTCACACTTTGATGACAAGCAAAAGGAGTACCTCAACATACGCCGTGATGAACTATTGATGAAGAAAAGAATGATGGGAGTGACAAGCATGGGAGGCGTTGGTGGTACCATGGGAGGCTTTGGAGGTATAGGAACAAGCATGGAGGGCATGGGAGGCAATGGAGGGATGGGAGGCAATGGAAGGATGGGAGTGATGAATGCACCTCCGATGGGCATGGGATGCATGAGTTTTGGCTCTCTTTTGGGAGGCATGGGACCATATGGAGGGATGGGCGGCATGGGAGGACCTTCGATGGGCATGGGAGGCATGGGTGCATCTCCAAACATCTTTGGAGCATATGGTGGGATGGGCACCATGGGAGGAATGGGCGTATGATGTCTACGCACGCTTCTATTCTTGTAGACAGTGTTGGGCCTCCAAGTGCAGAGGTTTGTAGAACAGCAGCAAGTTTCCCTCAAGTGAATCACCCAAGGTTTATCGAACTCAGGGAGGTAGAGGTCAAAGATATCCCTCTCAAGCAACCCTGCAATTAAGATACAAGAAGTCGCTTGTGTCCCCAACACACCCAATACACTTGTCAGGTGTATAGGTGCACTAGTTCGGCGAAGAGATATTAAAATGCAAGTGATATGGATGATTATAAGTGGTAATTGCAATCTGAAATAAAAATGGCAGCAAGCAAACATGAGACAAAATGAGAGTAAACGGTGTTTCAATGCTTGGAAATAAGGCCTAGGGATCATACTTTCACTAGTGGACACTCTCAACAATAATAATATAATTGAATACATAGATATTTCCTCTTCACTATGCTACTCTGAGTTATTCTCTCGTTGGATAACGAACACCAATCCACCGCGTAGGGCTATAAAAGCACACCTTAAAGTCGCATTCCCATGTCTAGTTAACCCCACACTGTCAACTTGAGCGCCCTAGAAGGTACTAGACAAACACCGCAATTTCATAGAGACATCCAACGCAAATAATAACTCATGATAAGTATTCCTGTTATCTTTAGCCTAAGAGCCACACACGGGGCGCAGACTGTCAACTTCGCACCGTGGGACAAAGGTGACTCCGGAGATTACATTAATAAAACCACTTGAGTAGCATATAAGATAATGAAGAGTACATCTATGGATTCAACTAGATTACAAAGCTCATGATCACATAAAGATCACACCATGGGAGAGAGAGATAAACCACATAGCTACCGGTAGAGCCCTCAGCCTCGGGGGAGAACTACTCCCTCCTCATCATGGGAGGCAGCAACGGCGATGATGGAGGCGGTGGCGTCGATGGAGATGGCTCCGGGGCAATTCCCCGTCCCGGCAAGGTGCCGAAACAGAGACTTCTGTCCCCTGAATTAGGGTTTCGGATGGCGGCGGAGCTCTGGAGCTTTTTTGGAGAAATCGTCCAGACAGTTAGGGTTTTCGCGTCGGGGGGAATAAGTAAGCGAAAGGGCGTCGCGAGACGGTGCACGAGGCAGCGACACCACCCCAGGGCGCGGGCAAGGCCCAACCGCGCCCTGCCCAAGTGTGGGGCCCTAGGGCCTCCCCCGGACTTGTCCTTCTGGCTCATGGAGTCTTCTGGCGAAATAGAATTTCTGTAATTTTTTCAGATTTTTCTGAGCACTTTCAATTTTGGACCTTTTCTGCAATGCACAGACATAATAAACAGAAACTGGCACTGTGGCATCTTGTTAATAGGTTAGTCCAATAAATGTCATAATATGGTATAAAGTGCATATAAAACATGTGGCAATTGATATAAAACAAGCATGGAACATCAAAAATTATAGATACGTTTGAGACGTATCAGTGTACCGCCGGTTAACTTGGGTGCATCCATGGGTGGTGGCAATGCTACCATGGTGTCTCCTATGCCTTCGGATGGTGCATTTGGAAATAGTGCAAGCACCGTCCCCGTCAATGATGAAGATGGGGTTGAAGAAGGTGAAGAGAAGGAGGAGGAAGAAGAGGAGGAGGAAGAAATTGGAGAGAAATAAACTTGTGGCAAGTGAATGATGTTTTATTCGTTTGTATGCACTTTATTGTAATGCATTTAAATTATGCACTTTGGTGAATTTGTGCTTTGGTGAATTTGAACTATGTCATGAATTTTTGCTATGTTTCATATTGGCGCTGCTCGCGCGCGCTGCATTTTAGCGCGACTGGTGAAGCGCGACAGCGCCGCACTAAATTATAGGGTGTCTGCTAAACCAAAACAGGCGTCGCGCGCGAGAAATCGCAATTCTGGCGCCGCAAAAAAATTTTAGCGCGCCCGCGCCTAGCGCTGCTGTTGGAGATGCTCTCACTGATGTCAGCCTCCCCAACGGCCTGCCTCCTGCCTTGCCTTCCTTCCTGTACAGCACCGCTGCATCCACGAGCATGAACAACGGAAACACTGAATTAGAGGGAAGCAGAGGGAGCACCCAGATTAAATCGCAAATCAGAGAAGCCGCACCAAAATAAATAAATGAGAATACGCCTGTCCTTGTACGGCTGGACCAACTGGCCTCGAACTCCGCCGATCCATCCTCGACCTGTAGGCTCAAACAACAACTTGAACAAAAATCGAAGCGCAGGCAAAGCCGTTCGCCGTCGCGGTAGCGGAGCCCCAAATCCTCAGACCGAGCCGGTGAGGCTCCTCCTCCGTGCTGTCGTCGTCCTTGCTAGAGCTGGAGCCGGGATGGAGTTGACCCGATGGGGGCGAGGAGCTGGAGGAGGAGGAGGAGCAGCAGGTCGGCGGCGGTGGCATGAGGGACGGCGTCGGGGAGCCAACAACAACGATGGCCGGCGGCCGGAGCGGGAGAGAGGAGCGGCAGGGCGTGGGAGGAGGCGAGATCTGAGGGGTGGAGGCGGCCGCGTCGGAGAGGATCCGAGTGGGGAAATGAGGGTGGGGAGGTAGGGTTTGGTATCTATATGGAAGGACTGGCTCGCAATTTCCGTGAAACGTGGGGACTTCCTTGCAAAAAAGGACGCGCGGACCGTCGGATCGGGAAGCGACGGCGCAGATCGAAGTACTGTAGAGTACTGTTCATACAGTACCCGAGCGCGGAGGGAGCGTGAAAATCTCCCTCCTCAATATATAGGGGAAATAATCAATCAATAAATTTTCTGTTCTGGGATTGACAAAGTGTGCTGGTACACGCTCCCTTTGGTTGCTCCCTTCTTCGCTTATTATTGTCACAATGTACAAACCAACATCTTCGAACACATACTCCCTCCAGTCCACAATATAAGATGTTCTAACTAGATCATATGTTGGCTACGTGCAAACTCAAATTAGTGTACATACACACTAAAACATGTCTACATATATCTAGATACATGTGAATGCGGATAAAACTAAAACATCTTATATTTAGGAACGGAGGGAGTATATGACATGAACGTCCTCCTCGCGGGTTATTGAAACTTCATCGGTCTTCTTGTTTAACAAAAAATATCTTTTTATAGGATCCCCTGTACGCTCCGGCGATCTCTCCCTGTAAACACAAACACACACGCTGCATCTTGAGGTCTCCAAACCCTTGCGCATCATGATCGCAGGAATTTGCAGCATACCATGTAAAGAGAAGCCCGTATCGAATAGTCTACCTAAATACCTAATGGTGTCAGTTTGTCCACACGTGTACACCACTTTTCTACCGAGCAAGCAATATCACCGAAATCATCTTCCATGCTTTACAAAACACAAGGGTCGGCCCGTTTGGTCGCCTGGCTGATTTAACATCTTCATATACACATGTTTTTTCCCTAAAAAATAAATAAAATATACACATGTTTTTAAGTGACGCCTTGTATCCAATCCTTTACGTGGATGTAATCTTTGAGTGTAGCGCCAATTGCGAGTCTTGTTATGAGTGCAGGTATCAAAGAAACTGTCGAGTTGGACCGGCTTACCTTTCCCTAGCTACAGTAGAAAGGGCGACTTTTGGGCGAAGCCTGCGCGCACCAGCTCCGCGCCGGAGATCCGCCGGATCCCTCGGCCTCCGACGGCCGCTTCGGCGGCGGGAGGTCGGGGAATCTTCGGATCCCGGCGCTATGTAGATTAGGTGTGTGTTGTGGTGTTCCAGCCGGCGCCGTCGTGGTGGAAGAGGTGGCGTCGGAGTGGTGTTTGTTGGCAGCGGTCTTCCCCTCCGTCGATGCGGCTCCGGGTGAGCTTCGTCGCGGATCCGGTGCCTCTCCCTCGTCTGCGGCTCTCTGGAGTTCTCGGGAGGGTCCCCCTTCACCGGAGTTCAAGTGCTGGTGGCTCTGGTGGTTGACATCGGAAGGTGAGGTTGCAGGTGGCCATGGTGGCGTCGTCGTCCGTCGAGCTTGGTGGAGGTGCTTCTGCACCGAGGAGTGTCGACTCTCCGTCCGCGATGGGGGGCCTCCCAGTCCAAGCTTTCGGAGGTGGTGCGGCGGATTTCGCCGGCGCAGCGTCGGGCTTGACGAAGACGAAGCCGCGGCTCAGGAGGACTTCCTTGTAATTTTTATGTTTCCTGGGTTTTTCTGTAAGTTTCGTGGCTGGATGTAACTGCAACTTTCCATCGCAAAAAAAAATGAGTGCAGGTATCAGTTCTTGGTCTTTATATTTTTCTCTAAGGATAATTTTACTTGGTTATAAATGGTAGCTGTCCTACATAAAGCCGTTGCTTTGAATATGAAGTCCTTAGAAATTGTCCTTTCATCTCAATCTATTCTCTAGGTTGGACTCCTGACAGGGTTACATATGGCGACGGAGCTTGGTCTGGAAAAAGGTTTTCGACCAGCATTGAATGAGTTCATCCTAATGCAACTACAAGTTGCTTCAGCTGTTTCACATTCTCTCATGGAATAAAAGCATGTTATCATGGACACACTATTCTGCTCAGTGAGTTAAATACGGACCAAGGCCATATATACGAATGCAGCCAAAAAATAGCTAGGAGTCGTGGTGGAATGCTGAAAATTCACATCCATGGCACTCATCGCTGATTTCTAGGAATTTTAAATGTTGCTATCTTTACGCTTATTTCTATATTAGTATGAACTTGTCTATGACATCGTTTTGTTTAATGAGAACAAAAAAATCCTTATCTACTTGCTTTCATGGATTATCATAATTGCCATACTTGGGTTTACATACAGGGCTAGCCCAAATAAATTTTTATCAAGGGGGAAATTAAAATAAGTAGATTTTATATTAACTATTGTATTTTAATTTTAAAATTATTTTTATAAATTTATTGTTCTCAGGAGTATGGTTTTCTATTACTTGGATGGCATAGTTAACCCATAACAATGTTTCCGAATATTAGTCAGTGTTTTATTTGCTCGCCAGGTGGCTTTATCAGTTTTTGTTTATATATATGTATATCACTTTAAAGCATAGTTGTGCTAAATTTTACTTGTATTTTTTAATAAAAGTTCTCCTTGAGCAAAAAATTTCAGGTTGAATAAATTATATAGTGTATACATTTGTATCTGCGTGAAAGTTGTGTATTCATGTGTATATCTTTAATACCCGCAAATATTATGATAGAGATATTCAAAGTGCAGAGTCAAATAAATATCTTAGTATTGATTCTAGTGTATTAACCTAGGAAACAATAATTATAGAGACTGTTAGAGTAATTGAACCGTTGCCAAATCAACAAATTTATCTTGCAAATCGGGTTCGGTAATAACTTTACAACATAGGCATCATTTGCACTTTGTATTGAAAATACATCTCTTATAGTAATCTCTCTACTATCTAAAAATTGATGTAGATCTACTTTGCATAGATATGAATCAACCATTTAGTATACTCGTTCTATGAATTCACTTAGTTTCCTGTGTTGTATTTGGTTTAAACAATTGTGCAGCAAGTTAAACATGGATTTATGTACAACTTTTAGGGCGTCAATTGGAGAGACACTAACATTCTAACTAAAACCATTGTCATCCATTAGATTTTTTTGCCATATAGTATATGCCATTGGTCCATGTTGTAGACCTGCTCGTGCAAACTGGGGATGTTTCATATATTTAACGGATAATAGTACTAGTATAATTTAGTATCTAGTCCCTTCTCCTCTTGGGCCCATAGCAGCCACCCTATTTTCCAGCTCTATGGGCTGGCCATTGGTACATATTTTTATCTCTAAAACTCAATATAGATAATTAGATTTACTATTTTTTTGCTTTAGTTCTGAAAAAACTAAGTGTGTGCAAATGTCTGTTGCAGCTTGTTTAATTGTGCTAGCTATTGGTTGAGCTCAGCCAGCTCACCTTTGTACTCATTAAACTGTTGATGTTTCTATTAGTGCCGACTTCCTTGATTCTTCTCTCCCCGCCTCCGCAAATTATCCATTGTGGATATGATTATTTGTTATCTTGCATGCATACCAATTGGATGAGGCATCCTCGTAAGTACAATCACACTTATTATTTGATACTTCCACCAATGTTGAAACAGGGCAAACCGGGCAAAGCATGCCGGACAGAAAGTGGCTATCCCTTGGAGGGCGTGGGAGATAAAGTAGTAGCCGCGCCCACGCATTGGTGTCTTCCCTGCCCGGTCTTGGACACTGAATGCTATGGAGTCATGTGATGCAATTGCAAGCCAGCCACTCCGGACTTCTTGTTAAAAAAAATTTATGTTAAATAATTCGTACATCTTACTGTGCGTGTGGGGGGGGGGGGGGGGGGGGGGGGCAATTGCCCCCCTCCCCCGCATGACCCCAACAAAACAATAATATATATCTTTGACTCCGCCATACCAAAATTTTGGATTGTCCTCCGCCATTGTCGAGGAGAGCCCACGGTGGCACACGTCGACATCCGAGATCGTCGTGGAGAGCCTTCTTCGCGGTGAGCGCCGGTCTACGAGATGATGGAGGAAAGAGCATCCAGCAAGCCACCACAGCACACGAGGACATTCGAGATCATGGTAAAGATTTCCTAAAAAAGTCGCATCATTCGGGTCAATAATTTTACCAACATGCCAGTTAGTTACCTCAGATTTTACTGTAAGAAATCTATATCCAATGCTGTGAAAAGCATAGCCCAGAAAAATGCAGTCCACATTTTTTGGTCTAAGCTTGCGCTTCTTCGGAATTGGCACATTTAATTTCGGTAGACAACACCAAATTCGTACTACTAGAGTTTCATTCGTTTTCTTTTCCATTCGTCAAATGGATTTATGGTTTTATTCTTTGTTGGAACTCGGTTTAAAACATGACATGTAGTCATTATCGCCTCCCCCCACCATACCTTGGTGAGGTCCGATGTGTCTAACACATCGTTAACTAAATCAGTCAAGGTACGGTTCTTTCTTCCAGCTACCCCCATTTGACTGAGGTGTGTATGGAGGTGTCCTCTCATGGATTATACCATCTTCCACACAAAATAAATCAAATTCATTGGAAAAATACTGTCCACCACGATCAGACTAAGATCTTTAGTCTTTCGATTAAGTTGGTAATATTGCTTTCGCTTTATAGTTTTTGAAGTAATTAAAAGTTTCATGTTTTGGTTTCACAAGATACATAACACAGTATCTAGTGGAGTTATCAATTAACGTCATGAAATATTTATTTCCACCTTCTGACATCACACCATTCATCTCACAAATACCTGACAGTATGAGCTCTAGTGGGGCCAAATCTTACCTCCATATTCTTTGCAAAGTTCATTTGCTTACACACACACACTTGACACTTGGAGCCCTTGGCAGTAGTAAATTCCGGAATTAAACTCATATTGGCTAGCCGCGTCATGCAACCAAAGTTAACATGAGAAAGTCGTGAATACCAAATATTAGATTAATTACAGTGTCAAACATGATTAATAACTTCAGTGCAAAGATATGTCAAAGATAGGCAAAACAACCCTTCACGCTCATAGAATTTTCCAACAAAGTGTCCATTATTAGATAGTACAACTTTATTTGACGCAAACATCAACTTATAACCATCTCGACATAGGACATAGAAGAGAACCACTAACGAGATTCTATTGATGAAGGCTACACATTCATCAATAACGAGATTTTATTGATGATGGCTACACATGAGCCTTTTCCCATCACCACGGAAGAAGTCCTTGTGACATGGTAAGAAGAAAACATGGAAATATCAACACATACATGTATATTGGCACCCGTACGTGTCTATCCATCATTCATGATAATGCCATACAGAAAAGATAGTAGGAAATATATCATACTCAGAATGCCTCATCTCGGTATCACCAATAACAACATTAGCAGTCTTTTCGCTTTCCCCATGTTGATGCTTTTCACAGAGGTTAGTGAAACTTGGAGCCCAATGCTCATGATCACGGTCGACATGACACACCTTTCTTCTCATTATTCTTCTTCTTGAATTTCGTAGATTGTGAGGCCTTGTTATATCCTTTCCCTAAAATTGTGGGGTTGGAAGTTCATTCTATAAGTGGGCACTAGAGTTTCCCTCAGCAACTCGAGCAACCGTGTCTTTGTCTCTCGCTTTTTCTTCAACATAAAGAGACCGAATGAGATCCGTAACGGAAAACTCATGTCTCTTATGTTTCAGAGAAGTAACATAATTCCGCCAGCAGGGAGGAATCTTGGAAATTATGCCTCCGGCAACAATCTTGTCCGGTAACACACAAGTAATTTGTTCAAATTCATTGAAAATGATTGTATCTCATGAGTCTGCTCAACCATAGAGCACTCATCAACCATCTTGTATGTTCCACGACATACAACTAACATCCAGCGTACGAGATCACAAGTTTGGCCTCAAGCGCATCCCACATGTTCTTGCCATTATCAAATGACATATACGACTCTACAATAATGCTCTCGCCAAGAACACTGAGAAGAGCAGCCATAAAAGGGCCATCAACTTTCTAAAAGCTTCCTCCTATGCAGGAGTAAGCTCTCTCTCAAATTTTGCCTTGAGTAGCGTCATAGCCACCAAATTTAGAAAACTAGAGAAATACTCTCGTACATCATCTCTTATACTGCATACCCTCAAATGGAGGCGTCCTAAAGACACATCAAAAACTATTTTGAGTAAATTGCTTATAACATGATTTAATTGTTGAATATATGAGCAATTTACCATATGATTTAATCCATAAGGACAATAGATGATTCATGACTACAATAACGAGTATTAAACTAGTCATACGAACTAACAGGCATGGTGAAAACAACATATCCAAACCAATATGTAGAATCATAAACTCTAGCAAGATCTCAAACAGAGAAGATGAGAACACATACAATGCAGCAGAATCAGCATCCGTGTTGCCGTTGTTACCCATGTTGATGTTGGGTAAGAAGTCATCGTTGCTAGTAGTCGCGTGAGTGCACTCCCCAAAAATATGATCGTCTTTCTCCCTTACATGATCACGAAAAGGGGGTTTCCGCGGCCTACTGTCCCGTCTCGCGGTGCACACCAGAAAACGAGAGTGGGAAGATTTGGGCAGCGACGCAAGGTTCTGAAATGAGGAAGTCTCATGTGTTGTGTTTACGTCTAGAACGAGGAGCGACCTCTTTATAAACGGTGGAGGCGAAACAAACAACCCGATAGGACGAACAAGTTAGATTCATCCACCACTTCTGTTGAACATGAAAACCTTTCAACTTCAGATAGACCGTTCAAATTCCCCAACATGCGTGTGTACATAAAATAGGTCCTAATTCGTATCGGCCCATTTTCGAAACCGACACATGCACATCGTGACGAGGCGGGCGGCCGAAGAGGAGGAGCGCGCGTAGATTTATTCTTCTCATGCTCATACTGCACAACAAGTGGAAGATTCTCCGTTATAAGGAGGTCCAACTGTTTAAACTAGCAATGTGAAATTAAACTTAAGTCCCACCTCTTGCCATGCATGATGTCATTTTCTCTAGGGATTATTCATTTAGACATATATATGCCGAATAACCAATAATTTCAATGGTTTGGATCGGTGAGACGCAGGGAATAAAATTAGGGCTTGTTGCACTCACTTGAGAGAGAGCTGAGAGTGGGCGACACAAGGGAAACAGGAGCACCGAAAAATTGATGGTGAAATGCTATGATGCAGTAGCCCTCCAGTGCATCATCTGCACCCGCTAGAGGACGGGGACCGTAGAGAGGGAGTTAATTGCACGGGCGGTCACGCAACTCGTCGGGTACGTGCAGTTAAGTCACACATCTGGAGAACGTGATTTTTTGGTCACACAGCTGAACTTTTGGTGCACGCTGGTCACTAACCCCACATGTCAGTCCGTTTTACGTTTTTCGATGCTCACGTGGACATGTAATTTTACAGAAACCCCCTGTATTTTCAGACATTTCGCAAAAAACCCAAATTCGGGTCAAAATTACAGGGGGTTTTCTACACAATGTCCAAAAATACAGGGGGTTTTCAGCAAAATTATGTGTCCACGTCAGCATCGGAAAACGGAAAACGGACTGACATGTGGGGTTAGTGACCAGCGTGCTCCAAAAGTTCAGTTGTGTGACCAAAAAATCACGTTCTCTAGATGTGTGACTTAATTGCACATACCCGACGAGTTGTGTGACCGCCAGTGCAATTAACTCGTAGAGAGGGACACAATCAATGTTGTTGGTGCCCTACTTAGAGAACCCAATGGCGTATAAAGCCGACAAAGATGTGCGACTGCAATCCGCCGAAAACCGTGCCCCATGGTCATCAGCAATCCCTATTTGGGTACAACCTTAAGGTAAAAGGACCAGAATGAGTTAATTATGTGGACTAGCTTCAGGGATTTAGAGTTTAGTGTTCAATCACCTGTATTTTATTTTATTTTATTTTTAAGGTTTAGAATGAGTTTACTCTTAGCAAAACTCAAAGTAAAATACTCGTTTTTTGGAAAGCAAAGTAAAATACTCGTTAACAAAACGCATCGGCAAAACTCGAAGAAAAATACACTGGTACATGATCCTCTCCTCTCTTACCAAATGTACAAACCTGAGGTCCCTTGTTTGTTCTAACGGGACTTGATAAGTCCCACGCAGTGGACAGTGGCGAACAGTGAGCAAAAACCTTCTCGCGCTAATGGCGACCACTCCGCTCGCGACCGCCTCTCCCTATCCATTCCCCTTTCCTTCCTCAAAAACCCTAAACCCCACCTCCACCTCCAAGCCCACTCCGCCCCACTCCCTCTCCCTCTCCCTCCGCAGCACCCCACCGCCCCTCCTCCTCCCTCGGCAGCGGGACGTCTCGGCGGCGTATGGGGACGGCGATATGGACGACGACTTCGGCGACGCGGGTGACTTCGACCTAGACGGGGACGACGGCGTGGGGGACGACGAAGACCTCGACAACGAGCAGGACTACGACGTCGACTACGACCGCCTCCTCGCCCCGTCAAGCCCCGGCCGCACCTGTCCGGGGGAGCCGAGGAGGGGGAGGGGGACATCGCCATGGTCGCGGCCGACAGCTTCGTGTCCACGCGGGATTCTGCTTCCGACACCGTCGTCGACTACACCGTCGACGAGGATGAGTTCCACAAGATAAGCCTCCTCCACTGCGACTTCTTCATCCGCAAGGTGCCCGACCCGGACCACGACGTCTACGATTTTCGAGAGGTATCCTATTAATTTCTTGTGTCTACTAATGTTACTACATTCTCGAGTGGTTGTCTGTGCTATTTTACCATTCATAATGCGTTTGGTCTCTCTGGCATTTCGTCGAACATGTCAATCTACTGCAATGTTGGCACAATTGACAACTAGTACTATTCATCAAGATAATCCCGTGGTTCTCATTCTGCTAAATATGCCATTCTGTGCAACAGATGTATGTCACGCCACCCGACACCGACATCTACTCCATTCCAAGGGTTCTTGCCCCCATGCCACAAAAGGTGTCCAATTTGATTTCTTTTTCTTATTTTGGATGAATGTAAAAAACCCTTGGGTTATTAATAGTTGATTTTATCCTTGAAATTTAGTATGTGAGGTGCGCGAAGAAAAACTTTGGGCGTTACCATGTAAGTGAGCCGCCGGTTGAGCATATGCGTGATCCCCTGTACAAGACGGAGAGGGAGATTATGAAGGTATGTGTGAGAATGTTGCCTTACTCTGCTAGTTTGTTCTGCCACACTGTTATGTTTCCTTCTGTCTTAAAATCAAATGGACTGGTTGAATGTGGCTTCAAAGTTAAGTAGTTGACAGCCATAAAGATTCAGAAGTTCCTCCCACTGTTTTGGCCACTCGGTTCCCTGTAGGAATGCACTTGAGGTTCTTGCTAAGGATTGTAGTTTTGACTTGTGCGTTAAATTTAATCTTAATATGCATATGCAAGCTTCAATTCACGTGAAGTTAGCAATGAAACTTATTTAATAGCATCCTGCGTGACAGATTCTACACTTGATTTAATAGTTGTTTAAGGAATGTGCAGTGCATTGTTATTTCACCTCACTGTCTAAATATTTGTTGGTGCTAAATCAGGAAATCAGCAAATAAGTAAACTTACTTAGTCACCTGAGCTTAACCTGCATGGCTACATCAGTGGGCTCTCCATTAGGGGAGCTTTAACCCGATTTCCACCCCAAGCAACATCACACTTCACTGTTATTGCATAACATGCGTTTCTGTTTTCCACCCAAACAGTTCTTCTCAGCTGGCATGCTAGCTTATTCTTAATATTAAATAATTTTGTTTGTGATATTTCGTATGCTATATTAAGCACATGTGCATCGAGCTTCATGATCTCTTATTCAGACTATATATAAACTTCATTTTTGTTTTTCTGCTGTAGGTTTTCTTAACCAAACACTACAGAAATAGGCGGTTTAGCGATACAGATTTTTTCCTTGATTTTGAGGAGATTTATGTCATTGACTCAAAAACAAGGTCAATCACAAGAGCAAAAGTTGTGGTAAGACAATTTAGATCCAACTTTCTTCAGGATGTTAATATAATAGTCTGTTCACTTATTTCTTATATTGTGGGTGGTCCGTTCGCTTATTTACGTAATCAGGTATACTGAACCTGACGTCACTAATTTTATAACACTAGTTACTCTATTTTCTCATCTTATCTAAATGTTTCAGCCATATCACACATGACCCAGGAAGATATATTTCCAGTAGTAATTGTACATTTGCTCTGTTACTTTACTAGTGATGATTCTGGATTCTTATCAAAGTAAAATGTTACATTTTGTTCTGGCTATTACCTGTTATTCATCGCACAATGCCAATCATATTACCTTTAGTAAAAACACAATCATCATATTAGTTTTGGTCCATATTTGTGGATTCTAATTTAAATCTTTGTAAAAAGTGCTTTTGTGCTTGTTCAGTATTTTTTTTGCCTGAATCCTAAAGCACTAGTAGTTGGTTTACACAAAGGGCTAGTGTGAGTTTCCATGGATTCCGTCCATACCCAGACTCCAGACCTTGTGCACTCTTTTTTACTTTGTCACCCCTCATTCTGTACCAAGGTCATAGAGCTCGTGACCTAGCACATCATGGGGAAGAAAAGAAGATGGTGAACACTTGGGCTGTTATGTGGATATGGGTTAAGGGCCTAGTATGGATCGAGTAAGGACAATGACGGTCCCAAAATGGCCAGAGTCTTAGCGGAATAATTACCATTCGACCATACCTTCCCATTTTCTTTAACTTAGTGCAACATTTAAGTTGGTGAGCACAGAACGCTTATCATCTTAGTATTATCTGTATTTATTGCGGTTCTTGTCACTTGACAATCAAAATCTGAGAGTCAACCACTGAGATTGTCAATCCTACTACTGAATATTTGATCTGTAACCCATAAAATATCAAATTTGAAAACAAATAAAATTAATAGCAGTTTGATGACGTCACTAGGCTAGTTGAATTTTAGACCTCTGTAATACCGAAATAGTCTATATGATTTTTGCTTAGTTAAGTATTACTTTTAGTGTATTGTCTGAGATTACTGATATGCACTGTCTTTGACAGGTGAATGCCCCTGAAGGGAAGAAGAGAGATAGGAGAAATGACCAGGAATTCAATTTGGCTCCCGGGTGCACATGCACCCGGTAGGTTCAAAAAAATTTCAAAAATTGAAAACTTATCAAAAAAATCTGAAAAAAATCATGCACGTACCTGACGATGTCACGCACGACCGTGTTAAATTTCGCACCGAGTCGACATCGTATGCGCCCTGTGTAAAAATGACAAAATTCTGACAGAAAATGAGATCTAAAATTTTGAATTTTCTGTCAGAATTTTGTCAATTTTGCACAGGACGCATACGATGTCGACTCGGTGCGAAATTTAACACGGTCGTGCGCGACATCGTCAGGTACGTGCATGATTTTTTTCAGATTTTTTTGACAAGTTTTCAATTTTTGAATTTTTTTTGAACCTACCGGGTGCATGTGCACCCGGGAGCCAAAACGGCTTTCTCGAGAAATGACCTGCTACTCATACGCGACGGAGGGGATTCTTTCAGAATAACTGACAAGGTAGTTTGCTTGATCCATAATTTTTCTCTTGTTAGTAACAACAAGCTTGTAAAGCTAATTTGGGACATCTGTGTGACAGACTCAAAGGGACGACGCCACCACTATCATACAAAGAGAAGAGTGGAAGAAATCGAGGCAAGACGTGGAGAAGCATTTCCGGAAGCTTAGAGATTTTGATTACTCGAATTGGTTCTGAATAAACGGCCGTCGATGCAGAGAAGAATGTGCAGCGATTTTGTTGTCTCTTTCGCTGCTCTTTATGCTAGAGCTAGTAACCGTGTTGGTCAAGTGAGTTCACAGATATAATGTGTGTAGCATTGTAGCAAGTAGAACCTAGATGTATGCATTTGAGCAATGTCTGTACGGAAACTCAAAAATAGCTAATGCATAAATTTTCATAAACTGTGCTCCAACTTGAGAATTAGTAATTATGTCTATAAAAAAATTAGAGGGGTGTTGCGAGAATCGAACTCACGACCTCTTGCACCCGAAGCGAGAATCATACCACTTGACCAAACAGCCTTGTTGATAAATTAGCGAAAATGTATTATCAATAACATTGAGACAAAACTCTGAAACACTGCATCCCTAAAATCATTGTTCACCCAGTTAATGGCTGGGCAGATAGACGTGAATCACTTGCTACCAGTCTATGACCAACTTGATTTGTTTCTAAAGAGAAAATGAGTACTATCACAGCATACTAATATACCCATAGCTTCCACGGAATCCCTTAGCGTTAATTTACACGAATGACATCTCACAAAACCAAGAGAGAAGGGGAAAGAGAGAAACTCTGTCTAGATGGGTGACTTCTTGTTGATTTTCACCAAGCTTGTTCATTGGAGGCTCAAACGTTGTTGGGTTGACTCCAGACATAGTGAGTTCGCTCCCCACTCAGAGCATTTCGATTTGGTGTGTTGGTTCAAATATTTATTGAGTGGAGCACCTGATCTGGGGTGGTTTAGTCAGATTTGTTTGCTGAGAAATCAGAGGTGTGGGAAATTATCAATCATCGGGGTGAAACGAGTGTCAGATTCAACGGAAGTTTTGGCAGAAGGTTGAGGACATATCGTACTACATATCTATTAAGTTTCACGCAATTCGTTTAGTTGCCTGAACAATTTATGTGGTTTCCCGTTTAGCTGTTTTAGCAACCTCTTGTTTGCTCATGTTAGGGCATGTACAATGGGGGTGATGTCAGTCTTCTCTTAGACATGACACGTTGGATTTTTTACTTAGCTGGAGGAGCGAGAATGAAAAAAGAGAGGTTTGTTTTCCGTTAGCTAAAGGATAATGTCTTAAAAATAAAGAAAAAACTATTTTCTCTATTGTATCATATGTCTTCCCTTATTAACACAATTTTACACTAAAAGTTAATTGTTTTCCATTAATTGTAAGTGACGGCAATAAAAGATAACGCGTTGTACGACTGATATTTATTGCCTTCTCTACGTAACGTTGTAAGAGAAGAGTCGCCTTCATTAACATTGTACATGCCTTTAGGATAGTTGTTGATGTTAGCAAGTTGTTGCTTGTTTTGCTACTGATGATATTCTCTGGAGGTTTTAGAAAAGACTACATTGTACCCATATTTCTAAATGTGAAAGTTGGAGTGGATTGGTCCGTCATGTGACTTTTACTCCTAACATGGAGGTGGTTATCCACATAAATCGTGTGTCTCTTGCGCATGTTATCTACTCCCTCCGTTCCAATTTACTTGACACACATTTATCTAAAAAGGATGTATCTAGACACTAAACAAGTATAGATACATTCGTATTTGGATAAATATAAGTCAAGTAATTTGGAACGGAGGGATAGTTGTTTCAATGTTTACTTGTTGGTTGAACTATCCTCGAAGTTTCACTACAAGTTAACGGATTTGTGCTATGCACATTTTCTGTACTGACAAGTCTTGAGGTAACACGAGGATGACTGAACACAAGTTTTTATTAAGTTTAACATGTATATGAACTAGTTGGTACATGCAATTCAATAGCGAGTTTCGATCATTGCCACTGCATTATGCAGATGTATGTTGCAATATATTTGTTGTTGGGTAAAATTGAGACAAGTGATGGTCACATGTCAGCTTCTTTTTTGTTATAGTACTTATTTTTCTTGGTTCCTTTCTGGGAAGACTCTTCTAGATCTAGAATCATGGATCCCTTGAATGGACAATGTAACAACCATGGATTCCATGATTCTTTTCTCAAGAGTCAAGGCTAGGCCGGCCTCACCTTCCTGTCCGCCTGAGCCAGACATTATTCAATAATCAGGAGTTCAGTATAAAATATAATAGTAATAAAAATAATGTAAGCTTGGACAGCTCAGGCGACTTGCTATTGTTTATTGGATCATCAACATCATCCAAAATGGACAGAAATTGTATCTGCCACAATCCACAAGGCATTGCTGGGTTTTCTTGGTTGCTTCAATCATACAGAAAGAGCCCCATCTCATCTCACCTACTAGGTGACAGGGACAACATTGCCACTTGCCGGATGGATAATTACAAAGCAGATAAAAGATAATCCGTCTTCCTCGCTGGATGGATTAGGACAAACTTGTCGCTGCCACGTCACGGGCAATTAATTAACTAAAACTAATTGATCGTCATCATCACCGTCTCCTCTCGATCCGAGGCACGGCACGGCCGGCCGGCCGTGATCTGAGTACCTGATCCGCTGCTAGTAGGTCCACCGCTCGTTCTCCTGGCCGTCCTCGCCGGTGGCCGCCGGCAGCTGCGAGTAGAAGTCCAGCTCTAGGCCGCTCACCTCCTCCTCCTTCCGTTTGGCGCTGTAGTAGCGTTGCGTCAGCACCGCCCCCGAGCGCGGCGGCGACCGTGAGCCCCTTCGCCCTCCCGAGCCGGCGGCCGCAGGCCACCGAGGCGCCCACCGCCGTCGCCGACAGCGCCCCTGCATCCATCCATGACACACAGCCAAAATCAGTTCTTGGCCTCACAGCGACGTGTACAAGCGCCGATCAGAAGTGGAGAACGAGAGGAAGGCAAGAACGGATCGCGGGCCGAGAGAGTGAGACTGACCGACGGTGGCGAGCTTGTGCTGCTCCACCCAGGACTGCACCGACGAGCTCATCTTCTCCATGTCCCTCCGGTCAACGAACTGATCCTGATTTCTTCCTCTGGCTCTCGGATGATTTTCTTCGGGGATTAGGATGGGATCAGTGGGTCAGGTTGGTGGCGTATTTGTAGCTGCGCAGCGTGACTAATGGCTTCTACCGATCGTCAGGTAAAAGAAAAAGGAGAATGAAACCAGTGGCCCAGCCACCAGTTTCTGTCCCGGTTTGCTTAATTGGTGGGTAGCCCGAGGTTTTATCGGGCCCTCCTTATCCTGTTGCTCAGCATGGCACTGGCAAGTGGTTCATAGCCTCTTGAGGTGACGTGTGGGGACCATCGTCAGTCTCACGAGTTCTTAGTGAGAGCGTTAACAAACTGGTTTAGGAAAGACTATGCTTGTGGCATTTGTGCCCCTCGTCATCGAGGACACTTTGTGAGATAAGATTTCTCTAGTTTCAAAATGTATCAAACATCCGTTAAAAAACTAATAGCCCCGTTAACCATCTTGATCCGAATAGAGCATTTGCCATCTGTCTCACATGCTGAGTTATTGGAGTTAAAGTGCACTTTTCATATCCATGTTTTTTAAAGAGGCTGGCTCATTAAATGACACCGCTGATGGATCAGCCTTACACACCAATTGATTTATAATATTCCTACTATTAATGAGAACTCAAAAAAAAATCATGCTAGTACATATGGATCTAAGACTCAGGTGATTTTTATGGCAAAATCAATTTATACATACAAATCAGTCAATGTGAGAATTGTAGAATCCCTAATTTCTGTTGTTTTATTGATCTGACCCTCGTGGGGATATATAAGGAGTACAAGACTTGAGAGGCAAGGCGCCTATGACTTGGAATACAAGATTGGACTCTAATTTCCTAATCTATCTCTAGTCGTACCGTACACATATTGTAACATTCCCTCTCAGTCGTAGCGGGAGTGAAGCGAACGATTGCGACTGTCTTTGAGGCTTGCGCTTTCGTCGTCTCCTCCTCTCCGCCATCATCAACTGCGTCTCTGATAGTCTCTCCTCTCTTCCCTCCGCAGTCACAGCGGGAGTGGCGTGGACGCAAGTGACGACGCGGACTGCTGTCGACTGGAACTCTTGAGTTGTTGTAGACGTGTGTATGATGTTGATGTCGAGGTAGCCGAGCGTGATGTAGCCGTGGTCGAGGTTGTCGCGGTTGGTGTAGCCGATAGAGCCGAAGGCGCAAAAAAATTTGCGTGGTTTTGGGTTTTGAGGCGGCGGCGGCGGCAGGGTTTCTGCGACGGCGGCGGGTTTTTGGGCGGCGGCAGGTTTTCTGCGGCGGCGGCGGGGTTTTTACCAGGCGGGCGAGGCGATCGTGCGATCGCCCTAGCAGAGCGCCGGCGAAGTTTTTGGGCGGCGGCGGCGGGGTTTTGGTTTTTGGCGGCGTGCGGCAGCGACTCGCTTGGGAGCGGCGGCAGGCAGGCGGCGGTTTTTTTGTGTCATTGTGCGGCGGCGGCAGCGGATCTGCGGCGGCGACGGTTTTTGCGGCGTGCGGCTCGACTCGCATGATGTAGACCTTGGCGCTGATTTGTGTTGGCGGTGTAGAACTCGACGAAGATCTTGGTGTAGTCGTACAGCTTGATGATGTGCTCGGCTCGGTGTAGTTTGGGTTGATGCAGTGCAGATCGGTCGGCGATGTTGAGCAGCATGTGGTGATCGTCGGGTACGTTGATTGGTAGTCCCGCATGCATCTCATGGATTAGTATAGGAAATATACATGCATACCGGGCGTGATCTCATGGTCATGCTGGAGACGAGCGGCGCATGCACCCAGCTGCCTGCATGCATGGACCTCCACGCGGGACACAACTCGTGCACGTGGCCGCCGCTGCAGCTCCTGGAGACGTGATTGCTCGGTCAATGGTTTGCACCGATCGATCAGACTTGCGGGCGGCCGGTGGCGGTGTAGTGGATTTGCTGGAGTCGAAGAAGCGCCGGACCGATCTTACACTGAATTTTGCCGGATGGTTGAGGTCGTGATCAAGAGATTTATTTTGTAACTAACTAGATCTAATCTACGGGATTGAAAATTTGGATCTAATCTAATTTAAAGAACCGATCAGATCTTTGATCTAAATCAGGTGCCGCGCCCCCGAGGAGAAGAGATTAATATCTCGGGGGCGGCGCGTTGCGGAAGTGGTGGAGAAACCTAGGATCGGCGTCGTGAGACTAACCGCTCTGATACCATGTGAGAATTGTAGAATCCCTAATTTCTGTTGTTGTATTGATCTGACCCTCGTGGGGGTATATAAGGAGTACAAGACTTGAGAGGCAAGACGCGTATGACTTGGAATACAAGATTGGACTCTAATTTCCTAGTCTATCTCTAATTGTACCGTACACATATTCTAACAGTCAAAACTAGTATTGAGTCTGTGTAACATCATCCTAATTTTACCTTATTTTATTTTACAAATGTACACATTTTTTAAATTCGTGACAACACGCAGGACGTGATACAGTTTGACTAATCTGGTTCGTTTATTTCATGATGCATAAATGGTGAAAAAGGAACAAGAATATGAGACATCACACGAACACTGAGTAACACCGCCAGCTGTGGGTTAATTTTTTTTAGGTGTTCCAAACTTAAATTAAAACGCTACAAAAGAAGGGATACAAACACCAGCAGGAGGCGCCAGAAGCCACACGTGGCGGCCCTGCTCATTGAGCACACAGCTCCTTGCTAAACTATGAGCTTCTTTATTCGACAATCTTCCCTCGTGTACGAACGCCAATTCTTCAAAATCCTCCATGGACTCCTTAATCTCCCGAGCGATGTGTGCGTAGGCACCCATGGTGCCTTGCTCCAGACTCGTGATGACGTTCCGGCCGTCGCTCGCCACTCGCACCCGCCGTGCATTGATGTCGCGCGCCAGGGCCACGGCCTCACGGCAAGCAAGTGCTTCGAGTGTCTCGGCTTCCGTCTTCCCGGGAACACCACCGCCGATGCTCCCATGAACCTTCCGATCTCATCTCTCGCCACCGCCGCCACAGTTCCACGTCCTGTGTTTTTGCCCACCGCCGCGTCCACATTGATCTTCATCATGCCATGTGGGGGCGGGATCCACGCCGGCGCCGCTGCTTGCGGCGACCACCGTTTCTCTCCTTCCTTTGTCCACGGCCTGCTCGAGGTCCGCCACAAAGTTCTCCACAAAAGCATGCACCGAGAGCGGGCTCTGATAGTGTTGCTCATGCCTCATGGATGGCTTTTCTCCGTGCATGCCATATCGCCCAAAGGGTGACGAACCCTAACCTGGTCCTCGTTTCTGGGTGTGGCCATCATTGTTGCTAGCCACTCCCGCGCTCCTCCTTGTTCTGCGTTGTGCAGATGCTCCGTGACCTCCTCATCCACCAGAGCCCAAACACACCGCGACATTGTGCAATCGAGAAAAGCATGGCGCCAAGAATCCTGTGCACCACACAACTGGCATCTATCATCATCCGCCATGCTCCTGTCATGGCGTACATCATTGGTCGGTAGCGACTGTTTTGCTAGCCGCCATAAGAAAACCTTCACCTTCGATGGAACCTGAAGATGCCAAAGGGTCGACCATTCCTTCGCTACCTCTGTGCCATTAGAGGAAGAGGCCCTGTTGTCGAGCCAAGCCTCTCTTCTGTCCTTCGTAGCAACTATCATCTTGTACGCCGAGCGTACGGAGAAAACCCCTCGCCGATCGTAGTGCCACGACCAAAAGTCAGCATGTTGTCTCGTGCATAGCGGTATCTCCAGAATTTTCTCAACATCCATCGGCAGTATGAAATGCCGTAGCTTCTCCTCCCTCCAAGTTACTGTGCTGGAGTCAATAAAATCCGAGACACTGCTTGGCGGGTTAACGGCCAAACATGCCATTGGGCGTAGCATACCATCACGCGGGATCCATTGATCGTTCCATAGGTCCGTGGTTGCGCCGTTTCCGATTCTCCGAATCAAACCCTGCTTCAGTACTTGCACTCCCTCATGGATCGCCCTCCAAACCTGCGAAGGGGCTGCACCTACCTCTGACTCTAGCAAGTTTGTGTCAGGGTAGTACCTTGCTTTTAGAACCCTAGCGCTAAGTGACCCAGGATTCTGGAGCATGCGCCATCCTTGTCGAGCCAAAAGTGCGAGATTAAACAGTTCCACGTCTCTAAACCCCAAGCCGCCCATGTGCTTGGGTTTACACATCTCCTTCCAAGAAACCCAACTAGGCTTCCGTTCACCTTCTCGGCTGCCCCACCATTTCCTCACCATTGAGTTTATGTGTAGGCACAGCCCCCTGGGTAGTTTGAAGCATGCCATAGAGAAAATTGGCACAACTTGGACAACATACTTGATCAATATATCCTTGCCCCCTGCCGATAAAAGCTTCTCCATCCATCCTTGGATTCTACTCCAAATCCTGTCCTTGATGTATTTAAAAGCACCACTCCTAGATCTTCCCACATCTGAAGGCATCCCCAAGTATTTCTCGTTCAAAGTCTCACTATGGACATCTAGTGCAGCCTTGACACCCTCCCTGACCGCTCCCGGGCATCCTTTGCTGAAGAAAATCGATGATTTTTCCCGGTTGATTCGCTGACCTGAAGCCATACAATAGAGGTCCAGGAGCTCCTGGACTTTCCCCACACTCTCAATATCTGCCTTAAATAGCAACAGGCTGTCATCAGCGAAAAGGAGGTGACTCACCGCCGGCGCGACGGTGCCACCATTAGTCCATGGAGTTCTAATGATAAACTGTGGTGTTCTAACAGGCACGAAAGGCCCTCTGCTGCTAGCAAGAAAAGATATGGAGATATGGGATCCCCTGGTGCACCCCTCTCATGGGCAAGAATTGCTGCAATTTCCCTCCATTGAAAAGAACACGGAAGGACACTGTTGTGACTAGCCTCATGACCATCTGGACCCATAAGCGATGAAAACCCAACTTAATCATGACAACCTCCAAATACCTCCACTCAAGCCGATCATACACCTTCCGCATGTCAAGCTTGAGGGCACAAAATCGATTTTCTTTGCATGGTTCCGCTTCATAAAGTGTAAACACTCATAAGCAGTAATGATGTTATCCGTAATCAACCGGCCCAGGACGAAAGCCGATTGTTCCTCGGCAATTATCTCCGACAAACATACCTTCAATCTGTTTGCCATCACCTTTGACGCGATCTTGTAGATCACGTTTCACAAGCTAATTGGTCTAAACTGACCTAGCTCCTCAGGGCTTGCCACCTTCGGTATGAGAACTATGAAGGTTTGGTTGATGTCACTCATGCCATCTTCGCCTTTGAGGACACGAAGCACTGCCGAAGTCACCTCTTCTCCGCATATATCCCAATGGGTTTGAAAGAAATGGGCCGTAAAACCATCCGGCCCGGAGCCTTCGTTGGAAACATTTGGAAAAGAGCCACCTTTACCTCCTCTCCAACAATCGGTTTGAGCAGCTTGTCATTCATCTGTGCCGTCACCTTAACCGAATCACATTGATTACCTCATCCATGTTCGTTACTGATACGTCTAAAACGTATCTATAATTTTTGATGTTCCATGCCTGTTATATATTAAACACCACATGTTTTATTTACACTTTATATCATTTTTATGCATTTTCTGGACTAACCTATTAACAAGATGCCACAGTGCCAGTTCTTGTTTTATGCTATCTTTTTGTTCCAGAAATTCTCTTGGGAAATATTCTCCAAAAGGCATGCCAATTTACGTGATTTATTTCTACACGGGAACGAAGACACTGCCCGAAGGAGAGGCCCAGGAGGCAGCCCAGGTGGGGAGGCGACCCCACGGCGCGACCAGGGTGGCCCCGCGCCGCCACCCCGCCTGGCCCACCTGGTGGTCCCCTGGCGCGCTCCTTCGCCTATAAATTACATCTATTCGGGAAACCCTAAATACCCGATCAGAAATCCACGAAAAGTTCCGTAGCCGCCGTCATCGTCAACCCTAGTTCGGGAGGGTTCTGGAGTTCTTCCCGGCACCTTGCCGGAGGGGAAATCATCACCGGAGGGATCTTCATCACCATGCCTGCCTCCGGAGTGATGCGTGAGTAGTTCTTCACGGGACTACGGGTCCATAGCAGTAGCTAGTTGGTAGTCTCTCCACTTTGTGCTATAATGTTTAGATCTTGTGAGCTGCCTAACATGATCAAGATCATCTTTATGTAATGCTACATGTTGTGTTTGCTGGGATCCGATGAATTGTGAAGTTATGATCAAGTTTGTTCATCTATTTATATACATGTTTTATCTATGTTCCTGCATGCTCTCTGTTGTTAGTAGATGCTTTGGCCAAGTAGATGCTAGTGACTCCAAGAGGGGGTATTTATGCTAGATAGTGGGTTCATGCCTTTGGTAGCCTGGGCTCGAGATGAAAGAAACGACTAAGGCTGTAGATGTGTTGTTGCCACTAGGGAGAAAACAACTTTGTTTATGTCTATATGTCATATGCATTGTTTACATTACACACTTTGCTTAATGCTTTTATCTGTTGCTTGCAACTTAATACTCACGGGAGACACGGATGCTATCCCGGGGGTGGATTATTAGTCATAGATGCAGCTAGTAAGCGGTCTATGTATATTGATGTAATGCCCAATAGATCTAACAATGAACATGTTCTTATCATATATTGCATTGTCATGCTTTTGCACTTTGTCAATTGCCCAGCTGTAATTTGTTTACCTAGCATGTTAGTTATCTGTTTTATGGAGAGATACCACTAGTGAACTGTGGACTCCGGTCCTTTATTCCACACTGATAAAAACACCGTTTCCACCACGCTCTGCATTTATTTACTCGTTCCTTTTTGCACTCATCATCATTTTCCACACCATACGTTTAATCCTTTGTATTCAGCAAACCGGGAGATTGACAACCTTCCTGTTCGTTGGGGCAAAGTACTTTGATTGTGTTGTGTGCAGGTCCACGTCACACGCCATATTTTCTGACGCCGTTGACACCGTGTTGAAGCTCTTCCAATTCCTACTGGTTCGATAACCTTGGTAGATTTCAAGGGAAAATTGCTGCTGCACTACTTCATACCTTCCTCTTGGGGTCTCCCAACGAACATGTGTTTCCACGTCATCAGTTACCCCTTCTGAGAGATACAAGTTCTCGTAAAAACCCCTTGTCATGTTGGCCATTTCCTGATCATCCTCCATCACTGTCCCATCGGCCTAGTGAGCCTAGTGATCTTGTTCTTTTTCTTGCGCTGGCTAGCTCGTAAATGAAAGAATCGAGTATTTTTATCGCCTTCCGCTAACCACTGGACCCATGAGCGTTGGGCCACATCACCTCTTCCCGGTGATATAATTCAATCATCCTCTGAGTTATCGTTGTCTCCTCATCGCAGGGTCCCTGCCTTGCTGATACCTCCCTCAGTTACGTTAGGCGATTGTTCAGGGTTCTGATTTCCCTCTGAACATTGTCGAACGTGTTCCTTCCCAGTTTTCCAGCGATCCAGACACCCGGATAAGTTTTTGCTGCAGTTGTGTCATTGTAACAGCCTTTCCCTCAGCCACCCATGCATCATCAAGGAAGGGCTTGCTGATCATGCGCCTCCCACATGACTTCGTACATGAAGATCTTATCCTCAGTCACACGTCGTTGTCGAGCTAACTCTCGCCACCGTAAAAGAATCGGACCATGATCGGATGCTGCTCCGGTAAGGTGCGAGACCGTCGCCAGTGGGAACCTGTCACTCCAAGAGGCCGTTGCCAAAGCTCTGTCTAGGCACACACGGCAGAACACCCGCCACGCGTTTTTCATACGCCCAGCTCCGTCCCTCATAGCCGAGGTCAACGAGTTCACAAACATCGACCGCCTCCCGAAAGCCCTCAATCTGGGCTATACTCCTTTCAGCTACTCCCTCGTGCTGATGAAGCACCTCATTGAAATCGCCTATGCACACCCACGGCAGCGGGTTCGACGACTTAATAAATTTCATCATATCCCAGGTTTTAAATCTCTCCGACACCTGAGCCTCCCCGTACACGCATGTAAGCCTCCATGGCTCACTATTTCTCTCCGTCACCCTTGCATCAAGATGATACTGAGGAAACGACAAAATCTCAATCTCTGTTTCATTATTCCAGTACATAGCTAGGCCCCCACTACGACCTGAACTACTGATAGCAAAACACTTGTCAAAACCTTGCGTTCTAGCTAGTCCTTCAACCCGAGTCTTATGTATCTGTGTTTCCACGACACAAAGCACGGTAGGTTTAAACCGCTTCACAAAATTGCGAAGCTCGCGAACTGTCGCGTCGTTCCCCAGCCCGTGACAGTTCCAGTATATACAACTCATTGCTCATGGCGGCGCTCCGTATCGGAGCCCGCCTCAGTGTTCGCTGTATCATTCTTCCTTGCTCCTTTTGGTTCAGGCTTCACCGGTGACGGAGACTGCCCCGTATTGTCTATCCCCTCCTCCGCTGCAAGAGCTAGATCAAGGTTCTTCCTCGCACTTGGGTGGGAGACGTTCCCTGCGAGTTCAGCGCCGTCTGTGATGCGCAGCACACTAGATGCCTATCCTCTACCGACGGTCCCTTTTCCCGCACTTGGCGCCGATTCTCCCGGTGGGCGTTTGCGTGAGTCCGTCCCACCGCCGCGGCCTCGTCCACCGCCACGGCCTCCTTGGCCTCCCTCCTTGTTGGGTGCCTGAATTTTCACCCCCGAGGATTGGGGGTGCCAGTCTTCCACCGGGCCAGCATCCACTTCCCATACTGCAAGGCTTCTTCCTCGTGGACGCCATCTCCGCACTCCAGCTTGTCGTGGCCAAGCAGGCCACAGACGTCGCAGAATTTCGGCAACTTCTCGTACAGAACCTTGAAGGACAACCTCTCATTGCCCTCCGGGTGTAGCCCCACTATCCTGCTTAGTGGTTTGTTCACATCAATCTTCACCCTCACCCTCACGAAACTCGTGCCGCTGGCACCCAGGGCATACAGATCAACGCTCCCAACCTCGCCAATGCGTTTGGCCATGTCACACACGATCGCATCCTTCCGAAACAGTGGAGGGATGCCCCGTATTTGCACCCACACATGGATGCAGTTCAGGATCACCGTCTTCGGGTCCATGATCCCGTCGTACGGTTCGAGCATCACTCCCATCTGCCGGAAGAGCCATGGGCCTTCCAGCATAGCTCTATTCCAATCGCCCAGGCAAGAAACTTGAAGAACGAACAGATTGTCCTCCACATGGCGAATTGTCCATTTCCATGCAAATCCCCATGCCACGTCCATCTTTTGGAAAAAAGGCTGATTTCCAAAGTGTCTAGTGGTATGAACCTTCACCACTGCCATCCATTGTGCTCCCTCGCGCAGTTTGACGAAATCCTCCCGCGGGAGAACTACGTCGTCAAGTTCCTCGTCCTTGAGGACCAAGTTCTTCAGCAATTCCTGCAGATCCGCCGAGGGCTGGGGGCTTGACGACCCACCCTCCCTGAGGATTTTCGCCACCATGGTTGCAAGCTTGAGATCGGAAACCGTTCCCGCCCCGCTCCCCTCCAGACCTCGTCGCCAAGGCCGGGAAGGCGTACCAGACGCCCCCTTGATCAGCCCGAACGAAGCACAAGCTAGAGGTACGAGACAGGGTCAGAAGCGAGACCGGAGAAAGCCTTCCACCGCCGCGATCGCCAGCGGGAGTCAGAACCCTAGTTTCCCAGGTAGATGGGTCTATCAGTATGAAGTCGCCCTAGCTGTGGGTTAAATGAGAGTGGGTAAGCGATGAAGCTAAAAAGGAGAAGAGATGGCTATCGCACTGGACATGGGCCACACGGCATGATCTTCATGGGTTGGGCTGACTAATAGCACCAGAAACAAAGGGGACATTGTGGAGTAGAGATTTTGTGCTTCGGGCACCAGTGACCCTGCCGTATTAAAAAAATCGAAAACAATATTTACGTGTTTCAAAAAATTCTGAAAAAATCTCGAATGTAGCCATTGGTGTATTCTACAAACGTGCCAAAAATAAATTTCAAATACTTTGTATTTTGGTCTACACAAAGTATGCTTATTTTCAAATTTCAAAATTTATTAGATTTTGTCATTTTTGTGTAGCTCCAAATACAATGTATTTGAAGTTGATCTTTTGCACGTTTGTAGAATACATCATTAACAACATCCCAAATTTTTTTCAGATTTTTTTGAAACTTATAAATATATATTTTTTTATTTTTTGAAAGCACCAGGAGCACTGGTGCTCGGGAGCACAAACACTTTTTCGGACATTGTGGCGCCTCTTTACTTCCCACCCTGCCGCACGCCTATAAATCCAGTTAGACCCCCTTTTCCATCGTGAACAGAATACCATGGAATCATGGATTCCAACATCACAACACCGCCAACGGCGAAAGAGGAGGAACTGGGAAGGACAACGACCTCTAAGAGATGTGACTAGCCTCTCTCCCGATACACCAGCCCCGAGAAACCCTCCTACCAGACAGCCCCTCCCTCCGGCACTGACACCTCAGCTTCCGCCACTACATCCTCCTTCACGTTCGCCGCGCCCCCTGTACAAGGCCCCTTCTGTCCATGGTGAAAGACCAAAGATGGTAACTGAGAGGGGGCGGGAGTGAATAATTATATACAAATTTAACTTTCATTTTCATAAGTTTACACTATATGGATAAATAAGACGAGCCTAAAAACTAAGCGAAACAACCTATATGATACAATCAGATACTTCCAACACGATGACTATACAAAAGTAGATACACAAGGGAAAAAGCTCGAATAGAAATAACCGAGACACGCGAAGATGAAGATGTAACCCGGTGTTCACTTCCTTGGGGAAGTTACGTCACTATTGGAAAATTGTGGGTTACCACGAAGGACCCCCAAACTCCACGGGGATCACCTTATTTCTTCTTGAGCGTCCTCCATGAAGTAGAAGATCAATCACTAGCTAGTGGTCTGCCTTAAGGTGACCTCCAAACTGTAACAATTTTTCTTAGGGAAATTCCACAAGCCGGAGGCTTCCGAGCGACCCTAGCTACCTAGAATTTCCCATCCAACCCGAAGAACTCAAGGGGGAATCATGTTTTGACTTGGTGGAAATGTAGATATCGACTCATAAGGATTTAAATTTGGGTGGAGGGAATGGATGATCTCAATCTTTTGAGGCACTCATCAATGGTGGAGAGAAACTTAATGTATTTTATTTAGGTCAAGTCATAGGCAACCCTTCGGGAAAGAAGGGGTGGCTTAAATATGACCTCGCAAAGAACTAACCGTTTGGAGCACTTCGTTTACGTCCGGAATCAGTTCGGAATTCTAGGCGGTTTGCATTTTTTTGATAGAATCCAAATTGGTTCTGGACCAAAACATAACCTTCTGTTCCACCTCGAATCATTCCGGATTGTTATAGGAATCGACCATCCACAATTCAAATCGGAATTAGGGAAAAATTTGTCATAACATGCAATTTTTCAAAAAGCTATTTGGTTTCTCTTTTGTGGATAGGACGAAAGATACGTAGGAAGGCATGTACATGATCATCCCCTCTTATTCAACAAAATACCCCGTATACCTAATGCTCAACAATTATAAACAGCAAGTCAGAGCTCACCAACACCTTTTCTTCCTTTTGAAATGGGGGTCTCCAACCATCTTCGACATTGCCTAAAGAACTAAAACCCGAGTAGAAACTTCATAGGTAACAATAGTCTGCATCTAACTCCAGTGTCATCTTAACCAAAAAAACATTAGGCACGAAATCCTTAGGATCTCCCCATTTTGGTTGAAGATGACAACACGAGTTGGAGTTCTCAAAAGGATAAAAATATAAGTTCATGGAGGGTTCCATAAAGATAAGTAAAGTTCCCCCTAAATGTGTGCACTTTCCTGACCTTTCATTATGAATTGAAAGTGCAGAAACATTAGAAAACGGGAAACCAACGACAACGCCTGCTCCGGTGCCTTCTCCTATTCTTAAGCCTCCTCGTGAGGCGTCCCATACTCCCATTGTCCAGACTCCAACGACAACACCCTGCTCTGGTGACCGAAGATGACCGGGAGCATGATGCAGAGGAGCTGGGAGGCCATCAAGGTCACGCATGATCGAGAGCAGGTCGTGGGTAGCACCTCTACATGTCGAGGACATCTGTTGCCCTGCAACTCCGATAACTCACCGGCTTTCGCTACTCACGTGGTGCAGGTCGCAAGCCTCAGGAGCTACAGAAAAATATGGCATGGTGCGAGGAAAAAGAGGGAAATGTCACAATTGCGAGCGAAAAACATGCATTGGGTTATTCGCAAAAATAACAACACCATGTGGCATGCCCACAACAATTGTGGACTAATTTGCACCTCATAACAAGTTCATGGACTACCTCGCATAATTTTCAAGGTGTTGATTGGAATTCTGGCACTGTGCAAGTTGACCGGTGCTATTACAGTTACAAACTTTTTTTATGTACGATGTCAGATCAAATAATGTGCAATATTTCTCTCAGGGACCGAGCATGTTTACTTCAACTTTACACTCAGTGCAATATCCATGCAGCTGACCACAAAATGAACCAAGCACCAAGACCACAAGAATGTGCAATATTTCTCTCAGGGACCAAACATTTTTACTTTAACTTTACAGCAGTGCAATATCTATGCAGCTGACCACAAAATGAACCGAGCACCAAGACACTTATGAAATTTCTTTTGGATTCTGACCTTCTATTTATGCTTATCAGAAAACACATAAGTATGGATGCAAGATGACCAACTGATGTTTCCCAGTCATATCTAGTCCTATCAACATCTGGGAACTCAATAAAGCTAAGGTGCCCTTTCCGTTCCCCAGTACATTTGGTACGAATTGTTTTTGTAAATGTGCACAGCTCACCAGCTAGTAAATTATATACTAGAGTCAAGAGGGTTCGCAGCTGAAAAAAAATCCGACTGAGAAGAGAAGGCAGCGAGCACTTTGTAGCATCATACGCCTGGCAGGGTCAAGAATGATGAGTGATGAATACTACAGATGGCTGCACGTTTACAGTCAAAATATAATGATCTTCAATCAGTTTCCGAACCCCAAATTTCCTATAGACAAATCAAGGAAGAAACGCTCTGTAGCATCATATCCAGGGGCCTGACGAAGTCATGACCGATGAATGTTACGAATGGCTGCATTTATACTTTTACAATCAAAATCCATGATCTTCATCCAGTTCTCAAAATCTCCAATTTCCTGCAAACATAATTACGAAGGGATTTTTTTGTGACACATAGCTAATCATAAGAAGGCTGAGAAAGAAATTATGTGGTTTATTCAGCACTGCACCCTTCAATTTGTTTGACATCTAATTATCATCTCGAGTTTAGTGTTGTGCACTGATGATAGTTTTTAGTAGACAAAAGTCCAGACATGACCAATTTAACGGCATTCCACGTTTCTAGCTTTAGTGATCAGTGACTGCAGGATTCTGATTTACCACGGGCAGAGGTTATGTAAAGAAAATATCGTATGATAGCACATTTTAACGGTAAATTTCAGTTTTTAAATATATTTGTGGCACGACATTCGCCTACTGTTTTGCGATCAACCAAAAGAACAATACATAAGATTTTTACAGCATGTGAGTTAGGCAAATCCATTTTCTGCATAATAATAACATCTGTGGATGAGGCAAGAACACAAGAACATGGAGTGCAGCAGCAGAGTATACACACCTTTAGGACCGAGTTGAGCGCGTTGGTGGCAGCGAGCCACTGGTCGGTCTGCTTCCTGTACCGCGCGATGGTCCCCAGCAGCGCGCGGGCCTCGAGCTCGATGCGCTTCTCGTTGACGAAGAGCTCCTGCACGCCGCCGTCGACGGCCTCCACGAGATGGCCGGCGACCCGCGACGCGCTCCTCAGTGCATCCTTCTTCGCCCTCTCTGCGCGCGAGTTGTGTGCGAAGTATACTTAGCAAGAGAAGATCGGGACGGCGACCACCTCGTGGACGCCGCCGTCTGGGGATATTTGGGGAATTTGAAGAGATCGTTGGTTGATTGTTACCGGTTTGTTGGCCCTGGCGGAGGGTTTGGTGGTGGTGTTGCTGCATGATGTGGAGGAGCGCCGATGCCAGCTGCCCGCCCGCCGGCGGCTCCGCCGCTAGCTTGGCCCCTTCCATCTTCTCCTCCGATCTGAGCTATCGTCGTACTTTTTTTTTTCTCGAGCTTGGCCCCAAAACTCCACAGATTCTGCTTCCCGGACGGTCGCCAGCTTCTCGGTCTCGGGAGGACCCGGAGGAGCAAGAAACGTTGGGCTGGGCTGTGGCCCATTTTGGCTAGGTCGGCCTGCTGGGATAGAAGATGGTGCAGGTTTTTTGCTAGTTGGGCCAGAGGTACTCCCTCCTTTTTTTTTTAAATATAAGATGTTTTAGAGTTTGTCTACATTCAAATATATACAAACTTATCTTGACACGTTTTAGTGTTAATGTACACTCATTTTACTCCATATGTAGATAACATATGTATGACCTAAAAAAAATTATATTTAAAAACGGAGGGAGTAGAAGAGTAGAATAAGGGAGCTGCAAGGTACAACTCCTACAAGCATGTGAAGGATGGGTGCTCCTATTCTACGCTTATTGCGCATCTTAGCGAGGCAACACTTACCCCGCAGCAGATAGCCTTCGTATCCATCGACGCCGTCACGCCCTCGCACCTCCGCGACCACGCCTGCTCCGCCGCCCTGGATCCCCCCGCCGCCCAGGCCGCTTGCTGCCGCCACCCACGGCGCTCACGCCGCCCCGCCCTCCTCAACCCACCGCCCACCGTCGGTCCACCTCTAAACCCGCCCGCACCCTCAAACCCTAAGATCGTTGCGGCGACCACCCGCACCCCACCCCCTCAAGTTAAGTCTCTTCCTTTCCTCCACCGGCGACGCCGTGGCCAGCCGCGTCGTCCCCGTCTCCCGCGAGGTCCTGTCCTCGCCTCACCGGCGACGTCGCGGACAGCCGCGTCATCCCTGTCTCTGGTGACGTCGCCCTGGCCATCCACACTTCTTCTCGGTCTCCGGCGGAGGTGCTTCGCTGCCATGCCATGGTCACCTTCCTCGTCTCGCGCAAATGGATAGGCCCAGCAACGGCGACAATGAGCGGGAGGGGGTACGCTTTTCACAGCTAACCCGCGCAACGGGCGTTGAATATGGTTTGCCGTGAAGGATGGCATGAACTGAACATTTTGAACTTTTTTGTGACGATTTGGATTTGGCTGAACGGGAGTCTGTTGCAGCTTGACGGAGAAGGCCGGCCGCTCTTTTGCTACCGTTCAAGAAGGGAGCCGTCCATCGCTACTGCTTGACGGAGGATGTTCACGCTGACGGAGGCGTGCAGGCGAAGGTGGTCGTCCGTCGTCGGCTCGTCGCGTGTGGGTGCAGGCCGCACAGTGGCCACTGGATTCCGACGGCGTCGCGTGGTGGCGTTCGGGTGGAGGGGCTGGTTGTAGTAAAGGCACAGGGGTTGTCGTGCAGGGGAATAGGGCGCTCGGAGGAGAGGGGTTATGGTGAAATTTGCATACGCCATGTTGAAGTTTTTTGTACCGAAGTATCCGAGAGAAGCAACCGTCGAGGACTGACAGTCAATTGCATAAATTGGCAATGAAAAAAAAAGGGCAATAAGTTTGTGTGGGCAACACTAAGCTAGTACCAAAGAGGCCACAATCATATTTGAAGTAGTGGTATCAAGAGATGCACACGAAACAACATCAATGTGATTCGGCGCTATCCGCTGTACAAGAGACTTGTCGGTTGACGTGTCGTGCAACTATACTGAACGGGCATGACTACACCATGAGATACAACCTTGCCGATGGTATCTATCCTGAGTGGGCGGCATTTGTGAACACTATAGCCAATTCTCAATGTCACGAACTTGCAACTATGCAATAATCTGTTAGGAAGGATGTGGAGAGGGCACATATTTGGAGTGCTCCAGCCTCATTGGTATTGTTCATGGATATGCAATGATGAGGGATTTAGAGACATTGTGGGATGTGACGACTTATTTTGTAATCTTGCACACCATAATTGTGGAGGATGAGGGCAAAGGGGCAGCCCGCACACATGATTTTGAGAAGTCCGGAGAACATGTCCGCCTCCCAGAAAAGATGCAGATCATGTTCAAAACTTTTTTGAGATGCATCGACAATTTCGTTATCAGCACACGTGCAACTAGTCAATGATCTTCTGGAGTATATTTGTGGACCGACACTGGAAATTAATGAATTTATGTTTGTTATGCACTATGATTTTTTTGAACTATTTATATTTGAATTATGCATCCTGAATAATTGTATGTTATAATTTTATTTGTGACTCCTAATAATTGTGTGTACGTAGGATGAATTACGTGCATGTAGTGCACGAAACCGGCCAAACCTAAACACACCCTTCTCGGGAGCTATGTGAATGCATCCCCTCTTTTTTAACCTAAACAATCTGCAACTTTTGACCCTACAAATAAATAATTGTGTTTACATAAATGCTCCTGCGTTCTACTGTCTATGGTGTATGCTAATTTAAGAGTTACAACATCATTTAAGTATAGATGAGTCCTAAAGAGTGAAATCAAAACCATGATATAATGCACAAACTCAGTTGCCCCTGTTATTTTTCAGACATCAAGGATTTGATGTGATGACAAAATTTTAACACAGATGACATGATCTGACCCACTCATGACAGAGCCACTATGTACGTAATTCCATGTATACGTTTTCTTTTGCGTTGCAGAAAATAATAAGAAAAAAATTAAACCTAGATTAGCCGATGCTATGTATTAGCTTTCATTCACACGAAAGTTAAAAATAACACAAAATTTTGATGAGGTTGCTAATCTCCTGTTTGATTCGTCTTGCCTTGATCAGTCCAGCCTATTTCATGCTCTTGTACATGTCGTCAATGATAGCCTGTAGAAATATTAGCACCGAGGTCAGATGGATAATACTACAAATTACCTTGAAATGTAAAATCCAAAATATAAATAATGATGAATTGCAGGCATGGTTAATACCTGATAATATTTGAGGAGCTGTGGCCGCTTCTTCTTGTAAGTCGGGGTGATGAGGTCACGCTCCATGTCGAAGGGCACTGGCTCCAGATGAACAGCCCTGATCATCTCAAAGCCTTTGAGCTGTTGCACCAAGATCAGAGAATGATTATGTATCATATATATCTGCTCAGGTCACCATATGTGGTATTTAAAAAAAAATTGTCAGTATATTTTACTACTAACAGGTTAACACTTACCTTCTTCTCTTTGCCGGTTTTGCTCAGTCCGTCCAAGATGAACTCCTTCGCTTTTGAGTCTCCGCATATCGAGGCAAAGTCTCCACTTACCCCGTTTGATTCCGCCCATCGTTCCAGGCCTTGCTTGTTAGGGTTGATAACCGCAACGAGGGAAGATTCAAAGCTGTTTCCATACACCCAAATCTGAAGAAATTCGAAGTCAGTAAGTATGCGCGCGCTAGCTGAGCAGCCTGAGCAATGGTGAGGTGTAGGATTAGGGCGTTAGTGGAATTTTTTCGATATATGCTGTGAAACACTCGAGAGGAAATAAGTGGGTGAAGGTTGTGCCCGGACTGTACCGAATCCACATTAGGAGCTTGACCAAATATGTTCTCTAGATTCTCGACAGCGACGTATTCTCCTTGGGAGAGCTTGAAGATGTTCTTCTTCCGGTCGATGATCTTCATGCTTCCATCATGCTGCCACTCACCAATGTCTCCTACAGTATGACATGAAGATGAGCACATCCGGAAGAAGCATTCAGAAAGACGGATATGTCAAGATTCTTATTGGCAGGTTAAGTGTCTGTTTTAGTATTGCTTATTGGCGAAGATGTCTATGGAATGTTGGTTTTCCTTTGTAGTTCTTGACTACCTGTGACATCATACCTGTGTGGAACCAGCCATCGATCAAGACTTCCTTGGTGAGGTCTTCTCGCTTGTAGTACCCTGAGAATAAGGTGTCCCCTCTGATGCAAATCTCTCCACGTGGTGATTCTTTTGACAATGCATCATACCCCATCTCGGGAACAGATTCTAGGCGTACTTCCACATATGGGACCGGAGGACCGACAGTTCCCAGCATGGACATGTTATTTGGCAAGGAAACAAAGGATCCAGCACAGGTCTCGGTGAGACCTGTACAAAAGAAAATAAGGCAATTCAGTTAGTCAGCTATCTTGAAAACTACTCAAGATTTTGATGTTTTTCTGAATTCAGTAGTATAAATCATAATAAAAATGGCATTATAAGCAAACCATAGCCTTGAAGAACATGGGAGCATGTAACCACACGCAGAAACTCCTCGACATGATTAGATAATGGAGCTGCGCCGGATAGAATTACTCGTACTCTGCCACCTAATCCTCGTTTCACCTAATGTTGCAATGTAAGATTAAGATATATTCAGCACAAACTTTAAATAGTTTGTGGCATAATTGAACTTTAGTTTTTCTCGTTTTCGTATACCTTGGCAAAGACTAGTTTGTCGAAAATAGCAGCTGCATCTTCATGTTTGCTTCCTTTTATCATGTTCCCTTGTTTGCTGCAGAACCATTAGAGTTCAGAATAAAAGATTAAGAGTATGATCACCATGTCTGAGAATAGATGTTACTTGATCGATTAGACATCAGAAAAACATACTATTTGTAAGCAACATTGAACACCGTCTTCTTTAGGAAACCACCGGTTGAAACTTTATCTTGCAGTCCTGAATCACAAAAGCAATGCAACATTATCATCAGCCTGGATGGTAGAACAAAATTAATGTACATATTAGGTTTGTATTGTTAACAGTTATGATTCTTTAAGTTTAATGCAGTACCTCCATAGATTCTGTCAAGCACGCGTGGTACAGCACAGAATATTGTTGGCTTGAGTTCTCCAATGTCTTCAACCAAGAGTTTGACATCCTAAAGTAGAATGCTTATTGATCTAAATGTGCTACATTGACATGAAAAAAGCAACAAGTATTGAACAGTATGTGTATTTAATCCTTACTCCACGCCAAAATCCGATTGAGGCGCCGTGGTGAATGAACACCTCCTCGATCACACGGTCAAATATATGAGCAAGAGGAAGATAAGAAATGTAAACATCATCCTCGCGAATCTGGTGCAATGATATACAATTTAGAAAATGAAAAGATATCTCAAAGATACAGAACACTGCAGTGAAACATGAATAGCTGTACCTGTTCTTTTGAATTTCTAAGGAACTCGTCTACTGCTGTAACAATGGCGATAATGCTCTTATTGGAGATTAAAACACCCTTAGGATCACCAGTTGTTCCACTAGTGTACATGATTGTGCATATGTCAGCATTTTCCTTTGGAGGAAGTTCATACTTCTCTTCATGCCCATCTCCCTGCAGGTGTAACAGAAAAAAAAGTCAGACATTCTAGTGTACGGATATCAATAAAATCAAATTGCTCACAAGGATGTCCTTAAGACTCTACACAGAGTTGAGGCACATAAATAGGATAAGTGCACTAGTATACCAGCAGCAGCATTTGAACAGAACAGTTATATCAGGAAGTGATAACCTTACCTTTAGCACAAACTCGGTCCATGAGTAGATGGACATGCCGTTCTGCTCAACCTTTTCCTTCTGGTCAGGACTGACCTTTCCAAAGCTCACGATTGCTTAAAGAAAAATGTGACCATATCAACAAAAATATACATGACACTATAGCTTAATAACACAGATACAACTCATCTCTAACTCACTCTTCAAGAATTTGGTCGCATTTGGTAATGTCTTCAGTACCTGAAAAAGATCACATGTATTTTCTTGATAAAGTAGCCAACTTCGAAATGTGCTGTGTTATGATTAATCTAATAAATTAACTAACATATTTGCATGTCATATCTTACAATCTCCTTAGGTAGTTAAGTAGTTATTAGGAAACGACCTAACGGTTATAGAATTTACAACAAGATTTACCAGAGATTATAATACTCCCGGCTATTATATGCGAGATAGCTAGTCATCTTAATGTAGCTGATTACTTTGAAAAATTAGCTGCATAGACATATAATCTTACTACAACATGCTTCCTAGTATGGGTAACTTGTAATTAAACTAGTTGGTGCTCCAGAGGAGGAATGTACCTCTCCAATCTTCTTTTCCTCCACAAAAGCAATTTCGACCTCTGCATGGCACAATATAAATTCTATTGCCCCGGCACCTAAACATATCAATTGATGGGAGATGTTAACACGCCATTGTTGACAATTAAATAAACAATTATGACATGTGAGTGCATGCATACATGCTCTGATGCTCATAGTTTCTCTGTATATTAATAATACAGAACCATATACCATGTCATTAGTATTCGGAACACAGTGAAACTAGGAAAAAACTTACCAAGTGTGTCATACAATGGAACACAATAAATGCCATGTGCATTGCAAGCCTGAAAAATAAGAAAAGAACAACCTTAGTAGGAAACAATGACATCATTGCTAAAGTTGAAATGTGATTAAACAAATGATACAGTAACTGTTCTTGTAAAGAACATTAACGGAATATTATTTTAATACAACATAGTTAGGAGATTACTCGTTTCGCAAAAAAAATTAGGAGATTACTCTTGCAGAGGAATATACACAATTTTTTCCACATTTTCTTATTAAAAGGATCATAACACAGTTTACAAAATATTACAATATGTATTGACAGAATCTTTTTTTTCCTTTGGGCAGAACAGGAATATTTTCTGCACAATTTGAGCGGAAAGAAGGTTCATTCTTTTGGACAATCTAGAACTTTGGGGTACAAAAATTGGACTAAAAATCTCGTTGCAATGTGTCTAATGCACATGGAGGTAAACAGAGTGGTATTTAATTAACATCCATTGTTTCTATTTCTTAAGAATCGTTAATCTACACAGTGCTCATATGTATGATTTTACCTGCATACTGACAACCCACTCAGGGGAATTGCCTCCATAGATGCCACATCGTCCTCCCTGTAGATGATCAAGGAGAAACCAATCAGCACATAGCTTCTGAATAATTCTAAGCACTAACCACACATATTAATACAGACGGATAACTGTTCCTAGTTACCCGGTGTTATCTCACAGAAAAAAGGATCAGGTAGGTGTGCAAGATCACTCAACAAGCATCAAATGACCACAGCGCCACCAGCACATACCTTGCCGACGCCGCAGCTCCGAATTGAAGCCCCCACCTTGAGAACGGTGTCATACACTTCTTTGTAAGTCACCCATGTGTACTTGCCAGCCTAATATGAATTATCACAAGAGAGGAGACGGAAAATCAATATGCCAGAACAAAACTGAGAAGGGTACGTGCAGACATAAGGAAACTAGTTTGAGAAACTGAGAGCCATGGACCAACCTTTCCATCCACGATTTCACGGCGACCCATCATCGGGTTACCAGGGTACTTTTCCACAGACAAACTGTACACATGCAAACAAGCATATTATTAGAACGAGATTAACCACATTTCAGAATTACATTTATTTCATATAGAAACAGGATTGTATTTTTAGCATTCAGAATGAATTTCATGTTGTGCTATAAGTTGGTTTCCTGGTTTCTGATGGACATAAGGATACAATTGGTTATGAAATAGGTAGAAATTGTGCCACGATTATGTTTTCTAGCTGTTTGGTTGCATATATTTTTCTTGCATTATGTACAATGGAGTTGCTCCTTTTAGTTTTTTACTTCACTTCAGTATGAAAATATTTTATCCCCACAAAATTGCAAACACCACAAGGCAAAACATAGTTGATGCTTTCAGTTTTTTTTTCCGACATATATGTCTATGATACGTATGTAATTAATCTACGTGACATCAGATTCATGCAATCGGTAAGCTTATAAATCTATTGATTCTCTACAGGATTTTAATCCTTCACATGTTTTAACCCTCAAACCCTGTTCCTTTCTACGCCATGATGCATGACTGCACTGAATCTTCTCTCTAAACTCTGTTCGCTCCTGATCAAATTCACCGTCAAGGCAAGGGACATGTGGATATTCGATGGATTTTCCCAAATTAGAAATATTAGGAAGTATTGTAATTGTTTCGTGCAATAATTACGTATTGAAATAGAAGCCACCTGTTTGAACGGATCATATAGGCATGGGTAATTGTGGTCGCATTGCTCCCTCAAAAAAAAAAAAATTTGTGGTCGCATTGCAAGACTGTTCGAAGAATTCAGAAGCTATTCATATGTGGGGTGAGAAAAAAAATCGGAATCGAGCCTGAAATTCTCTTCTGTGGATCGATCAGAGGTGACGGCGGATCTATGATCTATGAAGAGACCGACCGAACGATCAACAACTTTTGAAAATAATAATTATTCGCAAGATGGAGAAATCCAATAAAACCAAATCAACAAGCCGTACCGGAATATGTCCCAGCAGGACTCGAGCCCCGGCACGGCAGGCGGCGACGTCCCGCCGCCCCCGGCGGCGCAGCGGTACGCGGGGCCGGCCGACGGAGCCCCGCCCTCCTCCGGAGCCGCCTCCCTCCCCTCCTCCACCTGCACCAGGTACTTCATCATGCCGTCCGCCATCCTCGTCTCTCCTCTCTCTCTCGTACGCGACGCGTGCTCTCTCCCCTCTCTCTCTATCAGCCTCACGAGGAATCCGCAGGGTATGGGAGGGAGATGGCAGGAAGGAGGGCCAGGCTTGGCTTGCGCTCCAATATATGAAGGATTCAAAATAAAATTATTTAAAAATAAAATTGAGTAGCACGCCGTGTGGGGTACGGCCATGTTTTTCCTTTCTTGCTTCTCAATGCAGACGTTCAGAGCCGAGGTAGTGGTTGGTCAGCGAAATAAAGCGGACAATAACTTTGAACAGAAAAAACAGGTTAGTCCTCGTGTTCAGTTCTGTAGGGGTCCAACTCGGCCAGCGCCCAACGGGACCCATCAGCGTTTTGTTTTTCTATAAAGCAAGATCAGCCTTGTTGACGGTGAGATCATCAGTTCATCACGAATTACCTTTCCGACACCGGAAAACTCTTTTGTGGGGATGTCATATGTTAGCATGATGCAATATTCAGAATTCAATCCGGATATACCACTTATCAAATCAATTGAATTTGATGACCCCATGAATGATATGGAGGATGTGTCTGATGCTTCTCAATGGAAGAAGGGAGAACACAGAAAAGCGGAAACTGAATTATAGAGATGAGGTTTTGGTGAGGGCATGCGAGAATGTGAAGCTAGATGCGGTTACCATAAGTGATCAAAATGGGAAACACATACTGATGAACACGTGAGTTTCTTTTTAATTTTGTTTATGTGAGTGTACTCGTATGACCGTGCTTAAATTTGCATACGAATAACGTGGGATTGCATTGCACAAGAGAACCACTAGAAAATTTTAGGGTCGAAGGGGAAACCATCTGTGTCCCAACATTGTTAGAAAAATATGTTTTGAGCACAGTGAGAAGTTGAGGGTGAGGGATCATGAAATTCCTCCACTGAAGAGACATAGGTCAAGTACCTTGGCCTCTCTGGAGTTGGATGACGATGACGAAGATAGAGAGAAAGAATGGCCAAGTCCAACTCCGTGGACAAGCAAAGTGGGGACGTATGGAAGAAAGAAGTCAAAGGAGAAAGGCGAATTAAATGGTCGAGACCGCAATCATGAGAGACAAGTTCGATGCGTCAATGAATAAAAGGAAGGCTATGACGATTGTTTTGAAATTGTAGATAGAGTTGGCCTAGAAAAAAGCAACAAGAGAAATTGTAAAGACGCCTCGCTGACATGCACCCAGCGCCGCCGTATGACGGTCACCACCCACGTGAGCACTCCGCCAGCCATAGGCGAAGATAGAAAAATGAGTCGTCGGGGTCATGTCCTATGGTTGCACGTTGAGTATGCTAGGCCGATGGTGTCACTAGCTTAGCACAAGCAGTAATTCCTTAAGGATTTTCGGAAGTCACCGGTGTCAATTGACTCTAGTCTTTCAACATAGCTCCGCCCCTACCGCCAGCTCGGGTCTGCCAAGCCCAGTTCAGGCCAAGACCTGGCCGGCACGGCTAAGCTCAATCAGCCAAGTCCCTCTCCCATGGTGGTCACTGAGCCGTAGACACTCCGCCAATAGAGCCGCTAAGGGGTCTGACGGCCAACAGCATGGCTCGCTGCCGAGGTCGCCGCTGTGAGTTCCCCTGCTCGCCTCGAAGCCCCCGATGCCGAAGAAGAACAAAGCCCCACCGCCGCTAGGTCCACACGGGCTTTGTATGGCGGAGGACACCGACGACAACAAGGGGGAGGAGGTGTTGCGGTACCGGCAGGAGCTGGGCTTCGACGCCATTGAAGGACATAACCAACATTGTGAACGTAAATCTTGAGTCTTCCATAGGCTCTCTGGTGCGAGATCGACTGCAAGGTGAACCAACAGAAGGAGAAGCTTCTTCGGACGCAACGGTTTTCGTCAGGGCAGTTGATGTAGGTGATCATTGTTGGATGTATGCCCAAAACGCAATGTATTTATACATCTGATTCATTAATTATGATTTGTATTCTCTATGCTATAACTACGGTGGTTTCTGAATACGTGATTCAGGGGAAAACTCACTCGTACGTGTAGGGAATATGAACACGTAAAATATACCCTAGTTCTTTTACGGACTAATTTGTTGATTGCTAGATGACACTGCTTTCCTAGTCATGGACATTGTTTATGTCAGCATCAATAAGTGGCATATTATTGGATAATAATATGGCCGGGTAACCCCAAGTTTTGGTATGCTAAGAGATTCCGTTAAATTGTCTTTTTGTTCTTAGCTTTATCACAGTAAGGTTATTGTATAACATGTCCTATAACCATGAGGTTATTAGGGTTATGCATACTGGAGGAGTTACTTTGGTGCTGTCAACACTATGGCCGTAACTGTGTAGTAAAACGGCAGTTACTGGGTGACTCCAAGTTGTGTGTATATCCTAATGTTCTGAGATGGGAAATTACTCCTCGGTGATTAGAGAGATACGCCCTGGGCCCTCTCGGTATTATAAAGGTATCCAATATGTTCTGCAGACAATGCATGGTGAAGCTACACCGTGTGGGATATCATGATACGGAAACGAGTAAAGGGAACTTGCCGGTTAACGAGATAGACAAAGATGTAGTGAATCAATGATTGATTCATGGTAACATCCACGGATCTATATCTCGGGCGAAGTTTTGGTATCGCGAGTAATGGGAATGATATATTAAATATCAAACAGGTTCAACAGAGTGTCTTCGCATAACGGAAGCAGTTATTCAGGTCGTCATCGGATCTGACCCTGGCGGGTGATTGGATGGATATCCAATTATAGCCACACGTTATCGAACCTGTAGGGTGGACATGCTTAAACTAGGATTGGTTAGTTGTGTATATTGGTTGGTCTGGAATATAGAGAGTGCATCACCGGAATGGTATTTGCGTGATAGATATGGTTTTATCGGAGAGATTATTTTGTGATAGAAGTTGCTATCACGGTCGGATTTATTCCGAGGGTTTATAGAAGATGGAAATATTTATCCAGGATTTTTGTCGACGGACACTGGGTGTCCCAGATCATGTAAAAGTGTATTATATGATAAGTAATTAATTCCGGGAATTTTCTGTAAAAGGAAAATGTTTATTTGGAATTAATTAGACAAAAGAATTAATTGATTAATTTATTTATTAATTAATTATTTGAAAAAATAAAATAAAATTGGAGCCCACCATGGGGCTACCAAGATGGGCCCTAGGGCCCACCAAGGTAGCCACACCACCATGTGGTGGTGGTGGGCCAAGGCGCCATGGGGGGAGGCGGCGGTGGTGGCCAAGGTGGCTGGCCTAGGTGGGCCCCACCTCCTAGGTCGGTGCGGCCTAAGGTGGGCCGCACCCGCCGGCGGCGGCTTTTGAGGCGGTGGAGGGGAGGGGAGTTGGAGTCCAACTCCAACTCCTCCTCCCAAGCCGAATTGGGCAAGGGGAGCTTTCCCCTTGTCCAAACCGAGTTGGACTAGGGGAAAGCTTTCCCCTTGCCCAAGTCCCTCCACCCCTTGGGCCATCTATATAAACCCCCACCCCCTTCTATTTGGAGAACACACAATTAGCTTTCAAGTTTAGATCCCTTATAGTTGGATTAGAGGGACCTCTAATTAGAGGCAACCTATCCGATTAGACTAGATCTAATCTCTCTCTCTTTCTTTGTCATGTGTTAAGATCTCCACCTTCATATACACCAGTAGTGCTTCAAGCTTCGACGGCGAAGCCCTGCTGAACCTTTCCCGGTGTACGCGTGCAAGCTCTCGGAGGGGTGATCCGTCGATCTTGACGGTTGACCCTCACACTGTTGGATCAAGGTGACAAGGCGAGGAGGAGGAGACGCCGAAATCTCTCTACCAGGCTTGGTTGAGAGAGACGGCGACGAGCTACGTCATCGACACTACTTCCGCAACTTCGGTGTTGGTAACATATTCTATCTAGCTATTTGGATCTTCGTATTCGCATGTATCTTCATAGTAGATCTTGGGAGTTGTTGCGTAGCAATGCGGAAAATTTTAATTTACTGTACACACAACCCAATAGTGGTACCAGAGCGATCTATGCGTAGATACATGATTTGATCTAGAGCACATGGTGTGCGGGCACCGCATAAGTTTATGCGGGTATGTTATTGAAGTCTATTTCTTCTAACATTCAGTTAATTTATGTTTGCTTCCCAATATGCAGTCTCATCTTGTTTCCAGCGGCATAGTAAGATTTCGGACTTCTGGCAATCCGCGGACCTTCCGGCTGCTCCTAGTATGCCCGTCGGTGCCAACGAAGTGCTTCAGTAGCTTCGAATCTTATTATAGTTGGCCTCGTTGACTTGATAGCGGAAAGGGCATGTGGACTAGGTCCACACGGGGGTCACGCGCACATGTGATCGTTTAGATGGGGAGCCGCAACGTTTTCGTAATGTTGGGTTGTCCATCACCCCGCAATGTCAATCTAGCAACATGAATGAACATGCTTGGTGAGGACCGTATAATTTCTGGTTTGTCCCGTTGATCCTACAGCCACGCTAAAATATGCAAACAAACGTTAGAGGCATCTAACTCTGTTTTGCAGGACATGTGATGTGGTATAGTCTCAAAATTTTATTTTGTTGACTAACCTTTGTTTTGTTGGCCGGCGTGCCATTCGTTCTTGTTCGTCGAGCTATGGTGATAGTGGAGGATAGGAGAAGGCATGCAAATGCCATGAACCTCGACATGGCCGCACCGGTGGAGGCGCCACCGGAAGCTGGAGGAAGAAGACTATACTACATCACGAAGTGTTATTTACTTGTGCATGTTTTATACCTGTTTTCTTGCTCTTCCCTTGATTGCGCAGTAGTGTGATAATTAGGGAGATTCCTTGGTAGCTGCAGAGTTTAATTACTTGAGCTAAAATTGAAAATATCAATGAGTTCGTGCTCTTCCAACACATAGCAGCGTCAAACCGGATGCTTGTCACCGTGCGCCATGTATCCATGAGTAATGTGTGCCAAGGGTTCGAGAGGCTGATGACGTGGATCGCACGTTCGTTGGGAGACCCCAAGAGGAAGGTATGAAGCAGTGTAGCAGCAGTTTCCCTCAGTAGGAAACCAAGATTTAATCGGACCAGTAGGAGCAAGAAATCACTTCTGAAGGTTGTCAGTAGCGCGCTGACGTGGAACCTGCACACAACACAATCAAACTATTTTGCCTCAACGAAATAGTGAGGTTGTCAATCTCACCGGCTTGCTGAAAACAAAGAATTAAACGTATGGTGTGGAAAACAGTAGTAAATTGCAGAGAATGAAAAGGAACAATGTTTGCAGTTGGTTGTATTATCAGTGTAAAGGAAATGAAAAGGAACAATATTTGCAGTTGGTTGTATTATCAGTGTAAAAGAATGGACCGGGGTCCACAGTTCACTAGTGGTGTCTCTCCATAAAAGATAACTAACATGCTGGGTGAACAAATTACAGCTGGGCAATTGACAAAATATTGAGCGCATGACAATGCATATATATGACATGATGATTACTATGATATTCATGTGGGCATTACGACAAAATACATAGACCGTTATCCAACAGCGTCTATGACTAATAATCCACCGCCAGGTTGTCATCCGAGTTCCCCGTTGGTATTAAGTTGCAAGCAACGGATAATCGCATTAAGTAATGTGCGTAATGTAAACAAATGCATTAGACCTAACGGCGCACCCTTAAGCTAAGCATCGGTTATTTTATCCCTAGTGGCAACAGCACATCCACAATCTTAGAAGTTGTTGTCACTCTCCCAGATTACCGGAGGCATGAACCCACTATCTAGCATAAATACTCACTCTTGGAGTTACAAGCATCTACTTGGCCAAAGCATCTACTAGTAACGGAAAGCATGCAAGATCATAAATAACATATAAGATAGATTGATAATCAACTTGACATAGTATTCAATATTCATCGGATCCCAGCAAACACAACATGTAGCATTACAATAAGATGATCTTGATCATGATAGGCAGCTCACAAGATCTAAACATGATAGCATAAAGTGGAGAGACAACCATCTAGCTACTGCTATGGACCCGTAGTCCAAGGATGAACTACTCACGCATCACTCCGGAGGCAGGCATGGTGATGTAGAGCCCTCCGGTGATGATTCCCCTCTGGCAGGGTGCCGGGAAGAGCTTCTGAACCCTCCCGAGCTAGGGTTGACGGCGGCGGCGTCTCTGGAACTTTTCGTGGATAATGGCTCGGGTGTAGTGTTTTCCCGTGAAGATGAATTAATAGGCGAAAGGGCGGCGGCTGGAGAGCACGTGGGCCCCACACCACCCCACGGCGCGGCAGGGGGCCCGTGCGGCCCCATGGTGTGGCTGCCTCGTGGCTCCCCTCCGTCTCTCCTTTGGACTCCGTGTACGTGTTGGAAAAATAGGAGGTTCTGTCCAAGTTTCGTCCAATTCCGAGAATATTTCCAGACTAGCTTTTCTGGAATACAAAAACAGCAGAAAACAGGAACTGGCACTGTGGCATCTTGTTAATAGGTTAGTCCCAGAAAATGCATAAAAATGCTATGAAGTGTATATAAAACATGTAACAATTGGTATAATATCAACATGGAACATCAGAAATTATAGATACGTTTGAGACGTATCAAGCATCCCCAAGCTTAGTTCTACTCGTCCTCGAGTAGGTAAAACGATAAAAACAAAATAATTTCTGAGGTGACATGCTACAATCATAATCTTGATCAAATAGTATTGTAAAGCACATGTTATGAATGAAGTGATCCAGGTCAATGGTCTATAGTTTGCTAGCAAGTAGATAATGAGCAAACAACTGAATCATATAAGCAAAAACTTTTCATGAATAGTACTTTCGAGACAAGCATCAAAGAGTTTTGCATAAGAGTTAACTCATAAAGCAATAGATTCTAAGTAAAAGGTATTTAACCAACACAAAGGAAGATTTAAGCTTCAGCAATTGCTTTCAACTTTCAACATATATATCTCATGGATATTTGTCAACACAAAGCAATATAATAAGTGCAATATACAAGCATATAAAAATTGTTGCACCAAAGTTGACACTAGTGTTTGCTTCTGAGATAGAAAGAAGTAGGAAAACTGACTCAACATAAAAGTAAAAGAAAGGCCCTTCGCAGAGGGAAGCAGGGATTAAATCATGTGCTAGAGCTTTTTAAGTTTTTGAAATCATATAGAGAGTAAAAATAAGTTTTGGAGGTGTTTGTTAATTGTCAACGAATCAGAAAATGGAAAGTACAATATGACCCCTGCCAACCAGACTTTTAAGAGCGGCTCCCATGAAGGACGTTATTTCTACCAGCAAGGCAGATCATCCCTCTTCTCTTTTGTTTACACATGCAGATATTTCACTGTTTGTCATTGCTTGACTGATAAATCAGGGCAAAAATGTGAAGAGAATTAAGCGGTTAAAGTTGTAATTAATTGGGACTGGGCACCCCATTTGCCAGCTCTTTTTGCAAAATTAATGGATAAGCGGATGTATATGCCGCTAGTCCGGTGGTAAAGTCTGTTTGACAGTTGACATAAAGACATCCACCCCGTCCTCATGAGCTTGGTAAACATTGACACAAAAAGGAGTAATAATTTTGAATAGTTTAAAGGTAGCACATGAAAAATTTACTTGGAATGGCAAGGAAATACCACATATAGGTAGTTATGGTGGACACAGATGGCATGGATTTTGGCTCAAGGTTTTGGATGCACGAGAAGCATTCCCTCTCAGTACAGAGTTTAGGCTAGCAAGGTTATTTGAAGCAAACACAGGATATCAACCGACACAGCAAGACTTATATGAAAACATATTGCAAGCATTATAAGACTCTACACTGTCTTCCTTGTTAACCAAACCCTTTTACTAGAAAATATCTAGACCTTAGAGATACCAATCATGCAAACCAAATTTCAACGAGCTTTACGGTAGTTCTTCATTAATAGGTTTTAACTACATGATACAAAAGCTTAAACATGAACTACTTGATAACTCAAAACAATTGACAAGTATCAAATTATCCAATACAGTGATCTACAAGAATATGTAAGCTTTTTCCATTATACCATCTACCACATGCAACATTTTCTGTTCCAACCAAACACCAATCAATTTATTTCAACATAAACTCTCCAAACAATTATAAGTGAAGCAAGAGAGTACTTTCTTTAAAAGAACTAACAGCTCTGAATAAGAGATGCATGCAAAACAGGAGCTAAAAGCATAGCAATAGCTAGATAAGAATACTCAACAAGTATAAGTGAAGAATAGGAGTATTCATATGAAAAAGCGGAGCGTGTCTCTCTCCCAATCAAGAATGCTAGGGTCCAATCAAGTTGACCATAAGAAAAATAAAATACTGAAAATAAAAGCACACAGACGCTCCAAGTAAAGCACATATGATGTGAAAGAATTAAAATATAGTTTCACTAGAGATGACCTGATAAGTTGCTGATGAAGAAGGGGATGCCTTGGGCATCCCCAAGCTTAGACGCTTGAGTCTTCTTGAAATATGCTGGGGTGATCCATGGGAGCATCCCCAAGCTTAAGCTCTTCACTCTTCTTGATCACATTATATCATCCTTCTCTCTTGACCCTTGAAAACTTCCGCCACACCAAACTCAGAGTAATTCTCATTAGAGGGTTAGTGCACAATCAAAAACTCACATGTTCTATAAGGACACAAACATGACCGTTACTTTTAACATTAACTACTGCCACTGATGTTATGTGAAGCTCTTCACCCTAAAAAAGAATTCCACTCAACACTAGTAAAAGAGAGAATGCGAAAAATAAAAGACAGAATCTGTCTAAACAGAACAGTCTGTAAAGACGAATTTTTTCGAGGCACTTACGTTGCTCAGATCGAAAAACTTTAAACTAACGAAAGATGCGTACATATCTGAGGATCACGCACAAAAATTTGCAGATTTAAATAATTTTTCTGTGATTTTACAGAAGTAAAACGGTGAACAGCAGAAATCTGTTCCTGCGCAGAAATCCAAATCTAGCATCATCTTCCTATTAGAGGCAATACTTGGCACAACAATGCGATAAAATAAAGATACAAAGGAATTGTTACAGAAGTAAACAACTCCTTGACTCAAAAAGAAAAGAAAAATTGCAGAAATAAAATAATGGGTTGTCTCCCATAAGCGTTTTTCTTTAACGCCTTTCAGCTAGGCGCAGAAAGTAAGAATCAAGTGTTTCCAAGTGATGAAGCATCAACAGAATAATTTGCTCTAACAATAGAATCAAAAGGTAACTTCATCTTCTTTCTAGGGAAGTGTTCCATACCTTTCTTGAGTGGGAATTGATATTTAATATTCCCCTCTCTCATATCAATAATAGCACCAACAGTTCTAAGAAAAGGTCTTCCCAAAACAATAGGACAAGAAGCATTGCATTCAATATCCAAAACAACAAAATCAACGGGGACAAGGTTATTGTTAACCATTATAAAAACATCATCAACTCTCCCCAAAGGTTTCTTTATAGTATTATCAGCAAGGTGAACATCCAAATAACAGTGTTCCAAAGGTGCTAAATCAAGCATATCATAAAGTTTCTTAGGCATAACAGAAATACTAGCACCAAGATCACATAAAGCATTGCAATCAAAATCATTCACCTTCATTTTAATGATGGGCTCCCAACCATCTTCTAACTTCCTAGGGATAGAAGCTTCATGTTTTAATTTCTCTTCCCTAACTTGCATGAGAGCATTAGTAATATGTTTAGTAAAAGCCATGTTTATAGCACTAGCATTAGGACTTCTAGCTAGCTTTTGCAAGAACTTAATTACTTCAGAAATATTGCAACCATCAAAATCAAAATCATTATTATCAAAGTAATGAGACCATTGTCTCCCATCTCGAAAAATTTCAGCACTTTTATCAGGAACAGTTTCAGTGTTTTCAGGCAATTTTAAACGTTTTGCAACAGAAGTAGAGACATTGCCAACACCAATTACTTTACCATTGATAGTAGGAGGTTTGTTAACACTTGAGTTTACATCATTTTCAGTAGTAGTAATAGTATAAACTCTAGCAATACTATTCTTTTTAGCAATTTCATCCTCTCTTGCCCACCTAGCATGTAAATCAGCTAACATCCTGACATTATTATCAATTTTAACTTGAATGGCATTGAGAGTTTTGCTCTCTTTAACATCATGAGGCATAGTTTTAATTTTTAACAAATCAACATCAAGAGCAAGACTATCAAATTTAGAGGCAAGAATATTGATTTTCCCAAACTTTTCCTCAACAGATTTATTGAAAGCAGTTTGTGTACTAATAAAATCCTTAAGCATGACTTCAAGATCAGAGGGTACACTCTTATTATTGTTGTAGGAATTACCTGATACGTCCAAAACGTATCTACTTTTCCGAACACTTTTGCTGTTGTTTTACCTCTAACTTGTATGATTTGGATGCAACTAACATGGACTAACGCTGTTTTCAGCAGAATTGCCCTGGTGTCTTCTTTTTGTGCAGAAAAGTCAACTTTCGAGAAAAACTCCGAAAACAATTGCGATCGTCATATTTCACCGGAAGACCCACGGAGCCAGAAGGGGAGTCGGAGAGGCCACACCAGGCAGCCACGCCATAGCTGGGCGCGGCTGGGGGTGGGGCCGCGCCCAAGTGTGGCGTGGCCACCTCGGTCGCCCCCCGACGCTCCCCTTTGGACTATATATTGCCCTTGACCTAAATATCGAGGGGGGTTCGACCATATTTCGCGAAACACATCCACGCTCCGCCGCCGCCGCGATCTCTATTCCGGGGATCAGAAGTTCCGTTCTGGCACCCTGCCGGGACGGGGATTCGGAGGAGATCATCACCATCGTCATCACCACCGCCTCTCCATCAACCATCAATGATTCCCCCATCCATGTGTGAGTAGTTCCCTGCTGTAGGCTGAGGGGATGGTAGGGATTGGATGAGATTGTTCATGTAATAAGTTGCCAGATTGTTAGGGCATGGTGCCTAGTATCCATTGTTAGTGCTATTTATCATTGTTGCAACTTGTTGTGCTTAATGCTTGCCACTAGGGCCCGAGTGCCATGATCTCAGATCTGAACATGTTGTTGATGCATGAGAATAATTATGTTTTAGATCATATCTGCAAGTTGTTTTCACCTGTTATTGTCCGGAACCCGAGGCCCCGGAGTGACAGCAACCGGGATAACTGGAGGGGATGGCTTTGACTTGAGGATTACGTGTGTTCACGGAGTGTTAATGCATTGCTCCGGTACTTTATTAAAAGGAGTACCTTAATTGCCAGTAGTTTCCCTTGAGGCCCCGCTGCAAACGGGCTGGCAGGACAGTAGATGTTGTGCAAGTTTCTCATTGCGAGCACGTACGACTATATACGGAACACATGCCTATGTTTGACTAGTACTAGGATGCTTTTATAATTGTTTACCTGCAAATGCCCTGAGTTATGATTATTACATGAGCGCTCTTATCCATGCAACGCCCGTACATCCGTCCCTATGCCTACAGTACTTTTAATCCTGCTGTTTACTGAAATTACTGCTGCTGTCTTTGTTACACTGTTGCTGCTATTACTTTGTTACTACTGCTGTTATATCACCGTTGCTACTGATAATCTGTGTCGAGGAAGTCTACTTTCAGGTGCAGCTGAACTGACAATTCATCTGTTAAGGCTTATATTTATTCTTTGGCTCCCCTTGTGTCGAATCAATAAATTTGGGTTTTACTTCCCTCGAAGACTGTTGCGATCCCCTATACTTGTGGGTCATCAAGACTATTTTCTGGCGCCGTTGCCGGGGAGCATAGCTTTATTTATAAGTTCATCTGGAAGTGATATCCTTTGCTGCAATCCATTTATCATGGGGAAAACTCATGACAAGAAGGTGGCTATTCTGCCATCCACTACAAGGAAAGGTACGGCTCTGAACTCCGCTGCTCTTGATTCACCATCTGTTATTAATCAACTGGTTACACCGCCACACGCACCTGCTTCGCGTGTTGGCACTACTGAATCTGAAACTGTTTCTGATGAATTTGATGATGCTTCTACTGTGCTTAGTGAAACTGGTTCGTTAGGTCCTTTTCTAGATGCTACGATTGCTAGGTCTAGACTTATTGAAAATTCTGAAATGCCTAATGAAAATGTTGTCACACCTGTTGCTTCTCCTGAGTCGAGGGAATTCATCGATGATGATGACCCCGAGGAAGATTATATAGAAGTAGATGAAGCTTTTGCTGAAAAATGCAGGAATCTTGACTCTTCTGCTGATTCTGCCACTATAATGGATTTTCTGAAAAAACACACTGTTAGCTACAAATTGTCTGCTGATCCTGAGTTTGCAACATCTCCTATTCGTATAACTGATAAGGATTATGACTTTTCTGTGGATTTGTCCTTTATATCTGTGGTAGAGAAAGATCCTTTTTGTGGTGCTGAAGATGAAAGTGCTATGGAACATATGAACAAGTTATCTACTTTAAGTAGTTTGTTCTCTGATGATATTAAATTGCGCACCTATTTTGTTACCAAAATTTTTCCTTTCTCTCTGAAAGGCGATGCTAAAGCTTGGTTTGGTAATTTGTCTCCCGGTTGTATTAAAAATCCTTTAGGATTGGTTGATGTTTTCTTCCATAAATATTATCCTGCTAGTGTTCAACATGTTGCTTTGCAGAGAATTTTTAACTTCAAGCAATTGCAGGAAGAAAATATTTCTGAAACTTGGTCAAGGTTTTGTTATTTGCTTAGAGTTCGACCTGGACATGATATACCTAAAAATGAACTTCTTGATATATTTTATAATGGACTAACCGATGAATCTAGGACATTCCTGGATAGTTGTGCTGGTTGTGTTTTCAGGAAACGAACTCCAGATGAAGCTGAGGAATTAATGGCTAAGATTAGCCAAAATTATGAAGATTGGGTTATAGCTGAACCCACTCCCACACCAGAGCCTGCGCCAGTGCCTACACCAAGAAAGAGAGGTGTTATTGAACTTGATAATGAAGGAATGAGAGAAGCCAAGAGGACTCTCAAGGAGAGGGGTATTAAATCTGAAGATGTTAAAAATTTACCTCCAATAGAAGACTTATGTAAGCCGACTCCTCCACCTTCAATTGAGGTACACTCTCTACAATATTTCGATGCTGGTGATATTCCTTATGGTAAGCCTCCTGATCAATGCTTAGATGAACTTGATAATTTTATTGTTAAGCAGGAGCATTTTAATATGAGAGTAGAAAATCATCTGTTAGAAAATTCTCGTATTATTAGTAATTTGCAAGATGTTTTGGTAAGAACTGTAAATGACATTAAAGGTCTAGTTAAACATCTTAGTATGGTTCAAACTCAAATGGAGCAAATTACTAAAGTACAAAAAGACTTGCTAGCTAAAAATTCTAATAGTAATGGAAAACATGCTTTTGGAATAGCAACTAGGAGTGGAGCTTCCACTCAAGATCCTTTGTATCCTGAGGGACATCCTAAAAGAATTGAACAAGATTCTCAATTAGCTGAAAGGCCCAGCTCTCCTTCTAAGAAAAAGAAGAAGAAACATAAACCTGCTGTAGAGTCTTCTGAAACTATTAAGGAAAAAGAACCTGCTAGTGATCCTAATAGTATATCTGTGTCTGATGCTGAAACTGAAAATGGTAATGAACCTGTTAATGATAATGATAGAAACAATGCTAATAATAATGAAGAGGTTGAGAGCGATTCTGATAGTGACACTGAAAATAAAAATTGCACTAAAGAGGATTTTGTAGCTAAGAAACATGGTAAAGAAAGAGAACCTTGGGTGCAAAAATCAATGCCTTTTCCTAATAAGAAACATAAATCCAAGGAAGAAGAACACTACAACAAGTTTTGTGAGTGGATGAAACCTTTGTTTTTGCAAATTCCTTTGACTGATGCTATTAAGCTGCCTCCTTATTCGAAATACATGAAGGATATTGTTTCTAACAAGAGGAAAATTCCTAATGAGGAGATTTCCACCATGCTTGCTAATTACTCTTTCAATGGTAAGGTTCCAAAGAAACTTGGAGATCCAGGTATACCAACTATTCCTTGCTCTATTAAAAATAATTATGTTAGAACTGCACTTTGTGATCTTGGAGCTGGAGTAAGTGTGATGCCTTTCTCTCTTTATAAGAGACTTTATTTAGATAAATTGATACCAACTGATATATCTTTGCAAATGGCTGATAAATCTACTGCTGTTCCTGTTGGTATATGTGAAAATGTTCCTGTTCAAGTTACTACCAACTGTTTGATTTTGACTGACTTTGTTGTGTTGGATATGCCTGAAGATGATAATATGTCCATTATTCTTGGTAGACCTTTTCTTAATACTGCAGGAGCTGTTATTGATTGCAATAAAGGGAAAGTTACTTTTAATGTCAATGACAAAGAGCATACTGTTTATTTTCCCAAGAAGCAAAATGTATTATGTGGAGTTAGCTCAATTGCAAGTTATAAAACTATCAAAGTTGGAAGTATTGATTGTCCTATTTATGACCACCATGAAGGATATGAAAGTATTATGGTTGGGACAATATCTATTCAATATAAGGTAACATAATGGTATCATGTAGTTTAATTCTTTTATGTCAAATAAAATATATTTGGTGGCAAGACTTGATCAACCTTGTTGACAAATACATTTTAGTTGCATAAAATTGTTAAACCACATTCTCTCTTTCTCATCTGTTATACCTTCTGTTATATTGCTGTCTTTATAAATTTTTAGAATGTTGTTTAGTGTGGTTAAAATTTTGCTTAGCTGCTGTTTAGAATTTTAAGTGCCCAGTTTTTGCTCGAAATTGAAAGTTGTCAGAAAAATCTGAAAATTTTACGTAAATTCCTATTTTGAAAAATGCAACGTGGTAGTACCTGGGGCTGACCAGGGGGACCCACCACGCTGCCACGCCATAGCTCGGCGCGGCAGGGGTGGAGGCCGCGCCCCCCTGTGGCGTGGGTCCCACCTGAGCCTCCACAAGGTGAGATTCCTCCCCTTTCTTTCTCTCTCCCGACCAAACTCATATCCATTGTTCAAACTCGTGTTCCTGCTGCTCTTGAGCTCGAATTTTTCGATCTCCTTGCTCAGCCCATTTCAGTTGCTGAAACTTTGCTTGTTTACTCACCGGTATGTGACTCCTTCGATTATCCAAGTAGAATTTTGTTTAGTGTTGTATTTCTAGAGTATTTTGCTGCTGTATGTTGCTGGTTAAGTGAGCTTGCATGCTTGTTCTATGCTTAGATTAATTATCCTTGATGCATGTGTAGCCCTCTTGCAAGTTTCTATAGTAGTTGCCTTGATTCTATAGTTGCAAAATCATTTTTTATGAGACTTGTTGAAAAATTTCAGAAAAGGAAGATGAAGAAATTTTCCTTTGGAGAGTTGTTTGAGAGGCGTGCACCATCATCCTCAAGGAAGACCAGGTCATCTGAAGCCAAAGTTCCTAGGAGATCTTACAATGAAGATCTTATTACTCCAGAGATTGATGATTCGGGGGACCTTGGAGCACCACATCCATCTGTTTTTCCATGTACTCAATTTTTGCAGGCTGCAGGGATTTATGAGGACTTCATGAGCATGATTGAGAGTGTGGGTCTACAAACATTCATGGGGGATACCAGGACCCAATATTCTAGACTCACTAAGATCTTTGTTGAGAGTTTCAAATTTAACTGCAAAGCTTATAAACCAACAGTTGATTTTAAAATTTATGATCGTGCATGTACTATGGAGCTAGATAATTTTTGCAGGATCATAGGTATTGCCCCATCGGGGACGACCAAGAAGATTAAGGAGCAGCCATCCGAGCTAACTGCGCTCTACCAGGAGTTGTGTTATGGAGACTCTCGCTCAGCCCACCGTGGTAAGATAAGAAATGTTCAGTTTCCGGCCATAAGGTATTTCCTATACTACTTAACTAGAAGTGTTCTTCCTAGGGAAAACACTAGTAATATTTCGAATATGCATCTAGCATTTCTTGCTACTGCTTTGAAGGGCGATAAAACTTATAATCTTGGTGCTTTAGTTGCTCGCCGCCTCGCCACCAAAGGCCCCATTTTTGGAGGCATTATTGCTGCGCGTGTTTTAGCTGACTTTAGTCTTGAGGCTGATCCTACTGATGAAATTTTAGTTCCTGAAAAACTTGATCTCTCTGCTATGATAGCACATAAATTTGTTACATCTGGATCCACTCTTGATAACTTGGTTTATAGAATTGTTTATGCTAACGAGGCGGAGCTGGAAGTTCCTCTACCGCAACCAAGTTTGTTCAGTATTTACAGGGATCCTCTATCATATTCGCGGGAGGAATTGAGCACACAGATGGTGGTGCCGCGATACCACGCGCGGTTCTACCCAGATGGGCAGCCGGGGCAGCCTACGGTGCCACCGCCGGCGGCCCCTGACGTCCCCTATTATGGCGGCGCGCCATATTACCCTGACCAGCAAGGAGGATCCTCTTCATCGACCGCCTACGACGCTTCGGCATGGGGTCCGTGGGGATGATTGTCTCCCAATTAGGCCAAAAGCCTAAGCTTGGGGGGAGGTACGCGTATACTGACAGTTCGCTCATTTCTATATTCGCTCCATGTCAGTTCTTTGTATATCCATATTTCGCTTTCTTTTATTTGTTCTTGCTTGTGGTGTTTATTTTCTCAAAACCCAAAAATACCAAAAATATTTTCGTTGTTTCTCTATGCTTTTATTTTAGTAATTCGAGTTGTAGTTTTATTTTGTCTTTTTGATTTTCGAGTTGATATTCAAAAAACCCAAAAATATTTTCCTTTTTATTTGCTTCTTCCTTGCTTTGTTTTAAAATTCGAAAACACCAAAAATATTTGTTGTTCTTCTTGGTTTTGTATAGTTCTTTTCAGATTCAACAGCCGTCTGTGACTCCACCTGGAGCTTGGTTTTCATTTTATATCATTCAAGTCATGCGAGCGAAGGGCAATAATGACGATATTCGACAACTTGATGTGGTGAGAGGCTGGTATGAACCGTATTTGTTTTCATTTTTGTACACATACCTGTCCATATGATTGCGCTTAGTAGTTATGGTATGGGCTATGTTACTTGATGAATGCTTGATAGCCATGTTTTCTCATGATTAATCCTAATCTCCTGAAGGTGCACCATATGTCATATAGTTATTTGCATGCATTGTTTTATTCGTAGAGTGGTATTGTAGTGTGGTATCCTCCTCTGAATGTTTTACTTGATTCGACTTGGCACATGCTTACACATGTTTATGACTCAAAACAAAAGTCAAGCCTCGACGATCTATTGTGACTCAGAGTTTCTGTATCACTTTTATGCCACTGCTAATTTTATTCTGTCGCAAGTATGATTATGACAGTTGTGCTCTCTTGTTGTCGCTTCCCCGTCTATTGCTAGCCTTCACCTGTACTAAGCGGGAATGCTGCTTGTGCATCCAAAATCCTGAAAACCAAGTTATTCCAAAGAGTCCACTATAAATTCCTATGCATGGTTTTAAACCATTCCAAGTAAATTTCTTCGTGTGCTATCTTTAACTATTCAAAATTGTACAATCCCTTTTTGTGTCACTGCGTGTAGCTCATAAGGATGTGGTAGTAGAACTTGTCATCTTCCATGCTAAATGATTTCCAAGGACAAGTAGCTTCATCTGCTTGTCCACTTTTATTTTTGCAAAAGAGCTGGTTAGTCCACCTATCATTTAATATTAAAATAGACACTCCTCCACGGTGATTGTTGGTCGGCACCCGAGGATTCGGTTAGCCATGGTTTGTGGAAGAAAAGGTTGGGAGGAGTGTCAAAAATCTGTAAGCATGATATAATGCAAACTATATGAATTTTCGGAACCGCTCTAAAAGTTGGTTAGTTATGGAAGATGACAAGAACTCTATCGCGGATTTGTTGACACTTGCAACCACTTCTCAAAATATTATTTTTACACTCTTTATATGCCTTCGGGAACTAACAAGCTCTAGCACACGATTTAATCCCTGCTTCCCTCTGCGAAGGGCCTATCTTTTATTTTAATGTTGAGTCACCATCCTTCTTTAAAGCACTTCTTTGAGAGCATGACTGTCATTCTTAGTGAAATGTGCTTGTCCCAGAATAGGTTAGTAGTGACATAGCTTGATGCTTTTATCTTTGATAAGCTTTATTTCTAGTCTGCCTGTAAACTTCAGAGGTGCCTGGGCATTTATGTTTTGCTGCACACATTCGGGCAAGCGAGATACCACTTTGCCATACCCAATTACGAACATTGCAATCCTGCACTTAGTTATATGCCATGTTGTTTACCTTTAGTATGTTAGAATCTTTTCATGGCTGCATATTTATCAAGCTTTTATCTTATGCATATCTCCTATCATGAGCTAGTAAGTATAATCATAATTCAAGTATGTATACATCATATGAAGCAATTGTGTTCGTAAAAGTTTCTTTATCGCGTTCAGTTTGTCAACTGAATTGCTTGAGGACAAGCAATAAGCTAAGCTTGGGGGGAGTTGATACGTCCAAAACGTATCTACTTTTCCGAACACTTTTGCTGTTGTTTTACCTCTAACTTGTATGATTTGGATGCAACTAACATGGACTAACGCTGTTTTCAGCAGAATTGCCCTGGGTCTTCTTTTTGTGCAGAAAAGTCGCCCCCCGACGCTCCCCTTTGGACTATATATTGCCCTTGACCTAAAATATCGAGGGGGGTTCGACCATATTTCGCGAAACACATCCACGCTCCGCCGCCGCCGCGATCTCTATTCCGGGGATCAGAAGTTCCGTTCTGGCACCCTGCCGGGACGGGGATTCGGAGGAGATCATCACCATCGTCATCACCACCGCCTCTCCATCAACCATCAATGATTCCCCATCCATGTGTGAGTAGTTCCCTGCTGTAGGCTGAGGGGATGGTAGGGATTGGATGAGATTGTTCATGTAATAAGTTGCCAGATTGTTAGGGCACGGTGCCTAGTATCCATTGTTAGTGCTATTTATCATTGTTGCAACTTGTTGTGCTTAATGCTTGCCACTAGGGCCCGAGTGCCATGATCTCAGATCTGAACATGTTGTTGATGCATGAGAATAATTATATTTTAGATCATATCTGCAAGTTGTTTTCACCTGTTATTGTCCGGAACCCGAGGCCCCGGAGTGACAGCAACCGGGATAACTGGAGGGGATGGCTTTGACTTGAGGATTACGTGTGTTCACGGAGTGTTAATGCATTGCTCCGGTACTTTATTAAAAGGAGTACCTTAATTGCCAGTAGTTTCCCTTGAGGCCCCGCTGCAAACGGGCTGGCAGGACAGTAGATGTTGTGCAAGTTTCTCATTGCGAGCACGTACGACTATATACGGAACACATGCCTATGTTTGACTAGTACTAGGATGCTTTTATAATTGTTTACCTGCAAATGCCCTGAGTTATGATTATTACATGAGCGCTCTTATCCATGCAACGCCCGTACATCCGTCCCTATGCCTACAGTACTTTTAATCCTGCTGTTTACTGAAATTACTGCTGCTGTCTTTGTTACACTGTTGCTGCTATTACTTGGTTACTACTGCTGTTATATCACCGTTGCTACTGATAATCTGTGTCGAGGAAGTCTACTTTCAGGTGCAGCTGAACTGACAATTCATCTGTTAAGGCTTATATTTATTCTTTGGCTCCCCTTGTGTCGAATCAATAAATTTGGGTTTTACTTCCCTCGAAGACTGTTGCGATCCCCTATACTTGTGGGTCATCATTACCATAAGAATTAAAATAACCATTGCCACTATTAGAAGGATAGGGCTTATAATTGTTATTACCAAAATCATTACCAAAGTTATTATTTTTAATGAAGTTCACATCAACATGCTCTTCTTGAGCAACCAAAGAAGCTAAAGGAACATTATTTGGATCAACATGCATTTTTCCATTTGTAAGCATAGACATAATAGTATCAATCTTATCACTCAAGGAAGAGATTTCTTCAACATAATTACCTTCTTACCTTGTGGAGCTCTTTCGGTGTGCCATTCAGAATAATTAATCATCATATCATCAAGAAGGTTTGTTACAGCACCCAAAGTGATGGACATAAAGGTATCTCCAGAGGCCGAATCTAATAGGTTTCTTGAAGAAAAATTTAGTCCTGCATAAAAGGTTTGGATGATCATCCAAGTAGTCAGTCCATGGGTGGGACAATTCTTTACCAATGATTTCATTCTCTCCCAAGCTTGAGCAACATGCCCATTATCAAATTGTTTGAAATTCATAATGCTACTTCTCAAAGATATGATCTTAGCAGGAGGATAATATTTTCCTATGAAAGCATCTTTGCATTTAGTCCATGAATCAATACTATTTCTAGTCAAAGATAGCAACCATTCTTTAGCACGTCCTCTCAAAGAGAAAGGAAAAAGTTTCAGTTTAATAATACCACCATCTACTTCCTTATACTTTTACATCTCACAAAGTTCAACAAAATTGTTAAGGTGAGCAGCAGCATCATCAGTACTAACACCAGAGAATTGCTCTTTCATAACAAGATTTAAAAGTGCAGTTTTAATTTCATAGAATTCTGCGTTAGAAGCAGGTGGAGCAATAGGTGTACTAATGAAATCATTGTTGTTCGTGCTAGTGAAATCACACAACTTAGTGTTCTCAGGGTCCTCATTTTAGCAAAATTAAAACAAAATAGAAAGATAACAACTCGAAAATAAAAGTAACTAATTTTTTGTGTTTTTGATAAATAAAGCAAACAAGACAAGATAAAAATAAACTAAGCAAGACAATAACAAAGTAAAGAGATTGGAAGCGTGAAACTCCCCTTGCAGAAATCCTCTTGCTCCCCGGCAACGGCGCCAGAAAAAGTTGCTTGATGACGTGGATCGCACGTTCGTTGGGAGACCCCAAGAGGAAGGTATGAAGGAGTGTAGCAGCAGTTTCCCTCAGTATGAAACCAAGGTTTAATCGGACCAGTAGGAGCAAGAAATCACTTCTGAAGGTTGTCAGTAGTGCGCTGACGTGGAACCTGCACACAACACAATCAAACTACTTTGCCCCAACGAAACAGTGAGGTTGTCAATCTCACCGGTTTGCTGAAAACAAAGGATTAAACATATGGTGTGGAAAACAGTAGTAAATTGCAGAGAATGAAAATGAACAATGTTTGCAGTTGGTTGTATTATCAGTGTAAAAGAATGGGTCGGGGTCCACAGTTCACTAGTGGTGTCTCTCCATAAAAGATAACTAACATGCTGGGTGAACAAATTACAGCTGCGCAATTGACAAAATATTGACCGCATGACAATGCATATATATGACATGATGATTACTATGATATTCATGTGGGCATTACGACAAAATACATAGACCGTTATCCAACAGCGTCTATGACTAATAATCCACCGCCAGGTTGTCATCCGAGTTCCCCGTTGGCATTAAGTTGCAAGCAACGGATAATCGCATTAAGTAATGTGAGTAATGTAAACAAATGCATTAGACCTAATGGCGCACCCTTAAGCTAAGCATCGGTTATTTTATCCCTAGTGGCAACAACACATCCACAATCTTAGAAATTGTTGTCACTCTCCCAGATTACCGGAGGCCTGAACCCACTATCTAGCATAAATACTCACTCTTGGAGTTACAAGCATCAACTTGGCCAAAGCATCTACTAGTAACGGAAAGCATGCAAGATCATAAATAACATATAAGATAGATTGATAATCAACTTGACATAGTATTCAATATTCATCGGATCCCAGCAAACACAACATGTAGCATTACAATAAGATGATCTTGATCATGATAGGCAGCTCACAAGATCTAAACATTATAGCATAAAGTGGAGAGACAACCATCTAGCTACTGCTATGGACCCGTAGTCCAAGGATGAACTACTCACGCATCACTCCGGAGGCATGCATGGTGATGTAGAGCCCTCCGGTGATGATTCCACTCTCCGACAGGGTGCCGGGAAGAGCTTCTGAACCCTCCCGAGCTAGGGTTGACGGCGGCGGCGTCTCTAGAACTTTTCGTGGATAATGGCTCGGGTGTCTAGGGTTTTCCCGTGAAGATGAATAAATAGGCGAAAGGGCGGCGGCTGGAGACGCACGTGGGCCCCATACCACCCCACGGCGCGGCAGGGGGGCCCGCGCGGCCCCATGGTGTGGCTGCCTCGTGGCTCCCCTCCGTCTCTCCTTTGGACTCCGTGTACGTGTTGGAAAAATAGGAGGTTCTGTCCAAGTTTCGTCCAATTCCGAGAATATTTCCAGACTAGCTTTTCTGGAATACAAAAAGCAGAAAACAGGAACTGACACTGTGGCATCTTGTTAATAGGTTAGTCCCAGAAAATGCATAAAAATGCCATGAAGTGTATATAAAACATGTAACAATTGGTATAATATCAACATGGAACATCAGAAATTATAGATACGTTTGAGACGTATTAGAGGCATATAGTGTACAAAAGCGGTTGGTTGTCCTGACGTTCGAGCATAACTAGTTATGAGCTCGGAGCACACACATCGAAAGAAGAAGCAAAAGTCATGGTAGGAAGTGATTGGTCTGTTGACCTACCCATTGTAAGCTACGTTCAATCGCATGTATCCATCTATTGATCGTATGTTGAGCATGGATTTCGTATATACTAATTTGATCAAGAGGAATATCAATTTTAGTGGGAGCATTTTAATTTAGTTTTAAATATTAGTGCCAGATAATAATTATGAACATGTCTAAGTGAACTTAATTGTTGTAGATCAATGGCTAAGATAGCACCCTTGTTTAACCTTGGACCACTAATTGAGAAAAAGCCCTGACTGCGAATGGGAGCAACTTTGCTGATTAGGTTCGCGCCCTAAGGATTGTTCTTAGGAACGCGAAGACCGAGTACGTTCTCGATGGCCCTCTTCCCGAGGCGCCAGCTGACAATGCGTCAGAAGCTGAAACAGATGCGTACACCTTGAAGAGTGATACGACGATTTCTGTTCAGTGTCTCATGTTGACATGTATGGAACCTGAGTTGCAGAAGAAGTTCGACCAAACTCCTGCATACGACATGATTGTCGCACTCAAGGCCATGTACCAGAATCAAGCTAAGACTGAGCGTTATGAGATAACAAAGGCACTATGGTCCTGTCACATGGCAGAAGGAGGCTCTGTGAGCGAGCATGTAATCAAGATGTTTTGTTATGGTACTAGGCTCGAGGCTCTGGGATTTCCTATTCCAGCTGAGCTAAGTATAGATTTGGTGTTGGCATCCCTCCCACCATCTTACAGCGGTTTCATCATGAATTACAACATGAATGGGTTGGAGAAGACACCAAATGAGCCGCTTGCAATGCTGAAAACTGCTGAACCTAGTGTGAAGAGGGAAAACAATCAAGTTATGATGGTTACCCAAACCGCACAGTTCAAGAAGAAGAGAATGAAGAAGTCTAAAAATGCTAAGGCATTAGAGAAGGCTGTGATCTCGGCTCAAGAGGAATCTGAGTGTTTCTTTTGCAGGAAAAAGGGACACTGGAAGAGGAACTGCAAGAAATTCCTGCTACAGAAGAAGAAGTCTTCTAAAGGCAAGAAAGGTATAAGAGTTATACTTGAAATGATATTTGTCAATCTTACTAGCAACTCTGGAGTATCAATTGCTAATTATTTTATGCACTTAATATAGGAGATGCGGTAAGTAAGGTGGCGGAAGAGTAAAAGATGGAGATGTGCGCCAAGCTCGGCGCATGGAGTTTCATCCACAAGATGAAGACATCTTCAATTTACTTTTCAATTTTAGTTTGAAAGATTTGTGGGTTTCGGCCCAAGTTTTGTAATAAGGTCGCATTCTTGGCGACGGAAATAGTCTTGTGAATTTGTGGGATTTCATGTCCCGTTTATCGAAGAATATTTTGGATCAATCCCTTCGTGGATGATCAAGTTACAAATCTTTAAGTTATGGAAATATCATTTGTTCTGAAATATTGTTGTGATTATGTTGACACCACCTTCGAGTGGCACAATCATCTCAAATGCATCATATGCATGATGGAACGAAATTTGAGTTATTGTAATGTGAAACAAGTGAAAGGCTTGATGAACTACATGATTCTTAGGATTCATAAATTCATTAAGTGTTCAGGCACATAGTGAAGTCAATAAAAGGTTGAGTTGAAAGATAGTAGATAATTTTATTGATATCTTGAAACTACACAATTATATTTTAGAAATATTTATCTTAGTATTGTAATAAATAGAAATTCAATTTTGGTTCATTGATTTGATCAAGTTTGATTGAATAGTTACTAAGATATTTGGTTTGTAGAATCATATTCCTAGAAATCCAATTTAGAGTATTTATTGCTTGTCTAGTTCTAGCACAAAAGATAGTCTTTTAATTTCACGTCATCGTTTTGAAAGAAAGACATAAAGGGACGTGATTTTTTTAGATACTTAGAATTTTTGAAAGGAAGTTCAGTTCTAAGAGAGCAAAAGGACTTAGTAATATTTATCTTATTGATTGTGTCATAGTTTTGAAAGATAAACATGAAGAGACACAAGGAATTTGGGTTCTAAGTTTTATGAAAGATTAGAACTTGGACCTAAAGGAGGAAGATAAATAAGATTACTTTGTAGGTTGTTCCAATAAGTTAATTGGAAATCCTCTTTAAACACCACATAAGTGACAATGTTTTGCCACTAAGATAAATGTTATTCTTGAGGAATTTTATTCTTCTAAAGAATTCAGTGGGAGGATGGTGAATCTTGAAGAGATTATTGAATCTTCGGAAATAGTTATCAGATGTTGTGCAAGCGGAAGCAATTCCAATTGACAAGTCTTTTAGACTAATACGGAGAGTCATTGCATTTTAAATGCATGACGTCTTGTCAAGAAACATTCACTTAACCAGATTAGGTGGCATACAAGTTTCTAGGAAACTTAATATGCTATGACAAAGTAATGAAAGGAATGTGCTAGAATAATATCCCAATAGATTTTGACTAGGATGTCATATATTAATATCATTGTTGCTAAGTTATGAAAAAAGTTAATAAGGATCTTTTTGTTAGACGAAAAGATGATCGCAAAATTTGTGATCATAAGGTGTTTTATGATAATGACTTTATATAAGATATTGACAAAAACATATTCCTTTCAAAGGAAAACGGATCAAGGTTGTGTACTATGTGCAGCTCGAGGGTTTTTGTTAATTGAATATAAATCGAAATCATAAAAGGATATATTTGTCTAGGACAAATGAATCGATGATATTAAATAAGAAGTAAGAAACAAAGTTTTGTTTTAAACTTCGAAGCAAAGAATGCAGGTTATAGTTTCAAATAAATCAGTGGGAGCGTAATAACTTCCAAAGGAAAGGTTGTCGGTTCATTAAATGAACTAGGTGTGATTCTTTACAAAAGAAACAACTAATTGTGAAAACAATGAAATTGTGTTCTTGGTTAAAGTACCAAGGTTTCACCTTGTATGACCAGATGCTACAAGTGATCATATGATCAATTGAGGTTGTGCATGAAAGATGTATTTCTTTGTGCATAAAAGAATAAAGTTCACATAGCCCCAGAAGGGACTAAAAGGACAAATGTCAACCACACAAGAGTGATCATGAGAAACACCAAACATCATCAAGATGTTGAACTTATGGAAACTAGACATTGCCAGTTGTGCAAGTGGGAGACTGTTGGATGTATACCCAAAAGGCAATGTATTTATACATCTGATTCATTAATTATGATTTGTATTCTCTATGCTATAACTACGGTGGTTTCTGAATACGTGATTCAGGGAAAGCTCACTCGTACATGTAGGGAATATCAACACATAAAATATACCCTAGTTCTTTTACGGACTAATTTGTTGATTGATAGATGACACTGCTTTCCTAGTCATGGACATTGTTTATGTCAGCATCAATAACTGGCATATTATTGGATAATAATATGGCCGGGTAAACCCAAGTTTTGGTATGCTAAGAGATTCCGTTAAATTGTCTTTTTGTCCTTAGCTTTATCACAGTAAGGTTATTGTATAACATGTCCTGTAACCATGAGGTTATTAGGGTTATGCATACTGGAAGAGTTACTTTGGTGCTGTCAACACTATGGTCGTAACTGGGTAGTAAAACGGCAGTTACTGGGTGACTCCAAGGTGTGTGTATATCCTAATGTTCCGAGATGGGAAATTACTCCTCGGTGATTAGAGAGATACGCCCTGGGCCCTCTCGGTATTATAAAGGTATCCAATATGTTCTGCAAACAATGCATGGTGAAGCTACACCGTGTGGGATATCATGATACGGAAACGAGTAAAGGGAACTTGCCGGTTAACAAGATAGACAAAAATGTAGTGAATCAATGATTTATTCATGGTAATTAACATCCACGGATCTATATTTCGGGTGAAGTTTTGGTATCGCGAGTAATGGGAATGATATATTAAATAGCCAACAGGTTCAACAGAGTGTCTTCGCATAACGGTAGCAGTTATTCAGGTCGTCCTCGGATCTGACCCTGACCGGTGATTGGATGGATATCCAATTATAGCTACACGTTATCGAACCTGTAGGGTGGACACGCTTAAACTAGGATTGGTTAGTTGTGTATATTGGTTGGTCTGGAACATAGAGAGTGTATCACCGGAATGGTATCTGCGTGATAGATATGGTTTTATCGGAGAGATTATTTTGTGATAGAAGTTGCTATCACGGTCGGATTTATTCCGAGGGTTTATAGAAGATGGAAATATTTATCCAGGATTTTTGTCGGCGGACACTGGGTGTCCCGGATCATGTAAAAGTGTATTATATGATAAGTAATTAATTCCAGGAATTTTCTGTAAAAGGAAAATGTTTATTTGGAATTAATTAGACAAAAGAATTAATTAATTAATTAATAAATTAATGGAAATATATATATATATATAATTGGAGCCCACCATGGGGCTACCAAGATGGGCCCTAGGGCCCACCAAGGTAGCCGCACCACCATGTGGTGGTGGTGGGCCAAGGCGCCGTGGGGGGAAGCTCCCCCCAGCCGAAACCCTACTGGGCCTTGCGGCCCATGGGGGAGGCGGCGGCGGTGGTGGCCAAGGCGGCCGGTCTAGGTGGGCCCCACCTCCTAGGTCGGTGCGGCCTAGGGTGGGCCCCACCCGCCGACGGCGGCGGTTGAGGCGGTGGAGGGGAGTTGGAGTCCAACTCCAACTCCTCCTTGCAAGCCGAATTGGGCAAGGGGAGCTTTCCCCTTGTCCAAACCGAGTTGAACTAGGGGAAAGCTTTCCCCTTTCCCAAGTCCCTCCACCCCTTGGCCATCTATATAAACCCCCACCTCTTCCTATTTGGAGGACACACAATTAGCTCTCAAGTTTAGATCCCTTCTAGTTGGATTAGAGGAACCTCTAATTAGAGGCAACCTATCCGATCAGACTAGATCTAATCTCTCTCTCTCTTTCTCATGTGTTGAGATCTCCACCTTCATATACACCAGTAGTGCTTCAAGCTTGGACGGCGAAGCCCTGCTGAACCTTTCCCGGTGTACGCGTGCAAGCTCTCGGAGGGGTGATCCGTCGATCTTGACGGTTGACCCTCACGCTGTTGGATCAAGGTGACAAGGCGAGGAGGAGGAGACACCGGAATCTCTCTACCAGGCTTGGTTGAGAGAGACGGCGATGAGCTACATCAACTACGTCATCGACACTACTTCCGCAATTTTGGTGTTGGTAACGTATTCTATCTATTGAAGGGGATCGTAGGCAGAAAACAAAAAAATTCCTAACAACGATAACCTTATACTAGCCAGGATCTATACTATGCAGATATACTATAACGGAGGAGATCGATATACGTACCCTCGTAGACCGATAGCGGGATTACGCTCCCGCAACAAGCGTTGTCGAAGTAGACGACGTAGCCGACCTCGAGGTCGCGAAGAACTTGGCACGACGAAGACGGCGCGATGATGACGATGACGGCGCCGACCTCATGGTGGTGGAGGCGAACTCCTCCAAGCGCCTCAAGCGTGGCGCCTCGCAGGGCTTCACACACATACGGTGAAGATGACGACCTCCGGCCTCCGATCCAGCCGAGCAGCGGAAGTAGAAGACTTGTGCCGGAGAGAACCAGCAGCACGGCGGTGTGCATATGGTGGAGAAAACCTCAACCCGTGCGTAGCCCCAATTGCGGAGCCACGTCTAAACCGGGAGAGAGAGAATTTCTGGTGTGTTTTCAATGGCAAGGGGGCACCTCTATATATAGGTGGAGGGAGGCTGCCAGGCTTGGTGGCTTGGCGGTGTGGGATTATTCCCACACCAGCCGCACCACCTCTTGATGCGCCGGCCTAGGTGGGCCCCAAGTGGCCCACCTAGGGCTGCCATCCCAATGCTCCGGAACACTTCCGGTGTTCTTCTCTCTATTTTCTCTTCTGCGTCCAATCTAAATAAACGTCACTCCCCTTAAGTGTGTCACCCTTGCGGTTCGAGAATACTCCAGACATGATCGAGACCCGCTCTCCGATCAATGACTATGAGGGACACCTGGATGGCTATGATAGTCCCTGTGCATCATGAATAACTTTGTCGTTCGAACCTTAGACGTCAAGTCTTAAATATTTTGCCTGGCGATACTTAGTTTGTCCGAGACTCGATCTCAAGCATCGCTATACTGATGGCGTGTTAACGGTAGAGTGTTTTATTACTTCCCAGCAACAGCACCAGAAGATCTGCTTGTTGACCGTGACAACACACGTTCGTTGGGAGACCCCAAGAGGAAGATATGATGTAGTGCAACAGTAGTTTTCCCTTGAAATATGACCAAGGTTTATCGAACCAGGAGGACACGGAGGTTCTTCAGAAGGTTGTCAGCGGCGCAACTGACGTGGAACCTGCACACAACACAAGCAAACTTCTTTGCCCCAACAAAACAGAGAGGTTGTCAATCTCTCCGGCTTGCTGAAAACAAAGGATTAAACGTATTGTGTGGAAAACAGTAATGTGTGCAGAAAGTAACAGAGAACAAATGATTGCAGTTGGTGGTTTTATCAGTATGAGGAAATGGACCGGGGTCCACAGTTCACTAGTGGTGTCTCTCCATAAAAGATAACTAACATGTTGGGTAAACAAATTACAGCTGGGCAATTGACAAATATTGAGCGCATGACAACGCAATATATGATAAGATGATTATTATGAGATTTAATTGGGCATTACAACAAAGTACATAGACTTGCTATCCAACGCATCTATGCCTATATAATCCACCTTCCGGTTAGCATCCGCACCCCTTCCGGTATTGAGTTGCAAACAACAGATTATTGCATGAAGTAAAGTGTGTAATGTAAACAATGCAAATGACACGTAGACAATGCATCATTGTTTTATCCCTAGTGGCAACAACACATCCACAACCTTAGTCGTTTCTGTCATCTCGAGCCCAGATTACTGGAGGCATGAACCCACTATCTAGCATAAATACTCCCTCTTGGAGTTACAAGCATATACTTGGACAAAGCATCTACTAGCAACGGAGAGCATGCAAGATCATAAACAACATAAATAGATAGATTGATAAACAACTTGCTCATTGTATCAATATTCATCGGATCCCAGCAAACACAACATGTAGCATTACAATAAGATGACCTCGATCATGTTAGGCAGCTCACAAGATCTAAACATGGAGGTACAAGGTGGAGAGACAACCATCTAGCTACTGCTATGGACCCGTAGTCCAAGGATGAACTACTCACGCATCACTCCGGAGGCAGGCATGGCGGTGTAGAGGCCTCCGGTGAGGATCTTCCCTCCGGCAGGGTGCCGGGAAGAGCTTCAGAACCCTCCCGATCTAGGGTTGACGACGGCGGCGACGACGGAACTTTTCGTGGAATATGATCCGTGTTTTTAGGGTTGTCGGATTATCGGGAATAAATAGGCGAAAGGGCGGCGTCGGAGGGCACCCGAGGCGGCCACGCCAGGGCTGGGCGCGGGCCCACCCCCTGCCGCGCCCTAGGGTAGCGTGGCTGCCTCGTGGCCCAACTCCATCTCCCCTTCTGGCTTCTGGAGTCTTCCGATGAGATATTTGCACACGTTGATTTTCGTCCAATTCCGAGAATATTTTGCGACTAGCCTTTCTAAAGGAGAAAAATAGCAGAAAACAGGAACTGTCCCTTCGGCATCTTGTTAATAGGTTAGTCCCAGAAAATGCATAAAAATGCTATGAAGTGTAAATAAACATGTAGCAATTGGTATAATAACAGCATGGAACATCAAAAATTATAGAAACGTTTGAGACGTATCGGATACCTAGCTCAATCTCGTTACCGACAATACTATTCTTTACTTGTCCGTGATGTTACGTCCTCGTGACCTAGTCACATGCTTGCAAGCTCATTGACGCAATCTCACCGAGTCGGCCCAGAGTATCTATTATGCTATGCGGATTGGCAAATCCCGCTCTTGATCCCTCGCCTCAGCATACTCCCTTCCGATACCCGAGAGGGACACCTTTATTGTCACACTATGTAAGATATGACGTTTGATGCAATCAAAGTATCTTCCAGAAATAGCGATTAAAGTTGATCTCACGGTCGAAGGCGTAATGACTACGTGCTACAAATATTGGGTATGTCCATCACGTCATTCTCCCAATGACATGGCTCCATTGTCAACTGACATCAATGTCACATGATCGGGAAACCTCGATCATCAATTGCACAATGAACTAGTTAAATAGAGGCTACTAGGGACCTGATTGTTTATGTACCACACGTGTATTAATGTTTCCGCTTAATACAGTTATAGCATGGTATAAAACATATTATGAACAATTGAGATATGACAAATAAAATGTCTTTATTAATTGCCTCTAGGGCATATCTCCTTCAGTCTCCCACTTGCACTGGAGTACAATTTAATATAGTTTACAACTTGGTAAAAGCTTAACACCTATAGCAACTTGGTGCAGGCTTGTCTCGTGGAAGAGGAATACAGTCAACAGTTCTCACACATTGAGATCTGTATGTGCTTTGCAACACTTCTATGTCAGCTAGTTTGACATCATCCCGTATCCTACGATAATGGTGAAATATATGTTTGTCGATGGAGTGAAACCACACTATTAAGAGATCTATACCTATATTCCTATATTCCTATAGATCGTATCCTACGATAATGGTGAAATCCAATCACACTTGCTTTTCTGAAGTAGCCATATATTCCTATACCTATGTAGATTATGCGATAGTGCATTCATATGCGACTTCGCAAGCTAACCATGTCTTTCTTCAATACAAAAGACTTCTCTTGTATGAGATTTCTAGTCGTATGGGTCAGTGTCATAACTTGCATCATCGTAACCCTTTTACGGCAAGTTGTTTTTTCACTCTCACCCTATACCAGAAAACATATCTTCAGTTCTCTTTAGACACTAAAGGATATTCTTAACATTTGTTCATTGATCCATACAGGGATCACTCTAGAACCCGTTCTTCAACCAAGAACTTGGGTCACACCAAATCGAGCTTTCAGTCTGATAAAATCTATGGCTGAGGCATAGAGGATGTCGGACATCCTTTTTCTTTCAATAGCTATCGCTGAAATGCCAAGATGAACTTAATATTTTACCTAGTCATACAAGTAAGAACTTTTTCTTCGCTTGTTCTATTCTGAAAACACTTCAGAATCTTTATCTAGGAAAATATTCCGACCTAATGTTGTTAAGCCCTTTTTGATCTATACAAATTACAGACCTGATGCCTAATACTCCTAACTTCATTCATAGAAAATTTAATCACTTAAATAATCATTTATACTTTACTAGAGGATCTGTATCATTCGCAATATATCATTACATATAAAATCAGGAATGACTCTTAGCTCCCACTTAAATACGCCATCCGTATATAAGACAAGTGAATTTCTTTTAGCTCCCACTCAAATATGCCATTCACATATATGATCAAGAAAAGCTACTTAGCTCTCACTCACTTCTTTGTAAATGCAGGTTTCTTCAACTATTTTGGACGACTCCAAAATCCTTTGATCATATTATCAAAGTGAAGATTCCAGCTCCGATATGCTTGCTTCAGCCCATGAATGGACAACAAAAGTTTGCATACATGTTTAGCATCCTTAGGATCAACAAACCATCTTATTGTACTAATTACAACTCTTAGTTAATGTTACCATTAAGAAACATGGTTTCCTTATCCATCTATCAATTTCTCAATTTGAAATTATAGTAATGGCTAAACGACCCTGAATAGACTTAGGTTTCACCACTTGAGACAAAATCTCGTTGTGGTCAACTTTTGAATCTGTCGAAACTGTTTTTGCGACAAATCGATCCTTATCAGTGTCTATTTTCTCATAAAATTCCATATTCTTTTAACGGCCTGGATTCCATCAAGAAGATCTTCCCAAGTCATTACTTGGTAATCGTACATGGATTTTATTTCGGATCATATATGGCTCATAGCCATTTCTCGGACTTAGGTCTACCATCGTTTCTTCGTAGTTCGTAGGTTTGTCATGTTCCATTAACATGACGTTCATAACAAGATTTTCGTACCACACAATGCGGAACACATTCTCGTACGCCTACGGTTTTAGTATGAGCTCAGAGCATCATGATCATTATCATCAGCTTCCTTCCAGTTGTGGAGGATGGTACCGGAACTTTTTCCGTTGCGCCACTCTGATGTCTAGAGAGAAAGTTCATCAACTTTGTCTTGCTCTACTTTCTTTCCCACTTATACCCTTGGACAAGAAACTATTTCTTCAGCAAGGTATATGTCGGCAACGATTTTGCCTCTATCGTGAGACATGTACCCAACTAATTTTTTAGGTACACTACAAAGATTTATCCATTTTAGGTTTGATCACATCGAAACACTAAATTACTGAAACGATAATCTAGGCTAAAAGCCATGCCATCACTCATATGGTATTGCCTCCACGGATTTAGATGGTTTCCCTACTATCTAAAGTGAATGTTTGTTTCTACCATATTATTCCAATGATCACAATAATTCGATAAGAGATTTTATTTACCACACAATATCCAATAGGGTGTGATTACGACGTCCTAACACACCATAACATTGTGGTGTTCCATGCGGCGTAATTTGTGGAACTCTTCTCACAAGTCTTCCAATGATATGCCAAACTTATAACTCAAATCCTTATTTCCTCAATCTGTATCGCAGGAATTTGATTTTCTCGTTAAGTTTATTTTTCTACCTCATTCTGAACTTGTTTGATCAAATCAAACTTTTCAAACCAGCATTTCATCAAGTGGATATACCCATATCTACTCAAATCATTGGTGAAGTTTACGAAATAATGATTTCCACTACACGTTTGAAGTACTTCATTGATCCACATACATTTGTATGTATGATTTCAACAAGTTACATGTCCGTTTCAAGAAAACGGTGTCTTAGTTATTTTTGCAAGTGTCAAAAGATCAAATCTAAGGACTTGGAGATCCATCTGTATGGAGCTTCTTCATGCACATAACATTGACATGACTTAAAACGCCAGTGCCACACAAATGTGGTGTCATTATTAAGTTTGTATCTTTTGGCATTAATGTTATAAATGTGTGAGCTACTACCATCTAGATTCATATAAGAACATTCCGTTCATAATCGGTGTATGATCATTAAAGATATCACTCATAAATGTAGGACAACGATTTGTCACTGACAAATATGAATAATTGTCTCGTTCGAGGCAAGACACACTTATAATGATCATGCTAACAAGAGATTAAAAGGAATTTGTTCAAATCCAAGGTAATCCAAAAAGGTAGATGCAGAGAGAGAGTGTCTATGGCCATCACAACATTTTGCCTGCCATAATCAACACACATTGTCTCCTCATCTTTCCAAGCTACTCAAGCATAAAATCTTGTTTTCATAAAACATGACTAGTATCAAAACTTAGTCACTGCTGCGAGTACTTGTTTAGGTAAAACATTCATAACTGGTATATCACATATACACCATCATCATTGATGACTTCCCGGTGATCTATTTCATCTTCTTGATTCTTCAACGCAATCAAGAATTCATGAAGGTGAACGATTCCCCTTGCATGACATAGTTATGACAAAACATTTGCATCTGGTAGCGTTGTCTGTCATCCAGTGATTGAGCTGAGCAAGGTGTCTCAATGTCATCAAGTATGACCAATGTCATCAAGTATGACTAGTATCATCAAGGATGACCAATGTCATCAAGTATGACTGCCACGCGCTCCTTTAATGCGAGTGTTCTCTTCCATCTGGGTTGAGAAGAAAACCTGATTTACGGTGGATACAGATTATCAGTCTCAGCGACCATTCTAAATGTTCGCGATCTGTCAACACGCACCCACAGTTCATTCTCTATGAGAGAGATCATAGCATACACTGGACTATGATGGAATTATCCGCACAAAACTTGATAATCCAAATTATCCTTTTGTTAGCGGAATCTCCGGGTTTATCTCCTAGCGGGTTTTGTATCATATAGAGCTAAAAGGTTTGAAACAAGGAGTATCCTCAAGCTACGGTATAAAACTATGAAGCTTGGACCCAAACTTTTAAGTATCTCAATCGCAGGAATGCACCTGGCTATTACACTGGTTAATATCTACAAAGGTTTTGCAAAACATAAAGACTTTGTTCATAATAAATATGGGTTCAAGTTTTAAAATAAAACTACCAGAACTCCCACTCAAAGCGAATATCCCCCGCATCATTTTAGTGATTACACGATCCTTATCCATTATGCCACCCCTCATCGTCAGAGCCAGCGACACAATTTCAAAGGTAGACATCGATATGTCAATCACAACAACTCTGTGACTCATGCTTAACCTTTCGGTCACCGTGTTCCGAGGCCATGTCTGTACATGATAGGCTCGCCATAATAACCTATAGCGCATTGCTTGTGCAACGTGGATTACACCCACGTTATGCGAACGCAGATACGCCTGACACCCGATCGTCACGGCCTGCCTCGTATCGGAGAACTTTCAGTGGTGCACGCTACAGGAGGACACCACATGGTTTTAAGAGGGATCATCTTATATTTCTACCGCCGTGTAACTAATATAACCATATATATACATACACAATATAAGATGCACACAATAACATGTCATCAAAAATGAAATGTAATGCGACGTGATATGATCTTGCGCCGATGGTCTCCTTTGCACCCACAGTTTATAAACAATTTATTAAACTTACCTAGACCACATCACATTGCCCCTGCAAAATAAAGTTAGACACTTTCTACTTTATCTGTTGCATATTTTACGTGGCTTGGGACTTTCGTAAATAGAACCGATTCATACCTACGAACCTATGACCACAACAACGATCAAATAGTCGACTATTTATGTATCCCTTTCGGGTCCTCCATTGAAAATGCAAAGCCAACTAAAGAGAGAGAGATAGACACCCGCCAGCCACATATACGGTACAAGCTGTATGTCAGTTGTGGAACCAGTCTCGCGTAAGCATACGCGTAAAGTCGGTCCGGGCCGCTTCATCAACTCGATGCTACCGGCAATTGCAAGTGCACGCTAGAGGATAGCAACTAAAAGAACGATGCCCCCATGTAAACATGGGTTCTAAAAACGGTATAGCTATATCTACGCATAGATCGGCTCTGATACCACTGAAGGGGATCGTAGGCAGAAAACAAAAAATTTCCTAACAACGATAACCTTATACTAGCCAGGATCTATACTATGCAGATATACTATAACGGAGGAGATCGATATACGTACCCTCGTAGACCGATAGCGGGGATTACGCTCCCGCAACAAGCGTTGTCGAAGTAGACGACGTAGCCGACCTCGAGGTCGCAAAGAACTTGGCACGATGAAGACGGCGCGATGATGACGATGACGGCGCCGACCTCATGGTGGTGGAGGCGAACTCCTCCAAGCGCCTCAAGCGTGGCGCCTCGCAGGGCTTCACACACATACAGTGAAGATGACGACCTCCGGGCTCCGATCCAGCCGTGCAGCGGAAGTAGAAGACTTGGGCCGGAGAGAACCAGCAGCACGGCGGTGTGCATATGGTGGAGAAAATCTTAACCCATGCGTAGCCCCAATTGCAGAGCCACGTCTAAACCGGGAGAGAGAGAAAGAGAGAATTTCTGGTGTGTTTTCAATGGCAAGGGGGCACCTCTATATATAGGTGGAGGGAGGCTGCCAGGCTTGGTGGCTTGGCGGTGTGGGACTATTCCCGCACCAGCCGCACCACCTCTTGATGCGCCGGCCTAGGTGGGCCCCAAGTGGCCCACCTAGGGCTGCCATCCCAATTCGCACCATGGGGGGGGGGGGGGGGAAGTTCCCCCCCTCATGGGCCTTCTTCCCATTGGAAGGCCCATTTGGAGTTGGGGCTGCCAATAAATCCGAAAATAAATAAATAAAAATATATTTAACTATTAAAAATACATATTATCTAATTTATTTCGGCTCCGAAAACTATTTCGTTGCCCTCCGATCCTCATCGGATGCTCCCGAACTCCATCGGAAATGCTTCGGAACACTTCCGGTGTTTTTCTCTCTATTTTCTCTTCTACGTCCAATCTAAATAAACGTCACTCCCCTTAAGTGTGTCACCCTAGCGGTTCGAGAATACTGCAGACATGATCGAGACCCGTTCTCCGATCAATGACGATCAGGGAGACCTGGATGGCTATGATAGTCCCTGTGCGTCACGAATAACTTTGTCGTTCGAACCTTAGACGTCAAGTCTTAAACCTTTTGCCTGGCAATACTTAGTTTGTCCGAGACTCGATCTCAGGCATCGCGATACCTAGCTCGATCTCGTTACCGATAATACTATTCTTTACTCGTCCATGATGTTACGTCCTCGTGACCTAGTCACATGCTTGCAAGCTCATTGACGCAATCTCACCGAGTGGGCCCAGAGTATCTATCCTGCTATGCGGATTGGCAAATCCCGCTCTTGATCCCTCGCCTTAACATACTCCCTTCCGATACCCGAGAGGGACACCTTTATTGTCACACTATGTAAGATATGACGTTTGATGCAATCAAAGTATATTCCAGAAATAGCGATTAAAATTGATCTCACGGTCGAAGGCGTAGTGACTACGTGCTACAAATATTGGGTATGTCCATCACGTCATTCTCCCAATGACATGACTCCATTATCAACTGACATCAATGTCACATGATCGGAAAACCTCGATCATCAATTGCACAATGAACTAGTTGAATAGAGGTTAATAGGGACCTGGTTGTTTATGTACCACACGTGTATTAATGTTTCCGCTTAATACAGTTATAGCATGGTATAAAACATATTATAAACAATTAAGATATGACAAATAAAATGTCTTTATTAATTACCTCTAGGGCATATCTCCTTCATCTAGATCTTTGGATCTTCGTATTCGCATGTATCTTCATAGTAGATCTTCAGAATTGTTGCGTAGCAATACGGAAAATTTTAATTTACTGTACACGCAACCCAATAATCATATGTTCAAAACATATTCTCTTTGTTCCATAATAATGTTTTAGAGATTCCAATACGAACTACATATGGAACAAAATGAGAGGATGTACACACCAAAATACATCTATATACATCCGTATACATACAAATAATAAAAAACTAAAAAGTATTATATCTAGGAACGAAGAGAGTATACGATAGGACTGTTGGGTGAATAGTTGCCATAGTCCAATATAAAAGCTAAGACCCATAAGTAGAACAAATCGAGGTACAGAAAGCTGTGTGTTGTGTACCTGCCATCCGACCAACATAAAGACACTTAACAATGATGATGTATTGCCGTCAAAAAAGCTGGCAGAGAAGTCTATAGACATCTATAGAAATTTGAACTGGGTATTATATTAGACAGGGAGATTCAGCATGCACGGCATAATACTTTACTGCCATCTGTTTCTCACTCCCTAAAATACCTCACTGTCATTCCAATTTGTCTGCACATTTGATAGAAACTACTAGTAGCTATTTTACAAAAACTATATACTCCCTCCGTTCCCAAATATAAGATATTTTAGGATTTGTCCACATACACATGTACACAAATGTATCTAGACACATTTCAAGTGTATGTTCACTCATTTTACTATGCATGTAGACAACATGTGTAACACCTAAAATATCTTATATTTAGAAACAGAGGGAGTATAATTTATTGCTTTTCTGAGTTGTATTTGTGGTTGATGGATACGAATACGATGTGGCTTTCCAAACGCATATTATTCCTTCCTAAATTTGATGGATACGATGGCTTTCCAAACGCCAAATTTCGTCTCTGTTTTGCATCCTCCTTAATTTCTCTCCTTAATTGTTTGGTAGTCCGCTCAGCCTTTTGAGGTATGTTATTAATTTTTTTTATTTGAGGTATGCTCTTAATTAGATTTTCTGTTGAGGTATGTTATTAATGACAATTGTGCTATATATACGAAGGGCGGAGAGGAAACACAACCCAAACACAGCGAACCTCTTTGCTAGAAAAAACCTAAGTGAATCTCTAGCAACATGGCGAAGAACGTCAAGCAGGGTCTTCTACTAGTTTCGTTGGTTCTTCTCGTTTGTCTGGCCATTCCTTCACCCGTACATGGTAAGCTAACAATTATTTGTTTGATCAACCTTTTACTTTAGTATCCACGCCATGGAAAAGTTCCGGAGTGCTTTTTCGTGTAGAATTTTACGTTCTTATTCTTGTTGAAGAGTATTCTAACTAAAATCTCTCTGTAGGACGGAACATTGACAACACAAGGAGCAGCTTAGCGGATGTAAGCTATAGTTGTCGCCGCGCCGCATTTCCGCCAAATTTTCACAAGTGGTGCTGCGATGGTGATTGTTGGGAGGGTCCATGCTACAAGACCCAGCAGGAGTGTCTGGACACTTGCAAATGTCCCAATTAAACCATTAGTAATGGGGTCTCCCATCAATCAATATGTACTTTGCTGACTGCATTGGAGCGAAATAAACATGTGGTACTTCTTTTTGTGCGATTTTTTTTTGAAACGTGGGGCAAAAGTTTTGCCCCTTATATTAATTAAGGAGTTGCAAGAAAGCAATTTGGTACGGACCCGTTATTTTAAGGAAAACTACTCTCGCGGCATCAAGTTGCCCAAATGTTTGGCACCCGCTAGAACCCACAACCGGGCCTCACTTTTAATTCTATCAAACAACACAAAAGGCGGTGTAGACTTGTGTTGGAAAACTCTTGCGTTCCTCTCATTCCAAACCTCCCAAGTTGTTAGGAGAGTAATCGAAGCAACCGCCCTCCGATGAGGGGACACATCCGCCATCTTTAACCACCACTCGTTGAAGGAGAGGTTTGTCCAAGAGTCCGGGACAATGGTGTTGATCCCAAGCCATTCCTTTATCATACCCCAAAGCCTACGTGTGAGGCGGCAATGGACGAAGAGGTGAGCCACCGTCTCCGTCGTTTGCTTGCAAAAGGGACATAAGCCACAATTTGGCCACCCTCTCCTTGCCAAGCGGTCCGCCGTCCACACCCTATTTTGGTTGGCAAGCCAAGCAAAGAACTTTGTCTTCGGCGGCGCCCACGCCTTCCAAATTGTCTTCTCCATGGAGGAGGAGATGGAGCCCATGAATTGCAACTCATAGGCGGACTTTGTCGTGTACTCACCATTTTCCGTAAGCTTCCAACGAATCTCATCACAAGTGTTGGGGTTAAGTTGAATGTTGAGTAGAAGCGCCCAAAGACCCATGAATTGAGAGAAATGTGCTCCGGTAAAATCCTCATCAAGGCGCACCTTGCTCACCCAACCCGCACCAACCAAGGCCTCATGAATGGTGCCTCCCTTCTTGCTTGAGGAAGCAAAGATGAGGGGGGCAATGTCCTTTGGCTTCCTACCCTCCAACCATGGTGCATGCCAAAATGAGGCCTTCGCACCATTGCCAATTGTGATTGTAGTGGCGGAGTAGAAAATGTCCATGTCGTCATTAGTGCACGGGTTGCCGGTTCCCACCCAAATCTTGTTTGGGTCTTTCCATTCTAATCATGGCCACCGCAACCGCAAGGCCATAGCAAATTTGGCCAAGTGAAGGATACCAAGCCCTTTTGTGCGAATTAAACTTGTGGTATCGTATGTACATATTATTGTTTATGAATGGTCCTACGGTTGTAGCCACATTAAGATTTCTCTTTCTCCCTGAACGTTGGCTCCTGATCTTTAGGGACTACTTCCACTTTCGAAGACTTTTTGCCATTTTCCTGTTCAATATCGCGAATCTCCTTGCCTTGATGCATAACGAGTTGCTGGGCGTCCCACGCGGCCACGGCTAAATTGATGCATGAGGAGTACGCATCGGAAGCCGACGCTGAAAATCGAGCAAGGTCTTTATTGTCTAATAATGGATACGAGGGAGAAGCTGGACATGCGAAAGTAAATATTTACGGCCCCATTATTCAAGTGTAACCGAAATTTAAAATTCAAGAAAATGAGCAAAACTAAATGTCAGTTATATGGATAATCTTAATTATCAGTCTTAGTAGCATGTCAGATAAAAATAATAACACTTCTAAAAGTCATAGTTGGAATCTCTAAAAAAACTCAAGAGCATTAATAGATTTATCCAACCAGAATCTAGACAACATGTGTAACACCGAAAGTATCTTACATTTAGAAACAGAGGGAGTACTATAGAACGATGGCTCGATCGAAGCAACAAAGACAAGAGGGCTACAGACACATTTCAATTATGTACATCAATTGGGTCCTCTCATTATTTTCAGATTTTCAGTACGGGCCATCTATTTATAGTCAGATGGCTTCTAATTAAGGTCAGTGTATCCTCCATCTCTGTTTGAACACCAACAACTTTTGTTGCTCTTTGCTGTTATAATTTGAAGATTGCCAGGATGCTGAGAGTGGTTCATGAGTAACTTCGATTTCAGCGCCTTGATTGTTTAAATGCAGTTAGCAGATGCAGATCAGACACCACATCAACTGTTGTTGCTCTCCGGGTTATTGAAGCTTAAGGTCGTCTCGTGGCTCGCCATCTTCAAACTGCATGCTTAAGTGCAGTTAGCAGATCAGACAGAGCCCCATTGATAATATAATTTTCTTTTGCGAATTATGCGCATTGCAAGTCTGGGAATTGGTACCTATGGTCTACCAAACCAGCCCATGCAGCTATGGTTGGCCAGTAGGCCCAGCGACTAGCCCACTTGACATATCCAGCCCACGTCCAGGTTTTCTTCTTCCTCCAATCCCACTGGAAACAAGGATCCTCTAAAAAAAATCGAGGCAAATTCGAACATTTATTTATTTTTGTTATTATTCCCCCCGCTTCTTAATAATATAATATGAAATTTTATGTGTGATACATGAACAATTACTTAGAAACATATGAATGTTTCTTTTTCCCATGCCATGAACATCTTATTTGAAATATATGAATATCGCACTATCCTAAAGGCCGTGAGATTCTCGCGAGCTCAACGCTGCACGTCTCCCATGCATTGTTTTTTTTAGATAAAGAGTGTATATTAATATCGCGGAGATACAAATTACACCCAGCCTCTGCAACAACGCAATAACCAAAACTATTACGGATGCACACAGCCGAAAAACAATAAGAAGAAGAAATAAAAAGAAAAATCCCGCTACAGAGTTACAGTACTTGCAGCAGTCGCACAACCACCACCAAGACAACACCTGATGTCCAATTCTTCAAAAGCAACGCCTTCAAGAAGAACGGTGCCAGGCACAACCAATTAAGGTCAGACCTTGGGTTTTTACCCTGAAGATAGTACTCGCTCTTGATGGCGTGAATCACACGCTCGTTGGGAGACCCCAAGAGTAAGGTATGATGCAGTTCAGCAGCAAGTTTTCCCTCAGAAAGAAACCAAGGTTATCGAACCAGTAGGAGCAGCAACTCTTCAGAAGGTTGTTGGTGGCTCGCACGGCGCAACATGATCACCAACGTGGAATCTGCACACAACACAATCAAACTATTTTGCCCCAACGAAACAGTGAGGTTGTCAATCTCACCGGCTTACTGAAAACTAAGGATTAAACGTATGGTGTGGAAAATGATGTTTAATTGCAGAGAATGAAAAAGGAACAGTTTGCAGTTTGTGGTTGTTTAATCAGTGTAAAAGAATGGACCGGGGTCCACAGTTCACTAGTGGTGTCTCTCCATAAAAGATAACTAACATGTTGGGTGAACAAATTACAGCTGGGCAATTGACAAATAGTGAGCGCATGACAATGCATATACATGACATGATGACTACTATGATATTTAATTGGGCATTACGACAAGATACATATACCGTTATCCAACAGCATCTACGACTAATAATCCACCGCCGGGTTGTCATCCTAGTCCCCCGTTGGTATTAAGTTGCAAGCAACGGATAATCGCATTAAGTAAAGCGCGTAATGTAAACAAACACATATGCCCATGGACATAGCATCGTTAGGTTATCCCTAGTGGCAACAGCACATCCACAACCTTAGAACTTTCTGTCACTGTCCCAGATTAAACGGAGGCATGGACCCACTATCTAGCATAAATACTCTCTCTTGGAGTTACAAGCATCTACTTGGCCAAAGCATCTACGAGTAACGGAAAGCATGTAAGATCTTAAATAACATATATGATAGATTGATAATCAGCTTGACATAGTATTCAATATTCATCGGATCCCAGCAAACACAACATGTAGCATTACAATAATATGATCTTGATCATGTAGGGCAGCTCACAAGATCTAAACATGATGGCACAAAGTGGAGAGACAACCATCTAGCTACTGCTATGGACCCGTAGTCCAAGGATGAACTACTCACGCATCACTCCGGAGGCAGGCATGACGATGTAGAAGCCTCCGGTGACGATTCCCCTCTCCGGCAGGGTGCCAGGAAGAGGTTCTGAACCCTCCCGAGCTAGGGTTGACGGCGGCGGCATCTCTGGAACTTTTCGTGCATATTTGCTCAGGCACTTAGGGTTTTCGCGTCGGGGGGAATCAGTAGGCGAAAGGGCAGCGGCTGGAGACCCCCGAGGGGCCCACACCACCCTAGGGCGCGGCAGAGGGGGGGCCCGCGCCCTAGGTGCGTGTGGGGCCCTAGTGGCCCTCCTCTGTTGCTTCTTTTCGCTCCGTCAGGTGTGTTCTGGTAAAATAGGGACCCCCGTGTAGTTTCGTCCAATTCCGAGAATATTTCCAGACTAGCTTTTCTGGAATACAAAAACAGCAGAAAACAGGAACTGGCACTTCGGCATCTTGTTAATAGGTTAGTCCCAAAAAATGTATAAAAGTGATATAAAGTAGATGCAAAACATGTAGCAATTGGTATAAAACAAGCATGGAACATCAAAAATTATAGATACGTTTGAGACGTATCAGCTCTCAAAACAATGTCTTCAGCCAGACCACTGTCAGGCACAACCAATTAAGGCCAGACCTTGGATTTTCACCCTGAAAGGTAGGACATTGGACTTCACGTATGTTGTCGCCCCCACTTACATGCCACTGCTCCAAGTCACGAAACACCAAGCCAGTTCCTCATCGCCAGAAAGATTCGAACCACCATTGCTAGACCTCAGATCTCGACTTACATGACATTCTCCGCCAGAACCATGGAACGAGAACATGTCCCATGATATTAACAGCCAACAGAGCTTCGAAGCGCTCCCTCTGAAACCAAACGGCCAGAGTAAAACATGGGTGCGCACGACCGAATCCCACCCGATCCAGCAATCTCCAGGCATGAATCGCCCAGTGGAGTTCGCCGACGGAGTCTTCCGGAACACGCCACGGTAGCCAGATCGACGGAGACAGCATCCGGCAAGTCTTCATCTTGATGCAAGGAGGAACCCTAGGACCACCGCCATTATTCGTAAGACTAGCAGGCCCCCACGCCGCTAGTCGTCTCCTTGCCGGAATGGCTGACCCGTGCTAGTGCTTGGAATTTGGAAGTCTTCAGATCGAAGCTGCGCTGCTCCACCGCAAGGCACCATGCATGGGCAAGCAAGATCGGGTCCTGGCCAGATCCAGCCGCGCGCGGTGGTGCTGGCAGGCCTCGGCGACGCTGCCCGCTCCTTCCGACTCCAGCCTCGCACGCAGCACCGTGCCGCCGCCGCAAGGCTCCAACCCCATGGTCTCTCCAGCAAGCACCGCCGCCACGCTCGCGAAAATACTGCCGAGATACCCCGCCAGCACACCCTCCGCCGTCGACGCAGGGCAGCGCCGCCGCCCCCACCGGACTAGCGTCGGCGGCGGCGGCGAGGGCGGCTCGCAGGCGTGCGCTTTTTCGGGCGAGATTGGATCGCCTGCGGAGTCGCCGAGCGGGACGACCCGACAGGCAGTTTTTCCCTTATCTCTCCTCCCATGCACTGTTACAGTCTACGTGGTCTCTTTTTAACCAAACACGTACCCAGGCTTCACATGGGCTTTTCTAGACCCTGCAAAGCCTCACTATAAGGATGACTCCAACGGGGTGACCCAAACGGACGCGCGTTTGGTCCGTGTTTTGTCCGTTTGGGTCGGGGAACGGACGCGAGTCCGGCCCATGTCCGCCCCTTTCTGGCCAGTGCCCCCAACGGGACGACGCATCGAGTCGGCCCGCATGTTTTTTTTAGTTAAACAGGCCATATATGGGCCATTTTCATTCATATATAGGGGGGTGGGCCGACGCATCGAGTCCGCCCGGCCAGGGTTTTTGATCATTTTGATCATTTTTATCAATCCATACAAAACAAGTATATAGGAAACAAAATAAATTATACAATCCAAATAATAAAATCCAAATGGTTCATCACATAGTTATTACAATCTAAATAATTCAGCAAATAATACAAATTGTTTCATGCATAGTCTTACAAACCAAATAAAAATAAGACCAATAGTTCATCATATGGAACTACTGGTTACCGTAGTGCTGCCAGACATGCTCCACCAAATCATTTTGGAGCTGGTTATGAGACACCTTCTCACGAATGTCACGGTGGAAGTCGAGGAACTGATCAAATGTGGACGGTCCCTGGGGCTCAACCAACTGACCCTGAAACTGCCAAGCCTGATCATGCATACCCTTGTCGCGTTCGTCCTCCACGATCATGTTGTGCATGATCACACAAGCAGTCATCACCTCTCAGAGTTGGTCCTTGTCCCATGTCCTAGCGGGGTGGCGAACAATAGCCCACCGTGACTGGAGGGCACCGAATGCACGCTCCACATCCCTTCTAGCACTCTCTTGTTCCTTAGCGAACCTCTTCTTCTTCTCATCATTAGGATTGGAGATGGTATTCACAAAAGTAGTCCATGTAGGATAAATCCCATCAGCAAGATAATAAGGCTTGTCATACTCGTGACCATTGATCTCATAGGTCACCTGGGGTGCGAGGCCATTGGCGAGCCTGTTGAACACCGGAGACCGCTGCAGCACGTTGATGTCATTGTGCGAGCCGACCATGCCAAAAAAACGAGTGCCAAATCCTCAAATCTTGTGATGCCACGGCCTCAAGCACGACCGTGCATGCCCCAACATGGCCCTTGTACTGTCCCTGCTAAGCAAATGGGCAGTTCCTCCACTCCTAGTGCATACAATCTATGCTGCCAAGCATCCCAGGGAACCCTCTGGCCTCGTTGATGGCCAAGAGCCGGGTCATGTCGGCAGCATTGGGCTCCCTCAAGTACTCGGGGCCGAACACCTGCACCATGGCCTTGCAAAACTTGTACATTGCTTCTAGGCACGTGGACTCGCTCATCCGCACGTACTCGTCCACAAGATCACCGGCAATTCCATATGCAAGCATGCGAACGGCGGCGGTGCACTTCTGGTATGATGAAAAACCGAGGGCACCACATGCATCTGGCTTGCATATGAAATAGTCATAAAAATGCATCACCCCCAACCGGATACGGTTGAACAAAGATCTTCTCATCCGAAAATGGCGCCGGAAAATCTTGGCAGGATACGTGGGTCTGTGGGGACGAAAGTAGTCCCCCCAGAGCTGGAGTTGGCCAGCTCTCTGGTTCCGGTCCAATGCAGGAGAACGGCCCGGCAACGAGCCTCGGAACACCGGCCGCATCCTCTCAATGTACTCATTGACGATGAGGGTGGCAGCCAGGCCGTCACTCTCATCGTCCGAGGAATCATCCGATGATGGCGCGCACAGGATGTAGTTCTTGTAGTACCATTCATCGGAGCTATCCATGGCCGAGTTCGTACCTGCGTTGGTGCCAATGCGGCGTTGGTGTCGCGGGCGCTCCGAGAGATGTGGCCGCAAGGTTCACCGGCCGTGGCGGGGAGGAAGCAGCTCCGGTGACCGTCGGGGAAGAAGAGCAGCAGACGGCGTCCCCTGAATGGCCTGCAGTGCCAAATCGAGGGAGCGACGGCGGGGTGGCGGCGGGAGGGGCCAGAGAGGCGGAGGAGATCGGGGTGGGGAATGGTATGACGTGCGGGCCAGGGGCGGACTAGGGCAGGACACGCTAGCGCTCCGCTCGCGTCCGCGCCCGACGCATCGGTGGCCCAAATTTGGGCCAAGAATGGGTCACGGCGGACAAAAAAACGGACCGCGGTCCGTTTGCGTCGCCCCGTTGGGCCGTGTTTTTGGCCCCCGCGGACAGGAACGGAGGCGCGCGGACTCGATGCGTCGCCCCGTTGGAGTCATCCTAACCTTGAAAAACTCGGTTGCAGGCCCTCGCGAAACCCGTGTCCCAAACTCCTTCGCAACCGCGAGCTCCCGGTAGGCACCGGCTCCATCCGGTTGGTGGGGACATGTGACCGGGATGCCTATCTTCTAGCTTGTCGACGGACATAAGATTCCTCACAGCTGCAATTAATGGACAAAAAACTGAAATCAATACTCGATGGTAACATAATTGTAGTGGAAGTTAATTTGACATAGATAATTAAACGAGATCGTGTCGGAGGTAAGACGAAAACTGGAAAAGGCTACAATTTCTTGTGATCAACTGGTTGTGCCGCTCCAGTTACGGGACCAAAGTACAAGAGGCTGCATGGAAAGTAGGCTTGCGCTGACATGCCCATCTCTTTGCCGTTCATGCCGAGCGCGTCCCCTCGATGAAGAGTCGTGGAAGATTTCCGGGCCAAGCTCCACTGAATTTGTGGAATAATAGAATAAATTGGAGCACCTACAGACTTTGTTGCACTAATTTTGCTGCCTAAGCCAAATCGAGGGAGAGATGAGCTGGGCACAATTGTTGCTGCATGCGGGAACTTGCTGAAGAGGAGCGCGCTCGGCTGACTCCGACGAGCCGACGACAGCGGAACAACTCGGCTCACGTGGTAACCGTAATATGTCGGGCGAATAGCTCCTGTGCGACATCGTTGAGGGCAATTGTCCAGCATGCGACGACGTTGGCTGGAATAGCCCTGGTGCGACGTCTTTTAGCGTGGGAATAACTCAGACAGGACTAACTGATAAAACGGCTGTCTGGCTCTTAACGGAGGCTGACATTAGGTTAGGACTTGGCTGGTTATGTGCTCCGACTGGTGGGATCCACTCAGTTGCCGCGACACCGCACGGACCAACCCCACTCCCGCTCGATCCCCCTTGCTCGACGGCGGCGCCCCCTTGTCCAGCGGCAACGATTTCTTCTCGCCAGCTGTGGAGCGCCTTCTCGGCGGCGGCGCAGCTTTCTCTGGTGAGTAATTTCGCAGCCCTAGTCTCGTTCCCCTCAATTTTGGATGCGTCTGTGGCCTATATCTGTTTCCCGGCGTTTCCCGGCCGATTTGAAATCAGAGAAGCGTGGAGAGGTGCGCGTGGATTGAATGAGATGGAGCCCGGAGAGAGTTCAAATCGGTAATGCGCACCCTCTTCTAGCTTATTTGAACTCGATTTGGTTTTCGTCCCCTGCACCCCTAGCTGACTGCCGCTTCCCGCCCGCCATTGACAGGGGAGATTCTGCGCCTAGCTTCGAATTTACAGTTGAATTCTTTCCTTGTAAGGCCAAGCTAGGTGATGGTAGCGTTCGAAACATTGAGAGAGACACGAGGATTATTTGGGAGGTCAAATGTACAGATATTGATCCCCAAGAACTTCAGAGCATGGAGGAGAAGGCAGTGAAGAATTTGGTGGAGAGAATTGGGGAGAGCGTTATTTGGGGTCCAGAACAAGAGGTATCACTGCTACGGTATGATGATTGCATGAACGCTTATGTCCGAATTGAGGATGGAGAAGATATGGTTGATGAAATTGATCGACAAGAAGGTTGGACAAGCAAAAAAGCAACCTTTTGGGCAGAGCTCATTGATTTGAACCAAGATTCCAGGGTTGGTTATGTGCCATCAAAGATGGCTTCACAGATGGCAGATGCTGAGTGGGCTGCAGAGAAGCAGATGTTGTTGCCAATGCTCCTGAACTGACAGTGATATGTGAAGACACGAGGGCTGCTGCAGATGCAGAACAGGGGGTACCCCAGAACAGGGATGCCATGATGCTAGGAAGGTTGTTGTTGATTGGAATGAAGTAGAATTAGCTGAACGCACAGATTTGGTCATTGAACCAATAGCTGACACTAAGATGGCCGAAATGTTTGGAATTCCAGTTGATGACAGAGATAAGGAGAAGGATGACTGTACTTTGCCTGCTGATGGTAACACAAATTCAGGCAATGAAGAAGTGGATGGAGAGTTGATGTTAGATGCTGCAGATGATGTAGATGATGCACATGCTGATGAGCTGGTGCATGTGTATGACAGAGAGAACCCTGTCATTGAGGTGGGGAAGATGTGGCCAAACATGGATGAGTTTAGGATGTGTTTCAAGACCTATGCAGTGAGACATGAGTTTGATGCCAAGACTCTGTGGACTGATCGAAAGAAATTTTATGCTAGGTGCCAAGGTTTTGATGGAGGTGCCAAACCTTGCAAGTGGTACATATCTGCTAGACGACAACCTGATGGCCATACAATCAGGGTAAATCAAATTCCACATGAGCATACATGTATGAGCAGTTCACAGCAAGTTTCAAGGATGACATCACAGCTTTGGATTACACAAAAGATTACTCCTATTTTAGCCAAGACACCAAACACTACAGCAAAGAGACTTCAAGTTGACCTGGAAAAGATGTATCCCATTGTGCTGAAATATACCACAGTGTGGAAGGCAAAACAAAGGGCAATGAAAGCATTATATGGTGATTGGGCAAATACATTTAGGATGTTGTATAGTTTTAAAGCAGAGGTGGAGAAGAGGTCACCTGGCAGTGTGGTGGAGATAGATACTGAGGTAAAAGACGATGGCAAGGTTTATTTCAGCAATTTTTTATGTGTTTAAAGCCTTGCGTAGATGGATTTAAAGCAGGGTGTCGTCCATATTTGAGCATCGACTCATCTTTTTTGACTGGAAAATGGAATGGTCAGTTGGCAGCATGCAATGCTCTTGATGGACACAACTGGATGTTTCCTGTTGCCATTGGAATGTTTCAGTCAGAGACAGAGGCATCATGGACATGGTTCATGATGCAGTTGAAAAGAGCCCTAGGGTCAGTATCACCTTTGGCCATCCACACAGATGCATGTAAAGGGCTAGAAAATGCGGTGAAGTTTGTTTTCCCTCATGCTGAGCAGAGGGAGTGCTTTGGCCATATGTGGATGAATCTGATAAAAAATTCAGAGGAGAAGAATTTGGGCGCATGTGGCCGGCAGCAAGAGCTTACACCTCACAGACACATTCCTATCACCTTGGTAAGATAATGGCAGCATGTAGTGAGAATGATTTTGCTTCATGGTTGAACACCTACCATTCTCTGTTATGGTATAGGTCAGGTTTTAATACTGCAATCAAGTGCGATCATATCAACAACAACTTGGCAGAAAGTTTCAACAACAGGGTGAAGGAGTTGAAAGACTTGCCTGTGCATGACATGGTGGACCAAATCAGGATCATGATCATGCGCTTGTGGGAATTGAGAAGAAGAATTGGTGATATTTTGGAAGGGGATAAGCTTCCGGCAGTGGTACAACAAGTGGTCAACAGAAGCAGAAAGCTTTCACATCTATCTGTTGAGAAATCATCATTGAGGGGTGCTGAAGTTAGAGATACAAAGAGTGGCAAGAGGCATGTTGTTGACACTGATTTGCATGAATGCACCTGCCTAGAGTGGCAACACACTGGGAAACCATGTGAGCATGCCATAATTTTTTTGGCATCTAAACCCAAGTTAAATATGCACCCATATTTGCATGATTATTACTCGGTGCAAAGATTAAGGCTGCATATGCAACTCCAATTCCAGCACTGACAGACCAATCGCAGTGGCCTGAGGTGGAAATTGAATTTTCTTTGTGTCCACCCCTCACTAAAAGGAAGGCTGGGAGGCCCAAACAGAGCAGATTCAAAGCTTGGTTTGAGAAAGGTGGGAGTAGTAAGAAAAAGAAAAAAGATAACGATGGAAAGCCAAAAAGGCCTAAAAAAGGTAACAAAAACAGATGCAAGTTGTGTGAGGAACTTGGGCATAGAATTGGTTCCACACAATGCCGTTACACTCCGGAAAGGCCAAAGTATGTTAATTTTGTTGTTTGTGTGTTGTTTTTGATTTTGCTGCTTTTTTCAGTCTAACCAAGTGATATGATTTATTTTTCAGAAGGAAGCGTGCAGAAAAAGGCCCACCTCTTGTTGTTGAACAATGCTGGCCACAGAAAAAAGCAAGACTCAGTGGCAGTAGAAAGAAGAGAAGTTTCAGTTCACAAACTGAACCTGTTCTTGATGCACTCCTGGACCTTGCTGTGCAAGCTGAACCTGTCCTGGACCTTGCTGTGCAAGCTGAACCTGTCCTGGACCTGGCTGTGCAAGATGAACCTGTTCTGGACCTTGCTGTGGTGCAAACTGAACCAGATGTTGCTGATGTTGTCCAAAATGAACCTCTTGGCCGTGCTGTGGGTAGGCCTAGTGGTTTTGGTAAGAAAAGAAGGAGTATCAACAAGTTGCTTGCTGTACAAGTTGAGAAGGAGAAGAAACCGAGTGGTGCCCGTGGTAAGAAGAGGCAAAATAAATAGAATGATGTTGTACTAAACTTGATTTGTTGTACTATTGATTTGTTGTATTTGTTGTAATAACTATGAATGGTGTTGTTGTAATAATTTGCCACTTGGTCATTTGAATTCAAATTTGAACCAAAATTCAAACTTTTATGCCACTTGTGTTATGCTAAGCTTGGATGTTGCAATGATTTCAAACTATTATGCACTTTGTTTGATCTAAATGGTCATCAATCCGAGGCCTTTTGCTAACTCCTGAAAAATGTGTTTCAAATGAGCTCCAAAGGTAGGGTAAACGGCCCCATTTCTAAGCAAGTTTTTTTCCACCTTGTCTAAATGAGCCAAATAAATTTCCTAGACATCTATTCTACCTATAAAGTGTCACTCCCAAGCTTGGATTTTCAATTTCATGTTTCAAACTTGTTTAAATGTTGGTCAAACTTGGGTTTGACCGAATTTGAAATAAGCATAAAATATTCACAAAACATCAAAAAAATAAAAAACCAGTGCACATGTTCTTAGTTTGTCATGTACTAACAACTCCAATTGATAAACAAGGTCTAGATATAATTAAACAAAATATGCTTCAATGTGGTGTGAAATCTCAAATCTCAAACTATGAACTCTCATGTGTGAAGAGAGGTGGTTTGGGATTTGCAACATGAAATTTTCAAAAAACTCACAGAAGCTTCATTTTGGTGTGACTAAGAAGTATCCAAGCTTGGATTTTCAATTTCATGTTTCAAACTTGTTTAAATGTCGGTCAAACTTGGGTTTGACCGAATTTGAAATAAGCATAAAATATTCACAAAACATCAAAAAAATAAAAAACCAGTGCACATGTTCTTAGTTTGTCATGTACTAACAACTCCAATTGATAAACAAGGTCTAGATATAATTAAACAAAATATGCTTCAATGTGGTGTGAAATCTCAAATCTCAAACTATGAACTCTCATGTGTGAAGAGAGGTGGTTTGGGATTTGCAACATGAAATTTTCAAAAAACTCACAGAAGCTTCATTTTGGTGTGACTAAGAAGTATCCAAGCTTGGATTTTCAATTTCATGTTTCAAACTTGTTTAAATGTCGGTCAAACTTGGGTTTGACCGAATTTGAAATAAGCATAAAATATTCACAAAACATCAAAAAAATAAAAAACCAGTGCACATGTTCTTAGTTTGTCATGTACTAACAACTCCAATTGATAAACAAGGTCTAGATATAATTAAACAAAATATGCTTCAATGTGGTGTGAAATCTCAAATCTCAAACTATGAACTCTCATGTGTGAAGAGAGGTGGTTTGGGATTTGCAACATGAAATTTTCAAAAAACTCACAGAAGCTTCATTTTGGTGTGACTAAGAAGTATCCAAGCTTGGATTTTCAATTTCATGTTTCAAACTTGTTTAAATGTCGGTCAAACTTGGGTTTGACCGAATTTGAAATAAGCATAAAATATTCACAAATGCATATAAACCATATTTATATTTTTTTTCTAGTTACTATAGTACATTACAAAACCATGTGCGCAGGTTTCTTAATGTTTTGATTTTTTTTGAATTAGTTATGCTTAACCCTAGTTTAGTCAACCCTCACAAAACCCCGTTGACCGAGGCGAAACCCCGCATAACCCCGCTAACCCTAGCTCCTATTTTTGGCCGTTGGATAAGCCCTACGTTGGCCGTCCGATCAAGCCTTCTAGAAGGAAACCCGCAGACTCCCCGTTTTGGCCGTTGGCCGTTGGATCGACGCCTTCTAGAAGGAATCTAGCACAGACGGTTGCGATCGGCTCAGCCATGGCGATCCACGAGACTCGCGTTCTGCACTCTGATTGGCTGGCCTATTTTCTAATGTTTTATTTTTTCCAACACGCATAGGGTTCGGGGGTGGGCAGTTGGGGAATGGATTGGTTGACTATGTGAGCACGAATTTGAGTCACTGGCTCGTGGTGCCCACCGTGTATTGGGTCCACATGTCATTCGCACAGTCCAACCTTTCCATGCCCAAATTACTTCTTTGATTCATGTACATGAACTTGGCATGGCGCACAGATCGCGTCCTCTAACGTCACAGACCGAGCTAACTGACCAACTAAACCCCCAACTAGCTAACGACGGATGAACAACAGGTAAAAGAAAAACAGAACAATGATAGAAACATAAAATCCTGCTGCCATGATATTTGCTTGCTTCTGCAAATCCACCATCTGATGCAGATGTTTCTTGATCTTCTTCAATTCCGCGTTCAGTTCGTACTCCGCAGGCAGTGCAGCATTGGCCGCATTCCTCGCAGCCGGCACGGGCACTGCTCTGTCCACTCCCGAGCTCAAATCCTCCACCCAATTTGCTGCAGCAGGCGGCGGCGGCAAATTGAACCCCAAATTGAGCAACCTAGTTGGCCTCAAATCTGAATCGAGGAGGCCCTCCAATTGAAGCCTTTCAACATAATCTTCCACCCACTCGAAATGGCCACATTTCTTGAGGATCTGAAATCAGCAACATGAACTCTAAATCTCCCCCAAATTCGATGAGCTAAAACGAGATTCGGAGAAATCAGAGCGAACGCCGGCGAAAGAACTGAGATCTAACCATGCCATCCAGTCCCCGCTGTGTGCCCTTGCTCAAGCAAGTAACAAACTCGTGCCCACGATTTCCATTCTCGTCGCTCTTACAGATCCACCGCTTCAGAGGCTCTGGGCGTGAGCAGTCAGGGCACCTTGTCAGTGGAACTGCACCAAATCGCCGCCATGTTTAGTGCGAGGCGCCGGAGGAGGTAGACATCTCTCGTTGCCGTCGCCGGAGAAGAGGAAGATGGAAGATGGGGGAAAGGGGAAGCAATGGCACGGGCACGGGGCGCGGCTCTGGTCTAGCTGCGGTGAGGTGGGTCCCGCGCTGGCCTGGATAAGTTACCGTTGGGTACCCCGCTGTTTAAAGCCCATGTCGCCCGTGGGCTATTTGTGGATGCAAAAACAGCGCACGAAAGGCATTCATGCCAACGATGTCGCTGTCCATGAATTAGCCCAAATGGTGTTTTTTTCTATTCTCGCCGCCTCGCGACGGCCGAACGGCGCGGCCCAACCAACTAAGGCCCAAACGCCTCACCACGGCCCAATAACACGGCCCAACGCCACGCCTTCTTATCACCCCAAAGGTGTCGTGCCCTAGCTATTTTTCCCCACACTCGCCGTTCCCACTTGCTCGCCGCCGGCGACCAATCCACCACCAGCTGCAGATCCAGCACCGCGTAGCCACAATGTTTAGGAGGGGGGGGGGGGGTCAAACTCGGGCTGTGGTGGCCATTCCGGTGGCGGTAACCGCTCCGACGAGGAGCGGAAGGAGCGGCCGGAGCCGGAGCCTGAGCCGGACGATTTGCCGGCGGAGGAGGACGACGAAGAGTTCGTCCTTCCGGACGATTTGCCGCCGATTCCGCCGGACGGCTGCCACGTCACGCGCGGCGGCCGCACCGGCACCTGCAGCTTCCGCGTCCTCTTCGACGCCGTGTTGCCAGCATGGAAGAGGGTGGACGACGCCGACGCCGAGCTGGCCGCTGCGGAGGAGGCGTTCAAGGCCGGCGAGGAGGGCGCCGAGCAGCGCTTTCGTGTGGCGGTGGACGCGCGGGAGGTCGCCGTGGCCGTCCTCCGCATCGTAGAGCAGGAGGACCTCGGCGTCGATCCGTAGATTGACGACACCGCCGCCGCACCATCGCCGCCAACCGAAGGGCAATTTCTTTAGTTTTTATATTTTGTTATTATTAGAAGTACTATGTAAAATGGCCGTTTGTGCCCACCTCCCTAAATATGAATGAAAATGGCTTGTGTGAAACTATTTTGCTATTTTCTACCGGTCGGAAAGCTCGGGGATATGGCTCTGTTTTTGTACCAGCTGATGAGGTGGACAAGAGGTGGGTCCCGCGGTCGGAGATGCTCCGGTGGGTCCTTTTGCTGATGTGGACAAGTGTGGGTCCCACCAAGCTCACATAATTCCAGCCACTAACCAGTCCCTTGCGATTAAGCCCCACTGTCGCGCGAGAGCTATTTCAGCATCGATACGGTGTCGCACGAGAGCTATTTCAACCAACGACGTCGCTGCCCATAAATTAGCATGGAAAAACGTCGCACAGGAACTATTCGCCCGTAATGCCACCCACCTTCAAGGCTTCAACATCCTAGACGAGACAGCCATGCAATGATCTGCCGCTCCTCGTCGTGCTCGCACATGCTCAGATGATGGCCACAGTCGCAGCCAACCATGACTACCCAACACGAGGCAGGCAGGCCACCACCATCCGCAACTCCAGACGCTGGAGCGGGCGGGACGACCCACCATGAGCGCCCTAGGCGAGGTCCGTACCCCGAGCACCACCGTCCCGGCGACAATCCCCCTCCGCCTACCTCCTCTCCCTCACCCACTTCCGTGGACAGAAGGTGGTGGTGACGCCGCTCCAATGGGAACCCAAAGGATAGGGGGATGCAGGCGACGGCCCCGTCAGCTGGAGCGCAAATGGGTGCAAGGTCGACGAGATTGAAAGCAGATGGGAGCAGATGGCGCACACTAAGAATGCAGATGGTGACTGCTGGGCTAGCGGCGCTGGCTGAGAAAAACGCGGGCGACAGTCGGCGCTAGCTGAGGACCGCACAAGAGAGGCCTCGCCGGTGCCGATTTCTCTGCCGGAGACGCTGAGGAACTGCCATGTGACTGGGACAGGGGAAAGAGATAAGATTCATGTGCGTGTGTGACCGGGTGTGTACGTGGTGTATTATGCTAAGCCCAAGTGGCCAATCGTGGTGTGCTATCTGTTTTATGTGTTCCTATTTTAGCCAATCTTTAGTACTCCGTAGGAAAATCCAGTAAGCACGTTGTAGATTCACATATTATAACTTGCACAATTGTTTTTATAATTCTTAAAACAGAAATACGGTTTCCAGATTTTTAGAATAGATTCTGATTTGAATCAAATAGTCTTTCCCGGCAAGAATTTGAACCAAATATTTGTGGATTTAAACTAGAGTTTTTGAACAATTAGAGCTTTTGAGCTGTACGGGGATCACAGGGGAGCATATATAGTTCGCCAAGGTTTAACTCATCTTCTAGAGTTGGAACGGTAAATAAACTTAAGAGGTGATCCCTTTGTCCCATAGCATAACATGTTTTGACAAGCTATTTTAAGTTGCCGAAACGTTTTATATATGGGGAAGAGGGACTACAATTCCTCTGCCTTTAATGTTTGTTATCATCAACACCACGACGCGTATGTAGCAAGGCTCTATATCGCTTGACCCAATAGGCATCCTCCCGTGCTACGGTGCTAGGCCGCTGAAAGGAAAATAAACTCCACGGTTGTATTAACAGTGTTCTGCATAACTTTTAGGAATACATGTCTTGTGCTACGAATTCAGAGCTCATAATTTATTGTTTTGGAAAAAGGCGGGTGGCCCTACCTATTTCTGTTCTGCAAATTCGTACACCTTTATTCGCTTCCTAATGAAAAAATTATAGTTCTTTGATTTCTGGAGACAAGAAAACAAAAACTATTCATGTATAATCACATATGGTTTATGGTTTTGGATTTAGATCTATTAGCTTTCTAATGGAAAATTATAATTTTGCGATTGCCAATATGCATGCTCATCATCTCAATGCATTCTTAATTAATGATTTCATATTCTTAGTGTCGTCTTGCAAAATGGTGTGTGCAAACTTGTACTAGATCATAATTGAATATATGACCGATAAATAATTGTGTTTTCTTCAAACTCACAGCCCACGATGTTTTCCGCTAGCTAGAACAATCTGCGACAATGGAACTTGTAGGGATTGTTAGTTGTGGTTTGGCAACGAAGTTAGGGTGTTGGTGTAGAGTGACAGAGATTAGGATTTGGTTGTTAAATAGAGGGACATTGTAGGGAAGATAAAAATGGGGGAAGAAGACGAGACTAGATTAGAGTGAGGGAACATGGAAGACGAGAGAGAACGTTAGGGAGTATTGGCCCTAATAGTATTTCTGGTACCACATTTTTATTACAACATGGCATATTTTAATCTTTCTTACATAAGAATTCTAAGAGTTTTTTTGAATTCTTTAAAGTTTAAGTATGTCATCAGGTGATGTGAGAATTCATTTGGATAAGAGACAGATGGGTACATTTCTGTGTGATATGTTGTGTGAGTGTACTATGTGCTATTCATGTGTGTGTGCGTCTAACGGGTTTCCTAGCAAAGAAGATGTGCGTGTGCACATGTGGCTGTGTTTTCAAATTAATTAAACATTAAAACTAATCAAATAAAGATGACATTATGCTAAATATTTATGTCTTTAGAACAATTGCATTTTACTCACTCCGTATCAAAATATAAAATGTTTTAGCCTTTTCTGTCACACACGTATCTAGACGTGTTTTAGTGTAATATGCATATGAATTTACATACTAAAACGCGTAAAGATACATGCAGTTCAGAAAACATCTTATAGTTTGATACCGAGGGAGTAATATTTTATACTGAAGAGTATCACGAAGGTGAATGAGTTTTTATTTATTTGAAAGCTAAATATAATTAGTTTAACCAGCCCGTTTTTAAAATATAGGATGCAAAATAAATTAACTTTCGATCTTCAATAACACACATGGATATTTCCTTACATTGAAGTGAAACTTGACCACATGTGATGATATCTAATTCTGATTTTCTGGACGCTGTAAAATATCGTGGGATGATGGCTCACTTAGTGAAACAAGCTTACAAGAATAAATCATATAAAATACCAAATTGATTTTGTTCATGCAACTCATTTATTAAGCTTGAATTTTCAATTTATGTTTTAACAAATCCCAATGAAATTCATATATGGTAATATATGGAAGAGATTATTTAGTTTGTGGCCAATTTAACATACAATTATATCTTCATAAATAAACACACAATGGTCTAGCATATAGCCATGTACCAATATCATTAGAATTTGTGAACTCAAGTGGGACCTTTGTGGTTTGCTTCTGCATCCCGCGACGTGTGTGTATTAGAGGATGAAAGTATCTGCATGGTTCAATGTCCGAAGTATACACACATCTAAAAGTGTCAAATAAAATTAACTACTGGTGATTTAATCCTCTTAGTAGTAACTAACCTTGAAAGTGAACTACTCAAATGTAAAATAAGCGACAATTCATGCACCATATAACCGGAATCTGTATAATACCGATGTTCAAAAAATTTCAAACGTGGCAAAATCTTTCACATATTTAATTGATACAACAAAGAAAAGGAAACACAACACAAACTGACTTTCCAAAGACACCTAAGAACACTACAAAGAGATCCAATGTGGTACTCTTGCCTAACCCATGCAGTCCAAACAACCTACTGAAAAAGGAAGCCAGGAGGGCATCATCCACAGCCAAAACCGAACATTTACTATGTCTAATCTCACCCAAAAAAGATTGATTCGACTACATGATCGACTAAAACACCATCGAAATGAGTCATGCGTATGTAAGTAATGGGTGTGTCATGCCAACACACAAGGCATACTAAAACAAATAAATACTCACAAACCGGTGGTAGTACGTTCTGAGGTTCCCGGTCTACATGCATCAATATAAAAAAAAATGTCAAAAAGAGAAGATTGCAAAGAACTTCCCTGGTATACACGAGTCAAACAAAACAAAATTAGAAAACATTAACAACACAATAGTCACCATCATAAGCATAAACATATGAACTACATGAAAAATATACAGTTAACTTCGTAAATTCACAAACAACATATAACTGTAAATCGCAAGACGGTGCAAGATAGAAACTAACTAACTACAAATATATATATATATACAAAGAAAAGGAGATTAAAAATCATATGACATAAATCACAATACTAACATAAATAAGCACGGGCGCGGCATGCCGAACAACTATATATCCAAACAAAAGGATTGAAAAATATATGACATAAAGCACAATACTAACATAAATAACCACGGGCGCGGCATGCCGCCGCGCCGAGGCCTACTAGTACTTATTATCACACATGTGAATACCTATTTTTGGAACACATGAAAATTTATTTTTCAAAGGTCAGGTAATTTATTTTTTGATAAATCCAAAAAATTATATTCTTTAACACATAAATATGTTTGCTGTTATGGAATTAGCTATAGAAAATAAATATAAACTTCGATTTTAAAAGAATACATTCTAGGGTAAATATGCATATAGAAATATATAATAATTATGCTATGATAAAAAATAAATTGTGCACACAAGAACTATATTTTGATAATATATAAGAGAAGAACTCCGATCCCCATTTGCATCATGTCATAGTGCTATGCAAATTGAACAAGACCAAGGTAGAGTACAGGCCCGGGCCCAAAGTGGTGCCAACTGTGTCACCGGAATAAGGCCCATGAATTTTGGGGCCCCAAATTTTTATATATGCATATATATAGTTGTATAGCATCTGAAGAAAATTGGGCCGTCTCCGCTGCACCGCTGGGTCTCCGCATGATTGCGTGAAATAGGAAGCAGCCCGCGCGTCCGTCTCTCGTGCGGGCCCTGCTCTCGCGTGGGCTCGTGTGCTACTGCTAGTCGAATACGACGCACAAAGCGACAAACAAGAACCGACAGGGCGACACACATCGGTCGATTTGATCGATTAGCGTTCGGCGTTTGCATCCACAGCGCCCTACGCCAGCGACGGGCGACACCATGGTGAGCGTGCAACATTTCCCCTCCATCGGCTGATCGCAAAACATGTATATGCAGTCCGGTTAATCTTTTGTTTCCACACTTCTAATTTCTGATCCTATCCACACTTCAATTTTATTTTATTCATCTCTTGTATATTATGTTTCAAAAATACAGATTAGATATGGGAAGACAATGACACAACAAAGGCCATGATTTTGTTGGTGTAGGTGGGACAAACGGCGACACAAAATATGTCGACACCGTATTTATGTGTCGGCAAAACGTTCAGTGACTGCTTTTGCCCGGACTCTTTATCTTCTGTCGGCGTACCTCTTCCCAACTGATTATCTGTCGGCAAAGGCCCCCTACGCCGACAGATGAATCTGTCGGCAAGTCTCTACTGTGGTGTAGTGTTGGCCATAATACCACGTGAGAGCAAAGTGCTGAAAAAGATTGATTATGAGGTTATCATTGAGGATTTCATTTCAAAGAATACAAAAAGAACGATGATATATGTTCAAATAAACGTTACACACCTTCGAGGTAAATAGGTATGATTCTCAATTTATTCAATTGTTACGTAAAATATTATGTCATATACATTAGAATTATTTATTAGTTCAATTTTTCGTATAAGATATGGCCCATTTAGATTTTCGCACTGGGCCTCGAATGTACCGGCCCGGCTCTGGTAAAGTGGTGAGTGGTCGTACTATCTTAAATCTTATCAGCCTTAATCCACTCGGCCAACCTACTATTACAGTTGATCAATCTTTTATTGAGAGTATCTAAGAAAAGGTAAAAGGTCGTGGGATTCGGTAGGTACATCAGTTCTATATATAATCAGCTAGCTCTGAATAATTATGCATAGAATAGCTACATGTTCATCCACAGTTCACTGATAGAGGTCAATGTTTCAATGATGTGAATGTGACATTTAAAGTTTATATAGCTATGAAAGCCCCATGACCCTCTCGATGGGCCATTGACTTGTCAACGTTGGAGGAGGACTTATCCTTCTCCTTCAGCTCCGCCCTCGGATGTGGTAGCTCCAAGCAAGCTCCCCTTGTGTGAGGTTCTTACTAGATAAATCTTACTCACTCCGTTCGGAAAAAGATGACACTAAAATGGATGTATCTAGCACTAAACTATGTCTAGATACATCCATTTTAGGACATCCTTTTTGGATGGAGGGAGTACTATCTTATACTATATAATGTTTTCTCAATTTACTAGTTATATTTAGTTAGTAGATAAATCTTACTAGATATTTTTGCTAGTTACTACGTAAAGTTTCATAGTGTGAAGGTGTGCTTCCATGAAAATGATAGGGATAGAGTTATTTCTTTATATTTCCTTGCAGTGAGAATTTGTAAGATGCACTATTTTTTCCTTACCATGATATATATTGGAAAACTTAATTATGTTTCAATTTGGTTATTGGTTACTTATTAATCACTTGTTTTGTTGTGTAATTCAACCGATGAGAATAATATATTAGTATGTTTTAATGTGTTTTAGACGTGTAGCTACATGTGGTGTGCGTGAGATAAGATCTCATGAAATTCACCACCATTTTTGTGACATTTCATCTGCTTCAACTACTAATCTTGCTATCACATAATTACCGTCCATTAGTTAAACATGAAGCTTGTTTAGTACTCCAGTCGTTTCTAAATATAACCCTTTTTTAGAGATTCCAATACGGACTTAATACAGAGCAAAATGAGTGAATCTACACACCAAAATACGTCTATATACATCTATATGTAACATATATTGCAATAGCCAGAATTATATTACTGAACGGAGGAAGTAGTAGTTTTTCAATTAAATGAAAGGCAACATATAAGACGGAGCTTATCTAAACTTTATCACTTATGTACCATCCATTAGTTAAATGTATATCCGCTCTCCCTCAGTTGTGCCTTTGAAAAAGCTGAATGCACATGTTTGTAGCAAGGCAAAAGGAGAATTGGACACCTCTCAGGTGGTTCCATAATTTGAAGAAATTAAGCATATTAAGCAATGGCCATTTTTGGCACCTCAAAAAAGGGTAAGTACTTTGTGTAAGAGTTCGGTTTACCGAATTGAAAGAACACATTACCAAGAGATTAAGCATGCATGAGTGCTGTTTAATTAGACTGACGATCAATTTAAAGGTTAGGAACTTTCTCCATGCCTCACCAATGATTTCCTTAGTGAAAAGCAGGTTTCACATGAATCAGAATAATGCCCCGGCAATTTTTTTTGTGAAGTTTCCTAGCTAGTGGGTGGGTGGCTATATGCCCTAATCATTTTTGTGAAGTTTCCTAGCTAGTGGGTGGGTGGCTATATGTACACGTGTCCCAGACAACAGTACATCAGCTTCAACTCGAAGTCCAAGTTGGTGATAAAGATGATGTAATCTAATCACATCTTTTCCAGGTACCACACTGCATGCCACACTACGAGTTCATCTATGGCTGTGCTATAAATATCGCTGCTCAAGGCAACACACTCACACCTCAACCTGCGTAGCAATAAGAACATCTTTTTGATCCACACGCACTGACACAGCTCGATCAGTCATGTCTACTGCAAGTGTGAGCCCGAGTCGCGCCGGCATGGATACCAGTGCTCTGTGCGTCGTCCTTCTAGTCATCATGGCGCTGGCCGGCGGCGTGTCGGCGCAGCTGACGACGGGCTTCTACTCGAGCTCGTGCCCGGGCGTGCTGGGCGCCGTCAAGTCGGCGGTGCAGTCGGCCGTGGCGACGGAGCCGCGCATGGGCGCCTCCATCCTCCGCCTCTTCTTCCATGACTGCTTCGTCCAGGGCTGCGACGGGTCGCTGCTGCTGGACGACACGCCCAGCCTGCAGGGGGAGAAAACGGCCAAGCCCAACAACGGGTCGGTGCGAGGGTTCGAGGTCATCGACGCCATCAAGGCCGCCGTGGAGAAGCTTTGCCCCGGCGTCGTCTCCTGCGCCGACGTCCTCGCCGTCGCGGCCAGGGACAGTGTTGTCGCCGTAATAAGGGACACGTACTCCACCTACTTCCCATGTATGCGCATATGCGTGCATGCATGCACTGGCTTAAACTGTAGCTTAGTTACTTTATAAATTTGTAGCTGGGCGGGCCGAGCTGGGACGTGAAGGTGGGGCGGAGGGATTCGACGACGGCGAGCTTCAGTGGCGCCAACAACAACATCCCGCCTCCGACGTCGGGGCTCGCTAACCTCACCGCACTCTTCGCCGCGCAGGGACTCTCCCAGAAGGACATGGTCGCGCTATCCGGTACGTATACCCAGCCACAGCTAATTAATAGAGTATCAACAAACGAACTCAGTAATTAGTACTGGTCGATGATCACTGTTGGTTAAGAATGTAAGTATACAACAAGAAATCTGTATTGGCTCATAGCTAGGTACACCCACTATTCAAAAATCGAATTTCAAAATATCAAAAAATTCCAAACGTTTCCGCGTGGAAGAAAATAAGAAACCCTTTCAACTCTGATTCTACTAGTCGCGTACAGCGGCTTGATCGCTAACGCAATTGACGGCTAAGTTTTGACCTTAAAGAATGGACATTGTTAATTTACTTCTGACGGGTGCAATCACCGGTGACTAGTAATCTAATCTACTCGTACCAATTAAGTACTATAGTTCCATTATTTTCTGTGGACGAAGAATTTAGCATCGGCATGTGGTTGTCGGCATGGGTTTCGTGGTTGTCGGCATGGGTTTCTAGAAGCTTTAGCTAAGCATTTTTCTTGCTACCGACCTGACGCGCGGCACTACAGTAGCAACCAGGCCACTTCCCAACTTTTTCAATGAAATGGCTGGCTCTTGCTTTAATTAACAGATGCCCGCCATCATATTCACATATCTTTGGACAAGTATAAAAGGTAAGAATAAAGTTGGCATCCCGGATAACAAACTTGATTAGAAGTTGATTACAACCAAACATGAATTAGGCATACGATTCCTTTTGCCATGTTCCATGACTGACTCAAACACGTTGTTTCGTTTCTCACACTTCGAGAGTATCACGTTATTTTGCAAAAGAACAAGTAAACCATAAGTGATAGTTGCACAATAAGTGTCAAAACCTTCACACATTCTCACAACCCCTTTGCATCATCATGTAATGCTACATCATTCTTTTATTGAGATGGAACTTAGTAATTAGTAGGATCAACTGGTCGATGATCAATCTCAACAAATGAAAGGATGTAATTCGTTGGACTATAGGACAAATAAATGTCATGTCTGTGCATAATGCTTATATTTGTGTTTCATCGAAATCTCAACAAAAGAAGGATGTCTTTTCTAGAAATACTCTTTGTGGAAATAATGTCCTCCCGTCGGCCATCTATGCAGGATCACACACCATAGGACAAGCACGATGCACCAACTTCCGAGCACACATCTACAACGATAGCAATATCGACAACGGCTTTGCGGGGACCGTTCAATCAGGCTGCCCTCCCACCTCCGGCTCTGGCGACAACAACCTAGCACCGCTCGATCTCCAGACCCCGACTGCCTTCGAGAACAACTACTACAAAAACCTCATCAACAAAAAGGGGCTTCTGCACTCCGACCAGGAGCTCTTCAATGGTGGGGTCACCGACCAACAGGTCAAGTCCTACGTTAGTAGCCAGAGTGCGTTATTCGCGGACTTTGTGGCAGCCATGATCAAGATGGGAGATATCTCGCCACTGATAGGGAATAATGGAGAGATCAGGAAAAATTGTAGGAGGACTAACTAAATTTTGTTTGTAGTTGCCTTGAGAGTTTCATCTATTATGTTGGGAGGTTGCATTTACATTTTATTTCATTCCATAACTACGGATTTAAAATGTATGGTTGTATTGTTATGTCCTTATTTGGATAGTTGGACAATAAACGTCAGGTTTGTGCATAATTTTTATTTTTGTATTTTACATGCATTGTATAGTCAAATATATGCCGGGAAGCCACATAGATATGGGTGGAAATATATGGAAGGAAATATTGTGATACAATTTCGGTATTCCATCTGATTTAAAATATATGTCCTTTTATACATTGACATTATCTGTAAGCTAATAATTCAATTCTATGTAAATGTAGTAAATATATAAGAAGTTAGATATTACAAATTTAATTCATGATAAATCTAGTAATATCACTTTGATCCGTTTGGTGCTACTAAAATTTCTCTTATAGATTGCCAACAACCACCGGAATATAACATGTGAGCCTGTGAGGGCCGAGTCATCAGATTATGCATGACCTATTTAATCGAGTAAACAACACTAAGGCTCTGTTTGTTTGGTCCAAAAGCAAAAGCCCAAACAAACACCCAAAGATTGCAAAGCACTTGTGAGAAGCGCTGGCCCGAAATGAACTGAACATGCGAGCCAAAGCGGAAGCAGGACGAGAGCTGCTTCCCGAGCTTTTTCTGCTCCCGAGTTGCTCTAGACCAAACTGCCCTTTACACTTCACCTTATTTACAACCATCTTGCCATTCAACCCCATGATACGTTCCAAACATATCTATAATTTTGTATGTTCCATGCATATTATATATCATTGCCTCATGCTTTTATAATGTTTTTATATCATTTTCACACATTTTATGAAACTAACCTATTAACAAGATGCCCAGTGCCAGTTTCTGTTTTTGCTGTCTTTTTGTTTCAGAAAATCTAGTCGGGGAATTTTCTCGGAATAAGCTGCCAATTTACGGGAATTATTTTTACATGGAAACAAAGACTGGGCCAGGAGGACGCCTGCAGGGGCCCCACAGGGCCAGACGACCCCTAGGCGCGGCCCACCTTGGACCGCGCCTGGGCCCCACCTGAGCGCCTCGAGAACCTTCCGACGCCGCCCTTTCGCCTATAAATTCAGTTCCTCCCGAAAACCTCGGTACCCGATCATATTTTTCATAAAACGTCTGAGGGCGCCGCCGTCGCCAACCCTAGATCGGGAGGGTTCTGAAGCTCTTCCCGGCACCCTGCAGGAGGGGGAGATCGTCACAGGAGACATCTACACCACCATGCCTGCCTCTGGAGCGATGTGTGAGTAGTCCACCACAGGACTACGGGTCCATGGCAGTAGCTAGATGGTTGTCTCTCCTCTCTTGTGCTCCATTGTTTAGATCTTATGAGCTGCCTACATGATTAAGATCATCTTTATGTAATACTATGTGTTGTGTTTGTGGGGATCCGATGAATTATGGAGTCATGACATTATTGTTCAGTTTATCTATGATATGTTTTATTTATGATCTTGCATGCTCTCCGATGCTTGTGTATGCTTTGGCCGAAATAATTACTTGTGTTAATAGAGGGAGTATTTATGCTAGATAGTGAGTTCATGCCTCTCTTGTTCGAGCTCGAGTTGACGGAAACGATTAGAACTTGAGATGTGCTGTTGCTACTGGGGATAAAACAGCGGTGTTTATTGCCTTATGTTGTACTCATTGCTTACATTACACACCATGCTTATTGCAATTATCAGTTGCTTGCAACTCAATACTTTCAGGAGACATGCTGGATAGCGATCCCGGGGTGGATTATTAGTCATAGATGAAGTTGGATAACCGTCTATGTATTTTGACGTAATGCCCATATTAAATGAAACGTGAACTTTGTGTCATGATAGTATTGTGTTGCGCCCATGTTTGTCAATTGCCCTGCTGTAATTTGTTTACCTAACACGTTTATCTTTTGGAGAGATACCACTAGTGAATTGTGGACCCCGGTCCTATTTTCCTACATTGCTTACAACCGTTTTTAATAGTTTTTCCTAGTCATTTGCTCGCTGGTCATTTTTGCTCTCATAATATTTTCCACCATACGTTTAATCCTTTGTGTTCAGCAAGCCGGAGAGATTGACACCCTCTCTGTTTCGTTGGGGCAAAGTAGTTTGTTCGTGTGTGCGCAGGTCCACGTCAACACCTATTTTTTGGCGCCTTTGCCATTGTCACCTAGCCGAAGCCTTCTCCAAGTCCTACTGGTTCGATAACCTTGGTTTTGTAATCAAGGGAAAATTGCTGCTACGCTACATCATACCTTCATCTTGGGGATCCAAGCGAACGCGTGATCCACGCCATCACCCCACCCCACAACCCCAGCAGGCATTGGTCGATCCGAATGCCCCCGACCATTCTCAACAGCTGCAGCCCAAACAAACAGACCCAAAAATGGCATGGTATTTCACCGTCCGTAGCTCCTCTCCATCGCTGAAGTAGGCCGTTCGCGAAGTTTGGTGGTGGCAGGGGATGTCTCCCCTCCCCCCGGTCCTACATACTCTACATTGTCCTTCCTTGATCTCGCGCATCCGTTGACATCCACGACCAGGGTGTCGTGTCCAACCAATGATGGTGTCACATTATTTTTTCATAAGCACGTTCAGGCATACTGCGACATCATACATCGCCGCATATACTAAGGTGTTGACGGGATTCGGAAATGCCAATACGGTGTGTTCGAAGAGACTGGCAAGGCTCGAGAGGTGAAAGAAAAAATTTGGCGACTGATATTGAGTCCAAGAATAGTGCTGGTGGAAGTGGGGAATTGCGATGTCTGGCATGTCGCCTTGCATCGCCATGGTTTAGGACCATGCGCATGTGTGGCTATCTTCGGGTGTGCCAAATGGATTGGGAGAAGAGTATGCTTCGAAGTGTGTTGTGCCAACGGGATTTTATTTTTCTGGTGATGCTCACATCCAAACCATGTACCTGGCAACTAAGCCATCGATCGGTGTTCTACAGTAGTAACCTTGGCAAGTTGGGGCTTCAGTACACGTGACTTTGGTTTTTGTGATCTTTGAGTACCGAGTTTGATCATTGTGGTGGGAGCCCTACGACCGACCTTTATTCGTTGTACCTAGAAATAGTGAATTTCTATATGTTTCCATGTTGAAGGCATTGAATCTGTTTCACCGCTGTCTTTCTGATGGTGTCTATGCTGTTGAATCTGTTTTGAAATACGGTGTTGCCAATGGTCATGGTTGTTTTTTCTCTACTATGAGCCACTGATTGTTTTAGTAGGGGTCATGTTGCTCTTTATTTTTGTAATTATTTTACTTTTCTTTTTTAGGTTGTCTACATCGTTGATATCTGGAGTAGCTCTTAACAATATGCTATTGCAATTAGGGCCATACCTCCAACAAAAACTTCTCGGTGTCCACGTGTGCACCATACATTGTGGATACAAAGTAATAATATATATAACACCCTCAACAACTTAAAATGTCCGGCAGTAAAATTTATTAACATAATAAAGCATACCAATTGAAATTCTATTTAATTATGTAAAAGTTGAACACCAAGACGTAAGAAATACAAACAAGAGAAACAAATAGGATCAGCAACGGTAACATAAGAATTACAAACTCGTAAGTCCATGTCCAGGTGTAATTGATATCTTCATAATATTGATATATTCTCTTTGTCGATTTTTTCTATTCGCTTCTTTGAATTTATTTCAAAATTATTGTATGGCGATCAATTATCTTAGGTTTGAATCTAACCGAACGTGCTATTAGAAGATATGATTCATGAGAAAGATGAAATGCAAAGTAGATATCAGCGTTCTTCTCAGTTACCGAACGATAATCGATCACGACGATCTAACAATATTTCTTGTCCTTGTGAATTGTTTTATCTCACGTAGGTTTCTCCTCGCCGATCCCTGTGGATCTGGCTACAGTACTACTAGAAAATCGTGTGGTAGATTAACCTTCTGGAACAAATTCGTTATGCCTGATAGAACGTGCCAAACTGCAATATATCTTTGACGAGTAACATTAAAGAAAAATCTACGTGTAACAGTTATATTTAACTTGAATATGGGCGTAACGATCTGACAATGTTTTTCGTCGTTTACTAGAAGCTGTTGCTTTTCCCATGACGGTCCCTTTCCTGCTTCCTACCCCTCTCTCTCTCTCTCTCTCTCTCTCTCTCTCTTGAAAACTTGCTAACTGAATATTTGAGCAAGGAAAGTTACTTTCTACAATATCATAAGATGTATATCCTAGTGTGTAATCTACAAATATTGTGGACTAGAAAGAGGGCATACTTGTCGATATCTCCGAGTGGTTAAGGAGACAGACTTGAAATCTGTTGGGCTACGCCCGCGGAGGTTCGATCCCTGCTGTCGACGATTTTTCTATTTTGCTCAATATTTCTTGTTTATTATCTTTAATTTCGTTTTTATCTATCCTGATATTTAAATTTTACTAACCATGAGAAAAATACCTCAATTTGATCACAAAAAAAACTCCCTCCGTCCACAAATAACTATCTTAGATTTGTCAAAAAGTGGATGCATCTAGACTTGAAACATGTATAGATACATCCACTTTTGTACAAATTTAATACACTTATTTTGGGACGGAGGGAGTATCATTTTCTCCTAATTCGTGGTCCTCGATTTGAGCATGGTGGTGTGGGTCAGAGTTCATGATTCCCTTGCAAATTTCACCTAGTTCGAACTCCACAACTTGAGGGTGTGGCTGTGTTGTCTAGTTTGCGGATTGTGGGTGTGCGATTTTCCAGATTGCAAGCTACGATATTTGTTTGATCATATCCCATTTTTCCTTTTGTCTGCTTGTAGCTAGTTATCCCTGTTGTATCATCGACCCGACGACATAAACATCGAGCCAAGTCCTTCAAGAACCACTTCCCCAATCCGGTGCATATCATGCGGTATAAGAGATTTCGTTAACACGGTACGATAGGTTTCCCTCCTTGTTATATTCATTAAATATTACGATATGTTTCCCGGCCTCCTTGTTTATATTCATTAAATCTTCAGATATGCTCCCTTGTAGTTTAGATCTGACCTTGTAGAATTTTTCCCTGTCCGAGATCCAGATTCAATCATCACACAATAAAAAAACAAAGAAACTCTTGTGCTGATCTAATTGTTTGCTTTCCATATGTGAGATTCGTCTATTCTGTTTGCTCCAAGTAAATCCAAAATTGCTGGCTTGCTGCTGTGTTCTTAAGTTTGTATTGGTAAATCTACTGCTACAAAAAGAGGACAATAAAGAGAGAAAAGAAGAGATGGTGTTGGAAGCTCGCAATAATTTTCAGCTTGGTGACAAAGTTTCAGAAGTTATAGTAGTAAGTGTTGCAGCTCAAACTTGGTGCGAAGTCCCACAAATTTTCTTGCTTGGCACAGTGCATCAATTGGTTTTCAGCACTACCCTTTCTTGTTTTACCCACCCAGCACCGCCATAAAAATCGTTAGCTTCTTCCTTGTCAACCGGTTGTCCACTTTCGTTTACTACTGCCACACGGCCGAGGATCATTAAAATCTGGATGACCAAGAAGTGAATTTAGTGTTTCCACGTATATAAATATTAGTCCACATCTTGTGAGTATTAACATGACAGGACCAACTCGAGTGTGCATTGAATGGCACGCTACGCCGATGGCCAGAGGCTACGCCGACGGTTTTTTGTCAGGGCCGTCGGCGTAGACCCCGAACAGGCCAGCCCACAGGAATCCGTCGGCGTAGAGATCTCTTTTGAGCTATGCCGACGGCATTGTCCTCGACACAGCTCTCTTTTGATCTATGCCTACTCACCGTTTTGAGCATAACTTTTGCATTCGAATTCGGATTTTGATGTTCTTAACCTCGTTTCGAAGAGGAGAAGGAGATCTATATCATCATACACATTGTTCTTGCTATATTAATTCTTCAAAAAAAATTATGAGCAAGGACGGAACTAACAATAAAGGGTGAAGACCGCCGATGAAAGGTATAAACATTCTGCGTCTTCTCCCCACTTACATTGATGTGTGAGCCACACTATCTTTACGACCTAAGACACCTACTGAGACTAGTTCATCCTATGATTGATTTGGATTTGCACATTTGATATCTTGTAGAATTCCGAGCAAAAGTTTAGGGTTCTGCCGGAAAAAAACCACTGGGGCGCCGGAATCCATCAAAAACTTGCATGTGGTGTGTAAAAGTGTGACCCTCTTCACATACATGCGGTAGCACTTAGTAAAGTCCTATACTCGTAGGTACCATCAAAAACCCTAATTTCGACACCTAACTTGCCTTGGGGTGACCCTCTATCACACACCCAAGACACCAAACGCAGGGCTATATTGGTTTGCAATGCCATGGTGCCCCACTGTGCCAAATCGTGGCCCATTCCAACATGGTTTGATCATTTGGTGCCCAAGTTTGGACTATTTCCCCAGAAACCCTAGTTTCGACACCTAAGTTTCCTAGGGGTGACCCTATACCACACACCCAACACCCCAAAACCAGAGCTATATTTGTTTGCAATGCCATTGTGCTTCACTGTGCCAAATATTGGCCCATTCCAACATGGTTTGATCATTTGGTGCCCAAGTTTGGCATGTCCCCCTAGAAACCCTAGTTTCGACACCTAACTTTCTTGGGGTGACCCTATACCACACATCCAACACGCCAAACCCAGGACTATGTTTTTTTTCAATGCCATTGTTCTCCACTGTGCCAAATCTTGGCCCATTCCTACATGGTTTGATCATTTGATGCCCAAGTTTGGCATGTTTCCCCCAGAAACCCTAGTTTCGACACCTAATTTTCCTGGGTGTGACCCTCTACCACACACCCAACACTCCAAACCAGGGCTATGTTTGTTTGCAATGCCATTGTGCTCCACTGTGCCAAATCTTGGCCCATTCCAACATGGTTAGATCATTTGGTGCCCAAGTTTGGATTCCGATTTAGACATATTTGGATTCCTCTCATTTTTGGATTCATCTCACTTAGTAAACTCCTATACATGATGAAAAAGATGATATGGATGTCATATTTGGATTCCTCTCATTTTTCTGATCGATTTAGACATATTATTTGTCGAATTCCGATTTACGGATTTGTAGATATGAATTATTCAATATTAAATGAAAAAGGCAAAACAAAATCATTTTATTGTTATTTGAATTCAAGATTATTATTACTTATTCATTTTTGTTTACTTAAATAATTGTTTGGATTCAAAAAATAGAGGTGTGTGACATCATGGTCCAAGGGTTAATAGGATTGATAGGATACTATTGTCAACAAAGCATGAGGTGTTTCTAGGAAGCTCATAGGGAAGGAACTAACAAGTTAAGCGTGATAGGGCTGGAGTAATCTGAAGATGAGTGACCGATCGGCAATTCTCACTAGAAGTGAGTTGGTACGCCGACGACATTGCCCTGCGCCGACGGCATGGGAGGCTGCGCCGACGCCCTATTACGCCGGAGCTACGCCGACGGCTGCCCTCGGCATAGCCGACGTCATTCCGGGCTATGCCGACGGCTTCTGGCCGTCGGAGTAGCCGCGCATTCCTGTAGTGTCTGGTGACTCGTGCCGAAATCTTAGCTGAGATTGATACACGGATGGACGCACCCTTACAAAGGTGGTTCGGTGATCTTCTACCTACAGCGAGTTGTGGGGCTGAACACGAACATGTCCTCGATACCCCGTTCGTCACCGTGAATGGGAGAAACCTTGTGAATGACCGCCTCTTTGGTGGTTGTATACATGTTGCAGGTGCCCGCATTCATGACACCCCTATCATTGGTGTTGATCGAAGCCACGATGAATTTGCTGCACACCAAGTATGTGGGAAGCATGGAGGAGGAGCTCATGGGCGAGGAATTGCCCCCATGGTCTTGCCGCCGGGCACTAAGTGAAGGGACTGAAGCACCACATAAAGTCATAATTAACATTCCCCACTGACATAGTGTGAAGAGAAGTGAGTTGTGTGAGTCCACCAAACATGAGGAGAGATTACTGAACAAAACATTAGAGATCTGAGTGAACCACTATCTAGTATTCCACCTAATCAAAGTGTGAGGATTGGTGATTTGAGTGATAACACTAAAAGTGAGGCAAGAATGTCCACACAATAATAGAGAGTTGAGTGACTCCACCCAGTGTTTAACATTTCGATTTGGCTTTTTTTTTCGCCCCTGCCAGAGATTCGAGAATTTCGCGAAATTGACGGAATTTCGAAGAGAAATTTCAAAAATTTCGGTCAGATTTTAAGTCTGGAATTTAAATTCATTTGGCAAAAATTAAAACAAGTGAGCAGAAATCGAACTCAAGACCCTGCACAACGCTCCAGGTCCCTTAACCACTAGGCCGCTACAAAGTCTGTAACATATATACTGACTTTCCCTTCTTATATGCGTTGCGTATTGATTTTTTTCAAATTATATCGCAATTTTTGGACGAATGTTTGCTTTCTCGTCCTTCACCGAGATTCGTAAATTTCGCGAAATTCGGTCGAAATTTCGACGAAATATTTTTCCCTGACTCCACCAAGTATGAAGCTGAGATGACTCCACACAATATAAGAGATTTGAGGAGTCCACTAAATGTGAGGCCAATGATTCCATACAATAATAGAGTTAAGTGTTCCACCAAATTCATGAGAAGAGCGAATATTATTCATTTACTAACATTATCATAAATCTCCTTTTTGGCTAATAAAGTCATACATTGCTACCCTATTACAACAATGGGAGGATGAGATCAAAGAATAATTATGGGCGCATGGGCCATGGACCACTCCCATACATGGAGGATTTGTGAAGATTGACTACAACATGGGCATGGATATACTCATTGAGGTAAAACGGAAATTAATGTTGTTATTTTTAAAGAGGTATGTGCTCATGAACTCTTAAAACAATATACGGCGAGAGAAAATAGAGAAACATGCTTCAAACGTCATCAACCCAACAATGAACATTAGTCAACCATGAGAGACGTCATGAGGGGCACAACAAAATTAAAGATTGCATGTAAGTACCTAAGTCTTTCTTTCCCTCGTTATTATTATTTGGTTGTATCCTCGTGTTATTATTTGATTGTGTTGTCGTGTTATTATTTTCAGATATAAGAAAGTTGAGGACGACTTCACCTCAAGAGAGGGAGAATTATATGAACATGGTCATGGCTGATTACAAGTTTGCACCCCATGAAAATATTAGTTGGAGTAGTTTTGAGTCGAACAAAGCAATTGAAGGGATTACCTAAGGTGAAAAGCAAACTTATGTGTTCAAGCACCACTTCCCTAAGCCGGTGCACATCAAGATCTAACATACTTCAACATCAAAATGATCATATGAACCGTGCTGAACGCAAGACTTTAATAACTGTTGGAAGGCAAGGACGTATTGGCGGACCACCCTCGTCATCAAGTGCGTGCAACAGGGGTTCAGTCCAGTTTACGAATTCCAGAATTTCAAAGAGGATGTATGGTTGTATGGTCTTAGTTTGTGCTATTGAAGACCTCGAAGAATTTCTTCAGAAGTGTCTTGAAGAGTTTAATCTCGACAATGTTTGTAAGAACCCCCACAAGATGGGATTTCTGAGTATGCGGGCATGTCCTACATGTGGGCGAAAAAAGGACGCGGAGAAAGCCGTACAGACTCCCTTTTTGAACACATTATAGACAATATGACATGATGTTGTGCAAGAGCTAGAACATATGCATCCTTCTCAAATATAGGCTTGCCAGATTTCAGTAACCCTATGGGTGCCAATGCCTATGAAAACATGGTGAGAGTTCACATGCTAAACTTTTCAAACGTTTCGTCAATAAAATCTTACCTTCTTCATTATTTATGAATCTCCTTTATTTTTTCATAGGTGAAATATGATGCATGATAAAAAGCTGACACCTTCAAGGGATTTGTGCTTGAAAGCGGCTTTAAAAACACATAGCACAAAAGGAAGAAGTATAATTACCCTGTGTAAGTTAGCTGCGACTGGATTTTTGAGAGGCGTGAAAATCAAAGAGATAAGAAAGAGATCGAAGAAATAAACTTGTGTCGGTCCTTTAAAGCTTAAATATGACCTAAGAGCGGAGTTTCGTGGTGTGGGATAATTATTTGCAGCTAATTTCCATGTGGTATGGGTTATATATCATAACTGGTAATGTTAATATATTCTCTTGTCGGTTAATTTTGGATCTTGTTAAGCATGTGAATGCGATAGGCATGTGGTATGGTGTGATGGAAAAACAGACCCTAAAGAGAATTGCGGAGGGTCTCCGACAACCCTAGAGGGATCAAAATACTTCCTACACAGCTTGGGTGAAAAAACAGAGTCACGGAAAATATGCGGAAGGTCTGGTTTTGGCCTAGTCGGTTTTGATAATGGAGCTGACTCAACGAATGCAATCGGTTTACTAATGAAACCGACTATCAAATTAGAAAACTTATGTCCATAAAATCTGAGGTCAAGGAAAAATCTAGATTATCCCGGTATTCCTATTTAGTTTTTTTTAGGTTAATTGACTAATGAACAAGGCTTGGTTTTGCGCCAAAACCTACTCAAGCATTGTCCGGAGGGTGTGAAGGAATGAGGAAGTTCAAGATGGTTCGCGGTCGGTTTTCCGGGCTGACCCAACTCGCATACTGCACGAATCATGTGTGTTTGTGCTCAAAAGCGACTGTAGGCGCGCCAAGCATCCTCCCAGTCGGCTATTAAAAAAAAATACTCCGTGCTTAAATATCTAAGTCGTTTGAGAAGCGACGGAGATAAACATGCACTATCAGTATCTTATCGTTTCCGGTCGGATGTGTAAACTTACTCAGCGCTGTGTACTAGGAGTTGTTATAATATTTAACTCAGTGCAAGTGGAGGCCTATGCTTAATTTTAACATTTGTATTGATGCAGGATAGTAATTCATAATATCTAAGTCCATTATTATCAACCTATATCTGCACTATCTTAGTTAAAGTGGCACATCAGTTGATAGACAGAGGGGGGCGGTAGTGTAGTTTTCACCAATTTAACTCTATTATTTATCAACGAACTACTGTTCAGATATGCGATCTCCCTCGACAAAATACTTATTTTTTAAGAGCTAATATTACCAAGAGAAGATATTGATTAAGAAAATATTGCCAACTTGTTTAAGACTGCAGAACCAGAAAATAAGAGAGTATTTACGCAAATAATAAATTTATTCATCATTCTTTAACTTGACCAGTTGTCCTTGACAAGAAACTAAAGCAAAACAGTGGCATACCACTGCACATAGTTTATGTGAAACAAAAACATAGTAGTTATATCGTCTGATAGTCGACATAGACCATATTTGAAGGAACAATCTCATAGACATGTTGAGCATGATCTTGAATCTGCGGATCGTCCTGATTCTTCATTTCTCCTGCAACAACTGAAAACATGATGAGTAATAAGATATATTGTAACTAAATAGACTAATGACAAGGGCTTTTCATGTTACCTTCATGTTTGCTGCATCAGCAAAAGGGGCATCTATCTTCTTAGCAATTTCTTCTTCTACAAGCAAATAGAAGTGATGAGCACTACTAGATATAGTCCTGTGGTACACTCATTGTTCCACGTACGTACATACCTTTTTCGAAGTGGCTTGCAGCATGTCCAGTTTCTTCATTTTCCATTTCTTTACCTGCAAAAGTTGGAAACAATTTTGAGAGGAAGTATGAGCTGATAAGCTCAACACCCTGCTGTATCAGCAAAAAGTAGACTCTTTTACTTTGTTGTAAGTTGCTCTATCGCAATTTACAGTATCCCACACGGAATATAGCTGATTGATTTTCTTATCCATTTTTAGGGGAAATTGATTGAGATAAATTCCAGCAAGTGGTGGATTCCGACTTGAGAACGCCTTACGAAAAACAAAGGCACACATCTATTGATATTATACAGCTTGCGCAAAAAAATATTGCACTACGTAGTATGAACTAATAAGGCAACTATCTCACCAGATGATATCATTTGCTTCTTTGGAACATGGACATCATGAAATATCCCATTTGCAGCAGCTTCAGATGTTGATACAACATATATAATGCAATAAACATACATATCAGGAACTAGTATGATTCTTCAAAAATAACATCAGATGGTAAATTTAACTGAAAGAAGGGTCGATAATTCGTGTGACGGAATTAACGAGGGCCGGTTATCACATCTCAGGGTAAAAGTCTCAGATTTTCCATTCATCCCAAGAGTAATATATTTAGGTCTTGTAAATGCAATATGGAGAATGTTAAATGTACCTTCTTTCATGATGCACGGGACATCTCTAGTCGTATTAGATCGTTCTTCTTCTATACCAACAAATAAATATTATAAGCCAACAAGTTTTTGTTCTGCTAAATACTAGTTACTCGTACAGGATCGTACGATCCATTTTATATACCTTCTCTAAAGTTGCTTGAATCACTACCAATGCTCTTTGCAACATATTCAGGGATTTCTGGACCAAGAAATATAAAAATTTGTAAGACATATGTGACAAACTACTCCCTCCGTTCGGAAAAGGATGTCACAAAAATGGTCTATCTATAGTTCATTTTTGTGACATCCTTTTCCGAACGGAGGGAGTAGCTAATGTATCAACTTCAAGTCAAATATTTAATGTAAACCAAGTCATCAAAAAAAAATCACCTGGGGTAGTAGTATAAGGCGTCATCGGCACCAGTGATACAAATGATCCGCCCTACAAATAGGATTATAAAAGTCGTGTAAGAAACTAGTTTGCTCCTGTAGTTTATTTTCAGATACGAGAAACTATTTCAACTAGGGCATACTAATTAGATTATTCAACGCAAACGTGGCAATTAATCTGACCTTCCTTATGTTTAGAGGTTTGGGGCAAGGTATGTTGTTGCCACCAAGTCCAAAATCCCTTGCCACTGCATCCATCGATCGGTAAGTCTTGTCGTTGTATGTATCCTTATACTTCTGAATATATTGTAAATAAAATGAGCATAGCTTATTATTTCGTTTAAAAAAATCGAACTGTCCATCAACTATATATCAACAAGAAACTTTTGTATAGATCTATACCAGACTCTGCAAGTCTCTTCATAGGAATTGTTATACGAAAGAAAGATTTGAAAGCATCAAAACAACAGGTATAGAAGAGGTGGTCCTGATTCTCTAAAGGGTAGATAACTATGGTTAGTCCTAAAAAAACAATTTTCTGGTAACATGCTTCAAAAACAATGTATTAACAAGATATGATAGCAATACTTCTGCTGAACATCAAAGATACATACACTTGACCCCTATATATACAGATCAGATCTAATAGTTTTTCACGAACATATTAACAGAAGATTTAGGAAAAAACAAACCTTATAAGTAGTTCCATCAGCCCGTCCGTACTCTTTAACAACAAACCATGGTGGTAAATTTTTCACGTCAATTGTTGGTTTCCTTCCCATGATGTTGATCTAAAAAAAATCGAACCTGGCAGATTACAAATTGGATGTGTTTCTCACCTTGTTGCTCTAGAATAATGGATCAATATATATAGGGCCGAGGCATCAAGCATTTTTGGCAGTTCATTAGAACTCGTAAACCAATTAGTGTTCAGATTAAACCCATTATATATTGCCATTAATAATGGATATAGATAAGATACGTGGAAATCTATCTTATTCGCTGCAATAAAAGATAGAATTAATCCTCGAAACAGGCTTTCACCCCGCTTTATAAATAAAGCCCAACGGCCGAACAGATACAAAGTGATGAGGGGAACCTCTTACAAAGCACAACAAAGATAGAAAAAATAAGAACACGGAGAGCCACACTTGCCACCGAGGTCATCGGAACAGACCCGAGAGGCGAGGCTCCACGATGACGCCCCCAAGAGGGTAACGACGTAAACCGTCGCCGACATCGAGACCAGAGGTCAAGGGTTTTCACCCGGAGCCCTAAAACAGTGAAGGTAGCCACAATAGCGCCCCAAAAAGGGTAACGATACCCACAGGCATCGCCGCCGGAGCGCAGAGGTTTCGCTCGGAAAAACCCTCGCACCGTGCCCGCACAGATGGATCTCCCATTATCCCCGAGTAGGCTCTCCGGACCACGATCTGGGAGTTGCTGCCACCAACGCCAGGAACCCCCGCTGCCCACTCCTTGCCATCCACACAGCCCAAGGAGAGAACCATCACCACCGCCACGTCGCTCGCCGCAGAGACGCCCATGCAGACCACCTTCCAGAGCCGCCGCCCCGGCATCCGCAACCTAAACCCGAGGAACCAACAAGTCGCGGGGTCAACAAGGTGGTAGAGTGAGGCCGGCGACGGAATCAGGCCCGCGAGGTCAACATCCGCAGCCTTTAGGAGGAGAACATGTCCTCCACCGCCCGAGGCAGTCGCCGACCGGACGCAGCAGCAGTGCCGGTCAGGCCCAGATCAGCCCAGCAGGCCTAGATCAGGCCCGAATAGCTCCGCCGCCGCGCTGCAGCGTCAAGGTCGCCGATGTCATCCAGCAGAACGACTCGTGGACATGCACACCGGCCAGGGCCCGTAGAACCCAGATCGGGCCCGGAGGGCCCAGATATGGGCCAAGCAGCACCGGCCATGGCAACATCCGGAGTCCACCCGTCTCCACCAACCATGCTGTCCCCACTACCGCCGCCGTAGAGCACCGCCGCCGGGGCTGCCGTCCTCTGCAGAAGCGCTGCCATGGCCTTGATGGCGGACCCCCGGGAAGAGGAAGCAGCGCGATGAGACGCGCACACCGCCGCCGAAGCTGCGCCGCCGCCCAAGCCCGCACGAACCACGCAGGTAACCACACCGCCGCCGGACCGGCCACGCCGCCACGCCCCTGCAGAACGCGACGCCCTCATCGAGGTCCGCGACCCGTGCCGAGACCCCACGCGAGAGAGTAGGAGGTTCCCCGCCGCCGCCAGCGCCCGGCCCGCGGCCGGCGACGCCGTCCGGCGGCAGCGAGGAGAGGAAGGAGGCTGGGGAGGCGCGAGGTGGCTGCGGCGATTAAGGTTCCCCCGGTCGCCCATGGGAGCGACGCGGGGGAACGAGAGGATGGGTCTTTTCGCTCTTCCGATTCAGTCTGGGATCCTCATCAAAGATAGAATTAATTGAGCAGTAAATGCCCTATAGCTGGACAATAATATGCTTTTGTTTGTACTGTTCACATTTACTCCAAATGATCTCTTGCAATAATTCAAAGAAGCTAAGGGAGACCACAAAAACGCTCTCGAGGTGGAGTCAGCGCTGCACTGGCAATATCAAAGAGCGGTTGCTGCTGGCAAATGAAGTAATTCTTTGCCTAGATCACGCAGTGGATGCGAGGCAACTCAATGACGATGAATTCTGGTTGCGAGCACAGCTAAAGAGGAAAGTCCTCGGTCTAGCCTCCCTCGAATGAACGATTGCAAGACAGAGATCTCGGATCACGTGGTTGTGAGACAGGAATGCAAACTCCACGTGCTTCCACCTTCACGCTAGCGTTAGGAAGCGGAGGAATCACATCTTTCGCCTTAGGGGGTGTTTGTTTGGGCTGTGGCTGGCTATGTAATTTGGAGGGTGGCTTTGGCAAAGCCAGTGGCAAAGCTAACCCGTTTGGCTAGGTTTGGTGGCTTATTTTTGTGGAAAGCCACCAAAAGCCCAAACAAACACCCCCTTAGGAGAGGGGACCGTTTGGCCACTGACCTAGCAGGAATGGGTGACATAGCGGCCGACCACCTTACGGATTTGATGGGAACACGAGCTGAGTGCGAGTACAAGCTCAATTTTTAGACATTGGATCTGCCACCGGTGGAAGTGAGTCAATTGGAATTGCCGTTTACTGAAGACGAGATATGGGAGGTGATCAGACAGTTGCCGCCTGACAAGGCACCTGGCCCGGACGGCTTATCTGCAAGGTTGTACCAATCGTGCGGGATGCTAGTGAAGGACGCCATCACGCACGCCGTCAATGCATTCGACGCGGCTGATTGCAGAGGATTCATGCGGCTGAATAGCGCATACATTGCGCTGTTACCAAAGAAGGAAGGTGTTGTCACGGTCAGCGATTTCAGGCCAATCAGCCTGATTCATAGCTTCGTCAAGATTGTTTCGAAAGCAATGGCAAACAGGGTAGCCTCTTCTCTGCCGGAATTAGTGGATCAAAACCAAAGCGCATTCGTCGGGGGGGGGGGTCAATACAAGATAACTTCTTTATGGTGCAACAATCAGTGTGAACCTTGCGACGGAGGAGAGTGCCGGCGTTGTTGTTGAACCTGGACGTGGCAAAGGCGTTTAATTCCACCTATAGCTGGCCAAACGGGCCGCCCGGCACGGCCCCGTTAAGGGCACGACACAAATAAGGCACGACACTAACCGTGCCGTGCCGGGCCGGCCCACGGGCCAGGATTCGAGGGGAGGCACGGCACTACGACACGACTAAGGCCCGACGGGCCCCATTCGGCACGATTAGCACGTTTGGCCTGTTTAGGGCCCAAAAAAAATAGCTAAAAATTAAAAAAAAGACAAAGTTAGATATGATCTTAATATTTTTTATTAAGCTAGCAAGCCGCCTCATTAAAACCTTCGAGTCCACTTAGGTACCCTGACAGTGCGTCTGAAACTTGCTGCTCTCCGACTTAGTTGTTCATATTACAGACCAAGTTCAGTATAAGAATAAAAAATAAAATTATAAAAAGGATAAGAAATTTATTCTTCATCGTCGATATGAAGATACTCCATTGCAGCCATCAGCTCGGGGTCCTCCGGCATGTGTTGGGCTCTACGCATAGCGATCTTTTACCGTCATCAAACTCTTCACCATATATATCGGGGTGGAGACTTGCTCTTCTTGGCTCGAGTACTCCTCCACTTAGACTAAATGTTCCCTCTAACGATGTTGTTGATGCGGGGATAGTTAACACATCCCACACTAGCACAGGATATGTAAGTTTATGATCATGCCACCACTGTAATATGTTGAAGTTATCTTCGTCATGGACGGCAAGCGGCTGGTCATTGAGGTAAGCTACTAACTCGCGACGCTGATTCCCACTGGAGCCACCTGAAGTTGAGCCGCCAGCGAAGGTGGCGAAGAGTTTGAAGATGGTTTTCTTCTTTCCGGGCCGTGGGAGTTGTGGAGTAGGGGTGGAATCGAGCCGAGCCGGCTTGAGGCTCGGCTCGGTCAGGCTCGTGAAAAGTCGAGCTGAGCCTGGCTCGGCTTGCATCTAAAAACTTTCTAGATATTGGGCTCCCGGCTCGGCTCGACAAGCTCGAGGCTCGGCTCGGCCGGCTTGCGAGCCGAATGCCACAGTCTGAGGAAAACTAATCGATCGATCCCCTAGCAGTCGCGACCTCGTCTCTGTTTCTTCCTGCTCTTGCACGCGAGCTCTGCCTAGGGTTAGCCCGCCGCCGCCCGCCGCCTGCTACCACCGACGAGGACGCCGGCCGTTGCAGCTCGCAGGATTCCGGGTTCTGCTCATGGCTACGATACCTGCTCCTCCCGACGATGCGCGTCTATCGGTAGCGATGACCGCGGCAGGAACTGCAAGAGCTCTTCCGGTGCTCACCTGCTGGGGTCCTCTCTCCCCCGTCGCGGCATCAAGCTCTTGTGCTGTCGGCAATGGATCCCGTTGGACAGCTCCGTTGCATGTTCTTGGTTAGGCACCAAGGCAACTACCGCATAGCTAGCTAGTCCTTGTATTTACCATCCTGTTGATTTACTCGTTCAAGCACATTTACTACCTTGTTTTTCTAAATTGAGACGAGCTGAGCACACGTACTGATCATTGGAGTACAATATTCTTTAATATACTTCTGTTGTACAATTTGGGTGCACAGATTGGTCTGAGGTAAACAAGCAGCACCATAGACAATGTGCTTATAATTTGATAGCTCATCAAACATTCCAGTAATTATGTAATTTTCGTTTCTTTTATAGATGTACAAGTGTCTATATTAATGTCCATAGATGAGATGAGGAATGCTAGACTATGTTATGGATCAATGCATCCATATATCATATTACTTTTCATTGTGACTTGTTAGTTAATAACAATGATCAACACGATAATCCGATTTCATCGAGCCTTCGAGCCGGCTTGTCGAGCCTTGAGCCTTGCCCAGAAGGTTTAGGCTTGGTTTGTCCGACCTTCGAGCCGAGCCGAGCCTTGTCGAGCCCGAGCTGAGCCTCGAGCCTCGAGCTTCGTGTCCATCCCTAGTTGTGGAGGACGGTGCAGACGAACTATCTCTGCAAACTTATTCTCTTACTTGTTGTACAGATCAGTGAGTCTGCTCTTAATAGCATATTGATATTGAGAATAGTCTACTCCTAATACGGCCTTTAATTAATCTTGAGTCATGGCGAATCCCTCAATTTTAGCCCTTGGGTCCAAAATAAATGTGAATGCACACAAATGAGGAATATGCTTCCAATATTTTAAAAACTTTGCTTTCATTTTTTTAACAGCTTATTTTAACCTATCATCATCTTCATGATCTTTTAAGTGATTAGCAATCAATACAATCTGATGCACTAGTAGAGGAGATGTGGGATAATAAACCCCAGATAAAGTGTTCGTTGCATCATAAAACATTCTAGAAATTCAAAATGCTGGGGGTGAGGGGCCTATTTATAGCAGGAAATATTTGGGTTGAGGGTTCAAAATTCAAAATTCGAATTTTTCGTGCCTAAATAGGCCGGCCAGGCTGCAACTGGCCTGCCCTGCCATTACCGTGCCGTGCAGCACGGCCCGACAAAGGTAACCGTGCCTCCCGCGTGCTCCGTGCCGCATTCATGCCTGGCACGACACGGCATGGCCGGCCCGACAGGAGCACGGCGTGCCCGCCCCGGCACGTTTGCGCCGCGCGTGCCCGCTCCAGCATGGTCGTGCCCGCTCCGGCACGGGAGCCCACCGTGCTCGCGTGGTCCGCGTGCTGCGTGCCGGGCCATGGCCGTGTCCGGCCGTGCCGGGCCGCGTGTCGGCACGTTTGTGTCGTGCCATTCCGGGCCAGCCCACAGGCTCCAAATCGAGGAGCGGCCCGGGCACTAACGGGCCCGTCCCCGGCCACGGCCCATTTAGGTCGGGCCGTGCCATGCCCGGCCAAAAATCCCGTGCTTCGGGCCGCCCCGTTTGGCCCAGCCCATTTGGCCACCTATAATTCCACCGCGTGACCGTTCAACATGGAAGTCATGCAGCACAGGGGATTGGGCCCGCGATGGTTAGCTCGGTTCGTGCTAATCCTATCCTCTGCGAACACACGGGTACTCATCAACTACACAACATGGCCTCAATTCTGGCATGCGAGGGGGCTCCGGCAGGGCCCTACTGTGCTGGCCTGCCCTTTGGAGCAATTCCTGGTCACCTATCTAGGCCTGCTTCTCTCGCCGATTCGCCTGGCAAGGAATCAGCTGCAACCAACGGTGGACAAAGTGGAGAGACATGTCCCTACATGGAAGGCAATCTAGCTGCAGAAGAGCGGCCGCTTGATTCTCGTGAATTCCATGTTAGTGGCAACTGCCATCTACCCAATGCTCGTAGTGGATCTTCAGCCATGGTTCTTCGAACGTGTGGATACAATTCTCAGGAGCTTCTTCTGGCTGGCTCGCTAGAAGCAAGAGGAGGATAGTGCGTGCTGGTATATGGAAGATTGTGTGTACGCCAAAGGAATTGGGAGGCCTCGTCATCAAGAATCTCCGCACGCTGAACTTGGCGCTGCGTTGGAAGTGGCTGGAACCGAAGGACAATGAGCGACCATGGCATGGGCTGAGGTTCAGTATTCCACGGATGTAGAGAAATTATTTCTGATAACGCTGGATTGCAGTGTCGGGAACAGAAGTAAATTGCGTTTTTGGCAGGACCCGTGGATCGACGGCCGAACTGCTCAACAGATTGCACCTACATTATGGCACTTCGTCAGGGGAAGCAACAAGGGATTCACCGTACATGTGGCGATCCAGACCAACAGATTGGTTCGCGGGATCCAAGGCGACCTGACGGTACAAGCGGTGGTAGAATGCATGGAGCTATGGGAACTGGGTTACGGCCATATACTCAGCGAAATCGGCCTACGCTGCATTCTTCTTCGGTCGATCGGTGGCTCCTTGCACATCGGAAATCTGGTCGACGGGTGCCCCGTTATCACAGAAGTTACACATGTGGCTCGCGATGAAAAATCGCCTCTAGACGGCGGATCCTTTACAGAAATGAGGCTTGCAGCACCCGCCCCAGTGCCCGCTGTGTAGCCAGGAACCATAAACTAGCGTACACCTGATGATCCAGCGCATCTTCGCACGTGAGGTCTGGTTTACGATGATGCGGTTGCAGGCATCCACGCTGATGCCGGACGCCATTGTAGCGCAATGGTGGATAGCTCTCTCTGCAGCTGTTCCAAGAAAGCCAGAACGCAATAGCCGAGTCTTTGACCATGTGGCCTCCATAACGGTGATTCTTTGCACCTGCATCAGGCAAGAGTTCGAGCTGTGGATCGCGGCAGGATTGTGCGGAGAGATTGAGTAGCGAACTGTGGCTGAGGCCTGCCATCTGTGGCTGAGACTTGGATGTAAAAAAGATCTCTATAGTTTCTATCTTAATATAAAGACACGCGACGCTCGCTCCTGTTGTTCAAAAAAAATCAAAGAACAAACAAAGGGCCTGGCGGACCAATGGGCCGGGCTAAAATGAGTCCACAGACATTACCAAAGTAGACTCGTTATTGCAAGAAATAGACCAGGACATAACAAAGGCTCCACAAATTCTCAAAAAAAAAAAAAAAAACAAAGGCTCCACACCCAAGCGAAACGCCGTGATTTGGTTTTCGGCCACCAATGTTGTAGCCTAGGCAATAGGCATCCTCGTGTTCTCTCTCTCTCTCTCTCCATCTGTCCATCTGGGACTTAAGGTCAGGGTGCAAGTGGGCATGTCCGCGGACTTGTCACGTACATCATCGTATAGGAGTATATGTATACACGTACGTATGTGTTGAGATTTTTATTCAGATCCTCCACGCGTAACGGCTTGAACTTGAAGATGGACGATGCTGCTTACTTTGCAAGTGCCACCGTCAGTTGGTCATTGCCGGAGAAGTAAGGAGTAAGGACACCCTTGTTGGCCGGATATGCTGCACCGCCTCGGACGATGCCTTTGCACCAAGGGCGGCGATGGGCATTCCAGAGGATTTGCCGGTGAGCCGCTGCAGAGCGGACCAGAAACTAGCCGATGACCTTGGTCTACACGCCGGCGCCGTGGCTATTCTCCTTCGCACAGTGACAGTGCAGCACCATGCCCACCGCCGTATATGCACGTACCCCTTGTCTTGGATCATTGGATGCAAGCTCTAGCTAAGCTGCTACTGCCTACTGCATGTAAATCTCCATCGTTTCATTTTCAGGCAGCCAAGACGAGCTGTGAGGAACGTTTTCGTGCTCCAATGCTGCGAGCTGCTCCCATTTGCAGGCTATGATCATCCTGTTCTGAGGCAGGGGGCTCCGACTCTGGCTAGGTTCCCTCGTCGTCAGCCATGTGCTGCTTCGGCGTCCTTGCGGCGGCCACCTTCTTCTTGGTTTGAGCCGTTTGATGCAAAACTAAAACGGGCAGCCCGCAAAACTAAAACGTACTAAGGGCCACTCCGACGGGCAAGGCTAGCTTGCGTGCGCGCGGATGTCGGAACGAGGAAGACCCCCGCGCCCCCGCCTCCAACGTCGGCCGAACCACGTGCGACCGCCACCCGCGGCCGGCGACGCTTCCGCGACCGCTTAGCCGCCCCGCCCTGCTCGAAGCACGGCCTCCGCCGATCCGCCGCCGCCCCCGACCATCCCTCTAAGGCCCCCCTATCTTGTCGCCGGCGAACCCCAACCCCCCAAGTTAAGTTTCTTCTCGCCTCCACCTCCTCCGCTGTGGCCAGCCACGGCTCTGGCCTGGCGTCATGCGAATTTGGGGAAAGAGGAGAGAAACGGGGGAAGAGGAGAGAACATGGGGAGAAAATAAGGGAGGAGGAAGAAGGCGTGGGTCGACGTGGGTCAGACCCACCCACGTGTTGTGCGTCGCTGCCCACCATGTCAACGCGTCCGCAGACCGCGCGACGAGTCGCGCGCGTCTAAAAGACGTTTCACACTCCGACGCGGGATAGGAACGGACATGATTCGTGTTCGTTTTGATCCGTTTGGGTGACGAGGCGTACACCCATTGTCTGGTGGTGCATACAAAGAGGCTACCTGCTAAAAAAAACTAAACTGAAAAAACATAGACTTAAATAAAACTCTATATTTACTAGACATTTTTCATGATTAATTGCATTACTGAATTCGCCCACGAAAATCAACATTTCTCATAATTTATCTTGGTGATTAGGAACCTGAATCTAAATTGTCATCCATTGCTCTGATATGACTGATGACGAACACTTAGATCGGTAGGCCAACTTGCCAAGCACATCCAGTGTGAGTCATTTTCATCTTTTAATGTGTGGGTTTCGTCATTACCATCGTGGCCGAAAGTAAAGACAAACAGGTGATCTTGCTGCGCGAACGGTTCGCACCCACCTCATACTCTACAAGTTTGTCATACCCGTTAGACATGGCGCACCTTGATTTCATGTATCCACTAGGTGCTACACTTAGAAAAGCACCTTGACGTCGCATTGTTAACAAGTTTGTCAACGTTTGTTATGTTCGCTTTTCTGTTTTGCTCACGTCATGTTGTTTGTTGACTCTTTTGTGTGTCGAGGCGCGATTTTCGGATCTGCCAAATCCATCTCTGCGACGTCTGAGAGGTACAGTATATTGTTTGCGGTATGATTTGTCGGTGGTCTTTTCTAGGAGTCGTGATACGCTGTTTGTATTCGGGAGTCGTTCTTTGGCTGCTTCTTTTAGTGTTTTTGGGGTGTGGGTGGTGGACTAGTGGCTATATCAGTCGTTGTTTTTTGGACAGGTTGGTTTTCTCGTTTGGATATGTCATATTTTTTTTTTTTTTTTTTGTAACTCTTGTCTTTTGGGTGGGGCGTTTACCTTTGTTCGTGATTGGTGTTGTTGCATTGTTTGTGCTTTCAGAAAAAAATCACGTGTTTTTTGTTTTGTTTGCACAGGTGATTTTTTGATCTACCAGATCCATCTTTGCGACGTTTGAGAGGTATATTGCTTGCAGTCAGATTTGTCGTTCTTCTTTCCTGGGAGTCCTTATCCGGCTTGGAATCACTCTGTTTTTTGCGGTAGTCCGTCTTTGCCTTGGAGTACCATTCCGTCTTAGTGAGGAGTCGTTTTGGTTTTTTGGGTGTCTTCGCCTTGGAGTCGCATTCCGTCTTAGCCGGGAGCCGTATTGGTTTTTTGGGTGTTCACTTTCTATTTTACTGAAATCATTTTAATTGTTCAATGTTGTTTGCAATCAGGGGTCGTTTCTCCTGGTTCGGTGTTGTTATCTCACTTGTGCTCTCACACGTTCTTGTTCGGGAGTTGATTCGGTCCTTTGATCAATTTCATCGGCGTACTGTGTATGTCGTTGGGATTGGACGCTTCTTTTACCGGACGATCGTTGGGCGTGCTTGCGTATGTCCTGATTAAATCAATGTGGCCGCCTTTTGGTGGGTACGTTTTGGGTTTTGTTGCGCACTTGTAATGAGTGTCTCTGGATGAAGGGGATCGTAGGCAGAAAACAAAAAAATTCCTAACAACAATAATCTTAAACTAGACAGAATCTATTACTATGCAGATATACCGTAACGGAGGAGATCGATGTACATACCCTTGTAGACCGAAAAGCGGGGATTACGCTCCCGCACAAGCGTTGTCGATGAAGCCGACGTAGCCGACCTCAAGGTCGTGTAGACGAACTCTCCAAGTGCCGCACGCGAGACACCTCGTAGCTCTACACACGTACGGTGTAGACGACGACCTCCGGGCTCCGATCCAGCAAAGCAGCGGAAGCAGAAGATTTGGACCGAAAAAGACCAGCAGCACGGCGGTGTGCGTATGGTGGATAAAACCTCAACCTATGCGTAACTCCAATTGCGGAGTCACGTCCAAAGATGAGATAGAGAGTGAAATTTCTAGGTGAATTTCCAAGGCATGGGGACACCCCTATATAAAGGCGGAGGGAGCTGCCACCCTTGGTGGCTTAGCCATGTGGGACTAAACCCCACATGGTGGGCCGCACCATGGGGCAGCGCCGGCCCTAGGTGGGCCTCATGTGGCCCACCAAGGCCGGCCGGCTCCCCTCCCCTCTTGGGGTTCGGCTCCAACCCCCTCCCCCTCATGGGCCACTCTTCCGGGAATTGGCCCATTTAGAGTGGGGCTGCCTTTAAAATTCAAATTAAATTAAAATAAAATATATTTAATCATTAATTACATTAATTAATATTAAATACATATTATCTAATTTATTCTGGCTTCGATAACCATTTCGTCGCCCTCTGAACTCCATCGGATATGTCCCAGAACTTTTCTGGTGCTCTCCTCTATTTTCTCTTCTGCGTCCAATCTAATATAAACGTCGCCTACCCTTAAGTGTGTCACCCTACGGTTCGGGATCACTCCAGACATGATCGAGAACCGTTCTCCAATCAATGACTAACATCGGGATCTAGAAACCCATGATAGACCCTGTGCGTCCACGAATATCTTTGTCGTTTGAACCTTAGACGTCAAGTATCAAACCTTTTGCCTGGCGATACTTAGTCTTGTTCGAGACTCGATCTCAGGCATCACGATACCTAGCTCGATCTCGTTACCGACAATACTATCTTTACTCGTCTGTGATATTACATCCTCGTGACCTAGTCACATGCTTGCAAGCTCATTGATGTAATCTCACCGAGTGGGCCCATAGAATCTATCCTGCTATACAGATTGCAAATCCCGCTCTTGATCATACGCCTCAACATATTTCTTTCGGATACCCGAGATGGACACTTTTATTGTCACCCTATATAAGGAGTGACGTTTGATGCAATCAAAGTACCTTCCAGAAATAGCAATTAAATATGATCTCACGTCGAAGGCGTAAGTACTACGCCCTACATATATTGGGTGTGCGTCCATCGCATCATTCACCTAATGATATGACTACATTACGAATTGACGTCTAAGTCCATGATCAGGAAATTTTGATCATCTGTTGATCTCAATGGACTAGTAAAGAGGCTACTAGGGACCTGTTTGTTTACATACCACACGTGTATTAATGTTTCCGCTTAATACAGTTATAGCATGGTATAAAACGTATTATGAACAATCGAGATATGACAAATAAAATATCTTTATTAATTGCCTCTAGGGCATATCTCCTTCACTAGGGAGGCGTTGTCTCGACTTCGGATTATTGGTGTTCCCAGCTATGTTGCTCGGGATTATGAGGATGGAATGTCCACACACCGTGTGCATGTCCCTCCTGATTTGTTTATGCGTTAAAGTATGATCCTGGTACATCTCACGCTTTATCGCTCGGGAATTGTCTCCTGGGTTTTCCATAGGAAATATGCGTAGTTCTTGGAAGGTGTCAAGGAAGAGTTTCCTTTTGCTAAAATTCAAGCATGCATGTACGTTGTACTAGTTCTACTCTGTTTCCATTTTTTTAATGCTTTGTGTTTTTCACGTGATTTTACGCTAATTCTGTTTTGTTTCTTCTATTTTTTTGTCCGTTCATTCGATTTTTGTCCTTTTTTTTGCATTGTTTGGTTTTGTGGGCTGGTGTTTCTTGCTGTTGTTAGTAAACTGTTCTATTTTTTTCTTTTTACGTTTTTGTTTTTGTTTGTTTCGACTGTTATATCGTGCTTTTTTACTGCATTCAGTTTTAGTTTTGTTTCTGTTTGGTTGTGCTTACAACTGTTTTTTTTTTTATATGTGTTCGAGTTCCAGAAGAGTGGTCTGCTTGTGACAAGTACTCTTATCTGACTTGATAAGAAAACAGATGATCCCCCTGCTTCCTTGATTGATCGCTTTATATCATCTCAGCTTCATGAGCCTGGGGTGCATTCTGTAGGGGCTGCGTTGGTGGATGACTTTATGTTTCATTTACCATGTGGAGATGCGAACACTAGTAGAAACAAGACCTTTGGTCCAGAGCCGAATTGAGCTCTAGTACCGGATTAGCCACGAACCCGGACTAGAGGGGGGGACTAGTCCCGGTTCGAAGGTTACGAGGCCGCAACGAACTCGTCCCGGTTCGTAAGGGACCTCTAGTCCCGGCTCGTAATACGAACCGGGACTAGAGGGGTCTAGCCCGGCAGGACACGTTCGAGACCCCTCTAGTACCGGTCCGTATTACGAACCGGTACTAGAGGTCTCTCTTTAAACCTGTAAATCTCCTGCCGGCGGTTGCGCTTTGGAAGTTGATCAGCCTGGCGTTTTGATTGTGCTTTGGAAGATGATCAGCCCGACGTTGATTACTACGGGAATTTAATCACTGCGCCGCCCGCCGGCCTCCCTCTCTGCCCGCCGGCCTCCCTCTCCGCCCTATAAAAGTTACACTAATCCATGGCCTTAAGCACACCTAATTATCTCTCTAATCCTTGCAAAAACTCTCTCTCTCGATCCCTCTCCTTCTATTCCAATGGAGCCACTCGCGCGCGTACCTCCGTCTCGATTGTACTACTTCATCAAAGAAGATATGCACTTCAAGGTATGGGTCACCCTCCGTGCATCACGCGTGGAGAGGTGGATCCGCAACATGAAGAAGTTCTTCCTCGACGCCACACCAATCAAGTGCGTTGGACTCGACTGTGAGTTCACCGACCCTCTCCCGGGTAGACAGAGGTATCTTCCACCCAAGAAAAGGCAGCGCGCCGCCGTCCTTCAACTCTCGGTGGCGTTCGAGACTCTTGTCTTCCAGATCTGCAAGGCCGATGGGGAGCCGCAGCTCCTCGTGGATTTCTTAGGTGACGAGACCATCAACTTCTACGGCGTGGCTATCCACAATGACGTGTGGATGCTGCGCTACTACGGAATTGTTATTCCGTCCGCGGTCGACCTCCAGAGGGATCGCCGGAACCCAACCGGCAATCCTACTCCGAGTCTCTATGCTCTCTCCAATGCTATCATTGGGACAAAACTTGAGAAGAAGAAGAACAACAAGAAGGACAAGAAGAAGGGCAAGGACGACGATGACTTAGAAGACCTCCGAATTTTCGGTTGGGGCAACGTTCCATTGAGCTACGAGCAAGTCTTGTATGCCGCTCTGGACGCTCGCCTCGGCTTCGAGATTACACGGAAGTGGGATAGTCTACGTGGCTATAATACCAATGACGATCGTCTTAATGTCGTTGATGAGTAGACTAGCAATATAGTGATGTGTGTACTCCCGTTGTGTGTTCTCATATAAATTTTGGTCAATTCGGTTACCTAAAAACTAATGACCAAAATATTTGGATTCCTATCATTTTTCTATTCGATTTAAACATATTATTTGTCGAATTTCGCTTTACGGAATTAAAGATATGAATTTATCCATATTAAATTGAAAATGGCAATAATAATGTAAAATTCAAAAAAAAAATTATTTGCTAACAATTATATTAATTAATCATTAATATTTATGCAAAAGATGATATGGACACAATATTTAGATTCATATCATTTTTTGATCGATTTACACATATTATTTGTCGAATTTCGATTTACGGATTTCAAGATATGAATTTATCCATATTAAATTGAAAATGACGGTCGTAGGGAACCTTTAGTCCCGGTTCGCTATACGAACCAGGACTAAAGGTCCGTGGCAGAGCAACCGCAGAGGGGGGCCCGCGCGAGACCTCTAGTCTCGGCTCATATCACGAACCGGGACTAGTGATAGACTTCTAGTGCCGGCTCGTATAACGAGGCGGGACTAAAGGTTCCTTTGTATATCATCTCTTCCACCCGACCCAGCTCTCCATTTTTGAGCTCGTCCCACATCTCCATTTTTTCACTCTCCAAAGCTCAATTTGATCCCCATTTTTCTCCACTATTTATCAATATTGGCGGCACCCATCTATCCAAGGTTAGCAACATCATCCTTTCTTCCGGCGTTGCTAATTTAGCTCATTTCATTGCTAGTTTAGCTCATTTCATTTTTCTAGTGCTAGCTAGGTGTTTGATGAAATGCCTAAGTAGGGGATTTCATTTGTTTTATGTGCAATTTGAGCTCAAACTAAATTATGATTTGTGGGTTTTAGTGTCGTTCTGTCCCGTCCTCACCGCCGTCGATCGCCCGCGCCGTCCCGTCACCGGCACCACCTCGGTGAGCCTCTTGTTTTTATCTTTTATTTTAAAAAATCTTAGTTGTAGGATTTAGATGCATTATTATTACTTGTATAATTTTCTTAGTTGTATAATTGTTTGTTATATATAGTGCCATGGTTTTGACATCTGTCCACACCGGCTCTCGTCCGCTCTATTATTCGGATGTGGTATGATTGTTTGTTATAACTATATATTTGTTTCATTTCGTGTTTATGACAATTATGCCGACCAACTTGACATAGATATATTTTTATCTAGGAGGTAGTTGAACCGGAAATTCCAACCGACCCTATTGTCGAGTTTTTTGAAAAAGAAAACAATGATTTGAAAGCAAAATTGAAAAGAAGTGAAGATCTTCGTCTCCAATGCTTAGAAGAGAAGATGAAATTGGAGTTCAAGCTTGCCGACGTCGTCGATGATCACGAGATCAAGATGAATGCAATGCGCTTGAAGCTTAAAAAGATTAGAAAATATGCCATTAATCAAGAGGCTTGGTATCATTATGCTGTTGGTTCAATAATTACCTTAGTTGCGATTTTGATCGCATTTGTTGTTGGATTTAAATTCTTTAGATAGTTGTATGTTAGTTTCAATTAATGTATGTTTTATGAGAACTATGTATTACATTTGGTCACTACTCTACTTTTGTTTTAATGTGGTGAACTTGTATTAATGAATTTGGTCAGTTCTCTATTCTATTCATGATGTAGTGTAATTGGTCGATTATGTTCGTTTACCGTAATGGGTTTTAGCGGTGATTGCGTTTGATATACTTATATAATGCAGATGAGCCATCCATGGATGTCCGCTGACCGACGCTCTAACGAGTACATTCAAGGCCTGCGTTCTTTTCTCAATGTGGCTGAGGCAAACACGCGGAATGGTTTTATGTGTTGTCCATGCAAAGTCTGTCGGAATGAGAAGGATTACTCTTCCTCAAGAACAATTCACATCCACCTGATAGAGCATGGTTTCATGCCCAGCTATAATTGTTGGACCAAGCACGGAGAAAGAGGGGTTATAATGGAAGACGATGAAGAAGAAGAGATAATGACAACTATCCTATGTTCAGTGAACACGGTGGTACTACAATGGGGGAAGACGAAGCTGAAGAAGAGCCCATTGTTGATGAGCCCAATGATGATTTTCGTCAGGCCATTCGTGATGCACAGATAAACTGCGGAAGTGAAAACGAGAGGTTGAAGTTGGAGCGCATGTTAGCTGATCACACAAAATTGTTGTACCCAAATTGCGAAGATGGCAGAAAAAGCTGGGTACCACACTGGAATTGCTAATGGAAGGCAGAAAATGGTACTTCTGACAAGGGATTTGAAAAGTTGCTGAAAATATTGAAGAAGATGCTTCCAAAGGATAACGAATTGCCCTCTAGTACGTACGAAGCAAAGAAGGTGGTCTGCCCTCTAGGATTAGAGGTGCAGAAGATACATGCATGCATCAATGACTGCATCCTCTACCGCGGTGAGCACGAGAATTTGAATGCATGCCGGTATGCGGTGCATTGCGGTATAAGATCAGGCGAGATGACCCTGGTGATGTTGAGGGCGACCGCCCCAGGAAGAGGGTTCCTGCCAAGGTGATGTGGTATGCTCCTATAATACCACGGTTGAAACGTTTGTTCCAAAACAAAGAGCATGCCAAGTTGTTGCGATGGCACAAAGAAGACCGTAAGAAAGACTGATGCTGAGACACCCCGCTGATGGGTCGCAGTGGAGAAATATCGACAGAGAGTTCCCGACATTTTCAGATGACGCAAGGAACTTAAGATTTGGTCTAAGTACAGATGGCTTTAATCCTTTCGGGGAGCAGAGCTCCAGTCATAGCACCTGGCCTGTGACTCTATGTATATATAACCTTCCTCCTTGGTTGTGCATGAAGCGGAAGTTCATTATGATGCCAGTGCTCATCCAAGGCCCGAAGCAACCGGCAACGACATTGATGTGTACCTGAGGCCATTGGTTGAAGAACTTTTAGAGTTGTGGCGTGAAGAAGGTGTACGTTGTGGGATGAGCACGAACAAAAGGAATTTGACCTACGAGCGTTGTTGTTTGTAACCATCAATGATTGGCCTGCTCTTAGTAACATTTCAGGACAGTCAAACAAGGGATACAATGCATGCACGCACTGTTTAGGTCAGACTGAAAGTATACATTTAGGTAACAAGAATGTGTACCCGGGGCATCGTCGATTTCTTCCAAAACAGCATCCCGTCAGAAAGAAAGGCAAGCATTTCAAAGGTGAGGCAGATCACCGGACGAAGCCTACCTGCCCTACTGGTGATGATATATATGACATGGTCAAGGATTTAAAAGTAATCTTTGAAAGGGTCCTGGCGGACTATCTGTTCCGAATGACGCTGACAATCACGTACCCATGTGGAAGAAGAAATCTATATTTTGGGAGCTACCCTATTGGAAAATCCTAGATGTTCGCTCTGCAATCGACGTGATGCACGTGACGAAAAATCTTTGTGTGAACCTGCTAAGCTTCTTGGGGTGTATGGGAAAACGAAAGATACACCGGATGCACGGCTGCACCAGCAACGTATGCACGAACGAGACGACCTGAATCCAGAGAAGTATGAAGGTCCTGCCAGCTACGCTCTTACCAGAGAAGAGAAGGAGATCTTTTTTGAATCCTGAGCAGTATCAAGGTCCCGTCTGGCTACTCGTCGAATATAAAGGGAATAATAAATATGGCAGAGAAAAAGTTCCAAAACCTAAAGTCTCATGACTGCCACGTGATTATGACACAATTACTTCCGGTTGCATTGAGGGGTCTTCTACCGGAAAATGTTCGAGTACCCATTGTGAAGCTATGTGCATTCCTCAATGCAATTTCTCAGAAGGTAATCAGTCCAGAAACTCTACAAAGTTTACAGAAGGATGTGGTCCAATGTCTTGTCAGTTTCGAGTTGGTGTTCCCACCAACCTTCTTCAATATTATGACGCACCTCATAGTTCACCTAGTCGAAGAGATTAGGATTCTCGGTCCTGTATTTCTACACAACATGTTCCCCTTTGAGAGGTTCATGGAGGCTTAAAGAAATATGTTAAAAACCGTGCTAGGCCAGAAGGAAGCATATCCAAGGGCTATGGAACAGAGGAGGTCATTGAGTTTTGTGTTGACTTTATTCCTGACCTTAAACCGATCGGTGTTCCTCAATCGCGCCATGAGGGGAGACTGCGTGGAAAAGGCACGCTAGGAAAGAAAGCAACAATATCTGTGGACGGACATTCTTTCACTCAAGCACACTACACAGTTCTACATAATTCCAGCTTGGTGGCTCCGTATATCGTGGAACACAAGAATATTTTACGCTCGAAATACCCAGAGCAAACTGAAGATTGGATTGATGGAGAACACGTGAAGACTTTCGGCGGTTGGTTACAAATACGTCTCATTAATGACACCACTGTTGGAGAACAGCTATACTTGTTGGCCAAGCAACCATCTTCGACTATATTGACTTTTCAAGGCTACGAGATTAATGGGAATACATTTTACACGGTCGACCAAGATAAAAAGAGCACCAACCAAAACAGTGGTGTCCGCTTCGACGCAACAAACGACTATGGGCAAAAGGACACATATTATGGTTACATAGAGGAGATATGGGAACTTGACTATGGACCTTCTTTTAAGATCCCTTTGTTTCGGTGGCTCCTGAGTGCACGCATATCAAATGCACCGTTGGACGTATGCAGGGAATCCGAATGATTTGTATTCGGTCGATGAACTAAAGGATTTGTAGATAGAACAAAACACATGGTTTCCCCTGCATACAGCCCGACGGTGGCTCGTGAGTGCCCGCATATCAAATGCACCGTCGGATGTATGCAGGGAATCCGAATACTCTGTATACCAAATGAACTACAATGAGTACACACTGAGCGCCGAACATGTCCGAGAGGTGGGCTATATATAGGGTCGTGGGGCTCACGAAGTGGCTCACAAGCCCTCAAAAGAAACACACCCCTGATCCAACGGCTCACAAGCGCTTGAAAGAAACACACGATCCGTGCGGGTTTTGCGGTCACGAATCGTGTTAGTCACGTGTCCTCCCCCAGCGCTGCCATAGCCACGTGTCCTCCCCTAGCGCTGCCCTGGGCACGTGTCCTCCCCCAGCGCTGCCCTGGAGGTCTTTATATATTGTCGCCGACGGGTAAACCCTAATCCACCATTCCTAGCCACGAACGCATTGTCTTCACGAGATGGATCCGCCACGCCCGCCGCAGCGCGTTCTGGACGAGGTCGAGCGTGCTCAGCAGAGCGCGCTTGGGCGCTACCGCGGGAGCCTACCCCGCCGTATGCCCACGAGCCCGGCGTGGAGAGGAATGCCAAGCTACCGGCCTCCTGCTCCGGTGCCGGTACCTCCACCAGGCGCCGCCGCTCCTCCCGCCGAGGAGGAGGAGGACGACGACTTCGACTGGAGCGACGACGGGGATGAGGGCTGTGGGGCGCAGATGCAGGAGGCCATGGTAGGCTCCTTCCAGTCTGTCCGTGACGACCGTGTCAAGCGAGCCAAGACTGCCTGCCAGCTCAAGGCGAAGGAGGCCTCCGAGCTGGCTTGGGCGCTGAAAGACTCATCCTCCATGGATCTTGCCCTCCGCCGCAAATGTGCGCACGAGAACCAGGCAGCCGCAAACGGGGCTGGCTCCTCCCGCCGTTCCGCCTAATACGCGCGGGCAATTTTGTTAAAATTGCCGGCGCCATTACCCCTAGTCCGTTTATGTAATAATGTAACAATATTCTGAAAACTGTTGGTGATGTGTAAAAATAAGCATGTAAATCCGCAGTACGGAATGACTACAGTGGATCTCAAGCAAATGCCCCTCTCCGGTGAAACACTAGACCCGCTGGAGAAAATCCAAACTTTCTACCCTAGAATCAAAAGGGAGTAGAAAACTGAAACTTTTCATGTTCATCCTAGAAAGATATTCAAATTCAAACACTTTTCATGTTGAAAGTATTGTCAGATTCAAAAATATGCAAACAAAATTAGTTAATGCATTTTTAATTGAAAATGGCAAAATGGTTAACAGTTTTAATAGTTAGGATAATTATTTTAGAAAACAAAAAATGGTTTTGGATTAGTTATTCAAATACAAACAGTTTTCAGGTTGAAATTTTTGTCAGATTCAAAAGTATGCAGAAGTTATTCGAATTCATATTCAAACACTTTTCAAATTCAATTTCAAACACTTGTCACTGAAAATTTGGCGGAAAAAAACACCTCTAGTACCGGTTCGTGGCTCCACTCGGTACTAGAGGTGCATTTGCGCCCGACGGTTGGTGGCACCGCGAAAACACCTCTAGTACCGGGTGGAGCCACGAACTGGTATTAGAGGGTACCCTTCAGTACCGGTTCGTGGAGCCACCCGGTACTAGAGCTCCCTGGGTATAAATACCCAGGCGTCCTCCCCAGTTCGAGCCACGAACCTGGACAGAGGAGAAGGAGGCCGCCGTCGACGAAATCGACGCCGTCAGGCTGCCGAAATCGCCGCCCGACGTCGCCGCGCTCCGACTCTGCGCCCGCCGCTCTCCTCCGCCCGAGCCCGCAGCGCCCGCGCGCCGCTCTCCTCCGCCCTCCGTCACTGCCCTCCTCCACCCGAGCCGCGCCCTCGACGGATTCCTCCGCGCCGGTGCCGCCCGATGCCGCCGCGCTCCTCCGCCGCCGGTAAGCCCGAACCCTAGGTGAGCCGCCGACCGGTGGTGAATGTTTGTATTTTTTAGTTTAGGTATTTTTTTTTGTAGTTTAGGTAGTTTTTTGTGTAGTTTAGATATATTTGTGAATTTTTTTTGTGTAGTTTTTTGTGTACTTTTTTTTGTGTAGTTTAGGTAGTTTATAAGTTCTTATTTGTAGTTTAGGTAATTTAGGTGTTAGTAAAATATTTAGTGTTAGCAAAAATTTAGTTGTTAGTGTTAATTTTAGGTTAGTTGTTATTTTTTTTGTCTTAGATCTTCTAGTTGTTATTGGTAATTAGTTGCTTCTAATTCTAGGTTAGTTGTTAGTGCTAATTTTTTTGTTTTATAAAATTGTGTTTTTAGTTTATTGTTCTCGGCGACGATGTCCTTGTTGGACCATAGGGGCAATGTCCGGGACTGGGCTCCGCCGGACTGGCACTGGGAGGTGCTACCTTCCGGGACGCGTAGCTTGGTGAGGAATCCGGGTGACGTCGTCGACCCGGATCTTCTTTGGTGGCAGTCGCGTGGAATATTGGGTTTCCCGAGGACCGTGAAACTTATAGAAGCCGACTGAGAGCAAAGAAGAGGAAGGAGAAGGAGGACTCAGACCGGTTGAGCAAGCTAGAAAGAATCGTACAGCAACAGCAGAAGCAACTAGATCAAATGCGAGCAAGGGGGAACTCATCAGCTGCAGCAAGAGAGTCAAGGCGGCCCATCTCAGCGGAGAAGCAGCGTGGCTTCCACGGAGCTCGGTGTTGATGAGCACCGACGTTTACCTACCCCGTGGAATATATCACGGAGAAGACAAGTTGTGAGCTATATGTGCAAGTGAGGAACTTGTCCCTGAAGGCGGCGGATGGCTATGCTTTAACTTGTGAATCTACAGCACTGTGGTCTGGCAATGAGATTCCAGATGGCTATGCTCGTGTCGGCGTGGATCGAATTGAACCAGGATATGAATCACTGGAGCTTGACATCCCTGGAGCTGATGATGAGAGGACACTGGGAGACGTCGGGGGTGGTATCATTCTATGGCGCAAAAAATACATCATGTTGCCAGGCTTGGTGCCAAGGCCACCATCGTCTCCTCCGAGTCGGCGTGGATCACCTCCAAGTCCACATGATGACGAGAGGGACGACCACCACAACACGAGTCCATCTCGATCTCCGCCGCCGCATCAGCCGACTCCGCCGCCGCATCAGCCGACTCCTGAGCCGACTCCGCCGCCTCCGCCCACTCAAGGCCAAAAAAGGAATCGCGCCGTTTCGTCGATGGGTTTCCGACACGGACTCCAACAGGAGCCCCTCCCAAAAGTACCGAAGGTTCCTCCCCCGAGAGCTTACGACATGACTGTAGAGGAAAACGCCACGATCGTGGCTGCCGACGTGAAAAAACAGCTTGCACCGAAAAGCGCGAGCCAAAGCCAGTATATACGGCAGAGGAAAAAAAGTGGGCTAAGAACTTTCTTGAGCATCCATCGCAAATTGAGATAAATAGGCCAGATGACTATTTACGCTACATGAGGAGAGCTAGATCCCACACGACGACAAGTACTAGTGCCAGCGGGAAAAGAGACGTTGCCCAGCTCGGAGAACAGGCAAAACAGTCGATCTCCCCGCTCAAGGTACCCACTGGCCAGGGCTCCGCGGCGAACATTGATTTATGCTACGCGGCGCAATTTGCTGCAGAAGTTGGTATTACACTTTCTCAACTGGAAAGCGGTGATATCCCCAATAATTTGGATGTAGTATGGAAATGGGAACACGGAAAGCCTCTGCTGCCACCTGAACAAATCGATATTCTACCAACACGAATGCGAATGCTGCATCGCTGGTACTTGGAAGCCACAAAGGTTCCACAGCTCGAAGTTCTCCCTGTGAAACTTACAGAAGAACATTACATAGGTCAAGACCAGGTGCAAATTTATTTTGAAGAACTCTATATGTTATACAAGCTTGACGCCCTCGACTTGAGTCTCGTCAGTACCTATTGTCTGTAAATGATTCAATTCGTTTATTTGTAAAGTAAAGTCTCTAGCTCAGCTCGGTCATTGCCTGTAGTAATTATGCTCACTACGCTATTATGCAGAATGAAGAGTGATGAATGTGACAGAAAACAAATCTTTGCCATTGGGTTCATTGACCCAGTACGAGTTAATGAAAGATTGCTACAGCAATACCCCAAGGAAACGGAGGCCAACTTGCTAAAATTCATACAGAGGCAACATTACAAAAGGAAGATATTGTTTCCTTACCACTCCGAGTAAGAGTGTTATTGTCTTGTACACATTAATTTTTGCTCACTCGATGTTAAGTGTAACTGATGAGTTACTGACGTATATAAACATGCGCAGCTTCCATTACATTCTGCTATTCATTGAAGTTGACGCTGGAACAGTTCAAATCTACGACTCAAAGAAGTATCCCGAAGAGAAGTCCCAAGGCATTAAAGATGTGCTCCAAAGGTAATTTCAATCATTATCGCACTATATCGGTCTCTTTTGTTCATTTCCTGAGATATCAAGTAACTAATAACTCATTTATTCATTTTTTTTACCGATTTGGAAAGTTTTCAAAAAGAGGACAACTGGTGATTTTGCAGAGGAACTTACTTTTCATCATGATGAGGTAAGTAGTACGAGCTAGCTAGGTTCGCGCATCTCTTTAATTCTAATTTCAATACCATTATACCATGCTTGATTATTATTTGATTGATTTCTATTCTCGTAAAGAACTGCGATACGCAGCCACCGGGGACCAATTTGTGTGGATACTTCGTTTGCGAGTGGATTCGCCAGGAGGTCAGCGAGCGGAACCGAGCGTTATTTGTAGAAGTATGTGAACAAATATATTCATAATTCTATTTTATTACCATCAATTGTGTTGAGTGTCATTCATAAATTTTTTTATGATGATTGATATTCATATTGATCTCCTTCTTTTATAGTTGTGGGATCACCGGAGGAACATGCAATTAAAGGAGCGCTTTCAAGCAATTCAAGAGGAAATTGCGGGATTTTTGATGGAGCATGTCATAAACCCAAAGGGAAAATACAATGGCACGTACTACTTACATTGAGTCCCGGTTATGATCTCCATGTAATCGAATAGACGGGCTCTAGTCCCGATGTTATGAGATCTCCATGTAATCAAATAGACGGGCTCTAGTCCCGGTTGTGATCTCCATGTAATAAAGTATATTTTTATTAGATAGATATTTATTTTATGAACATTTTAATAGGCTATACGTATTTTTCTGATTTTTAATTAATTAACCATATATTTTGCAAGATTGATCATAGTTTTAAATATACAATAAGGCGGGAATACAAAAAATCCAGAGGCTGCCACGTGTGGTGCTCTTTTGTCCTGGGTCGTATTACGAACCAGGACAAAATGTCCTTGACCACGCGCCCAGGCAGCGGCCACGTGGGTAGTCTTTTGTTCCGGTTCGTAACTGACCAGAGACTAGAGGGGGGGCTCTAGTCCCGATTTGGGGGTCCCGGGTGGCAAGCCGGTATTAAAGGGCCTTACCACCCGGGACTAGAGCCCTTGTTTCTACCGGTGGAATTTGAAATGCTCTTGTATGAATGATGGTGTGTGTTCCAAGCGGAATCCCCAGTCTTTTAACAATGACACTTTTGTCGATGGACGACATTTACTACTCAAATAATTGTATTATTTACTGCAGCGAATAAGATAGATTTCCACATATCTTATCTATATCCAATCCATATTAATGGACTCAACTTTATCTAGATGCGGATGTATCTAGTGTTTTACTAGATACATCCGCATCTAGATAAAGTTGAGTCCATTAATATGGATCGGAGGTTGTACATATTTTCTGTTAAAGTTCGCATACATAATTTTATATGTATTCCTCTCCCATACAACAAAATTCTATACGAATCACAATCCGTCACTCGCATATAAATCTGCGTGGCCTAATCACTCACTCAGATTCAGGTAACTGTATTAGGTGAGTACTGTTTATTAACCACCTCATATTTCCGGCTCTCCTGCACACTTGCACAGTCCATACCCTCGACGCAACGGACAAACCGACTACGACACGGAGACAGCAATCACCCTGTAACTACAAGACGAGATTAGGTGAATCGATCCAGAGCAATCACTGAATCAGCCCACCGCTTCCGACCACTGCCCGTTTCTCGATTTCGGAAGGTGAATTTTCTGGTTCCCCTTACTTTTTCTTTCTTTCGTGAGGATTCTGGTTCCCCTTACTATACTATCCCAATCTGGTGAAATTCCGCTTGCGGTCGGCGAGGTTGATTTCTTCCCCTCCCTTCTCTCAATTTCTTTGGTGTTCTGTGATGCTTCTGTCCCTGACCCGCCGCCTCGTCCCGTTGCGTCGATTTGTTCGATCGCCTTACCCGTCCAGCGATTTCTTGGTCGATCTGTCGGCTTCGTTTTTGCGATCTCTGGATTTGGATGCTGTTTTAGGGACCAATTATTTGCCTTGGATCACTCTGCAGTATGATTGATTCGATTCCATGACAGGTCAACAAAGGGGAACCGTCGAACCATGGGTTTGGGATTGGGAGCTCCCTTCTGCCTCCTCCTCCTCCTCTTGCTGGCCGCTGGCTCGGGAGCTGTGGATCGTGGTATGTCTCTCTTAACGGCCTTCATGTGCTGCTAAATTACGTTCTAGTTTATCTAAACATCAAAACAAGTGATCCCCCGTATGTAAATTGGAGAAAAAATTCAAGATTTTCTACGATGAAATAGTCTTTTGATGCAAACATTGCTCCATGTGCAGTAATTGAATCCATATGTTTATATGAGCACCTTATAAGGGTGCTTTATACAGCTTAACTTGAAACTGGAATTTAACCCGAAGTTTAGGATGTCATGTTCGTTTGTTAGTAGTTTATTACTTGGGCACGACAGGTTTGTCGTATTCCCACCTGTTGCCGCCAAGCTGGTAGATTGTGCCAATGCCACATGATGTATTTTTTGCTTTGTGAATCATGCATGGCCATGCCCATATAAGAAGTTAAGAAGGGATATACATTTTTCACGCAGTAGACTGAGAATAGCCAACCTCATTGTTACCTCATTCACTTCTCCCATATGTTTTGTAAGCTTTGTATACCGTTGGTTCATTTCCATAATTCACGGCCTAGTTGTGGTATATACAGGAACAGAAAGGCAACCTATCAACCATGATATTGTACATAACGTGGCCATTGCAAGATATCAACCGTAGCAAAATGCTCCTCTTTGTGATCCAACATCTTTGGCCAAAATATTGATGAGAATATTCAATTTATTTCACAGGTGCTCTTGATCTTGAAGCACTTTATTTCCCAAAAGACAAGGAGCAAATTACGTCAAGCAAAATTCCTGTCCCTGCTAACAGGGGCCACCCAGTATGCTCAAGTTGTGAGAACATCTTAAACAAAGCTGTCAGTTATCTTAGTGAGAAAGAAACACAAGATGATATCATGGAGATCCTTCACGGTGCTTGTTCTCAGACATTCTCCTTACAGCAGAAGGTAAGCACTTATCATGCCTTACCACAAGGTTACAAGCCATGCTGAAATCTGGTCTCAGAACATCAACAGTATATTTTCTTTCCATGAACTGTTTGTGTCTTTGCAGTGTGCTGAGATGGTGGACTCCTATGCAACTGTTCTCTTTTCCAAGATCAGCGAGATCAAGCCAGATGAGCTCTGCAAACAGTATGGCCTCTGCAAGGACGTAGCGTTTTTCTCTGTTTCGAAAAGCGAAAGCACTTGCACATTTTGCCAGCATTTGGTCGATGAAGTTCTCTCCAAAATGAAAGATCCTGATGCACAGGTAACTGCCTTGCTTCATTGACACAATTGTTGTACTGAGCTAACGCTTTCTGTCTTCCATTTGATGTCTGTAGTTCGAGATAATTCAACTTCTAATCAAGGAGTGCAACAAGGTTCAAGGCCATGTCCAGCAGGTAAGCTATTTGTCACTTATAGTCTATGAGTTTTAGAGGTTAAGTACACTATCATACAATTTGTTGTCCTCACGTCCGCTCGTCAATGAACCACTTGAAATTTTTGAGTAATCCTTATCTTTGATGCCTTGTCCTCTGGGAGCTGTTGTCTGATCCTTGATTCAGTGTAGGATAGTAAGAAAGAATAACATGTTTTGCTGTTATTTGTTGGCAGTGCAAGAGAATGGTTCTGGAATACACCCCCCTCATCCTGGCCAACGGCGAGAAATTCTTTGAGAAGAACGATGTATGCACACTTATGCAAGCCTGTGACACCAGCAAAAAGACAATGGGTGGATCGTTCTTGGATGGGGAATTGCGAAGCGATGTCTGAAGGCACAAAGGAACACCACCTTTAGCCGTTTAGGCATGGTGATAAGAGGGCAATCAACCGACTGTTGTACATATATTGGCCAGATGGTGGCTTGTACGAAGAGATAATGCAACACAAGTTATTATGTATATGCATTCCTCCTACCGTGTAGAAACCAACAAATATGTACTTTTGATTGAATTTTAATTTACATCCGGAGGTCTGTAAGATATCATGCAGTCAGGCTAATATATATCAGCAGTAACACTCGCTAAATCATTTTTAGTGGGAGTCTTTGGCGACAACAAGCCTGGCACTACTTGATTTTGTTATTGCCAGGTTGGCGACAACAACTATAATTCGACATTAATAGGGAAAGTCAAGAAATATAAAGCATGACAAAATGATTATGTCCTGAAGAACAAAGACATGATTAGTTGCAGCAGTTTTAATAGCATATGCGACTGTAAAACAAACTTGCATAAAAATGTACTTTGGTTTTGTTGGAGGTCAGTCGATTGGAACAACTTTTCTCCTCAGTCGATTATTTTATTTTAGTCTAATTTTTATCAACAATTCCACGCCTAATATGCAATAACTGCACATTTTTTATGTTCAACTATTTTTTTTACAAGTGTACTTCTGGATTAAATTGTGTACTAGTAAAATAAGCCAAAACTTTCTATTATGCTGCTAAATATGTTTTGATAATTTATTTTGGATTTTAAAACATTATTTGATTGGTTACACTTCAAATATAAACTGTTGCACATTTATAAATAATTGCAACTTGTGTTTTCGTATTTGTGAAAATTGTGTCCTTAAATATGCCGAATATTGTACTCCCTCCGTTCCACAATGTAAGATGTTTTAGCTAGCTCACATGTTGGATAGGTGCAAACCCAAATGAGTGTACATACACATTAAAACATGTCCACATACATCTAGATTCTAGATACATGTGAATGTGGACAAAAACTAAAACATCTTATATTTAAGAACGGAGAGAGTACTACTTAATGCATTCTGATAATTTATTTTGGATTTTATGGTTGCACTTTAAAACTTCTACCTGAATATTTTCAAAATGCGCAACTTGTGTTTTTTTAATGTGTAAATGATTTGTATGTTAATGCTAAGTGTTCATAATTTTGTTCCATTTCATTTTCCTGCTTTTATATTTTGATGGACCAAAACTGTACGTTTTTAATGTGTTAATGATTTTTTTGGTCATTGATCTTTTTGTTGTTGTTTCTTTTCTCTGGCGCGTAGAAAAGTTTGAATCAACTGATTTCTCACAAAATTCCAGTCGTCATGTTAGGAGAAAAGCCTTGCTATTTTTTCACACTATGCATACCATGTCTACAAGATGATGAGCCTGCTTCCATTTTCATAATGCCTTTGTTTCTTGAACATCCACCTAAAGAAACCTCGTTTGGTGCCCCAAGATCAGACCTTAAAGTAGAGCAATGCCCCACGCATGATCTTTGTGCTAATCACTTATAGTTTGCGTATGATAATGCCTGCACCTATAAATCGGGATGCTCCCAGATTACTCTTGTCATCCTACAGAGGCAGCTGGCCAGTGTTGCTCCATCGATCTTGCGCTCTGTGATCGGCCGATACTTGGCAGGAGGGCCATCGATGGCGTCGTCGATGCGCACGTTGGTAGTGATGGTGGTGGCCGCGATGGTGATGGCGGCGCGGTCATCGGAGGCGGCGAGGATCACTAGCGAGGGCGCCGACGCCGACGAGCTCCGGTTCCCGGGGTTCCCGGGCGTCAGGCCGCGCAGCCCCGGCTTCCCGGGGATGCCCGGATCCGGAGCCGGAGCCGGAGCAGGAGCCGGTGCCGGAGGAAGGCCGACGTCGCCCCCGGCGCCTCGCTTCAAGCCTTTCTCGCCCCCTCCGTTGCAGTCGTCGCCTGCTAACCCGCCATGCGGCAGCAGCGGCGGCGCGACTACACCGCCGCTGCCCGGCTTCCCAGGCCTGCAGCAGCCAGGCAACGGCGCCGGGTCGTCGTCGCCGGCGGACTGCGTGACACCACTGGCGGGGCTGATGACGTGCGCGTCTTTCCTGACGGGGAGCGAGCCGGACACGCCGACGCCGCAGAGCGAGTGCTGCAGCGGGCTGGGCATGTTCCTCAACAGCACGGCGGCGGTAGACGACCGGTCTCTGCGGTGCCTATGCCCGGTCATCCTCGGCGACGTCAACCGCATGCTCCCCAAGCCCATCGACCCCGTCCGCATGATGTACCTCCCCATCTCCTGCGGCGTCGTCCTCCCGCCACAAGTTCTCTTCATCTGCTTCAGTACGTACTCCCATTGCTCTCTTCTTCATGCATCCCATGCATGGTAGCTCGATTTGATATTCTGGTTTGATCTGTTTTGAATTTCAAATTGATGTGTAGCTGGGCAGCCAACCCCGCCGGTGGTCTCGCGTATCCCTGACTCGTGGATGACACCATCTTCAACAGGCAATTGAAATTCTCTGTTCTCAAAGTTTCATCTTGTTTGATCTTGGGCATCAGAATTATGACCTGCATATTAGTTGTGATTAAGCTTGCTCTCTGATGTTCCAGCATCGACACCTTGATTGATGCCAACCATCTTGTGTCTCATGCAGCATCGACACCTTGATTGATGCCAACCATCTTGTGTCTCATGCAGCATCGACACCTTCATTGATGCCAACGGGACCGGAGATTCAGATATACTCCTAGTTAATTCTACCAAGTACATTTATGATTATTGGCATATGATGCGCTGAGGTCTTGAATTCAGATGCAATTACAAAAAAAAATATAGTAGCGTGTATCAGTGCTTCGGAAACTAGTAACCAACTTACCCATACAGCTGTCCTAGATTGGTCAGTGCAACATGTGCAATGTAAGAGATGTTATTTTTCATTGAAAACTATATATATAAAGAGCTGATTGTATTCGAGTGTTCTTCATCTCTCAACCAAAAGAGTGTGATCAAGCTGACTAGAGAAAAAAAAAACAAAGGGTGCACAAAACAGATTAACTGCAACAAATGAGCCTATCCGTATAATATAACTGTAAACTAACATGCAATGATGTAAATTCATTTGAAACTTTACTGTATTGTGATTCTAACGCGAAAACTTTACAGCATCAACCGAGATGAGTGTATGGCATCACATTTGGTGACAATATGATATATACTCAGACGTCTAGTAATAACTTTAACATGTTGCTAGCAGTAGCTGAACTGATAACAGAAAGGTTATAATGATAGATACACGACAGGTTTATTGATACATGGATCGTCAAGTCCCTTATATGATCTCTGACCGAAAAGAAGTGGCAACCTGCAATCAGGTTCTTCATGTGCAGTAGCTACCATCGGTTCACGCCTCTTTATTTGCTTATTGAAATATACCAACCAAGGACGTGAAAAGGATTTATTCTGAAAATAGCTTGGGTCAAACCTCTTCAACTAAAGTATCTAGTAGCAACCAAGGTAAGCCTCTAAGTTTACCTCATCCCCTGTCCAGATGCACAATAAAGAGAATATTAGAATAGGAATGGTACATCGGCTTGTGGTCAATATTGGACAATCAAGAACACTTCACCTATCGTGATGTTTTTCCTTTTCCTCTTCATGCCTTCTGGAGAGCACGAACATGGTCTTGTATTAACTTTCTCTCTGAAACTGATACTCCCTCAAAAGCATGCTCTGGCAGGGTCTCAAAAGCTTCTTTATTTGGATCACTCTTAGCTAGATCATATGTCGCAGCGCGGATAGCTTTCTTACTGGGTCCACAAGGTCTTATGGAAGTTAACTTGTCATAAGCCGTGTTAAGCTGCAACATATGAATAGTAATAGTAGTAAAGCTTGATCATGAAATGCTACTGTATGTAAACGCAAACATCACTTCAACGTGATTTGTAGATAGTATATGTATACGATTAGATGAAGTTAGCTTACATCCATATTCTCAAACCAGAACATGTAAGAAATTGCAACCGCAGGTGCTCGTCCAAGTCCAGCAGTGCAATGGATATAAACACGGCCTTTGCCTTGTGATATAGCCCATTCTAGTGCTGAAACGGCTTTGGGCAATTGTGTCCTCAATGAATCTGGATCGAAGTCTACTGCCTGCAAACAAGGAGTTTTAAATATCATTTGTTTTCCTTCTACAAAAACATCCTTAACTTGCAGTTTCCTTATAGTTTGCAGCTTGACTTCTTCCGGATTACTTGTTACCAACCTTTTCTAGTTTTGCTGGACTTCTAGAGATTGCACCACAAAATTCAGACTCTACAGACTACAGATTGCTCGTGGTCAATGTTTAGCTTAATCACTCTGTTGTAGTAATAACAAGGGAATATGGAAGTGCTATGATTTTCTCCAGTTTGATTATTTTAGTGAACCATTTCACTGTGTTATCATCAATTTGCACAGTTAAAATACAGTTCCACTGTGTTATCATAAATTTGCTTGTCACCATGGATTCAATACATGGATAAGAGAATGAGTAAAAAGCAATCAAAACACCTGACACTAAATAGATAAAATAAGAAACTCACCGGTCTTCTCATATGCTGAATGCCAATTTCTTTGCACCTAGTGACAACAGCTTGGAAATCAATACCCCAATAGTCGATGTCCTTGTCCTGCTGTAGACACAGAATATAGGCTACATTTTCCTCATCTTTTAAGTGATCAATATCTTCGGGCTTCTGAGGTTGCGAGCCAACAATCAAGCTATCCGTTATGACAGCATAATTCATACCTAAGTTTCAGGTTTAATAATTAATCCATCAATTTAAAAGAGAGAAAGTTCTCTTTGGCTCCAAATAATAATTATATCTTGTCCCCCATAGAGACAACAAAATGCTAATTGAGGAAAAACAGTATGCTAATTACGAAGCCTTCAAGACGAGTTTTTCATCCTATCTTTCTTATCCGCCCTCTCGCCATGAATGGACCAATTGAAATAAGTAATACACTCAGATCAGTAAATGAAGAAATTAATGCAAAATCAGTTCTTGTCACCACCAACCCAGACAACGACATGCCTAGTTCCTGTCCCCTTGTTCTGGATTTCATGACATTAATGTAAATGATTAGTCGATGTCATGCTCCAAAGGAAAATTCCTGTTAACCAACAGAAACCCCTCTGAAACATACTGCGAATGCTGAAATCAAATTCTTATGAAAGACTTCCAGGACATGGTGATGAGGTAATACCAAGCCATCATTTAGGCAATACATGATAAAGCACATTCCAACATACAATTTTCAGCCATATGCTGATGTATCGAACCAGAAACAACATCGATCCAGGCATCCAGCAGCTACTTCTAAAGTTATAACTTGTGGGTCGTAAAGCCTAGCAAATTGGATGGATCCAGATTTCCAATCTAGGTCTACTATAACCGGCAATTCATTGGCCAGGAGGACAAGATTTTCTACCCAAATTTATCATAATCAAGGGTTCATTTTATCTAGGAGGGTCCAGCAAACACTGACGACACCAACCAAGCTTGCACAAATCGCTACACCCTAAAATACATCGAGCCACAAATGCACATTTATAGTGCCCCAGCCTCGGGGATCGTCCTCCTTTTCGAAAAAAAAAGTGCTCGATAGTCCTATGAGCAATACAAATTTAACAGTTTCTCACAAATGGAGCCCTACAAATACCCACATTTCTCTAGCTGAACTTAATTCAGTCAATCAAAGAACATGCACAGTTCATATAGCCAGCTAATTATCAGGGGGAAAAATCATATGGTCAGCAAATGTTGGTACCAAGGTCGTGGTGATACTCGTATGGGTTCCGCATCATACGCTTCATGGCGGTGTTGTAGTCCTCCATCCTCCCGCCGCCCCCGGCTCCGGCCGACGCGGACGAGGAGCGGCACAGGAGAGGCCGCAAGCTCCTCCGGGAAACCCCGCCGCGTCGGGAGCGCACCCAACGGCGGCCATTGCCGGACTAGCTCTACTCCGCACGCCCGCGCCGCTGGCCGGGAGGCGCGGAAGGGCAGGGAGAAAGAAGGCGTTGGCCGTGGCCGCCATTGTCGCGAGATCCTGCTGCACTGATCTACAGAGAGGGAGGCGCGGACGCTCGGTGGACGGCGTTGTACGGTCGGCGGTGGTCGGGGAGTTTGCCGCGGCTATTGGAGTGGATCCCCTTTCAGGCTTCAGTAATGCTACACCTACGCGATACAACCTACGGAAAGAGGGCTACGTGCTGACGTGGGACACTACGTGGAATCCAAAGTTGCTAGATCGGAAATAGAAAATCTTCAATTCCCCATCCTTCTCTCCGAGGACGACGCGACGCCAGCGGCCGCAGCGGGCTCCTTGTGCGTCAAGCTCTTTGTCACCGGCAAAATCTTCAATTCCCCATCCTTCTCTCCGAGGACGACGCGACGTCAGCGGCCGCAGCGAGCTCCCCTGTGCGTCAAGCTCTTTGTCGCCGATAAGCCGCCAACCATCGCACGACCACCTACAGCCGCGTCGATCTAAAGCGTCAAATACTTGCGGCTGTCCGCTTCTCGTTCTGGCTGCTGTCGAGCGTCCACCGGCAGACCGGCCTCCCTGGCTCCCTGCCCTAATCAGTCGGAGGCATGGACACGAGCAAGTATTGGAGCACCTCGCTCAGGTGCGCACAGCGCAAGCTTGACGATTTCAACTACTCGCTGTTCATCACAAATCGGACGGAGCTCATTTGCGGGGCCAACGACCATGCTAGCGAGCAACTCGCCTGCGGGCTTCCAACTGGGCGAGGACAGTAGCCGGAGGCGGCGTTGGGCGCTAATAAAGACGAGCGGCCGATGTCGGCAGCGACGCCGTGAGTCACCGGAAGAGACATGATTACCGGCGAGAAACCGAAACCTCCGTTTTCTTCTCTGTTTTTTCCTAAATCGCTGGGCCGTCGGGTTCCACGTACTGCTCCACGTCAGCGCGTAGCCTCTTTCCGTAGTGAACCATTTCACTGTGTTATCATCAATTTGCACAGTTAAAATACAGTTCCACTGTGTTATCATAAATTTGCTTGTCACCATGGATTCAATACATGGATAAGAGAATGAGTAAAAAGCAATCAAAACACCTGACACTAAATAGATAAAATAAGAAACTCACCGGTCTTCTCATATGCTGAATGCCAATTTCTTTGCACCTAGTGACAACAGCTTGGAAATCAATACCCCAATAGTCGATGTCCTTGTCCTGCTGTAGACACAGAATATAGGCTACATTTTCCTCATCTTTTAAGTGATCAATATCTTCGGGCTTCTGAGGTTGCGAGCCAACAATCAAGCTATCCGTTATGACAGCATAATTCATACCTAAGTTTCAGGTTTAATAATTAATCCATCAATTTAAAAGAGAGAAAGTTCTCTTTGGCTCCAAATAATAATTATATCTTGTCCCCCATAGAGACAACAAAATGCTAATTGAGGAAAAACAGTATGCTAATTACGAAGCCTTCAAGACGAGTTTTTCATCCTATCTTTCTTATCCGCCCTCTCGCCATGAATGGACCAATTGAAATAAGTAATACACTCAGATCAGTAAATGAAGAAATTAATGCAAAATCAGTTCTTGTCACCACCAACCCAGACAACGACATGCCTAGTTCCTGTCCCCTTGTTCTGGATTTCATGACATTAATGTAAATGATTAGTCGATGTCATGCTCCAAAGGAAAATTCCTGTTAACCAACAGAAACCCCTCTGAAACATACTGCGAATGCTGAAATCAAATTCTTATGAAAGACTTCCAGGACATGGTGACGAGGTAATACCAAGCCATCATTTAGGCAATACATGATAAAGCACATTCCAACATACAATTTTCAGCCATATGCTGATGTATCGAACCAGAAACAACATCGATCCAGGCATCCAGCAGCTACTTCTAAAGTTATAACTTGTGGGTCGTAAAGCCTAGCAAATTGGATGGATCCAGATTTCCAATCTAGGTCTACTATAACCGGCAATTCATTGGCCAGGAGGACAAGATTTTCTACCCAAATTTATCATAATCAAGGGTTCATTTTATCTAGGAGGGTCCAGCAAACACTGACGACACCAACCAAGCTTGCACAAATCGCTACACCCTAAAATACATCGAGCCACAAATGCACATTTATAGTGCCCCAGCCTCGGGGATCGTCCTCCTTTTCGAAAAAAAAAGTGCTCGATAGTCCTATGAGCAATACAAATTTAACAGTTTCTCACAAATGGAGCCCTACAAATACCCACATTTCTCTAGCTGAACTTAATTCAGTCAATCAAAGAACATGCACAGTTCATATAGCCAGCTAATTATCAGGGGGAAAAATCATATGGTCAGCAAATGTTGGTACCAAGGTCGTGGTGATACTCGTATGGGTTCCGCATCATACGCTTCATGGCGGTGTTGTAGTCCTCCATCCTCCCGCCGCCCCCGGCTCCGGCCGACGCGGACGAGGAGCGGCACAGGAGAGGCCGCAAGCTCCTCCGGGAAACCCCGCCGCGTCGGGGAGCGCACCCAACGGCGGCCATTGCCGGACTAGCTCTACTCCGCACGCCCGCGCCGCTGGCCGGGAGGCGCGGAAGGGCAGGGAGAAAGAAGGCGTTGGCCGTGGCCGCCATTGTCGCGAGATCCTGCTGCACTGATCTACAGAGAGGGAGGCGCGGACGCTCGGTGGACGGCGTTGTACGGTCGGCGGTGGTCGGGGAGTTTGCCGCGGCTATTGGAGTGGATCCCCTTTCAGGCTTCAGTAATGCTACACCTACGCGATACAACCTACGGAAAGAGGGCTACGTGCTGACGTGGGACACTACGTGGAATCCAAAGTTGCTAGATCGGAAATAGAAAATCTTCAATTCCCCATCCTTCTCTCCGAGGACGACGCGACGCCAGCGGCCGCAGCGGGCTCCCTGTGCGTCAAGCTCTTTGTCACCGGCAAAATCTTCAATTCCCCATCCTTCTCTCCGAGGACGACGCGACGTCAGCGGCCGCAGCGAGCTCCCCTGTGCGTCAAGCTCTTTGTCGCCGATAAGCCGCCAACCATCGCACGACCACCTACAGCCGCGTCGATCTAAAGCGTCAAATACTTGCGGCTGTCCGCTTCTCGTTCTGGCTGCTGTCGAGCGTCCACCGGCAGACCGGCCTCCCTGGCTCCCTGCCCTAATCAGTCGGAGGCATGGACACGAGCAAGTATTGGAGCACCTCGCTCAGGTGCGCACAGCGCAAGCTTGACGATTTCAACTACTCGCTGTTCATCACAAATCGGACGGAGCTCATTTGCGGGGCCAACGACCATGCTAGCGAGCAACTCGCCTGCGGGCTTCCAACTGGGCGAGGACAGTAGCCGGAGGCGGCGTTGGGCGCTAATAAAGACGAGCGGCCGATGTCGGCAGCGACGCCGTGAGTCACCGGAAGAGACATGATTACCGGCGAGAAACCGAAACCTCCGTTTTCTTCTCTGTTTTTTCCTAAATCGCTGGGCCGTCGGGTTCCACGTACTGCTCCACGTCAGCGCGTAGCCTCTTTCCGTAGTGAACCATTTCACTGTGTTATCATCAATTTGCACAGTTAAAATACAGTTCCACTGTGTTATCATAAATTTGCTTGTCACCATGGATTCAATACATGGATAAGAGAATGAGTAAAAAGCAATCAAAACACCTGACACTAAATAGATAAAATAAGAAACTCACCGGTCTTCTCATATGCTGAATGCCAATTTCTTTGCACCTAGTGACAACAGCTTGGAAATCAATACCCCAATAGTCGATGTCCTTGTCCTGCTGTAGACACAGAATATAGGCTACATTTTCCTCATCTTTTAAGTGATCAATATCTTCGGGCTTCTGAGGTTGCGAGCCAACAATCAAGCTATCCGTTATGACAGCATAATTCATACCTAAGTTTCAGGTTTAATAATTAATCCATCAATTTAAAAGAGAGAAAGTTCTCTTTGGCTCCAAATAATAATTATATCTTGTCCCCCATAGAGACAACAAAATGCTAATTGAGGAAAAACAGTATGCTAATTACGAAGCCTTCAAGACGAGTTTTTCATCCTATCTTTCTTATCCGCCCTCTCGCCATGAATGGACCAATTGAAATAAGTAATACACTCAGATCAGTAAATGAAGAAATTAATGCAAAATCAGTTCTTGTCACCACCAACCCAGACAACGACATGCCTAGTTCCTGTCCCTTGTTCTGGATTTCATGACATTAATGTAAATGATTAGTCGATGTCATGCTCCAAAGGAAAATTCCTGTTAACCAACAGAAACCCCTCTGAAACATACTGCGAATGCTGAAATCAAATTCTTATGAAAGACTTCCAGGACATGGTGATGAGGTAATACCAAGCCATCATTTAGGCAATACATGATAAAGCACATTCCAACATACAATTTTCAGCCATATGCTGATGTATCGAACCAGAAACAACATCGATCCAGGCATCCAGCAGCTACTTCTAAAGTTATAACTTGTGGGTCGTAAAGCCTAGCAAATTGGATGGATCCAGATTTCCAATCTAGGTCTACTATAACCGGCAATTCATTGGCCAGGAGGACAAGATTTTCTACCCAAATTTATCATAATCAAGGGTTCATTTTATCTAGGAGGGTCCAGCAAACACTGACGACACCAACCAAGCTTGCACAAATCGCTACACCCTAAAATACATCGAGCCACAAATGCACATTTATAGTGCCCCAGCCTCGGGGATCGTCCTCCTTTTCGAAAAAAAAAGTGCTCGATAGTCCTATGAGCAATACAAATTTAACAGTTTCTCACAAATGGAGCCCTACAAATACCCACATTTCTCTAGCTGAACTTAATTCAGTCAATCAAAGAACATGCACAGTTCATATAGCCAGCTAATTATCAGGGGGAAAAATCATATGGTCAGCAAATGTTGGTACCAAGGTCGTGGTGATACTCGTATGGGTTCCGCATCATACGCTTCATGGCGGTGTTGTAGTCCTCCATCCTCCCGCCGCCCCCGGCTCCGGCCGACGCGGACGAGGAGCGGCACAGGAGAGGCCGCAAGCTCCTCCGGGAAACCCCGCCGCGTCGGGGAGCGCACCCAACGGCGGCCATTGCCGGACTAGCTCTACTCCGCACGCCCGCGCCGCTGGCCGGGAGGCGCGGAAGGGCAGGGAGAAAGAAGGCGTTGGCCGTGGCCGCCATTGTCGCGAGATCCTGCTGCACTGATCTACAGAGAGGGAGGCGCGGACGCGCGGTGGACGGCGTTGTACGGTCGGCGGTGGTCGGGGAGTTTGCCGCGGCTATTGGAGTGGATCCCCTTTCAGGCTTCAGTAATGCTACACCTACGCGATACAACCTACGGAAAGAGGGCTACGTGCTGACGTGGGACACTACGTGGAATCCAAAGTTGCTAGATCGGAAATAGAAAATCTTCAATTCCCCATCCTTCTCTCCGAGGACGACGCGACGCCAGCGGCCGCAGCGGGCTCCCCTGTGCGTCAAGCTCTTTGTCACCGGCAAAATCTTCAATTCCCCATCCTTCTCTCCGAGGACGACGCGACGTCAGCGGCCGCAGCGAGCTCCCCTGTGCGTCAAGCTCTTTGTCGCCGATAAGCCGCCAACCATCGCACGACCACCTACAGCCGCGTCGATCTAAAGCGTCAAATACTTGCGGCTGTCCGCTTCTCGTTCTGGCTGCTGTCGAGCGTCCACCGGCAGACCGGCCTCCCTGGCTCCCTGCCCTAATCAGTCGGAGGCATGGACACGAGCAAGTATTGGAGCACCTCGCTCAGGTGCGCACAGCGCAAGCTTGACGATTTCAACTACTCGCTGTTCATCACAAATCGGACGGAGCTCATTTGCGGGGCCAACGACCATGCTAGCGAGCAACTCGCCTGCGGGCTTCCAACTGGGCGAGGACAGTAGCCGGAGGCGGCGTTGGGCGCTAATGAAGACGAGCGGCCGATGTCGGCAGCGACGCCGTGAGTCGCCGGAAGAGACACGATTACCGGCGAGAAACCGAAACCTCCGTTTTCTTCTCTGTTTTTTCCTAAATCGCTGGGCCGTCGGGTTCCACGTACTGCTCCATTACTACACCTACGCAATACAACCTACGGAAAGAGGGCTACGCGCTGACGTGGGACACTACGTGGAATCCAAAGTCGCTAGATTGGAAATAGAAAATCTTCAATTCCCCATCCTTCTCTCCGAGGACGACGGGACGCTAGCGGCCGCAGCGAGCTCCCCTGTGCGTCAAGCTCTTTGTCGCCGGCAAGCCGCCAACCATCGCACGACCACCTACAGCCGCGTCGATCTAAAGCGTCAAATACTTGCAGCTGTCCGCTTCTCGTTCTCGCTGCTGTCGAGCGTCCACCGGCAGACCGGCCTCCCTGGCTCCCTGCCCTAATCAGTCGGAGGCATGGACACGAGCAGGTATTGGAGCACCTCGCTCAGGTGCGCCGTGCGCACAGCGCAAGCTTGACGATTTCAACTACTCGCTGTTCATCACAAATCAGACGGAGCTCATTTGCGGGGCCAACGACCATGCTAGCGAGCAACTCGCCTGCGGGCTTCCAACTGGGCGAGGACAGTAGCCGGAGGCGGCGTTGGGCGCTAATGAAGACGAGCGGCCGATGTCGGCAGCGACGCCGTGAGTCGCCGGAAGAGACACGATTACCGGCGAGAAACCGAAACCTCCGTTTTCTTCTCAGTTTTTTCCTAAATCGCTGGGCCGTCGGGTTCCACGTACTGCTCCACGTCAGCGCGTAGCCTCTTATAACTCACGGAAAGAGGCTACGCGCTGACGTGGGACACTACGTGGAATCCAAAGTCGCTAGATTGGAAATAGAAAATCTTCAATTCCCCATCCTTCTCTCCGAGGACGACGCGACGCCAGCGGCCGCAGCAAGCTCCCCTGTGCGTCAAGCTCTTTGTTGCCGGCAAGCCGCCAACCATCGCACGACCACCTAGAGCCGCGTCGATCTAAAGCGTCAAATACTTGCGGCTGTCCGCTTCTCGTTCTCGCTGCTGTCGAGCGTCCACCGGCAGACCGGCCTCCCAGGCTCCCTGCCCTAATCAGTCGGAGGCATGGACACGAGCAGGTATTGGAGCACCTCGCTCAGGTGCGCCGTGCGCACAGCGCAAGCTTGACGATTTCAACTACTCGCTGTTCATCACAAATCGGACGGAGCACATTTGCGGGGCCAACGACCATGCTAGCGAGCAACTCGCCTGCGGGCTTCCAACTGGGCGAGGACAGTAGCCGGAGGCGGCGTTGGGCGCTAATGAAGACGAGCGGCCGATGTCGGCAGCGACGCCGTGAGTCGCCGGAAGAGACACGATTACCGGCGAGAAACCAAAACCTCCGTTTTCTTCTCTGTTTTTTCCTAAATCGCTGGGCCGTCGGGTTCCACGTACTGCTCCACGTCAGCGCGTAGCCTCTTTCCGTGAGTTATATCCCGTAGGTGTAGCATTACTGTTCAGCAGTAATGCTACACCTACGCGATACAACCTACGGAAAGAGGGCTACGCGCTGACGTGGGACACTACGTGGAATCCAAAATCGCTAGATTGGAAATAGAAAATCTTCAATTCCCCATCCTTCTCTCCGAGGACGACGCGACGCCAGCGGCCGCAGCGAGCTCCCCTCTGCGTCAAGCTCTTTGTCGCCGGCAAGCCGCCAACCATCGCACGACCACCTACAGCCGCGTCGATCTAAAGCGTCAAATACTTGCGGCTGTCCGCTTCTCGTTCTCGCTGCTGTCGAGCGTCCACCGGCAGACCGGCCTCCCTGGCTCCCTGCCCTAATCAGTCGGAGGCATGGACACAAGCAGGTATTGGAGCACCTCGCTCAGGTGCGTCGTGCGCACAGCGCAAGCTTGACGATTTCAACTACTCGCTGTTCATCACAAATCGGACGGAGCTCATTTGCGGGGCCAACGACCATGCTAGCGAGCAACTCGCCTGCGGGCTTCCAACTGGGCGAGGACAGTAGCCGGAGGCGGCGTTGGGCGCTAATGAAGACGAGCGGCCGATGTCGGCAGCGACGCCGTGAGTCGTCGGAAGAGACACGATTACCGGCGAGAAACCGAAACCTCCGTTTTCTTCTCTGTTTTTCCTAAATCGCTGGGCCGTCGGGTTCCACGTACTGCTCCACGTCAGCGCGTAGCCTCTTTCCGTGAGTTATATCCCGTAGGTGTAGCATTACTGTTCAGGCTTCCCCATCTTTTTTTTGAACATGCCGTGTTTCCCATCTAATTGCGATTTCACACGTAGTACGATACTACCCCTTGGATCCAAAATAAGAATTCGAAATTGCGAGATAACAAGTTTTTGAGTTTTTTTCTAGTTGAAAATGATAGATCGAACCTATCGTATTTCAGTGCGATGGCTGGCTATTGTATGTGCTGTTTTTTTTTTCTTAGGATCAATATCGGCAATGCAGTTGATACAACGATAAACCAAATTCCAACTATAGAATTATGACACAATCAAACCCAAATTAAAAAATGTTGAACTGAATCATACAGTCTGCATATTTGTTTTCAATTTTTTTTGTAGAAACAGAAACGAAAAGATAAAGATGAAAACAAATATTAGCGGAAATAGATACTGAACGAATACGGTGCGGACACGAAACAGAAAGAAGATTTTTGCCGGAACCAAGAGACCCTTACACAATGCACGAGAAATCAAACAACCAACAAACCAAACTTGTCAAGTTTCTGTGATAAAATAAAAATATAACGAGACATCATGATTATCTATGTGCATAATTTATCAACTTGGACAACGTTAAAAATACCTATTATCGTCCTAGTGCAGCAGTAAAATGGAAATTGCGAACTACTCGAGAGGGAAATGATATCCACTACATAAGTTCTGGTCACTTCAGATACTTGGGTTGTTGCTAAATATTTTCACTATAATAGTTGGGCCTACTTTATTCGGAAAGCATCGTGTGGTAAAAACGGAAACTTCTATATTATCTGAAACGGAATTTTCTATTTTTGTGTTCGTTCCGTCGGAATACATTTTTCCATTTCCATTTTCGTAAAAAAAAATTCCTTTTCCGTTTTGCAAGATTCGGTTTCCGTATTTTCCATTTTGTTTCCGTATTTCCATTATGTTTCTTTTTTTCCGCGGAAAAGTTGAAGTTTCCCTTCCGTTTTCAACCCTACGGGCAGCACCCCCACTGATAAGGTCTAATCTCGACGGTCGCCTTCTTCCACGGCGCCGCAGTGGCGTCACCGGTGCCGTCTCGGTCGGCCGTGAAGGGTGGGGCGCGGGGAGGGAAAATAAATTGGGGAGAGAAAGGCGGACATGGGAGGGGAGGAGAGAGAGGAACGTGGGAGGAACCCGCAGATGCACGTCACGCGTTGTGCAAACCGCGTGAGCCATCCCGCGCTCGAGAAGGAGCAGTTTCGTTGTGTTAGGGCTTCTCGCGTGGCGGGCACATTGCATATTCCCTGAATATACCTTGTATGTTCATGTGAAGATTTTGTTTTCTATAAGAAAAGGATGTTTGTCTCAATGTAAGTTGTGTTCTTCCCATGTGATGTGCATGTAGGTTCTCGGTGTGCCAATGGTGCTGGATGCTGAAAGGTGGAGGGTGACACGAGGAAGAAGAAATAGTTTATGGAAGAAGTGCTGTTGGCATTAACTCCCTTGGTACTTCTTATCCAGTAACTCTCGCAGTTGAAAGATCGCACGCGTCGACTATTGTTACATTCGTTAACCTGCACGATTACAAGTAGAGCGTGAGCTTATCTGATGAGAAGTCAAAACATGGCTTTGGTAGTTGTTCACTAGTCAGTGGTCACTGGTTTACCACTCCGTTCTTGCCTAACTTGTGCATGCATGTCCTGGATAACCCGTAGATGGGGCCCTAATCTTGAAATTTTAGTCAACATGATCATGACGTTAGAAGGAGCACTATCCTAGTGTAGCCGCAGGCATTCGTGCATAAACCTGTTCCTCGTGCATGGAGAACATGGGGACAAAAAACCGTTTTAATTATTCTTCAAGTTGGTTGATGGAATTTGAAATGAAGCAAGCTTACATCTTTCTGAACAAAATAGCATCAGCCTTCTAACAGAGGCATACGAGGAGTATTGTTTGCATTGAGCTAGGGCATAATTACAACGAGTAGTTTTTTGTCAACATGATGATAACGTTAGACAAAAATCTCTATCCTAGTGTAGCCGCCGGCGCCTTGAGTGCATATATGCACGCGTGCAGCCCTGTGGAAAATATTGTCATTGCTCGTAATTGGAGAACATGGGGATTGATGGAGATGGAATTCAAGCAAGCCTACAGGCGTGTTTTGTTAATATAGTTCTAAAAATGCACTAACAGGAAAAGTGGAAATATAGGAGTATGTTAGAAATGCATGTGCCAAATAGGGGACTACAAAACATATATAGTAATTTTACTAAACTTGAGTGTTTGGTTACAAATAGAAAAAACATATGAATCTATATAAATATGGTCAAATCAAAGTCAAACCAAATGTAAAGGGATAATTAGGAAATTATTCTGCCAATAAGACTTCAGTCTCGTTATTCATGCATAGGAATTTAAAAAGGAGGTCCAAATAGATTGTAAAATTCTGTTTTTCCTTTAAAACTGGACCAAAGGATTTTTTTAACGTTTCCCTTTGGTCCATTCTTTTTAACCACATAGATGAATAGTGTCGCCATAGAAAATGCCTATTCATCCACCTTTTGGGCCTCTTTGATTTGCGGGATAGGAATAGAAAAAACTTAAGAATATGATAGATTGCAATGAAAACGTAGGAATTTTCCAAAACAGTGTGCTTAATTCATAGGAATATAAAAGTAACAAATATCCTAGAAAGTTAATTAAATCAAGGTTAAAACAAATGCAAAGGTAAGATTAAACCAATACTGTGCAAATTAGGGTCTTTGCCTTGTTCTTTGTGCACGAGAATGTAAAAAAAAAGAGGTTTTAGTTGATTGTAGAATTCATTTGTATTTGAAACCTAAATGGAAGGAACAATTACTTATTTTTTCCATTATCCATTCCTTTGAATCTAATGGATATGAATAGTGCAATGTAATGCTAAATTTTGAATGGAATGCTGATATGGACTTAATGAACATGCTTATTGATGCCAAGAGAAGATACAACCTTATTTGCTTCAAGGAGTCACTCATTGTGGGATGTTGGGCGCTTTGGAACCACAGAAATCGTTGCATATTTGATAATGCTCCAGTTGATCTTGATATTTGTTTTCAGGACTTTACTTATTCTTTCAAACTTATCATGCATAAGGCCAAACCTTCACTTAAAGAAGGGATGTGCCAGTGGTTGGACACTTTATGAACATTTATCTTGTAACGGTGTATATATGATGAGAAAATAGAAAATTAAACAGTAGGGATTTTTCCCTACTGTTTTGCGCTTCAAAAAAAATAGTGCAATGTAAGGGGGAACAAAATCATATTTTACGTGTTTTCACTACTATTCAAATTAATCAAAGTGGGCCTTCCTTTGAACCAAAAAGTTTTACATATTTCTCCAATATAATGCATGCATGACTTCACCGCAAAAACGATTAGCGGGTCTGTTTTAGACATGATAAGCTTTTGAGATTTTTTCCCATTACCTCCGCTAAGCCATTTCTACTTTAAAGGAGGAAAACACATTTAAGTAGATGGTGCAAATTCTCTTCCATACCCTCCTACGAAACCAAACCATTGTCACGATAACAATGTATTAATAAAGAAAGTTGATCCTAGTAAAAACCGCAGTCCATTCTTCACAGATAACATTTCTATTAAGTAATACCCCTTCTATTTCTTCTTATGAGGTGTATTAGTTTTTAAAAGTCAACCGAGATAATCTTTGATCAAGTTTATAGAAAATATTATTAGCATTGACAAAATCAATCAGTATCATAGATTCATCATGAAATATGTTTTATATTTATTTTATTAGTATTTCACATGTTGATAGTTTATTCTAAAATATTGATCAAAGTTAGTCAAGTTGGACTTTAAAAAACTAATACGCAAGGAGTACATACATATTAATCATTGTCATTGATTGTTGGGATGTCAACAATCATTGTATGTATGTTCACTGGATTGCCTTGGAAAACCATTTCTATTGGGAAAACAAGTACTAGTGAAGATAAGTCAATTGTGCTTGCTCGTTCCCAATGGCACGCACGATCTCGAGCTGTCAAAATGAAAAACGTGTGGCCGTGTTAAAAACCATTGACTTTGAGTTTTGAAATGTGGACCTTATAAGCGACACTGCAAGTTCTCGGAGCGAAACATTCTCACGACATCACTCTAGAAACATAATAAAATTTATCCTTATGTTCAGAAACCGAATCCGCGTTTGTCATTGTGTTTGGTTAGACTTACTTTTGACTTTTTAAGTTTGTCTCACAAACCAAAAAACATATAAATATGTGATTTTGGCTTTTGACTGAATATTATTGATGATTGGTGTATACCAAATCCAAAACTAAAAGCGCTTATTTAGGTGATTTTTTTGGAATTGTGAGCCAAATCCAAAAAGCTTAGACGTAGCCTAACGAAAGAGCCCCTTGACAACGTTTCGGCTTTAGATTAGAAATATTTATACAAATGATTGTCCACGATTGTTCAGATAGCGACGGATCGCCGTATGTAGGCAAGAAAGCATTTCACTGGAAAAATATTTCGTAAAGAGAGGGTCAATTGTGCGTGCTCGTTCAAAATGGCACGCACGATCTCAAGCTTTCAAAAACGCAAACGTGTGCGTGCGTTCGAATCCATTTCGCTCCGTGTACCCCGTCAAAACGAGTACCGACCGACCGGGTCTCGCCATCGTCAGCGGTTACGAGTGGCCGACACGCGGGCCCCAGGCCCATGGTTAGCCGGCCGGCCCAGCTGTAGTCGTCCTGGCGGCCACACGATAAAACCAGCACCCGTTCCCCCGTCTTCTTCCTCACAGAGTCACATCCCGCATTCCCACCTTCTCCTCCTCCTCCAGCTGCGCCTCTCCGATCCCAGCTGCATCCTGCACGGATTCCATTCGGTTCTTCCACTGAGCAAATTGCTTCCGAGTTCTTTCTGAGGTCTCCATCTCTTTTGGGATTGTCTGCTGTTCAATCGATTCGGCCGTTCGGGAGCTACAGGAGAAGGAAAATGTGTCCGCTGAGGGTGATACTAATCTTCCTCTCCGCCACCGTCGCCGGATTCTTCCTCCTCCGGGGCCTCAACGCCGAGCCCGAATTCTTCCAGGACGCCGACGAGGGCTCCGAGTCTCCCAGGGCCGCCGTTCCCCTCCATTCCAAGGTTCGTACCCAACCAACCTACCTGCCATCTTGACTATTCTTAGCTTATTATTATTGTACAGCTCCCACTTTTCTCGCCTAATCATTCTGTAGGATTCCCAGTACATGTTCTTGCAACCAGAGTTAGCAAGGAATTTATTATAAGAAGCTTGAAATTTTGCTGCAAGCTGATACATAAATACATGGAAAAAGAACAGTTAATAAAAACGATGTATAATTGACATTGTTAGTTGGTTAGGCTCATTATGGTTAGGACAGAGACACCAAAACCCAACCAAATCATGCTTCAAACTTGCAGCAACCTGGCTTAATCATATTAATTTCTGATGGGAATTGGTCCCTACCATAAGAGGCGAATGAACTGAATGAGTATTTTCATCTGTCTGCAGGTTGGTTCAGCCGTCAAAACTGGTTTCTGGACAACGGTGGACATGGCAAGCGGTCGGTACCTCTGGCGGACCCTCGTCGCGACACCGGCGAAATCTGAATCTGACAAGGCCCGGTGACAACAAACTTTCTGTTATCCGTTTGACACAATTAACATGACGTGTGATATGGCGTCGATTGTAAATACGATATGTTGAACTAAAATGTGCAAATTGTCATGTTTGAGCTTTGTGTCATATATCATGACTATTTGTTTGAGTCGAGACATGTGTTGCTGAGTTTTGACTAATGAGGGCACTGCTGTAATTGTGGATTTTTTTTACTAAGTTTGCTTCCTCTTGTTTGATTTTGACTGATTTAAGCGTGTGATAAATGCCAGAAATGGGGATTTGGTTATTTCCTGAAGTAAATTTTTAGCTAATTTCCTTCACTGGGAGAAAGTTCTTGGTTTGCTCTTGAATTGTCTTGAGAAGATGTTATTTTCAACGTTGAGACTTTAGAGCATAAGTTAACTTAAACCACTATCCTATAACTTTAGTAGCAAAATACAAAGGCATCCCCACATTTTTTCAGGAAGAGCGTTTAGCTCTTATTTAAACTAATTTGCTTATATCAACATTTGAAGCACCAAATTAGTGATTACCTCTTTAAAAGTTGCTTGGCTCATGATTACTATAGTGAAAAAATGAGATCTTGTATAGAAAAATTAGCTGTTGGATATACTGAATCTATCCTCAGTGATAGGGACTATATAGTTTACTTGCACCTGGAGTTAGATTCTCTATATTGGACTTCATCAACACGTGAAGTATGGCACACATCCTTCTTGACTTCATACGTTCTTTAATCTACCATTGTGTTAGCGTCATTGGTCAATTTACTTCCACAGAAGTTGCAAGTTGCATGTTATGCGCTTCATTCCATATCTACTACTCCACTACTCATTTTGTAAGCGTTTTTCCTTGATGGAACTCTGTTTATTGAGATAGTCTGCTCAGCGAAAAGATGCATACGGCAGCATTGCACCTAGTGTTAGTACGACAATTTCTCTTCTAAAATGTTAATCCATATAAATATTGAGGTCCCAACTACCAATAAAATATAAAGAATACTCTTTGCAGGAAAGGATGCCATGCTTTACAATTTTTCATCTATGTTGCATAAATAAACATTATAACAGATTACCCTTTGGGAGAAAAAGGATGACATGCTTTGAAGTCTGCTCGTCTCCAAATATCATTGGAAAAGAGAAAACAGGTCTAGCTTCCTCAGAGATAACCAATCACATTGTGTTTATATTTATTATCAACAGCACAATTTTTGCATACCCACATTCAGTATCTTATAGTAATACAATGATGTACCAAAAGAAGACATTAGTTGTTCAGACCATGAATAGTTGTATATAGTTCAGCACTTCAGCAACATGTATTTCATTGTCGACTGATATACAATCCAGCATAGAAACAACTTTCAGAATGTCATGCATGGTCTCAGTTTCTCAACAATTATTGCTCAACGAATACAGGAAAAAGAACAATATTTTCTACAAAGAACACAGATGTAGAGCAGAAACATAAATTCCTCCAGCTGAAAACCAACAAATTGGACCTAACATAAATAATAAGTGATAAATACAAAACTACCCTTGATGCTCCTCCTGATCATAATCTCCATGCCAGGCCTGGACTATTTCCTTCAGTGCTGGCCGGATGCCCTCCTCTAATAGCTTCTGGTACTCCAGTGAATCACCACTTGTTTGTTTCATCTCGATAACATGGTACGAAGGGGTGATCTCAAAGATCTCTGAGTCAAACTGAACAACGCCATTCCTTCCTTCTTTCCTCCCTTGCATCTTCACAACACCATTATCCTTCTTCCTCACCCTGAGGTTCAGCGCCTTCGCTACATCTTCCAGCTTTGAGATAATGGCTGAGGCAGGCTTTTCTGAAGTGAACCTTGCTTCCTTTCTGCTCTCTTCTCAACGAATAGGCCAGAGAGATCAAACCCTGTGGACAAAGAGATGATTTCAAAGGCATTTAAATTTGTAACCACCAGGGGCTTCGGGTCTTCATGATTGCTCTTTTTGCGCCTCACACCAAGTGTTGGAGCTGCATTTGTGGGGCATTCTCACTCGGCAATATGTCCTTTACTGTAATGGTATCTCCAGGACCTTTTCGGAACCAGGTGGACTCTTTTATCTTCTGGATCGATATCCTCTTGCTCGGATCAGGGTCCATGATCTTGTACAACAGCTTCTGAAGTTTTTGTGAAACCCAGCCAGGGCACCTGAAATCGCCTTTCTCAATCTTCCGGTACATCTCAATCAAGTTCATGCCTTGGAAAGGGAGGTAACCAGCAACAAGAACAAACAGTATAACACCACAAGACCAGATATCTGATTTTGCACCATCATAGCCTCCCTTGATTATCACTCTGGAGCTACATATGCAGGCGATCCACAGGCGGTGTGGAGCAAGCCATCTTGCCTCTTTGACTCAGAAAGTGCGCTCAGTCCAAAGTCCGAAACCTTCAGGTTTTCATTCTCATCCAGCAATAGGTTCTCGGGCTTCAAGTCCCGGTGATACACGCCTCGGCTGTGCAGTAATCCACTGCACTGATGAGCTGCTGGAAGTACTTATGTGCAGCACCCTCTGTGAGCTTGCCACCCTTGGCAACCTTGTCAAAGAGCTCACCACCTTTCATGTACTCCATGACGAAGTATATCTTGCTTCGTGTTGCCATTACCTCATGGAGCTGAACAATGCTCTTATGCTCCACCAACCGCATGGTTGTGATCTCACGCCTGACCTGTTCCGAGAGCCCGACCTTCAGCACCTTGTCCTTGTCCAGCATCTTTATGGCGACACTTCGGTTCGACTCAAGGTTCTTTGCGTAGTGCACCTTGCCAAATGCTCCTTTTCCTAACAATCTCCCCAGTTCATCTTCCCATCACAATCTTCCCGCTGCTCCCATGTTTTCAACAATATAGATCAGAGCCTATATTGTTCTTCTGGCTATCACTCAAATGTACTGCAACAACTCAGCCAGCCTCCCCGAAGTCATGATCCAGTAGTCTGGTGGATTCGTCATAGCGGAGTCGAAATGGCGTGGAATTGATGCAGGTAATGTGGTTGCTCGCATCAACAGTTAACAAAGTGGGCCCTCGAAGAGAGGCGATCTCCGTGGTCTCACAGGGAAAATGTCCTCTATGCAAGCACATCTTTCAGCATTCCCACTTTGGTTTCTTGTTTTGGATGAGTTACCTGAAAATAAAGAAACCTTCAGGTTCAGCAATCAGAGATTTGATAATACATAATACAGATTAGTCGTACTGACGAGAACATCAGGAAACATGTCAATTTGACAACCTACGGCGGTGAACAATCAGAGTTCTGCATGTACTCTTAGAATAAAGAATGTGAGCAGAAATATAAATTAAGAAAATACAGATGCATGGAAACAACCACAGTAATAATAAGCTATAAAGAAAGAACATATGGATTGATGGAGAAAACTAAATCAAGGCGTCTTGCTGGTGAGTAAAATCAGTGCTGAATTGTTACGACAGACGACACCATTACTGGATCAGTAAGACTTCTAAAATCGTGTTTACCGCTAACAACCTAGATATTAGTACAATTATAGAACATGGCACTGACCAACAATCCGGCAAGAGAGACACAAAGTACATAACTGAGATTAGGATGTCCAAAAGAAACCACAGAGAGGTGTGCCACCTTTCTGCATCTAACAATTCCACACCTAGCAGGATTCTCTAGTGAAATTGTGGCGAATTTCCTAGCCTAACCACACAGGGCACACACGATTCGAAGAATGTAGTACCACCGGATTAATCCCAGAGCAGAACTCCACAATTTCCGCACCTATGCGAGCTAACAAAAACAACAAGGAGAAGGCCCCTTTTCCCCTTCTCCAATCATTGTGGTGCCCATGCATACCGGCAATCCAAATTCCAAAAAGCTTTTCTTCTTTCTTAAGAAGATCCATCGACAGCAAAATACACCATAGCCTAACAGATCCCTCGATGAACGGATCGACGACGGAATCCAATGTAGGTAGTACTTACTTAGCAAGAAAGAAAACAGAATCGATAGAGAAGCGGGCCGCCATACCTTACGGCGCCGGCGCAAAGACGATGACGGAAGCAGAGAGACTCCTACTCCCTTCTGGAGTTGTCGTGTTGACGATGAGTCTGTGGTGTGTCGAGAGCGGGCCGGGACGAGTTGAAGGAAGGATCGGCGGAGGCTGCGGAGTCTTTATACCGGAAGCGGAGGCAGAGGAGATATAGACAGATGAGAAGAACAGCTCGACACCGACGACGTGGTATGACCAAACTGCCCCCCTGGCTGCGTTTCCAGGGCACCGCATCGCACGATCGGCATATTCCGATCTCTCTCGCTGGCGGTTGGTAGGCAAACTTGTAATGCACGGCTATCAATTCGCACACAAACACGCCCAAACAAATAGAGTAGAAACCGTGCATGCATGGGCTGTTAAACTTTGTAATTCAGTGTTTTTTCTTTAAAATCACACGCTAGAATTTGATCGGAACGTCTCGTGAAATTCATAGCACGTTGAGTCGCGTGACAGCAGGGCCTAATAGGTAATCCAGCTACCACGTACTGATTGTCTTCTGCTGTTTCCGTTACTGTGATGGGAGGGATTCTGCTGGAGGCACCTCGGCCAATTAACTACAGTAATTACCTTCCCGCGCATGTGGCCCTCTGATATATTTACTTGAATTATCAGTGTAGATGTGCTCGCCTTATCTTATCCTATGCACTGCTGAGTCAAGGGCAGCCTGTTCCATGGACCAGGGATGATGGTGTTTCATGTGATGGAGATTCATTAACCAAACATATTGTCCCATCAAGAAAACAATGGATGACCCAGCCCATAGCATAGGTCCAATTGGGTCTAGCTATCTCTCAAGAAATCGCTCAAAGGCACATGGACAGGGGTGGTCGTTACTCCACCCCACAGGCGGAGCCAGTAGGGGGTCGAGGGTGGTCGACCGACCCAGCTCACTTTTGGCAGAAAAAAATAGGTATACTGCATCCATCCCCTGCCTCGCTCCAATCCCAATCCTGCATTCCCTCGCTCCTCTCCACGCCCGTCCCGGCGGCGGCCCTTCCGCCCTCGCTCCCTGCCTCGCGCGGTCGCTCCCTGCCTCGCGCCCTTGCTCCTCTCCAGTCTCCACGCTCCCTTGCCCCACCTCGCCCTGACCCCGAGCTCGCCCGGTCGCCCCCGCCGCCAGCTGCTCGCTTCCTGCCCCAGCCCTGCTTTCGAGTTTCGATGGACATGGATTCCGACGAGGAGGCTGCCTGGCGAGAAGAAGAGAAGGCAATAGAAGAAGAGGAGGCAGCTCTATTGGTTGAAGAAGAGGAGGCAGCACGGAAGAGGGCACGTCTAGAGGTTGATTGTTTCCCTTTATCTTCAGTTTTGATGTCTATTTGTCTAGTAATTAATAGTGTGTAATTAGTAGCTGTGAAATCTTTGCTCATAGTTAGTTTTTGTTTTCAATGTTGTAGGCAAATGTTTCAGAAATCTTTGATCTAGCAAATATTGTTGCCGATCCTGGAGTTCGGAGACCAATTGATGAATATGGTACCCCTGAAATTAGAGATAAAATGAGATGGGCATATTTGTCTAGAGGCCGTAAGTTTCCATTCCTACAATGACCGTAGAGGTCATCTTCCTCGACATTTTCGACTTGCCAACATGGATACAACATAGTGGTATGATACTATCTTATGAAAATGTAGCTCTATTTTGTATGTTCTTCTTGTTATTTATTCTCATTTCATAGTTGTACTTGATGAAATATGCAAATTGGATCAGTTTGGACCTTTTTTGTCGAATACACTTGTTTTCCTGCCATGAAAAAATTTAAAGCTTATTTTTCCGACCCAGCTCAGTTCAATTCCTGGCTCCGCCACTGCTCCACCCAATGTTACTTTGAGCAGTTCTCTAGAGTACATATATATACTTGGAAACCATATACACTATATTTATACCAAGAGGTGATACTATATAAAATCTTTTATAAAGATAGCTAGACACAATGGGTATAATAATGTCGGCTTGGAGGAACTATGGCTAAGCAAAGAAACAATGGGTATGACTGAAAAGAACAGGGTGACATTTCCGGAAAAGAAAAAAACATGACACTCAATAATAGTAGGTGAATGACAACAGAGTCAGTCTCTTATGATGGAAGATTAACTGTCATCAAGTCAATTATCATATCTATTCCTCTGTTTGCTATGTGTACCATTAAAATGCCCCTGCGGTTCCTGGATCATGTGGAAGGATCTGCTAGGAGATTTCTATGGGGAGATAAGGATATACATAAGAGGGGCCACTGTCTTGCCAAATGGGAGCTAATTTGCAAGCCAAAAAAGGCAGGTGGTCTTGGTGTGATCAGTCTCCGGACTCAGAATATTGCTTTGCTTATGAAGCATTTATATAAGTTCATGAACAGGAACGATATTCCATGGGTGAAACTTATTTGGGAGGCTCATTATCAGAACAATAAGCTGCCACAGGTGCAATCACCATGTGGATCATTCTGGTGGAAAGATATTCTCTCGCTGTGGGATAAATTTATGGAGCTAAGAAGCTGTAAACCAGAAGATGGTAGAACCATCAGATTCTGGAAAGATAAATGGAGAGATATCACACCTGCTGCAGCTTACCCACATCAGCTTACCCACATCTGTTCTCATTCTCTCGCCAGCAAGATATTAATCTGAAGCAGATGCTGGGCATTAATGCAACAAATTTGCTGGATCATTTCCATCTGCCTCTGTCCATGATTGCATATCAGCAAAGTGAGGACCTTTCTGCTGCTCTTGATGAACATGTTGTCTCTGCTGGATCTGACTTATGGAATCTGAAAAGTCAGGCCAAATTTTCAGTCAAAAGGGTTTATAATGCTCTCACACCCATCACTCCGGCACCTGCCCCATTTCAGTGGATATGGAAATCCTGTGCTCAGTTGAAGCATAAATTCTTTTTTTGGCTGCTGCTCCTTGATCGTCTAAATACCAGAGATATTCTTCATCGAAAGACCTTCTATCTAGAGGACACATCTTGCGTACTGTGCACAGATGCCCCTACTGAGTTCATGCAACATCTCTTCTTTGGCTGTGACTTTAGCCAAACCTTTTGGTGGCGTTTAAACCAGGAATGGGATTATGATTTGGATCTCTATGAAATGCTGATTGATGGGAAGGCAAGATCTGCACATTCTTGTTTCACTGAATATCTGATCATTGGATGCTGGAGTATATGGAACCACAGGAATAAGATCATATTTGAGGCTGAGCAGCTTAGTATTGATACTTGTATTTATATGTTTAAAGAAGTTTTCTCTCTTGTTTTGCATAGAGCAAAACCCTCTCTTAAAGAGGGTATGCAGCAATGGCTCGATGCCATCTGATTTTTGACAGGAAAACCACCCTACCACATGTAAATGCTCCATTTTTTATTTAATATAAAATCGCAGTAGGGGCCTTCCCTACTGTTTTCCTGTCAAAAAAAAATGACAACAGAGTCGTGGCACCACATGCAATCATCACCAACCATACTATTGCATCCACTTTGAAAATGCAAGGAAAAACCCCAACCACGCCTACAGTATCTTGTCTGAGTGTATTATTATATGAACGAGCGGTTCATGTTATCTCCTTGATTATTGCAAAAGGAATTCGTCAATGGCATTGTGTAGATAGGCTAGTTTATTTTAGCAAGGAGGTAGGAGCTCTTCCCAACCATTCATCAAGACGGGAGAGTGAGTGATGTGGCAAACTATGAGTGAGACACATATTGTCCCCCTTGGCTATGATGTCATTTTGATTTCTATATCTATCACCACAAAGGAAAAATATATAAGGAAGCATCGGAAAATTCAACGGAAATTCGTGAAATTTCATCATGAGAAACGATGATGTCTTATACTATCTATGAGTCGCAATATGTGTTTCTTTTGATTTGACAGGGTCCCAAATATGCTCTGAGTAGCAGGTACATAATCTACACACTTACTATCAAGGACTAGATAGTTACAAAATGTAGTATGGAAAGTGGGAAATAAAGAGGTTATTGCTACATGACAAAGTTACTGAATCAATATAATTTACCTAGTACTTCAGTAGCATTGTGATTTTGGATCTGTCTTCAATGCATCGGATCCACTGAGAAACTACATTTATCTTTTGGTTATTCGGGTGTTTCTCTAGCTTTCTAGTGCTTATGAAGTTTTTTCTTTTTTGATAGAGCTTGTTTTCAGGAGTGCAACGAATCCGGTTCAGAATTCTAGTTCCACCCATTCGCTGCAAGTTACATATGTATTTCCAGGGCCCATACAGATAGCTCCTAACCTGGTCCAGATTTCTGACTACATTAACTCATCGTTTCTAGCTCTGGTCGGAATTCTGGCTACATTCATCTCTGCTATTCGCATGCGAGTGAACAAACTTCTTTTCTGCGAGCTACACCTAACCAAGGAAAATGATTACAAGGCACACATCCAAATCTACGAAACTAACAAAACTTAGAAATACATCCATATCCCCTACTAAAATCTTCTGATATGAATTCACCACCGCTCATTTGGTCGTGGACGCATCGCCAAATGAGAGAATGAAGACAAAGCGCAAGAACTGAGTAGTTCGCACATACCGATATAAGGATATCTCTCGTAAACCGTTGTAGTAGACTCCCGTAGTGTACGACGAGATATGAAGAAGAAGCCGAATAAACGGGGCCACGTCCGATATGTGCTGACGCATGGCTAGATTCACCAGTGGGAGCTGGGCTCAACATGCATATGTTTGCGGGTGGAAACAATTTGTATCTCAAAGTTATTTAGACTCATGCCGCGCCGCTACGAGAGAAGATTGAAGCCTTTCCTCGTGCGGTCGGAGGAGGCGATAGAAGGACTCCTATGATCGTTCCTTCCTAGTACTAGATAGGACTTGGGGAGAGTGGATTTTTGGAGCTCGGGCTACATGATGTCTGGTTTTAAAAAAAATCAAAAACGAAATTTAAAATTTCCAAAAATCATTAAAAAAACTGGATGTAGATATTGTCGAGATCTATAATCATGTAAATTTTCAACTCCAAATTCACTGAATTTGGGACTGTACAAAAAAGACATATCAGGGAAAATTTCACATTTTTGAAATTGTGCGTTGTTCAAGACCCAGATCAATCCGTTTGTCTCTTTTTGTGCAGCCCAAAATAAAACGAATTCGAGTTTCGTGCTATACGCACTCTCGCAATTAATATTGATGGTTGATAGCTGAATATTAATATGCCTATCGATCATTGTACCAATTTATCAGTGAGTTGTCATTGTCATGAGTAGTTCAAATGTGCAACGTGTAGTGGATGAAAACAGTGTGATTACGTACTTACAAGGACGAATGTCGTTTTCGACATGAGACAGTAGTGCTTGGTTGGGAGACGTGGTTGGCACTTGGCAGGGAGGGTGTTGAACGACTCATGAAGGTTGCACTACTTAGGAAAAGTGATTCCAAGGCAGGTTTAGGACCGGAAGTCTTGGGCCCAACATTACGACAATCACTTGGAGGTCATATATAGGCCCAGCGAAAAGTCACTTCGTAGACTGGGCTACATATAGCCCTGTTTTTTTTTGAAGTCACCATTTTACAAAGTCACTGTTCACCATCCCAGATCTAAAATTTTGAATTTTGAAATACCGTCTAAATGTAGCCCGGTTTACAAAACACCGCACTCTAGGCCCAGTTCTTTTAGGGGCGCCTTACAAATTTGGTTAGGCTTCTAATTTTTTTAACCTAAACTAATTAGAAATCTAACCAAACTTTGGGGCCGGCTTGTGAACTTCTCGGGGAAGCCATCTTGGAAGCTGAAAAAATAACTCCAACTCCTAACTCCTATGAAAATTTCAATTGGGTTTTTCGTTACATCTTTTCTTCATTTTCTTATGGTTAGTTTCGAACGGCGGAGATGCTCAGATGCACGATGGACATGTACAGTGAACAATGAAGCTACCTACGTTAAGCTTGACAATATTGGTAGTCTAATTTGTTTCATCAGTGGTGCAAATTTGTTTTTGAAGGGGATCGTAGGCAGAAAATAAAAAATTCCTAACAACGATAAGCTTAATCTAGCCAGAATCTATACTATGCAGATATAGTAATACGGAGGAGACGGTATACATACCCTTGTAGACCGTAAGCGGGGATTACGCTCCCGCACAAGCATTGTCGATGAAGCCGACGTAGCCGACCTCAAGGTCGTGAAGACGAACACCTCCAAGCATAAGCGTCGACGATCAAAAGATCTGTTTCGATGACGACGCACGATGAAGACGACGGCGGTGATGACGATGGTGGCACCGACCTCATGGTGGTGGAGGCGAACTCCTCCAAGCGCCCCAAGCGTGGCGCCTCCGGGCTCTGAGGGTGCGTCAGCCCTTTGGCCCACCTAGGCCGGCCGGCCTCCTCCCCTCTTGTGGGGTGCAGTTCTCCTCCCTCTTGGGCCTCTCTTCCGGGAGTTTGGCCCATTTAGAGTTGGGGCTGCCAATAAATCCGAAAAAAAATAAAATATATTTAACTATTAATTCCATTAATTAATATTAAACACAATTTATCTAATTTATTCTGGCTCCGAAAACTATTTCGTCGCCCTCCGATCTCCATCGAATATGTCCCGGAACGCTTCCGGTGCTCTCTTCTATTTTCTCTTCTATATCCAATCTATTATACATGTCATCTTCCCTTAAGTGTGTTACCCTAGCGGTTCGAGATCTCGCCAGACATAATCGAGACACGTTCTCCGATTAATGACTAATCCGTGGACCTTTGATACCCAGAATTAATCCCTGTGAGATAACGAATAACTTTGTCGTTCGAACCTAGACGTCGAGTCTTAAACCTTTTGCCTGGCGATACTTAGCGTGTCTGAGACTCGATCTTAGATATCGTGATACCTAACTTGATCTCGTTATCGACAACACTATTCTTTACTCGTCTGTGATATTACGTCCTCGTGACCTAGTCACATGCTTGCAAGCTCATTGACATAATCTCACCGAGCGGGCCCAGAGTATCTATCCTGCTATGCGGATTGGTAAATCCCGCTCTTGATCCCTCGTGTCAATATACTCCCTTCCGATACCCGAGAGGAACACCGTTATTGTCACACTATTAAGATACGACGTTTGATGCAATCAAATTATCTTTCAGAAATAGCAATCAGAGTTGATCTCACGGTCGAAGGTGTAATGACTACGTCCTACAAATATTGGGTATGTCCTTCACGTCATTCACCCAATGACATGACTCCATTGTCAACTGACATCAATGTCATATGATCGGAAAACCTCGATCATCGATTGCACAATGAACTAGTTAAATAGAGACTACTAGGAAACTGGTTGTTTATCTACCACACGTGTATTAATGTTTCCGCTTAATACAGTTATAGCATGGTATAAAACATATTACGAACATTTGAGATATGACAAATAAACTATCTTTATTAAGTGCCTCTAGGGCATATCTCCTTCAGTTTTATCCATAGAGAACACATGAATGTTTACTGAGCCAATACATTTGCACGACCGAGATCCAGTGCCTCGCTATAGGCAAGGCACAGGTTGCCTTGAGGCTCCAAATCCACCATCCATGTGCCATCGGACGGTTAGATCGAGTCAACGCGAAATAGACCAGGTCATCTCCGTCCTCGGTTTCACGCACGAGGAAAAATCACCGGGGGAAGGAAAGCGTCACAGGCGGGAACTCCCGTGCAGAGCTATGTCGTCGTCGATGCCATGGGGAAGGGAGCCATGGGAGCTCCAACGGCTACCACCGGAGAAACGGCGCCGGAAATTCCCTCCGCCCTCACGGCCTTCTCCTCCCATCCCTGCTTCGACGAGCCCGTCGTCCCCCCTTTGACGTCGCTGGAAAGCCCCTCCGCCCCCATGGCCTTCTCCTCCCAGCGGGCGGCTGTCGAGGCCGTTTTTTCCGTAGGCATCGCCGGAGTTCAATCTAGAGGACGAGTCTCGCAACAGCGATGAGAGCTGCAACGCGGCGACGAGGGCTGCAGGTTGGTTTGCCTTGCGCACGGGCAACGAGCATGTAATTTGGCACTGACTACTACTGGTCGTTCGATGCAAACGGACGGTGGATTCGGACACTCAAGGCAACATGTGACTTGACTATAGCGAGGCACTGGATCTCGGTTACCTCTAGTGGAGCCGTGGAGGGACGGCGAAGTTTGATGGGCAATTATTTTTCTTTTTCGAGTGAGATCTCGGAGCAAATTCTACGCACAGTCAGAATAAATTAGTAATTGCAAATTTCACTAATTAGTACTCCTACTTCTATAATCTTAAAATAAAATAAAATAAAATACACATGTCTAGCTAGACAATTTCGGCGTCGGCGTCAGACGGCGGCTCAACTTTGGCCCGGCACAAGGGGCAGGTGCTCTTGCCGCCGGTCATGAACCACCTCCGCATGCACTCCCGGTGGAACTCGTGCCGGCAAGCCGGCAGCACGCAGCACACTTGGCCGTCCTCCAGCGCCGCCAGGCACACGGTGCACTCCTCCGCGGCCACCGGTTCGCTGCCCGTGGCCGAAGCGCCGCCGCCGCTGCGATGGCCTTGGGGCCGTGTGTACGACGGCACGTAGTCTATCATCTTGGCCAACTTGCTCCGCCGTTGCCAGTGGAGGCACCAGTAGACGAGGGCTAACACGATGACGAGCGGGCCGAAGACGGCGGCATCTTCGAGCAGCTCCTCCTGCAAAGGAGATGGACGAGGCATGGCCGCCCGCAGGCCGCTGTTCGTGGTTCTCGGCTTCTCGCGCGTGTCGACGTTTATGTGGGAAAATCAAGTTAGTTTAGCCATCGTCGTTTATGTGGGAGTACAAGATACAGCAGCAAGGTAAACTACGTGTCCAAAACTAACACGGATTATGTGAGAAATTTTAATGGGAACACTCTCCCAAAAAGGCGAACCGTCTATTCCTTCTAATCCTAAGATCTAGATTGATCAAGTCGGAATAACATAGTAGGAATAATTATATATCAAACCAATTAAGGACCCAACTATAAGGAGTTTTTTTTAAGATAATAGGCAGGTGCCCAACTATAAGGAGGTCATTCCATCTCCTCCTCGTTCTCCTACATTCATGCAACTAAACACGCTACATGCAGTTGAGGACGGAGTCACGAATATTGTATGAGGGAGCCTGTACTTTTCTAGCTATCAGGTTTATTTGTAGATCAGCATCTAGCAATTAATTGAAAAAATATCCCGCAAGAGTGAGTCTCTACACCATATCAGCAAGAGCTGGCGTTTGCCGCGATCCACCCGGCCGGGGCACAGCCCTGCATGTAGGGCAGCTCCTCTTCTTTTGTTCGAGCCACTTAGCCATGCACTTCCGGTGGAACTCGTGCTGACACGTTGTTAGCACAACCCACGCCTCGGCGTCCTCGCACTAGTAGAAACAGGGTCTTTTATCCCTATCATTAGTCCCCAGCAAAAATCGACCCAGGACTAGTGTGGGCATTAGTCCCGGTCTGTCGGAGGCACCGCGGAGCGCACCTAGTCCCGCGTCGAACGGGAGCATTAGTCCCGGGTCGTAATACGACCCGGGACTAAAGATCCCACGGCAGGCCGCGGCAGGCATCCGCAGAGGTGGGGCCCACGCGAGGATCTTTAGTCCCGGGATTGATGATGGAGCTTTAGTCCCGGGTCGTATCACGACCCGGGACTAATGTTCTCACTATATCATCTTCCACCCCCGAGAGCTGCCCTCCATTTTTCAGCTCGGATTCATCTCCATTTTCTCCATTGTTTCCTCTCTCCCGAGCTCGAGTTCATCCCATTTTTCTCCACGATTTGTCAAGATTAACGGCACCCATCTATCCAAGGGTTAGCAACTTGATCCTTTCATCCGGCATTGCTCATTTTTGTTCATTTCCATAATAGCTTAGTTTATTTCATTTTTGTAGTGCTAGCTAGGTGTTTGATGAAATGTCTAAGTTAGGTAGTTCATTTGTTTTATATGCAATTTGAGCTAAAATTAAAGTATTATTGGTTTTTGACCGACGTTGGATGTACGGTGACCGGCGTGGTTTTTAATGTGATATATTTATATAATGCAGATGAGCCGACAATGAATGTACGGTGACCGACGTAGTTCCGAGTTCATTATTGGTCTGCATATTTTTCTCGATGTGGCTGAGGCAAACAAGCGGGATGGTTTTATTTGTTGTCCATGTAGTCTCTGTAAGAATTCAAAAAATTACTCTTGCTCAGATCGACTGCACTCCCACCTGTTGCAGTACGGTTTCATGCCCGGCTATAATTGTTGGACCAAGCACGGAGAAAAAGGGGTTATAATGAAAGTCAATGAAGAAGAAGAAGAGAATGATGACACCTATCCTATGTTCCCCGAACAAGGTGGTACTTCAATGGGGGAAGACGAAGCTAAAGAAGAGGCCTTTGTTGATGAGCCCGATGATGATCTTGGTCGGGCCATTCTTAATGCACAGATAAACTGTGAAAGTGAAAACGAGAGGTTGAAGTTGGAGCACATGTTAGAGGATCACAAAAAAATGTTGTACCCAAATTGCGAAGATGGCCAGAAAAAACTGGGTACCACACTGGAATTGCTGCAATGGAAGGCAGAAAATGGTTTATCTGACAAGGGATTTGAAGGATTGCTAGGCATAATGAAGAAAATGCTTCCAAGGGATAACGTATTGCCCCACGGTACGTACAAAGCAAAGAAGACTGTCCGCCCTCTTGGATTATAGGTGCAGAAGATACATGCATGCATCAATGACTGCATACTCTACCGCGGTGAGAAGTACGAGAATTTGAATGAATGCCCGGTATGCGGTGCATTGCGGTATAAAATCAGACGAGATGACCCTGGTGATGTTGAGGGCGAGCTGCACCCCAGGAAGAGGGTTCCTGCCAAGGTGATGTGGTATGCTCCTATAATACCACGGTTGAAACCTTTGTTTCAAAACAAAGAGCATGCCAAGTTTTTGCGATAGCACAAAGAAGACCGTAAGAATGACAAGATGTCGAGACACCCCGCTGATGGGTCGCAGTGGAGAAAAATTGACAGAGAAAACAAGGATTTTGCACGTGACGCAAGAAACTTAAGGTTTGGTCTAAGTACGGATGGCTTTAATCCTTTTGGGGAGCAGAGCTCCAGTCATAGCACCTGGCCTGTGACTCTATGTATCTATAACCTTCCTCCTTGGCTGTGCATGAAGCGGAAGTTCATTATGATGCCAGTGCTCATCCTGGGCCCGAAGCAACCCGGCAACGACATTGATGTGTACCTGAGGCCATTGGTTGATGAACTTTTACAGTTGTGGCGTGACGAAGGTGTACGTGTGTGGGATGAGCACGAACAAGAGGAATTTAACCTACGAGCGTTGTTGTTTGTAACCGTCAATGATTGACCTGCTCTTAGTAACATTTCAAGACAGTCAAACAAGGGATACCGTGCATGCACGCACTGTTTAGGTGAGACTGAAAGTATACATATAGGTAACAAGAATGTGTACCTGGGGCATCGTCGATTTCTTCCAAACAAGCATCCCTTAAGAAAGAAAGGCAAACATTTCAAAGGTGAGGCAGATAACCGGCCGAAGCTTACCCGCCCTTCTAATGTTGATATATATGATATGGTCAAGAAATTAAAAGTAATCTTTGGGAAGGGTCCTGGCGGACTATCTGTTCCGAATGACGCTGACAACCACGTACTCATGTGGAAGAAGAAATCTATATTTTGGGAGCTACCCTATTGGAAAATCCTAGAGGTTCACTCTGCAATCGATGTGATGCTGATGCATGCAAAATGCATACATGAACTTTGCATTATATTACTTATATTTCAATCATATTTGCATCATATAAGGGTTATATCATTGTTTTATATTGATTTTTGGGAATATTTCACAGTTTCCCTATTTTTCTGGAATTAACCCTGCACTGGCAGAAAACCCTATTTTCTATATTTTGATGTTTCAGGGACCCAAACGACGTCCAAATGACCTAATATTTTGCGGGGATCATTTTTTGGAAGGAACAAAGCGTAGGAGCGAAGGAAGCGAAAAATGGAAACCCGAGGGCCAAAAGAGGTGGGCCCACGCTAAGGCTGCACACGTTAACCGAAAACTGAGAAACCGAACTGAAAAAACCCAAACCGAACCGAAATTGTGGTTATTTTGGTTTCCGGTTAAGGTTACGGTTAGTAAAATAGCTAACCATATGCCTTGCGGTTAATACGGTTAATAACCGAAAACCGAAAGGTTAACCAAAAAAACCGAAATGCCTATTAACTTTTATTAATTTGCTACTTTTATTGACTTTTATTAACTTTATGGATTACTAGTAGCATGTGATTTGCTACTTGTATAGACTTTTATTAACTTTATGGGTTATTTGGTTACTTTGGATCATATGCCTATTAATTTATAGTCTATTCCGTTATTTTGTAATATATGGCCACAAAAAGAAATTGTCATTTTAAAATTCGCGTCAACTTAGGTTAATTTGGTTATTACCGAAACCGAACCGAAATTAAATGGTTATTACCGAAACCGAACCGTATTCTCGTACAAAACCGTATTTACCGAAGTATTGAAACCGTATAAATAAAAAAACCGTATAAACCGAACCGAATTAACCATATTAACCGAACGCGCAGCCGGAGCCCACGCGGCCAGATTCCTTGGCCGCGTGGGACCGCCTATCCTGGGCCTCGAGCCTCTGATGCCGTCGATCTTCGTCCCCGTGCCTTCGTCTTGACCTAAAAACGACTATAAAAATAGTCCCCCGACGGCTTTCGGAAGGGCGCGCCGCAGAAACACAAAACCACGAAACAGAAGACCTGGAGCTGCAGATTGGAGGGGGAAAACTCCGGCGGGCGCTGCCGGGTGGTCTCCATCTTCTCCAACATCTCCACCATCATCACCATGATGAAGGGGGAGTAGTCCACCCCCTGGACTTTGGGTTTGTGGTGGTAACTTGATCTAATCTCTCTATGTATGATCATTGTTGAAGTCCATATGATGTGCCTTGCATAAGTATGGATCTATCTATGTAATTCCTATGGTGGATATTGTGGTATGAGATGATATTTGTTATGCATTTACCGTTGTGTTGGATCTTTTATGACTTGTCATACTTTGGAGATATTCTATGATGCATGTGATGGTTCGATTTATGCATAATGCCTTGTTTATCCATGTCATGAGGTGATTGACACCACCAAGTGTAGATAGATGAGAGAGATGTGGTCATGCACACGAAATATGAATCATTGCACTAGTGTTTAGAATATTGTCCATTATGAAGTATGATGTATGTAGGTACGGGATGGCCGATGTGACAACGGCATATGTATTGAGTGACACAATACAGCCCAACATCCTTTATCTGGGGGTAAAAAGGAAGAAGTATGATGTGGGAGTGACAACAAACCACGCTAGCCTTACGAGGGTGACCTAGCAACACAAATGATTATTTTCTTTCAACTATGTGTTTTAGGACATGTAGCCGTCATAGAAGTTTACCATTAAAGCATGACAATTGTGTGTACTTTTTATCTATAACATGATAATCACCATAGATGGGAGAGAGGATTGAGTGAACCCATGAACCCATGTCCATTGTTCCTATAAGAGAAAACCTTTGTCTTGTCCTCTTGCATTGAAGAGGATTGGGACACTTTTACATTCTTGTTTTGTTACATTAAACTTCCATCCATTAAATCAACCATCTTGTTCTTTAAACTTGTTTAGTGCATAATCAACTAAAACTTGTGACACTTTAGTTGTAGGGAATAGATAACTTTTCCTTCTTGCTCCTGCGGATCGATACCCTACTTCCACATTGAGAGGTGCTACAGTGATCCCCTGCTCTTGGGGGTTATCAAGTACTTTTCTGGCGCCGTTGCCGGGGAGCGTAGCGCTTAAGTTTCTATTCTTGTGTGCACTAGACTTTAGATTTATTTTATCTTGTTTTATATCTTACAATCACCTAAGCTTGGGGAGGTTGCACCTACGTGAGCATCATCTTATCCATCTTTACCTTCAAATCATTTTATTTTGTTTTGTTATTGTCTTGCATATTTCGGTTTGCATATTTTATTTTCAGTTTTGCATTTTGTGTTGCATTGGTTATTTCGGTTTGCATTGTTCAGTATCATTTTATTTTCAGTTTTCATCTAAAAACTTAAAATCCATAAAAATTAAGTGTTGCTTTTGATTTGTGTTTCAAGCTATGGAGGAAGGTTATGTCAAAACTATTGGAGCTTACTATGAATATCGATCTACCAAAGAAGGAAATAGAATGCTTGAATTGCTTGAACATCTCGATGATATGGCTATTGAGTTTTGTGAATTACATGATGTAACTTGCTGCTTTAGAAAAGACTATAAACACTCTCCCTATCAATGTAAGCACAACAGTGATCCTCTAATTGCTTGTTATCGTGAAAATAAATTTTCATGCCCTGATATAGAACAAGTTGAGAAATATATTGCTTATGTTGCAGCCCATGAAATAGACTTTCTTATTGATAATTTTTTTGCAACTAGTCATGAAGCTCGTGTAATGAAAGGACACATTTCTATTCTTCTCCAACTTTGCAAAAAAGAGTTTAGTGATAATGTTTATGTTAAAGAAAGAATTCTTGCTGCCATGGAAAGTACTAATATTTTGCAGGAAAAGGATAATGAAAACATAAGCTTGGAAGAGGAAGTATGTGAAGAGGAGATTGAAATGGATGTGTTCCAACCTAAGCTTGGGGAAGAATTGGATCTCCCAACTTCACCATCAACATTTGATAGTAGCACTCAAACTCAAAAGTCTTTTGTTATTTATGAAAACCCATGTTATGATGAGTGTCAAACTAAAAATTCTATGGTCCTATATGATAACTCATGCTATTATGATGAAACTAATAATGCTCCTTTACTTTCTATTAATGCTACTAGTGAACTTATTGATGATAATGAGGAGTATTGCTTAAATATGCTATATGATAATGCTTTAGATGATGGTCCTATGCTTATTGATAAACCTCCATGTTTAGTTGTTACTAAATTATGTGAGGATAAAAATGATATACTTGCTGTTTGTGATGTTACTCTTACTCATGAGAGTCCTACTTTGTTTCTGGATTCTCCTAATTACACCATAGAGGAGAAATTTGCTTATGTTGAGAAATACTTATGTGGTTTGCAATTACCTTTAGTTCCAAATCTTTGTTGCAACCATGATATTAAACTTGATATTGATCTTAATAACTATTTTGAAAGAGGGAAGCATGCTAATGAATTCCATAATAAATTTAATGATCCTCTTTATGTACCTAAATTATCTAAGTTGGATGAGTCCAATGGTTATATGGGTGAATTTACTTTTACTTCTTGCAACTATTATGAAAGAGGAGGTGATAAGAGCCCTCTTTATGTTGCTAATAACTATAAGTTGCAAGTATCTACTGTTAATATGCATTGGAAAATTTCTATTTATTGTGCTTCATTCATATACAAAATGCCAATGCATAGAAAGAAAGTTAGACTTTGTTGTTATTACTTTTGTGTTTTGTTTTTCTCTCTACTAGGTCTCAACTTGAATATTATTTTGATTGGATTGATAACACCATGGGACCCTGGTATTATGCATGAACACTTCTCAAGGAAGAGGGACACACCAAAGAACAAGCTCCCTCATGAGCTTCAACCTTCATGATCACCAAAGTAAGAAGCCTAGCTACATGGCTATAAAGAAAGCGCTTTACGGGAGGCAACCCGGTTGTTTTTATTTTTGATTTTCTTTGTGTCCTCTTGCTGTAACAAGAGCTTAGTTTTTAGTTTTGTTTCTGGAATTTTTAATAAAGTGCCAAGTTTTACCTATTTTGGCTTGAAAAAGTTGCTTTTTGCATTCGGAGATTTATTCCAGCACGAATCTGTGCACGGTATGATTTTTCATTCCTATTCTGTGACTCCGAATGAGCTGAAATTTGAACTGTAGTTGCAACTTTTCATCCTCTGTAAGCGTGAATTTTTCAGATTTTTTCGACATATTTAAGTAGGGTAGAAAAATGCGTTTTGCTGCTGCTGTTTTTCTGGACAGATTCTGTCCCATTTTGTTTGATGCATTCTTTGAACTTTTAACTTGAATCTTTTTGATCCAATTGAGTTTATAAGTAGGCATACAACATTATACTTTCTGGACATTTTCAATTTTTGTTTAAGGATTTTATGCAGCAAGCAATTCATTTGTCTATCACTACTAATGTCCCCACAGAAAAAGATGGGAGAAACGGTGTTTTGAAGTTTTTTCACAGGGATTAGAGGAGATGCACCAAGAGTTATCCAAGGATGGTGAAGACCATAAGCTTGGGGATGTGAAGACAACCCCATTGGACCAACACACTCTCGGTTTGCACACGTCTAACTTCTGTTTTTCGATCAATGCACTTTATCGCATAAACTTGGAGCGTCTTTTATTTTTGTTATTTCGGTTTGGTTTTTATTTGTGAGACCACCACTTCATTTATTATGAGAGAGCTACTGGAAATTTGGGTTGAATTAAGTTGGATGCTATTAAAAAGATTGGGAAAGGGATGTTTGAGTTGATTCAAAAAGATACATATAGTTGCATGATTCATGTGCTTTTTAATGAGTATTAATTTGCAAGTGTTTTATCAAGAGCTATCTTTTATTCATGTTTTGATGCTGAATGTTACTTTACTTTGTTTAACATGGATTGATTAGTTCTATGGACACTTATGCATGCATTTAGACGGTCAACTTTCTCCCTTTGCTAGCCCAAAAATTCCAACAAGTAAAAACTTGTTTTCCAACACCTTCAACCAAAGTTTTTCCAGTGAGTCCACCATATCTACCTATTAGCTTTATGCTATTCCGAGTATGTTTATCATGTTATATTGTATTATCTATGTTTCCAAATTAAAATGCTTATGTTATTGATTGTTATGGGAAAGTTGGTTAAAAAGCTCTCACGAACTTGATGCACACTTTACTTTTATTGCACTTAATAAACATGAACCATTGTGATTAAAATTATGAAGTTGTATGCTTGACAAGAGTCTTGGTTGGGAGTTAGCTCATATGTGCTGTCACATGGCAAGCTTTCAACGTGCTCTTAATTATATTTAGTTGATATCATGTACTTTTGTTTATGGATGCTTATCATGGTGCCAAATAAATGCGGAAACTTAGTAAGTTTGAGGAGTTTGTATAAATGGCTAGAGAGACGCCTGGGCCGCTAACCTAAGCCATGCATCATTCATGGTGGAAATTTACAGCGTACCAAAGTGAACATTCAGTGATGCACGTCATAATAAAAAGCTATACAAATAGTAAATAAAAGAGTGCTGAGATTGTTCATTGTCTGTTTGTCTTGTCATTTTGACATGGGCTAGTTTCCATGTCCTGAGGCAAGAGGTACCCCAGTTGACGCTCTTGATGACGCTATTATATTACTTACAATGACTTTAACTTGAACTTGCTTTGTGGCCCGAGTTGAGTAACACCGTGGTGTAGGTACTCGTATTCACGGGGCATGAGGCATTCAACCCATACTTTGTCAAGCACACTACTCATATTTGCTTTCACTTTAAACTTTAACCATTCAAGATGCTATGATAGGGGTAATGAGAGCTCCACACCAATGGATACCACATTGCAAACATTAACTTAAGTAGAAGCATTTGGAAGCTAGATGAAACTTATTCATGTTTTACCTCTACTTATTTATATATCTTTCCAAAGTGTCCACCTTTTATATTCAGATTTACAAGAATACTCTATGACCATTATAGGATGTTTTTACTTTTTATTATGCATACATTTGGTCCATAGTACTTTCTTCTATGTTACACTTTGTGAATTATCATTGAACATCCTTACATTGAATATTTGATATCACTTCATAATCTATCTTGTATATTGCTATTCCTTTGAAGAATGAATCATTTGACTCTATGTAGCAATAGTAATCATCTTTGATATCCATTGATAGTATTAAAAAGCAAAGTCCATGTTAGTTTTATCACCTTCATACTCGAGGACGAGTATAGGTTAAGCTTGGGGATGTTGATGCATGTAAAATGCATACATGAACTTTGCATTATATTACTTATATTTCAATCATATTTGCATCATATAAGGGTTATATCATTGTTTTATATTGATTTTGGGAATATTTCACAGTTTCCCTATTTTTCTGGAATTAACCCTGCACTGGCAGAAAACCCTATTTTCTATATTTTGATGTTTCAGGGACCCAAACGACGTCCAAATGACCTAATATTTTGCGGGGATCATTTTTTGGAAGGAACAAAGCGTAGGAGCGAAGGAAGCGAAAAAATGGAAACCCGAGGGCCAAAAGAGGTGGGCCCACGCGGCCAGATTCCTTGGCCGCGTGGGACCCCCTATCCTGGGCCTCGAGCCTCCGATGCCGTCGATCTTCGTCCCCGTGCCTTCGTCTTGACCTAAAAACGACTATAAAAATAGTCCCCCGACGGCTTTCGGAAGGGCGCGCCGCAGAAACACAAAACCACGAAACAGAAGACCTGGAGCTGCAGATTGGAGGGGGAAAACTCCGGCGGGGCGCTGCCGGGGTGGTCTCCATCTTCTCCAACATCTCCACCATGATGAAGGGGGAGTAGTCCACCCCCTGGACTTTGGGTTTGTGGTGGTAACTTGATCTAATCTCTCTATGTATGATCATTGTTGAAGTCCATATGATGTGCCTTGCATAAGTATGGATCTATCTATGTAATTCCTATGGTGGATATTGTGGTATGAGATGATATTTGTTATGCATTTACCGTTGTGTTGGATCTTTTATGACTTGTCATACTTTGGAGATATTCTATGATGCATGTGATGGTTCGATTTATGCATAATGCCTTGTTTATCCATGTCATGAGGTGATTGACACCACCAAGTGTAGATAGATGAGAGAGATGTGGTCATGCACACGAAATATGAATCATTGCACTAGTGTTTAGAATATTGTCCATTATGAAGTATGATGTATGTAGGTACGGGATGGCCGATGTGACAACGGCATATGTATTGAGTGACACAATACAGCCCAACATCCTTTATCTGGGGGTAAAAAGGAAGAAGTATGATGTGGGAGTGACAACAAACCACGCTAGCCTTACGAGGGTGACCTAGCAACACAAATGATTATTTTCTTTCAACTATGTGTTTTAGGACATGTAGCCGTCATAGAAGTTTACCATTAAAGCATGACAATTGTGTGTACTTTTTATCTATAACATGATAATCACCATAGATGGGAGAGAGGATTGAGTGAACCCATGAACCCATGTCCATTGTTCCTATAAGAGAAAACCTTTGTCTTGTCCTCTTGCATTGAAGAGGATTGGGACACTTTTACATTCTTGTTTTGTTACATTAAACTTCCATCCATTAAATCAACCATCTTGTTCTTTAAACTTGTTTAGTGCATAATCAACTAAAACTTGTGACACTTTAGTTGTAGGGAATAGATAACTTTTCCTTCTTGCTCCTGCGGATCGATACCCTACTTCCACATTGAGAGGTGCTACAGTGATCCCTGCTCTTGGGGGTTATCAGATGCACGTGACAAAAATCTTTGCTTGAACCTACTAAACTTCTTGGGCGTTTATGGGAAAACGAAAGATACACCGGAAGCAAGGCAGGACCACCAACGTATGCACGACCGAGACGGCCTGCATTCAGAGAATTATCAAGGTCTTGCCAGCTACGCTCTTACGAAAGATGAGAAAGAGATCTTTTTTGAAGTTTTGAGCAGTATCAAGGTCCCGTCTGGCTTCTCATCTAATATAAAGGGAATAATAATATGGCAGAAAAAAAGTTCCAAAACCTAAGTCTCATGACTGCCACGTGATTATGACACAATTACTTCCGGTTGCACTCAGGGGTCTTCTACCGGAAAATGTTCGAGTACCCATTGTGAAGGTATGTGCATTCCTCAATGCAATTTCTCAGAAGATAATCAATCCAGAAACTCTACCAAGTTTACAGAAGGATGTGGCCCAATGTCTTGTCAGCTTCGAGTTGGTGTTCCCACCAACCTTCTTCAATATTATGACGCACCTCATAGTTCACCTAGTCGAAGAGATTAGGATTCTCGGTCCTGTATTTCTACACAATATGTTCCCCTTTGAGATGTTCATGGGAGTCTTAAAGAAATATGTTCATAACCGTGCTAGGCCAGAAGGAAGCATTGTGAAGGGCTATGGAACAGAGGAGGTCATTGAGTTTTGTGTTGATTTTATTCCTGACCTTAACCCGATCGGTGTTCCTCAATCGCGCCATGAGGGGAGACTGCATGGAAAAGACACGCTAGGAAAGAAAGCAATAATATGCAGGGACGGGCATTCTTACACTCGAGCACACTACACGTTCTACAAAATTCCAGCTTGGTGGCTCCGTATCTTCGGGAACACATGGATTTTGTCCGCTTCAACAACCCAGAGCAGAATGACTCCTGGATTAATAAAAAACACATGGAGACTTTCGGCGGTTGGTTGCAAACACATCTCATGAACAACTCCACTATTGAAGAGCAGCTCTTCTTGTTGTCCAGGTCACTATCTTCGACTATATCGACTTTCCAAGGGTACGAGATAAATGGTAATATATTTTACACGACCACCCAAGATATGAAGAGCACAAACCAGAACAGTGGTGTCCGCTTTGATGACACTGGAAAAATGGACACATATTATGGTTTAATAGAGGAGATATGGGAACTTGACTATTGGCCTTCTTTTAAGGTACCTTTGTTTCGGTGCAAATGGGTCAACCTGAAAGGCGGGGTTAAGGTAGACCCACAGTACGGAATGACGACAGTGGATCTCAACAATCTTGGATATGACACCGAACCATTTGTCCTAGCCAATGATGTGGCTCAGGTTTTCTATGTGAAGGACATGTCTACCAAATCAAAAAAAAAAGATACCGAAGCGAATACATCATACGGTGAGCCAAAGCGCCACATAGTTCTTTCAGGGAAAGAATCATCGTGGGAGTGGAGGACAAGACAGACATGTCAGAAGATTACGATAAGTTTCATGAAATTCCGCCCTTCAAAGTGAACACTGACCCAAGCATCAAGTTAAATGATGAAGATTGTCCATGGTTACGGCGCAATCCAAAGAAAGGGACACGCACGAAGAAAAAGTGAACACTAGATAGGGAAGATGTTGGTGATGTGTAATAATTAATGTATACAATCCTTTATGTATCTGTGTTCTGAAAACTCAAAAAACATTACAATGTATACAGTGATGTTTACGTATCGTATATGTTGTTAATTAGAATGTTTTTAAAAAATATTACAATTTTTTAGACAATTAGATATAAAAGAAACAATTCAAAAAACATGTAAATAAAATAGATATGAGTTTTACAAAAAAAAGTAAAAGGAACTAAAGATCGAGCCCTGCCGCCGCCACCCTGCCCTATTTTCCTTAGGAAAAATTTAGCAAATTTTAGGCAAATTTTAGCAATTTAGGTTTTTTTAGCCAATTTAGGTTTTTTAACTTAGCAATTTTGTGTTAGCCAATTTAGCTTAGCAATTTTGTGTTAGCAAATTTAGTTTTGTTTAGCCAATTTAGATTTTTAAACTTAGCAATTTTGTGTTAGCCAATTTAGCTTAGCAAAAATGTTAGCCAATTTAGGTTTTTTAACTTAGCAATTTTGTGTTAGCCAATTTTAACTTAAGCAACTTTAACTTTGGCAAATTTAACTTAGGCAATTTTTTAACTTAGGCAAAATTTAACTTAGGGATTTTTTTTAACTTATGCAATTTTGTAGAACGGTGTAGTGTGCTCGAGTGTAAGAAACAGAAACTAAAAGAAATAAAAAAGAAACATAAACTACAAAAAATAAAAAATAAACAGAAACTAAAAGAAATAAAAAGAAATAGAAACTAAAAGAAATAAAAAAGAAACAGAAGCTAAAAGAAATAAAAAAGAAACAGAAGCTAAAAGAAATAAAAAAGGAACGGAAACTAAAAGAAATAAAAAAGAAATAGAAGCTAAAAGTAATAAAAAAGAAACAGAAACTAAAAGAAATAAAAAAGAAACAGAAACTAAAAGAAATAAAAAAGAAACAGAAAATACCATTAGTCTCGGGTCAAGCCACGGCCCGAGACTAATGTGGGCTTCGCGCGCGAAAATCGATCGGCGGCCCAAAATCAATCTTTAGTCTCGGGTCCAGCCACGACTCGAGACTGAAGTGTCTTTAGTCCCGGGTCAAGCCACGACCCACGACTAAAGATCTATTTGCGTCGATTTGGTGCCGGTTCGCACCAAATCGACGCCATTCTTCCCCGACGCGCCGCGCCACTCCCCCTACGGCGAAGCCCTGCCGCGGCCTCCCCTTCTTCCCCGACGCCGCGCCACCCCAGGGCTCCCCGACGCAGCGCCATCCCTGACACCGCGTCACCCAGGCCCCCCCCGACGGCGCGCCACCCGACGCCGCGCCATCCCCGACGCCGCGACGCCGGCCGCGCCCGAGGTCGACGCCGCCGTCGCCTCCCCTTCCTCCCCGACGCCGCGCCACCCCCGGCCTCCCCCACGCCGCCGTCGCCACCCCCGGTCGGCCTCCCCCACGCCGCCGTCGCCACCGCCGGCCGGCCTCCCCCACGGCTAGGTTAGCAATTTTAGGAAATTTTAGAAATGTGTTAGCAATTTTAGGAAATTTTAGATATTATTAGCAATTTTAGGAAAATTTAGGAAATTATAGGAAATGTTAGCAATTTTAGGAAATTTTACAAATGTGTTAGCAATTTTAGGAAATTTTAGAAATTGTTTGCAATTTTAGGAAATGTTAGCAATTTTAGGAAATTTTAGAAATGTGTTAGCAATTTTAGGAAATTTTAGAAATTGTTAGCAATTTTAGGAAATTTTAGGAAGCAATTTTAGGAAATTTTAGAAATGTGTTAGCAATTTTAGCTTAGGCAAATTTAACTTAGGCAAATTTTTTAACTTAGGCAATTTTTTTTAACTTAGGCAAAAAATTTAGCTTACGCAAATTTAACTTAGGCAAATTTAACTTAGGCAATTTTTTAATTTAGGCAATTTTTTTAACTTAGGCAAAAAATTTAGCTTATGAATATTGTGTAATTTTATCTTTCTTACATGTGGTTTGTAGTTAAGCTATGGACGCCGGCAGAGACGGTGAAGACGAAGTGCTGGATATTATAAGAACCGACAGAGGTGCCGGTGAAGATGTCGATGAAGATGCCGACGAAGTGGTCGGGGAGGATTTTGGCTCCCAGTTCTTGAATGACTACGGTGAAGGACTTAATCTAGATCAAAGTGAGGAAGTGCCCTCCGGATCACTACATGGAGAAGTGCCCTCCTCTAGATCAAATTCCGACGCGGTATATATATATTAAGCCTTTGTTGATCACGTGATGTATTAGTTAATTCATGTTGCACTATTTAACGAATATTTCTTCTTTTAGCCCCCGGGATCGAGCAAATCTACTAGAACGCCACGAGGCCCGGGTAAAAAGTTGAAAAGTGGCGTACATTGTGTGATCGACAAAATCGGTGAAAATGGCGAACCGCTTGCTCCCACGGATGTCAGAAGAAAATTTATAAGTCAATGTGGCGTTATTGTTAGGGACAATATCGTGAACAGCATTCGAGAATGGAATAAGCCAGCGGTAGACGATGGATCAGTTAGTTATGTCGACGACAGATCCAAAAACGATCTTTATGATAAGCTCATCGCATCTTTCACTCTACCGCCACTTCTGTCAGAGGCTGAGAAGAAGAAAGTCAAGCACTGGACTCTTATGAAGATGGCCGAACAATTCCGGAACTTCAAGAAAACTTTATGGAGTACTTACAAGGAGAAAAAAGAAGCTCAAATTTTCACCGGAACACTAGAGAAGCACAATTATCATTGGCCAGCATTTAAGGCGTACAAGGAATCGGCTGAAGCTGAAGCAAAGTCGGCAAAAATAAGATAAATGTTGCGAAGAAGGTATATCACCATAAGCTGGGGCCAGGTGGCTACGTGACTGCCATACCTAAATGGGATAAAAGAGACGCCGACTTGCTTACTAAAGGGGTCGTTCCAGAAACACAGAAATATCCCGTGAGGTCCAAAAATTGGTTGTTCGCGCATGGGTCAGAATTGGACCTAGAGACAGACGACCTTATCACTACTGGAACGGAAGAAAAGAAAGAGAAAATTGAGACTGTCAACAAGAATATTGTTCAAGCAATGAAAGTTGTTCAAGATGGAACTTTCAAGCCCGACAGAGAGAACGACGAGCTGACACGGGCCCTCGGGAATCGTGAAGCAGAAGGATGCACACGAGGATATGGCGCTCTTACGTGGAAGCAAGCGTTTCCGGAGGCCATTGGCAGTTATAGAAGTCGTGAAAGGAAAAAGAAGCAGGAAGCAGACCGGATCCAACGGATAGAATCACATACTGAGGAACTGCAACGCATTGTCCTTCTGCAGCAGGAGCAACTGGACGCAGTACTTACCCAACAGAAGGCATCTGTGCGGCAGCAAGAAGATCCTGCATTGCTTGACGATATCATCCACCCATCACATGGGAAAAGCAGCGTGGCTTCCTCACCTTCCTGGCTGCTCAATGGACGGTGAACTGCAAACTCGCTGCCCCGTGGATGATATCACGGAGAAGACACCGTGTGATCTACATCAGTCAATGAAGAACATATCGTTCAAGGTGGCGGTCGGTTATGCTTTACCTAACCACCCCGGAGCAACCTTCCATGGCGGTGAGATTCCAGCTGGCTTTGCTCGTGTCGGGGTGGATAAAGTTCTGCCGGGATTTCAGATTCTTGACCTTGACAAGGCTAGAGGTGAAGGGGAGACGAAACTTGGAGAAGTCGAGGGTGGTGTCGTTCTATGGAAAAAGGAATACATCGTCGTGGTTGCGGACTCCACCCCTCCACGGACTCCTCCTTGTAGCAATCAACCTCAGCAAAGTCCACCCCGCCCCGATAGGACCCCCAGCAGTAGTCCACCCGGAGCTCCGGTGTATCAGCCGTCTCAACCGACTCCTCCTCATATCATTCAACGTCGGGAAATACCACCCCTCCCCGAGATGGAGCCCATTAAGTTGACATCGCGAAATCCCGTCGGTTCACCTCCTAAGAAGAGACAGAGAATGTCGGCAAAAGAGAAGACTCCTGAAAAGTTACCTTACGATAGGAGTGTCGAGGAAAACGAAGCGTGGGTGGATGCCGATGTTAAAAGACAACTTGCACCGAAGCCAAAGCCGCCAAGCTTTACAGCCGGGATACCTACGGAGAAAATTGAGCGCTGCATTGCGAACATCTATGCCCCGAAACCACCGCCGCCAACAGACTATGAGCGTCATAGCTCACATGAGGAGCAGAGGAAATGCGGGAAACAAGTTGCCCAACTCGGAGAACAGGAAGTACAATCGGTCCCCCCGCTCAAGGTGAATACCGAGAAGGACAACAGTACTACTTGTTTTAGTGTTGCTCCTCAAGTCACACGTGAGGTGTTCGAGAATCTTCCAACACAAATGCGTCTGTTGCATAAATGGTACATGCAGACATCAAGGGAAGGGAGAATGTATCTCTTGGCGTGAGTTAGGCCACAAAATTTCTTCCAAGATTACGGTGTGCATATTGATTTTCCCGAACTTTTTCAGTTATACAATCTTTTGGACCTTGACAAATCTCTCGTCAGCTGCTATTGTCTGTAAGTGATTTATTTCTATAATTTAAGTCTTTAGCTCAGCTCGTTCATTGCCTTGTTTATCCTCACGATATTCTTCTGTACGCTATTATGCAGAATGAAGATTCAAGAATGCAGGATGGAAGGAATCTGGGATTTTGGGTTCGTTGACCCGGATAAAGTTCATGAAATCACCGTACGAGACCACCCAAGGACATGGAGGCACTTTTGCTAACATGTTTACTGCAACAACATACTAGAAGAGAAATATTTTTTCCTTACAACTTCGGGTGAGTGTTCCGTCTTTGTACACAATCTATTTTGTTTACCTGATGTAAGTGTGATTGATGAGTTATGCATGATTGCGTATGCTTTTCCTGTGCAGTGGCCACTTTATTCGGCTAGTCATTAAAATTGACACTACTGGGAAAACAGCTATTAGTGGCGCACCAAATTAGAATTCTGTGGCGCACCCCCAGAATTGCTGGGTGCGCCACAGAATCCTCGCCACTAATTTTTTCTGTGGCGCACCATGGGCGTGCGCCACAGAAATCCACTTTCTGTGGCGCACCTGGCCTGGTGCGCCACAGAATTCTGAAAAAAATTCAAAAAATGCAAAAAAAAATTAAAAAGTTTCAAAAAAAATCAGAAAAATCAAAATATGAAATAATATGAAAAATCCTAATTATTGGAATTATTTTCAGATTTTTTGAATTTTTTGAACAGATACCTTCCCGCTAGGTCACCCATCCTCAAATTGTCACCCATCCTCAAATTGCTCCAACCCTAGCACGCTTAACTTCTAAGTTCCACCCACTTCACCTACCCTTGTGCTACTCAAGTTCTTATTGATATATAGATCATATGTATCCTCTTAAGTCTTGTATGTGTATATGTTATGTATATGTTATGTATATGTATCCTCTTAAGTCTTGTATGTGTATATGTATATGTATATGTATATGTTATAAACTTATAAACTTTCAAAAGGAGATTCAAAAGTTTCAAAATATCCAATAAAATTCAAAAAACTTAAATTTTTTCAAGAAATCCAAAAAATTCAAAAAAAATCAAAAAATCTAAAAATAATAATAAAAAAAATTTCCAAAAAAATAAAAAAAGTCAAGAAAAGTCAACAATCTTCTTTGTTATACATTTCTGTGTTTGTTTTGGAATTTTTGAATTTTTTATTTTTTGAATTTGTTTTGATTTTGCTGCGAAAAATCGTCTGTTTGAAATAAATTTTTTTCTTTTGGAATTTGAGGAATCTGTGAATTGCTGACCGGGTAAACCTACTAGACACTCATACCTAACTACATGTCAAAGGATTTTATTTATTGAATTTTTTATCATTTTCTTTGACTTCCTGCAAGACAAAAAAGGCGATCCAGGGGGGGTGGGATATTTTTTTCAAATTTTAACCCGCCCCCCGGATAACTTTCTGTGGCGCACCTGGCCATGTGCGCCACAGAAATGTGGTGCCACAGAAAGTCACATTTCTGTGGCGCACATGGCTAGGTGCGCCACAGAAATATGACTTTCTGTGGCACACCAATTAAGGGTGCGCCACAGAATGTAACCTACCTATAAGGGTTTTCCCAGTAGTGTGAAGATGGAATTGTTCACATCATGGACTCATTAAGGAAAGATGTTAAAGAATTCACCTCCTTGTATTATATGCTAAAGAGGTAATTTCAATCTCTCTACATCGGCCACTTTCGTTCATTTCTTGATATCAAGTATTTAATAATCTCTCTATTTATTTTCTTTGCCGGGCAGGGTTTGGAAACGGTTCAGGAAGGAACAACAAGGTGTGAAAGAGGACCTGAATTTTGAGTTGAACCAGGTAAGTAGTACTCTCTAGGTCCACGCATCTCATTAATTCTAATTTCAATACCATTATAATGCTTGATTATTATTTGATTAATTTTATTCTTGTATAGTGGTGCCTCAAACAACCACCCGGGACTAATACATGTGCATACCACGTTTGCGAGTACATTCGCATGAGGATCAATGAGGGAGTCAACAATGAAAAAAATAAAGAGGTACGTAAACATTATTCGCAATTTTATTTTGTTACTATCAATTCTGTTGAGTTTTATTCGTAATTGATTTGATCTCGTTCTTTTATAGTTGCGGAGAAAGCAGAACGCGCTCCTACCAAGGGATCGCCTACTAGGAATTGCGGAGGAATTGGCGGGATTTCTCTTGAAGGAGGTCGTACCTGAAACCGGAGAGTTCTACTATCTTGAAACATAAATAGGCCTCCATATGTACTAGCTAGTGATCTCCATGTAATTAAGTACTTTGAAACGAAAAACATGATTATCATATACTATATGTGTTATATGTATACACATATATAAGCATTAATCTGATCTTCAATGTGGTATCTTATATGTGTTATATCGACGTGATCCTCGAACGATGAAAAAGATTCGAAACCCTACACTACCACAGAAAGGCCTTTCTGTGGCGCACCTTTTTGGAATTCTGTGGCGCACCCCCAGGTTTGCTGGGTGCGCCACAGAATTCTCGCCACAAAAATTATTTCTGTGGCGCAGCTGGCTTGGTGCGCCACAGAATTCTCACATTTCTGTGGCGCACCTGGCCTGGTGCGCCACAGAATTCTCAAAAAATTCAAAAAATGCAAAAAAAAAAAAAAAGTTTCAGAAAAAATCAGAATATGAAATAATATGAAAAATCCTAATTATTGGATCTATTTTCATATTTTTTTGAATTTTTTTAACTGACACTTTCCCGCTAGGTCACCCATCCTTCAATTGCTCCAACCCTAGCACGCTTAACTTCTAAGTTCCACCCAGTCCACCTACCCTTGTGCTACTCAAGTTATTATTGATATATATATCATATGAACACTCTTAAAACTTGTATATGTATATGTGTGGTATGTGTTATAAATGTGTGTTTTAAATTTCAGATTTCTCAAGAACTTTTAAAGTTTCAAAAGGAGATTCAAAAGTTTCAAAAGATCCAAAAATATTCAAAAAACTTAAATTTTTTCAAAAAATCCGAAAAAATTCAAAAAATCCAAAAAAAATTCAAAAAAGTCAAGAAAAGTCAACAATCTACATGTCAAAAAAATCCAAAAAATCCGAAAAAATTCAAAAAATCCCAAAAAATCCAAAAAATCCAAAAAATTCAAAAAAGTCAAGAAAAGTCAACAATCTTCTTTGTTATACATTTCTGTGTCTTTTTTGGACTTTTTGAATTTTTTTGAATTTTTTTCTTTTATTTTATTTTGCTGCGAAAAATCATCTGTTTGAAATAACTTTTTTTTCTTTTGGAATTTGAGTAATCTGTGAAAAAAAAATTCTGTGGCGCACCTGCCAGGTGTGCCACAGAATTTTTTTTTTCAAATTTTAACCCGCCCCCCAGCTGACTTTCTGTGGCGCATGGATGCTTGGTGCGCCACAGAATGTCTAATTTCTGTGGCGCACATGGCCAGGTGCGCCACAGAATTCTGACTTTCTGTGGCGTATGGGCAAAAGATGCGCCACAGAAAGTCCAAAATTTCTGTGGCGCACCAGCATCCATGCACCACAGAAATAATTCGGTGGCGCACCAATTAAGGGTGCGCCACAGAATACCAACCTCCCTATAACCCTTTTCCTAGTAGTGCTAACCCCCTCCCTCCTAAACCCTAAAACCTGAATAATAAAAGAAAAGAAAAAAAACAAAAAGTTAGTCCCGGGTCGTGTTACGACCCGGGACTAAAGATCTCCGGCCACGCGCGCTACGCCGCGGCCACGTGGGGGGTCATCAGTCCCGGGTCGTAACCGACCGAGACTAAAGGGGGGGCTCATCAGTCCCGGTTTGACAGCCGGGACTGATGAGCCTTACGACCCTGGACTGATGAGCATGTTTCTACTAGTGTCGCCGTCCTCCAGCTCACCCAGGCAAAACACGCACTCCGGCCTATCCGCTGCCGTCGCTGATCCGTCGCCTGCAGAAGTGCCACCCTGGAGCTGTCGTGGCAAGGACACGTTGTCCAGCTCCAGTACCTTGAGGGCTATCGCCGTCACCGCTCCAACCGACACCGGCAACCTGACTGCCACCCCGGCCGACCGCTCTATCCGGCCCCGCGAACTGGACCGCCATGTCCTCCTCATGCCGGCGTCGTCGCCGGCGTCGTATCTCCGTGTAGTCCATGATGAATGATACGAGGAAACCGAAACCGATGATGACACAAAGCCCTATGTAGAACGCCGAAAAGACTGCATCATCCATAGGTTTTTAGTTCTTTGCACGGGGCACACGCATCGATCGCCGGAGATTAAATGTTGCGACATGGGAAGTTTGAAGGATCGTCGTGAGTTCGAGGGTATCCTCGTACTACTTATCATGACGACAAACTAACACACCCTCAGCGATTCCGTGTCCGGAAACGAGAGGCGTACCCGTCGGACATGATCAGGACTCGTCTCTTGGAGATTTTTTTCGATTAGCTCAGGTTGTTACGGATCGGATCAAGGTCGTTTCACGTCGGTAACTAGTCGAGAGAAAAAAGGATTCGGTTTCGACAGAACCACAGATGTGTGTTTTGACTGTTTGTCCTATGGTCCTTGTGGATTATCTCACCGTGGGCTCGCTCGGCTTTGGCTACCTGCCGGCTATCGTCGTGCTTACCCTGCTCCAGGCCGTCGCGCACCTCGGCTGCAGCGGGATCGCCGCCGCCTGTACGAGCGTGTCCTCTCGCACCTCCGCCCCGACCGATCGGGCGCTCGTCACTGCCATCTTCTTATCGTTGTTCCGTCACGCGTTGGCCGCGCGGGACCTCAAGTCCGCCACGCAGGAGCAACATGAGTGCATGTTCACCGAAGACGACGACGCACCGTTGCTATCTCTTCATAGTCCGTATGGCGGGCTGGTTGCTAAAAAATGAGTCATGTGACCATTGTGTGATGATCCGATGGCTATTCCAGTAAGAAGATATCCAGTGTGTGTTCTTGAAGAAAGAAGGAAATCAGGCGAGGAGCACGATCCCTCCGTTCCATAATATAAGATGTTTTAGGTGTTCGCATTTTGTTTAAATTAAGACTAAAATGAGTGGGCACATAAATTAAACATGTTTAAACACATGTATATACATATAAATGTGAAAAAACCTAAGACATCTAATACCGTTAAACGGAGAGAGTATTTCCTGCAGTGATAACAGCTGCTGGAGGTGAATAGTTCTCATTGTCAGCAATAATTGTATTTGGTAGTGCGCTACCTCTACGTTTCCTCTCCCTGTAATGCTTCGTTTCCTCTCCCTGTAACTTCCTCTGTAATGCCACCGATGGGGCTATTCCATCGCACTATAAACACGCAACCGTTCCCCTCAACAGGGGCATCGCTTCCACCAATATCGACATGGTAATCAGAGCATCCTCTCCCCTCGTCTAGCCAAGATCCAATCCACACACAAAAAATCTGATCGAAGCGGTTACGATCGCCGATCCCTCCCTCCCTCTCGATGGCTTCATCCTCCTCTGCCTCGTCCTTGGCGGCGGCTCTAGGAAGTCCTCCATCTGAAAAACTGTCTCGGGAAAACTTCCTCTATTGGAAGATGCAGGTCCTCCCGACTATGCGAGGGGCTCAGGTCATGGAGCTCCTGGAGGGCTCCGATCCCGCCCCTGCCAAAACACTGGAGGTTGAAGGCTCTACGGTTGCAAATCCGGCCTATACTGCCTGGATTGCACGAGATCAACAGGTCGTCAGTTTTCTGACTCGATCGATCAACAAAGAACTCCTCTCTCACATGTTTGGGCTGAACCATGCTTCTGAAATATGGGAGGCCGTTGAATCCCTATTTGCTTCTGAGTCCAAGGCGAAGGTCTCCATGCTGCGTACTGCTCTGCACAGTACCAAGAAAAGGGACATGTCTGCTTCCCAATATATCTCAAAAATGAAAAGCTTCTCCTCTGAAGTGGCAGCCACTGGTCGTATTATTGAAGATGAAGAATTAAAGGAGTATATCCTCGGTGGTCTTGATGCTCCCGAGTACACATCTCTTGTTGCTTCTGTGAACGCAGTTCCGACCACTACTCTTCAGGATTTATGTGCTCAACTCTCAGCGTATGATTATCGTCAACAACTGATAACTGCATCCGCTCGGGACGCAGGTCCTTTTTCATCTTCAGGAAATGCTGCCTCTCGTGGTCGTCACTGAAACCGTGGTCGCCAACCTGCTCGCCAAGGTGGACAGCAACAACGTCCATATTATCAGCACCGTGGTGGTAATAGAGGAGGTCGTGGCCGTGGTCGTGATCGTACTCCTTCGCCACATCAAGATGTTGCGTGCCAAATTTGCAAGAAGTTTGGACACCCGGCAAGTGAATGTTGGTGGCGCTACTCAAATAATGATGATGATGATGATTCCACGCCGGGTGACAAAAATGCTCATCTTGCATCTTATGGAGTGGATACAAATTGGTACGCTGACACGGGTGCCACGGATCATATCACCGGTGAGCTACAGAAATTAACCACTCAAGAGAAGTACACGGGACATGGTCAAGTCCACACTGCAAATGGTAATGGTATGACAATTACACATGTTGGTAAATCAATTTTGCACACCCCTCATAATTCCTTCTCTCTTAATAATATTTTACATGTTCCTAATGCATCAAAAAAAATTCTATCCGTTCATCAACTTGCTCTAGACAACAATGTTTTTCTAGAGTTTCACCAATTCTTCTTTTTGATCAAGGATCAGGGTACGAAGAAAACTCTTTTTAAGGGACCCTGTCATGGTGGTTTATATCCTATTATGCCTTTTTCCACGGGTCTTCCAAGAGTGCCTTCATCACCATCAAGCCCTCTTCATCGACATGGCATAGTCATTTAGGACATCCGTCGTCCTTTATAGTTCAACAAGTGCTTCGGAAAAATAAACTTGAGTACTCTCCTGAAATAAATCCCCATGTGTGTGATCCTTGTCAACTATCTAAAAGTCACCAATTGGCATATCCGGTGTCTACTCGTGTGTCTACCTCTCCTTTGGAACAAGTTTTCTCGGATGTTTGGGGTCCGGCTTCTCCCTCTGTTGGGGGTTATCAATACTATATAAGCTTCATTGATGACTATAGCAAATTTACTTGGATATATTTGCTCAAGAAACGATCTGATGTGTATCAAGTCTTTCTTAATTTTCAGCAACTTGTTGAATGAAAATTTGGTCGCAAAATAATTACTATGCAAACCGATTGGGTGGCGAATATGAAAAACTCAATGGCTTCTTCAGAAAGGTTGGCATAACTCACCATGTTTCTTGCCCTCATGCCCATCAACAAAATGGCTCTGCGGAACGAAAACATTGTCATATTGTAGAAGTTGGTCTTGCATTACTTGCAAATGCATCCATGCCACTCAAATTTGGGATGAAGCTTTTCTCACAGCCACCTTCCTTATTAATTTACTTCCCACAAAAGTACTGAACAACATGACTCCTACAGAAAAACTTCTTGCAATTCAACCAAACTATGAGTCACTTCGTGTTTTCGGTTGTGCTTGTTGGCCCAATCTACGCCCATATAACACTCGTAAACTACCGTTCCGCTCCAAACAATGTGTTTTTTAGGTTATAGCCCTCTCTGTAAAGGGTCTAAATGCCTAGATGTCACTACTGGCCGTGTGTACATCTCTCGTGATGTTGTGTTCGATGAAGGTGTTTTTCTTTTTTCTCGTCTCAATCCGAATGCGGGTAGACGGCTCCATGAAGAAATTGTTTTTTTACCTTCACCTACATCAAACAATGAGGGAAGCATATTGATAATCACATGTTTGTTGTACCTATTACCCCTAACCCTCTACAGGTTCCTGCAAAAAGTTCAGAACACAACAGCAGAATACAGTACAAAGTGAAAATTCTACTAAAAATTCGGGCCAAAATGAAGGTTCAGGGACAGCACCGGGTACACCCAGTATTTTCTCCTTTGGTGATCCCCGTGCGGATATTCCTGCAGATTCTGGCGCCCAATCAACCTCGGATCAAGCGCCAACATTCCCTGGGCGTCAGTCTGACGCGCTAGTCGCGTCTGCCCGGCAGACCGCGCCCATCCCGAGCAGCGGAGCCTCCTCCAGATTCCCGCGGTCCCCAGGCACTGGATCTTCTGCGCCGCGCTCTACTTCAAGTCGCCACACACAGAGCTCCACAGGATCTTCTGTGCCAGATGAATCCAACAAAGAAGATTCCCTGCCAGCTTCTGATCTGCCCGGATCGTCTGCTCCGGCCAGCCCTGTGCTCCTCCCTGTTGCAGAACCACACACACGTCTTCAAAAAGGTATCCGACAACCAAGAAAATTTACCGATGGAACTATTCGTTGGTGCATGCTTACGACTGGAGATGAACCACACAATCTTTCTGAAGCTCTTGGAAATAAAATTGGCATCGTGTTCTGCAAGAGGAATATGATGCACTTATGGGCAACAAAATATGGCATCTTGTGCCACCTAGCTCCACAAAAAATTTGATTGACTGCAAATGGGTCTTTCGTATCAAGAAAAATTCCAATGGTACAATCGAAAGGTACAAAGCACGTCTTGTTGCTAAAGGGTTTAAGCATGGATATGATATTGATTATGAAGACACTTTTAGTCCTGTTGTCAAAGTAGCTACTATTCGTCTTGTGTTAGCTCTCTTTGTCTCCAAGGGATGGAGCTTAAGACAGCTAGACGTCAAGAATGTGTTTCTTCATGGCGTTCTGGAAGAGGAGGTTTATATGAAACAACCACCTGGGTTTGAAAATCCCAAGCTCCACACTATGTATGCAAGTTGGATAAAGCACTCTATGGTCTCAAACAAGCTCCTCGAGCATGGTACTCCAAACTTGGCTCAAAATTGCATGATCTTGGGTTTCAACCATCAAAAGCAGACACATCTTTATTCCTTTATCACAAGAAGGATGTCACAATATTTCTGTTGATTTATGTTGATGATATTATTGTGACTAGCTACTCCGGTGAAGCAATTTCTGCTTTGCTACATGATCTCAATTCACACTTTGCTCTCAAAGATCAAGGAGATCTAAATTTCTTTTTGGGCATTGAAGTCAAGAAATAGCATAATCAGTTGATTCTCACACAAGAAAAATATGCTGCTGAAATTCTTGCAAAAGTTGGCATGACAAACTATACCGCGGTACCTACGCCCATGACTGTTGGAGATATGCCCTAGAGGCAATTAATAAAGTGATTTTATTGTCATATCTCTTTTTGTTCATAATACATTTAATACCATGCAATAACTGTATTACGTGGAAACATTAATACACGTGTGGTATGAAAACAACCAGGTTCCTAGTAGCCTCTATTTAACTAGTTCGTTGGGTAATAGATGATCAAGGTTTCCTGATCATGGACAATGGCGCCGTTAACAACGGAGTCATATCATTAGGTGAATGATTTGATGGACATATCCAAAAGATAGAAACGTAGTATTCATACATTCGACTGTGAGATCATATCAAATCTCTGCTTCTGAAAGATACGGCTGATCGCATCAAACGACATGTCTTATATAGCGTGACAATAAAGGTGACACTTTCGGGTATCGGAAGGAAGCAGTAGAAGCGAGTGATCTAGAGCAGAAATTGCCAGTCCACATAGCAGGATAGATACTCTGGGCCCACTCGGTGAGATTACATCAATAAGCTTGCAAGCATGTGACTAGGTCACGGGGATGTATTATCACAGACGAGTAAAGATAGATTTGTCAATGGCGAGGTCATGCTCGATAATCGTGATACCGGAGAAGGACGTTCGGACAATCTAAGTATCGCTAGGCAAGAGGATGAGACTGGATGTCTAAAGGTTCAAACGATAAGAAAGATATTCCTGGACACACAGGGGCTATCATGGATATCCAGATCCCGCTGTTAGTCATTGATCAGAGAGGATGTCTCGATCATGTCTGGAGTGATCCCGAACCGTGGGGTAACACACTTAAGGGTGGGTGACGATTAGATTGGATTTAGAGAGAAAAGAAACCGGAGACTCCGAAAGTGTTCTGGACATGTCCGATGGAGATCGGAGGGCAACGAAAGATGTTTCGGAGTCCGAATGAATTAAATAATATGTATTTAATATTAATAAGTGTTATTAGTAATTAAATATTTTTTATTTAATTAAATTCAAATTTAAAAGGCATTAAATCATAAATGGGCCTTAGAGGCCCATTAGGGGAAAATCCCAAACAGGAGAAAGGAAAAAAAGAGGGAGGAGGGCCAACTGCCATAGATGGGCCGAATGGGGCCCACCTAGGTGGCCGGCTGCCCCTTGGCCGAATTGGCCATGTGGGAATAGTCCCACATGGCTAAGCCAAGGGGTTTGCACACCCTCCTCCTCCTTTAAATAGGGGACACCCCATGCCTTTGTAATTACCCCAATTTCTCCCTTCTTCTCTCCTACCTTGAGCGTGGTTCCGTTTCTAGAGCTACGTATGAGGAGAGAAGTCTCTCTACTGTATGCACACCGCCGTGCTGCTAGATCCACTCTTCCACTTCCGCTGCTCTACTGGATCTGGAGTCCGGAGGTCGTCATCCACACCGTACGTGTGTGGAACCGCGAGGCGCCATCGTTTGGCGCTGGGAGCTATCTTCTTCCGCTACACGACCCTGAGGTTGGCGTCGTCGTCTCCATCGACAACGTTTGTGCGGGAACGTAATCCCGCTTTCGGTCTACAAGGGTATGTATTATGATCTCCTCCGTACTAGTATATCTGCATAGTATAGATCCTGGCTAGTTTATGGTTATCGTCGGTTGGAATTTTTTTGTTTTCTGTCTATGATCCCCTACAGTGGTATCTGAGCCGATCTATGCGTAGATATATCTGTACGGTTAGAACACATGTTGAATGTGGGCATCGATTCTACATTTGTTACCCTCTCGCGTGTACTTGTTTATATCGCGGTATTGTCGGATGAAGCGGCCCGGACCGACTTTACGCGTACTCTTACGCGAGACTGGTGACACACCTGACATACGGCTTGTACCGTATATGTGGCTGGCGGGTGTCTGTATCTCCTACAATAGTTGATATATCATTTGCAATGGAGGGCCCGAAAGGGGTGTAATAGAGACAATTGTCTTATCGCTGTTGTGGTTGTTTTTATAGGTAAGAAACGGTTCTTGTGCGGAAGCCCTAGCAGCCACGTAAAATATGCAAAAGAAGTAGAAAGCGTTTAACTTTATTTTGCAGAGACAATGTGATATGGTCAAGGTAGGTTTATTAAATTGTTTATAAAACTGTTGGCGCGAAGGAGACCATCGGCACGGAGGAGACCATATCATGTCGCATTACATTTCATTTAGATGTTATGTAGATTGTGTGCATCTTATATTGTGTATATATATATGTCTATATATTAGTTACACGGCGGTAGTAATATAAGATGATCCCTCCCAAAATTCCGATAATAGTGTTCTCCCTCTGTCGTGCACCACCAATAAAGTTCTACGTTACGGGGTACGCCGCTTGCGGTTACACTCGTCTCTTCGTTCGCATACGGTGGGTGTAAGCCACGTTGCACACGCGAATACGTCAGAGGGTGTTATGGCGAGCCTAGAATGTACAGACATGGGCTCGGAACACAAGTACCGAAAGGTTAAGCACGAGTCACATGCGGTGATGTGATTGATATACGATGTCTACCTTTGAAGTTATGCTATCTGCCTGATCGATGGGGATAGTGTACTGGATGGGGGTTGTGTAATCACTAAGACGATGCGAGGGATACTCGTCTTGAGTGGGAGTTCTAGTAGTTTTATTTTGAAAACTTAGTTTTATTTTGAAAACTTGAACCCATATTTTATTATGAACAAAAGTCTTTATGCTTTGCAAAACCTTTGTAGATAATAACCTGTTTGATAGACCTTTTAAACTTAGGTGCTTTCCTGCGACTGAGAAACTTAAAAGGTGGGTCCAAACTTCATAGTTTTATACCATACCTTGAGGATACTCCTTGTTTCAAACCTTTTAGCTCTACATGATACAAAACCCGATAGGAGATAGACCCGGAGATTCCGCTAAACAAAAGGATAATTTAAATTATCAAGTTTTGTGCGGATAATTCCATCGTAGTCCAGTGTATGCTATGATCTCTGCCATAGAGAATGAACTATGGGTGCGTGTTGACAGATCGCGAACATTTGGAATGGTCGCTGAGACTGATGATTTGCATCCACCGTAAATCAGGTTTTCTTCTCAACCGAAGATGGAAGAGAACACTCGCATTAAAGGAGCATGTGGCAGTCATGCTTGATGACACCGGTCATACTTGATGACATTGGTCATACTAGATGACATTGAGACGCCTCGCTCAGCTTGATCACTGGATGACAGAAAATGTTGCCTGTTGCAAATGTTTTGTCATAGACTATGTCATGCAAGGGGAATCATTCACCTTCATGAATTCTTGATTTCGTTGAATAATCAAGAAGATGAAACGAATCACCGGGAAGTCATCAATGATGATGGTATATATATGATATACAAGTTATGAATGTTTTACCTAAACAAGTACTTGCAGTAGTGACTAAGATTTGATACTAGTCATGTTTTATGAAAACAAGTTTTTCTGCTTGAGTAGCTTGGAAGGATGAAGAGACAATGTGTGTTGGTAATGGCAGGCAATATGTTGTGAATATGTTGAGATGGCCATAGACACTCTCTCTGCATCTACCATTTAGATTAAATTTGATTTGAACAAATTCCATTAGATCGCTTGTTAGCATGATCATTATAAGTGTGTCTTGCCTCTGGCGAGACAATTATTCATATTTTTAAGTGACAAATCGTTATCCTACATTTATGAGTGATATCTTTAATGATCATACACCGATCATGAATGGAATGTTGTTATTTGAATCTAGATGATAGTTAATAATGACACCATATTATTATGGCACTAACGTTTTGAGTTATATGCATTGAGAAGCTCCATTCACATGGATCTCCAAGTCCTTAGATTTGATCTTTTGACACTTGCAAGATAACTAAGACACTGTTTCGGAAAACGGGCATTTAACTTATTGAGAATCATACATATCGATGTGGGTGAATCAATGAAGTACTTCAACGTGTAGTGGAAATCATTATTTAGTAAACTTTACCAATGATTGATTTAAGTAGAATGTATGGGCATCTACTTAATGAAATGCTGGTCTGAAAAATTTGATGAATTCAAATAAGTTCAGAAGTAAAGTAGGAAAATAAACTTAACAAGATAATCAGTTTGCTACGATACAGATCGAGGAAGCAATGATTTGAGTTATGAGTTTGGCATATCATTGGAAGACTTGTGAAAAGAGTTCCACAAATTACGCCGTATGGAACACCACAATGTTATGGTGTGTTAGAACGTCGTAATCACATGCTATTGGATTGTGTGTGTGATCAATAAAATCTCTTATCGAATTTTTGTGATCATTAGAGTCGCATGGTAGGAACAAAATATTCACTTTAGATAATAGGGAAACCATCTAAATCCATGGAGACAATACCATATGAGTTATGGCATGGCTTTTAGCCTAGATTGTCGTTTTGATATTTTAGTGTTTTGATATGATCAAACCTAAAACGGATAAATTCATCTTTGTAGTGTATCTAAGAAATCAGTTGGATACATGTCTCACGACATAGGCAAAATCGTTGCCGAAATATATCTTGCTGAAGAAATAGTTTCTTGTCCGAAGGTATAAGTGGGAAAGAAAGTAGAGCAAGACGGAGTTAATGAACTTCCTCTCCAGGCATCAGAGTGGCGCAACGGAAACCGTTCCGGTACCGTCCTCCACAACTGGAAGGAAGCTGATGATAACGATCATGATGCTCTGAGCTCATACTAAGATCGTAGGCGTATGAGAATGTGCTCCGCACTGTGTGGTACGACAATCTTGTTATGAACGTCATATGAAAAACCTACGAACTACGAAGAAGTGATGGTGAACCTAAGTTCGAGAAATGGCTATGAGCCATATAATCTGAGATAAAATCCATGTACGATTACCAAGTAAAGACTTGGGTAAATCTTCTTGATGGGCTCCAGGCCGTTAAGAGTAAATGGAATTTTATGGCAAAATAGACACTGACGGAAAGGCAACCGTTTATTAGGATCGATTTGTCGTAAGACAGTTTCAACAAATTTAAAAGTTGACCACAACGAGAATTTGTCTCAAGTGGCAATGCCTAATTAAGTCTATTTAGGATTGTTTTAGCAATTACTATAATTTCGAATTGAGAAATTGATAGATGGATAAAGGAGCCATGTTTCTTAATAGTAGCATTAAGAAAAGAGTTGTAACTAGTACAATGAGATGGTTTGTTGATCCTAAGGATGCTAGACATGTATGCGAACTTCAGTTGTCCATTCATGGGCTGAAGTAAGCATATCGGAGCTGGAATCTTCACTTTGATGATGTGATCAAAAGATTTTGGAGTCGTCCAAAATAGTTGAAGAAACCTGCATTTATAAAGAAGTGAGAGGGAGCTAAGTAGCTTTTCTTGATCTTATATGTGAATGGCATATTTGAGTGGGAGCTAAAAGGAAATTCCCTTGTCTTATATGCGGAAGGCATATTTGAGTGGGAGCTAGGTGTCATTCCAAATTTTATATGTAACGATATATTTAGAATGATACAGATCCTCTAGTAAAGTATAAATAATTATTTAAGTGATTAAATTTTCTATGAATGAAGTTAAGAGTATTAAGCTTTAAATCTATAATTCGTATAGATCATAAGGGGCTTAATAACATTAGGTCAGAATATTTTCCTAGGTTAAGATTCTGAAATGTTTCAGAATAGGACAAGCGAAGAAAAGTTCTCACTTGTATGACTCGGTAAAATATTAAGATTATCTTGGCATTTCAGCGATAGTTATTGAAAGAAAAGGATGTCCGACATCCTCTATGCCTTAGTCATAGATTCTATCATACTGAAAGCTCGACTTGATGTGACCCAAGTTCTTGGTTGAAGAACGGGTTCTAGAGTGATCCCTGGATGGATCAATGAACAAATGTTAAGTACATCCTTCAGTGTCTAGAAGAGAACTAAGAGATGTTTTCTGGTATAGGGTAAGAGTGTAAAGACAAGTTGCTATAAAAGAGTTACGATGATGCAAGTTATGACACTGACCCATATGACTAGAAATCTCATATAGGAGAAGTACTTTGTTTTGAAGAAAGACAGGGTTAGCTTGCGAAGTTGCATATGAATGCACTGTCGCATAATCTACATAGGTATAGAAATATATGGCTATTTCGAAAGTAGCAAGTGTGATTGGACTGAGCAGTTTTTCCGAGCATGCCTGGTTTCCCTTAATAGATCTCTTAGACTTTTAAGGCTCATGCTGTGCGAAATTTTGAGTCTCACTCCATCGACAAGCGTATATTTCACCGTTATCATATGATACGGGATGATGTCAAACTAGGTGACATAGAAGTGTTGCAAAGCACAAACAAATCTCAATGTGGGAAGATCTGTTGACTAAACCTCTTCCACGAGACAAGCATGCACCATATTGCTATAGGTGTTAAGCTTTTACCAAGTTGTAAACTAGATTAATTGGTACTCTAGTGCAAGTGGGAGACTGTTGGAGATATGCCCTAGAGACAATTAATAAAGTGATTTTATTGTCATATCTCTTTTTGTTCATAATACGTTTAATACCATGCTATAACTGTATTACGTGGAAACATTAATACACGTGTGGTATGAAAACAACCAGGTCCCTAGTAGCCTCTATTTAACTAGTTCGTTGGGTAACAGATGCTCAAGGTTTCCTGATCATGGACAATGGCGTCGGTTAACAACGGAGTCATATCATTAGATGAATGATTTGATGGACATACCCAAAAGATAGAAACGTAGTATTCATACCTTCGACTGTGAGATCATATCAAATCTCTGCTTCTGAAAGATACGGCTGATCGCATCAAACGGCATGTCTTATATAGCGTGACAATAAAGGTGACACTTTCGGGTATCGGAAGGAAACATTAGAAGCGAGTGATCAGTAGCGGGAATTGCCAGTCCACATAGCAGGATAGATACTCTGGGCCCACTCGGTGAGATTACATCAATAAGCTTGCAAGCATGTGACTAGGTCACGGGGATGTAATATCACAGACGAGTAAAGATAGATTTGTCAATGGAGAGGTCATGCTCGGTAATCGTGATACCGGAGAACGACGCTCGGACAATCTAAGTATCGCTAGGCAAGAGGGTGAGACCGGACGGCTAAAGGTTCAAACGATAAGAAAGATATTTGTGGACACACAAGGGCTATCATGGATATCCAGATCCCGCTGTTAGTCATTGATCGGAGAGGATGTCTCGATAATGTCTGGAGTGATCCCGAACCGTGGGGTAACACACTTAAGGGTGGGTGACGATTAGATTGGATTTAGAGAGAAAAAAAACCGGAGACTCCGAAAGTGTTCCGGACATGTCCGATGGAGATCGGAGGGCAACGAAAGATTTTTCGGAGTTCGAATGAATTAAATAATATGTATTTAATATTAATAAGTGTTATTAGTAATTAAATATATTTCTATTTAATTAAATTCGAATTTAAAAGGCATTAAATCATAAATGGACCTTAGAGGCCCATTAGGGAAAATCCCAAAAAGGAGAAAGGAAAAAAAAGAGGGAGGAGGGCCAACCGCCCTAGGTGGGCCGAATGGGGCCCACCTAGGTGGCCGGCTGCCCCTTGGCCGAATTGGCCATGTGGGAATAGTCCCACATGGCTAAGCCAAGGGGTTTGCACACCCTCCTCCTCCTTTAAATAGGGGACCCCCCATGCCTTTGTAATTACCCCAATTTCTTCCTTCTTCTCTCCTACCTTGAGCGTGGTTCCGTTTCTGGAGCAACGTACGAGGAGAGAAGTCTCTCTACTATACGCACACCGCCGTGCTGCTAGATCCACTCTTCCACTTCCGCTGCTCTGCTGGATCTGGAGTCCGGAGGTCGTCATCCACACCGTACGTGTGTGGAACCGCGAGCCGCCATCGTTTGGCGCTGGGAACTATCTTCTTCCACTACACGACCCTGAGGTTGGCGCCATCGTCTCCATCGACAACGTTTGTGCGTGAACGTAATCCCGCTTCCGGTCTACAAGGGTATGTATTCTGATCTCCTCCGTACTAATATATCTGCATAGTATAGATCCTGGCTAGTTTATGGTTATTGTCGGTAGGAAATTTTTTGTTTTCTGTCTACGATCCCCTACAATGACATCCACCGATAAACTCTCTCTTGTAGATGGAGACCTTCTTGGTCCTGAAGACAGCACACACTACAGGAGTACTGTTGCTGCTTTACAGTATTTAACCCTTACACGTCCAGATTTGTCCTTTGCAGTCAACAAAGTATGTCAATTTCTTCATGCACCAACTACGACACACTGGACAGCCGCTAAAAGAATTCTCAGATATGTCAAAGGTACTTTGGGTGTTGGTCTCACCTTTCAGAAGAACTCCTCTACACTTTTGAGTGCCTTTTTAGATGTAGACTGGGGTGGTTGTCTAGATGATAGACGGTCTACGGGTGGTTTTGCAATATTTTTTTTGGGCCAAACTTAATATCTTGGAGTGCCCGTAAACAAGCAACTGTCTCTCGTTCCAGCACTGAAGCAGAATACAAAGCACTAGCAAATGCTACTGCTGAACTTATTTGGATTGAAGCTATCCTTAAAGAACTTGGTGTTCATGTCAAAGAACGACCATGTTTATGGTGTGATAACCTTGGTGCCACCTACTTGTCGGCAAATCCAGTATTCCATGCCTGCACAAAACACATTGAAATTGACTTTCATTTTGTTCGAGAACGAGTTGCACAGAAGTTACTTGAAGTTCGTTTTATATCGAGCAAAGATCAAATCACAGATGGATTTACCGAGCCACTTCCAGTCAGAGACCTTGATGAGTTCAAGCGTAATCTAAATCTTTCCATAACTTCCAAGGTTTAGATTAAGGGGGGTGTCAGCAATAATTGTATTTGGTAGTGCGCTACCTCGACGTTTCCTCCCCCTGTAATGCTTCGTTTCCTCTCCCTGTAACTTCCCTCTGTAATGCCACCGATGGGGCTATTCCATCGCACTATAAACACGCAACCGATCCCCTCAATAGGGGCATCGCTTCCACCAATATCGACACTCATGTTAGAATATTACTCCTTCCGTTCACAAAAGGATGTCTCAACCAACTTCAAATTTGGAGTTGGTTGAGACATCGTTTTGTGAACGGAGTGAGTAGTAATTAATGCATGATTGTACATCTGATAGTATTTCCATACTCTAATGATGATTGCAAGAAGCCAAGAAGCATATAACGTTGTGAACACATATATCAACAGTGTTGCTAAGGTGAGGGATCCTGTAGAAACTTGGTGCGTCGCGATATCATTTTTTTCTTGATGAGTGTATCTTAACTTGATGCACTTGCAACTTGAAAAATTTAAAGCCGCAAATGGACTCTTTTAATTGTAATTTGTAGTACGAACTAGATCAAAGAAAGCTCCAGGTAACTTTCTCACATCCAACTTGATTAAAGCTCTATGTAATTGGAGTACTTTGAAGATTCATGCTGCATCTTATTGAAAATTTATTGATTCCCCAACTATTAATGACTATTTATTGGTTCAGATTATTGGATTGGAGAATCAAGTCACTTAGAGATTCATAGTGCTTACCTAGTCATGAGAATAAATATGCTCCGATTCAACTTATTTATATCTTTTCACGTAATATGATTAGAGAAAAACTGTGGTCAAATATGCAAGTCTGTGAAAAGTCATTGAACGAAGAATACATCAAACTTCTAAGAAGATATGAAATGTTCCGTGAAGAAAAAACAGATATGAAAAAATAATGCTCTTACACTCAGTTCCTTCAAACCCGGAAGGAGGAGAGGACTGAGATGAACTTGCTGACACCTTCTCAGAGAAAGAGAACAAATGCCAACCCGTTTACAAAAAAAATGAACTATGGTGTATGCTTGGTCGCTATTGTAATCGTGGAATTTTAGAATTTTGGTGAAACTGTGCGTTGGCAAAAGTTGTACAGTTTTTCATGGTTGATTTTGATTTACGATTTATCATGGTTGACTTTTAGGGAGACGTGTTTGTTGCATGTGCATATCAACTAGTAAAGAAAATTACCAATATTTGTAATATCAAATCAATATCATTTGACCCGTCATGGAATATACATTGAAAGTGTATCGATTTAGTAATATAAATGTTGGTCTTTTATAAACTTAGTCAAACTTTAAAACATTTCACTTAATACTTAATACAAATCCAATATGTGGACACGTGGTCCAATTCCAGTATCGTGAGCGCTAACGCCGCCACGCTCTCCTCACGTCGTCGTCGTTGTCGCATCTCAACGCAGTGCATGATGGCCAAGGCGACGACGCTGAGAGCAAGGACCACGGCAAGGAATTTTAAGATCCCCGCACCGACAGGGTCATCCATAAGGCCTTGTTTACCTCTAATGTATTTTAGGGGATGGGAGGGGATTATCCCGGATCCCGGAAAATCCCCACTAGTCTGTTTACTTCTAGTGTATTTTAGGGGATGAGAGAGGATAATCCCCAAATATCACCTATCAACCATCTCATTTTTGCCAAACATAAAAAGTCTAGTCCATGCTAGTGTATTGTAGGGGAAGAGTATTTGTGGAGATTTGTGGGGATTGGGTGTTCACCAAATCCCCTCTCATCCCCACTCTTCCCATCCCCTAAAAAACTCTTGGAGTAAACAAGGCCTAAGTTAGTTTCTCTCGCACCGGGGACCATATGCCGGGGACACGCATCGATCGATGGAGATTTAAGCGACGTAGGAAGTTTGATGGATCGCACTTATCATGGACAGATTAACAACCATATGCATGCAGCAAACGGATTCCGTATCCGCCGGACACGAACACGATCAGGACTCTTCTGTGTGGAAAACAAATTCTCTGGACTAGCTCAAGGTCGGCTTATCGTACTTCGTCAATTAGTCGAAAGAAAAGAGGATTCGGTATACACGACCACAATGGACAAGGACGATGTGTGTTTGACAGTTGCTCCTATGGGCTCGCTCGGCTTTGGTTGATTGAGGCGGGCGGTATGCTCCTCCCGACTGTCTGCGCTCTATATCGGGAGCTCCTATATCGCGCCCATTGGCGGTCCCAGGAGACTCCTGCCGCGTGCAGAACCCACTAGATGGGCTGCAATGATCCGACCCATAACGGTTTTATTTTAAACATACAAAAGAAAAAGAAATATATTTTTTAGATTTGAACAATTTTCAAATTTGAATAACTTTTGAACCCAACAAATTTTAGATTTGAATAACTCACAAATTCAATTTTTTGATTTATTTTTTTTAAATGTGAATTTTCTGAACAATTTTGAGTCTAAACCATGTTTCAAAACCATAAAAATAAAATAGAAAACAAAAAGAAAAAGGAAACAACGAAGAAAGAAAAAGAGAACAACGAAGAAAGAAAAATAAAAACGGACCGACCCAGCAGTGGATCCCCAGGCAACGCGGCCGTCTCGTGCCGCCTACATGCGATATATAGGGTGTGCCGTGAATGGGAGCTCCTATATCGCGCCCACTGCGGGAGACTCCCGCCGGCTGCAGCTCCCACCAAACGGGCTCCAATGAGGCGCCACATAACATGGGATATTTTTATTTCTTAGTTTGTTGTTCTATGTTCAAACAAAAAACAAAAAGGAAATACAGTTTTCATATTTCAAAAAAATTCAAATTTGAACAATTTTTAAATTTATTTTTGAATAATTTTCAAATCTAAACCAATTTTTAGATCTGAACATTTTTCAATTTGAACAATTTAAACATTTTTTACATTTAAAAAATTTAAAATTTTCTTTTTTATACATTTGACACTTAAAAAGTTTTGGATCTAAACAATTTTTGATTCTGAACAAATTTCAGAATCGAATTTTTTTTTCAAATTTGAATTTTCAACACTTTTCAAATTTAAACAATTTATATTTGAATTTTTTTTAAATCTGAACCATTTGTAGATTTGAACCTTTTTCAAAACCATAAAAGGTTAAAAAATGAAAAGAAGAAAGAAAAGAAAACAGAAAATAGAAAAGAAAACGAAAGAGAAAAAGGAAGAGGAAACGAAAAACAAGAGAAAACGGAAGAAGAAAGAAAATAAAAAGAAAAACATGCCGGCCAAGCAAAGGATCCCTTCAGAGGGCACGGTCATCTCGCGCCCTATATATCGCCTACTACGAGTCGCAATTCGGAGTACTGACTCGCCCACATGGATCAGCCGGATGATATCTAAACTATTTTCGTTTTGAGTAACTGTAGTACTTTGAACATACATGCTGCATCTTATTGGGAAATTGATTGATTCCCCAACTATTAATGACTATTAATTGATTCAGATTATTGGACTGGAGACTAAAGTCACTTAGAGATTTATAGTGCTTACTTAGTCATGAGAATATATGAAATACGCTCACGATTAACTTATTTATATTTTTTCATGCAATATGATTAGAGAAAAACTGCGGCAAAATATGCAAGTCTATGAATAATTGTTGATCGAAGAATACATCAAACTTCCAGAAAGATATGGAAATGTTTCATCAAGAAAAAATACATATGAAAAAATGATGCTCTTACACTCAATTCCTTCAAAGCCGGGAAGTAGGAGAGGACTAAGATGAACTTGCTGACACCTTCTCAGTAAAAGAAAACAAATGCCAACCCGTTGACAAAAAAGATGAACTATGGTGCATGCTTGGTCGCTATTGTACTTGTGGAATTTTAGAATTTTGGTGAAACTGAGCTTTGGCAAAAGATGTACAGTTTTTCATGGTTGATTTTGATTTACAATTTTTCATGGTTAAATTTTAGGGAGACGTGTGTGTTGCAAGTGCATATCAACTTAGTAGGGAAAATTACCAATATTTGCAATACCAAATCAATATCATTTGACCCATCAGGCAATAAACATTGAAAGTGTATCGATTTAGTAATACAAATGTTGGTTTTTTATAAACTTAGTCAAACTTTGAAACATTTGACTTAAATAAATAGAAATCCTGTGGAGTAAACAACAACGGTGTGGGAGTACTTTTTTAGAACATAGTATAACGACTATGTTAAGTCAGGTTTATTAATTAGAAGATCAACATCTAGCAATTAAGTGGAAATACATATTTACAGTGAGTCTTTACACCATATCAGCAAGAACCGACATTTGCCGCGATACACCTCGCCGGAGCACAGCCCTGCATGTAGGGCAGCTCCTCTTCTTTTGCTCTAGCCATTTAGCCATGCACTTCCGGTGGAACTCGTGGTGGCACGTTGTCAGCACAACCCACTCCTCGCCTTCCTCCAGCTCCCCCAGGCAGAACACGCATTCTGGCCTATCGGCTGTCGCCATCGATTCGTCGCCTGCAGTAGCGCCGTTCTGGTGCTGCCGTGGCAAGGACACGTCTTGTATCGTGAGCGGCGCCACCGCCGCCACTTCAACCGCTCCCGTCACCACCGCCACCCTGATGTTCCTCGCCACGCGCTCCACGTGCTCCTCGCGTCGTCGTTGCCGTCGCTTCTGGATGCACTCAGCGATGTCTTGTCCGAGGAAGCCGAAAACAAGGAGGACGGCAAGGAATATGATGAACCCCGCACCGAGAGGGTCATCCATAGGTTAGGTTGTTGGTTTCTCAGACCAGCCGGGGACACGACGCATCGATCGACGGAGATTTATTTCAGTGAATCCGGCGACGATGGAAGTTTGATGGAACCTGAGTTCGAGGGTATCCTAGTACGTACAGTACTTATGATGGGCAAGATTAACAACCCACGCAGCAAACGGATTCCGTATCGGGGAACGAGACCTGTACCCGTCGGACACGAACACGATCAGGACTCGATTATCTCTTGGAAACAGATTCTGGATTAGCTTGGTTGTTACGGATCAGGTCAAGGTCGATCGGCTTATGCTTCGTTAAGTAGTCGAGAGAAAAAAGGATTCGGTATACACGACCACAAATCCACAATGGACAAGGACGATTTATGTTTGACTGTTGGTCCTCGTGGATTATCTCACGGTTGGCTTGCTCGGCTCGGCTTCGGCTACCTGCTGTCGTGGTGGTCGTCGAGGCAGTACGCTAGCTGCTTCCGACGGCCAAGGTTTTTTTCCGGTTGAATTTTAATTTATCACGAAAGTTGATAGAAAACCTTGTTCCATCGTTTGATTAGAAACTCAAAATGGAATGGTACCTGCTAAAATATCTCTGACGCATGTGGTCTACCAACAAGGCAACAAATACAACGGCCATCAATTATTGACCTTCGTAGATGTGGTGCATGCACTCTGCGGTCGCCCTCTTCGCTGTGCTTCATCTCGCGACACACCTTTTAATTAATTTCCTCGCTTCCGACGAGGGTCCGATGTGGCGTTTTGTATATATCAATATACATCTTTAAGCCATAGTACAATCGCATTAGGGGTTTCATTCGTGCTGTTATGTTGATCGGTGCTAATCTTGCTCTCATCGGGCACTTGGTCAGTAAGTAGACTGTGCCCAGAGTTTATTGTGGTTAACTTCATTACTAAGGCGGTACTTCGTTAATTAGTCGAAAATAAAGTAAAATGGTAGCAATCATCAAACACTCGGTCGCCGGCGGACCAGCCGAGAAGTCACGCGCCAGTACATTTCTAGTTATACTGGTTTAGTAGATCAGCATCGACCAATTAAGTGAAAATACATCTTCTAGAGTGAGTCTCTACACCATATCAGTAAGACGAGGCGTTTGCGGCAATACGCGAGGCCGGAGCACAGCCCTGCATGTAGGGCAGCTGCTCTTCTTTTGCTCCAGCCACTTGGCCATGCACTTCCGGTGGAACTCTGGTGACACGTTGTCAGCACAACCCACTCCTCGCCTTCCTCCAGCTCCCCAAGGCAAAACACGCACTCCGGCCTATCAGCTCTCGTCGTCGATCCATCGCCTGCAGAAGCGCCGCCCTGCAGCCGCCGTGGCAACGACACGTAGTCCAGTATCATGAGCGCTATCGCTGCCATCCCTAGCGTTCCCGCTCCCGCTCCCGCCGCCACCGAGAACCCGACCGCCACGTCCTCCTCGTGCCGTCGTCATCCCTGCTCGATGCAATCGATGATTGCTATTACACAGAAACTGAAAATAAGGAACACGCAGACCCATATGAAGAACGCCGAACCGTCATCCATGGGTTAGTTTCTTGCACCGGGGACAGTTTGAAGGATCGTGAATTCGTGAGTTGGAGGGTATCGTACGTAGTACTCCTACTTATCATGGACAGATTAACACCCCCAGCAAACGGATTCCGTATCGGGAAACGAGAGCCGTACCCGTCGGATACGATGAGGACTTCTCTTGGAAACAAGATTCGGGATTAGCTACTGTAGTACTCCCTCCGTTCCAAATTAAATGACATGCATTTGTCTAGTAACGAATGTATTTAGACACTATATAAGTATAGGTACATCCGCATTTAGATAAAGTCAAGTCAATTAATTTGGAACGGAGGGAGTAGATTGTTACGGATCAGATCAAGGTCGTCTGCTTCGTTAATTAGTCGAGCAAAAAAAGGATTCAGTTTACACGACCACAATGGACAAGGACGATGTATGCTTGACTGTTGGTCCTCGTGGATTATTTCATGGTGGGATTGCTTGGCTTCGGCTGCCTGCCGTTGTGGTGAGGCGGTATGCAGCTTCCAACGGCCACAGTTGTCGCCATTCGCCAATGTTTTTTTCCCTTAAATTTTTTCTTCTGAAATTTGGTTGTACCGGTTACCGAAAATACCGACAGTGAACCCTCTCTGGTGTCTTCTCCATCTGCATTTCTTTGATCAAACCCCTGGATCAACACTGGTTTTTGCCAAGTTTGTGATTCGGGAGGTTAAGTAGTGATCGTTTACATTTTTCTTATTAAGTATGTTCCCCTAAATAGGTTGGGTAAAGGCCTAAAGGGAACCAAATATGAAATTGTTAGCTAACCCGCAGTTCAACAAGAATTTTAACTAACCTGCACGTGCTAGTGGACGTGCAGATATCGGACACGATGGATCGAGGCGTCGCACTAGCCTGCCTATGTAGACTCCGTCTCAAACTCAAGAGCAAGGCAGCATCTCCGTCTCGTTACCTACACGCCTTACCTAATTCGATCGCCTACATAACCTATCCCGGCCGCATCGATCACGATCCCTTCGATGAAGTGCGTAATAAGAAAGAAAAAGGTTTTAGAAATTCAGTCGACCGATTCATCTAGCACCATCTAGCCGGCCGCCGTCGCCATGGACACGGACGACATGCTGGATTGGTTCTTCTGGGGCCTCCTGATCACCCTCCTCGTCCTGCTGGCGCTCAGCGCCGCCCTGGCGCTCGTCGTCGTGATCGCGGAGGTGGTCCGCCACGTGCGCAAGTCTTTATCCGTCGAGAGGCTGCTGCGGAGCATACCCGACATCGCGTACAAGCAGATAGCCGAGCGAGACGGCGGCTCTGCATCGTCGGAGTCGGAGGAGAAAGAGCTGCTCCGGAGCCAGAGCTCGTGCGTGATCTGCATGGCGCAGTACGAGGCCGGCGAGCGGTGCAGCGTCCTGCCGGGGTGCGGCCACGTCTTCCACAGGGGCTGCGTCGCGACCTGGCTGCACACCACGCACACCACCTGCCCGCTCTGCCGGGCAACCATTGCCGCACGGAAGGGCAACGAGGCAGACAATATGGTGTAGAAAGAAGCCCTAGATGTATATACTTCAGTTTCCACGTAGCTAACACTATAGTCATGAACTTTTGTAGTTGAGCTGATGTTTCATATGCACTTATGAAGTACTATTGAGATCGGTTTTGCTGAATAATCCTCAAACTTGGATTTCAGCAGATTTTTGTCACTCTAGAATTCCTGCAAAATATCAATAGCCCATGCACATTAGAGCAAAGTTCAGACCAACCAAACTATAGGGGAATGTGTCTATCACCACCTTGTAGTATGCGACTATATATGGAACAACAATGCACATGCTCATTCTGAGTGGCGAAGCTACAGAATAGAGTCATTGGGTTCACCCTGTTGTGTGCATAGTGTTTGTACAAAAGTTTCATTGGTACAGTATTAAACACTGATCTACCACTGGTTTTGCAAGATTTAATTAGGTTCATCTGAATCCAATGGTTGTATTCCCGCTCCGCAACTGCTCATTCCACGACCTCGCCGTGCCACGGGTGTTGTATTTCGTCATGACAAAAAAACTAAGGATGACTAATGATCTGATCCTACTAACAAGGATAGTGATTGATTGTGCACATCGTGCATTAATTTCCTAAGTCATACCGAGCGGTCCCGAAAGAAGTAGCAGGGCAATCCAAGGGTTGTAATTTCTTCTGGTTTTGGATGCAAAACCCTGCCTCGCGAGAATTTGTACTGGGAGAGGGGTAATAAGATTTGGGGGAATCGTATAAACGCAACTTACGAGTATTACCACTTTGACACATTTATCACCATGATGGCCAACAACAGCGATGCCAAGACCGTGATAGCTGTGGCTCTCCATGTGAATGATTATCCTACTATTTGAAATACGATAAATATGCTAGTATGTTTCATAATTTCACACCCCATGTTTTTTGTTAGCACATCTGTGATCGTATTTCCTTGAATTATATTAACTGAAAATTTTATCATTACCTTTACACTTACTTAATCCTTTTATTGTCTCTTCGGGCACCCTGTCCCCACCTCATCCCCCAAATATCTGGGAAACCCTCTCAAACAAAAAATTTGGTGGGTGGAGGGGGAATGGGTAGTTCCCTTGAGGATGTCGTTAGGGACTGGTGGACGAGTGGGTTGCCAAAGGACCATAAGTTGTTAGTGATGACTTCATCTTTTCTTCATGCATGGGGGTCATATAAGGGTAGCGATGTTGATCGAGCGTGTGCATGTGATGTATTTGTCTACATATTGTCTTGGTGTTGCTCAAGGAAATCGGGATCCTACTATGTGTTTTGGAAGAAGCAGATAAAGAGCAATACCAGGAAACTTGGAAGGAGGGGGAGTGGTCGCAAGATAGAGGCACTACATGTGTCCTTATTGTATTTCTAGTGTTAGGGTTCGAAGGTACTCGATCTATGGGTGCATATGGGCGAGAGGAATCCTTAGGCTTATATGGATAGTGCAGCGAGGTTGCCCAACAACCCCCAAGAGCTTAAAAGGGAGAGGGTGGAGGCAAAACCCTATTCTTAAGACGTTATTGGTGGATTCGATAGAAGTAGCAGTTTATGTTGATACAAGATAGAGTGGGGTAGCACACGATGCAGTGCTATGTTCTTCGATCTGTATCCCTTGTTCTCAAAAAAAAAAGATAGAGTGGGGTAGCACACGATGAGCACCGTCGGGTGGTGATGGATCTAGATGCATATTATTTAGAACATCTCCATGGGAGTCGCTAAACACAAACCCTAATTCGTAGTTGGTGCTAGGGCTAAAAAATTAACTCCAACAGGTTCCATAAAATATGAAGGCCCTAAAAAACCCTCAGAGTCCCGAGCACATGGGGCCCTCTCCCTCAGCCCATATTTCTATTTTTCTAATTGGCAAAGCCTCTTCTAGCACGCTAACAACGATGTTGTTGTTGCTGGCTGCCGCATATATCCCGATGACAAATGTCTCCCACATGTCATTGAATAAAGAAAAGAAAAACTAAGTCACGGTTAGAGTTGGTGGATTTTAGGGTAAATTTGCACTTGAGTTATTTAGCCCGCCCACATGGGGTGGTGCAAATTGTTAAAGTGCAAAGTAAAGTGTCGGTTATGGTCATATCTCTACTATATAATATTGTTTGAGGAGGTGTTGGTGCGTTTTTTCGATTTCCGATTCTGCCCTTGCGATTTGGGAGATATTACACTACTGCCACCGCAAAGTGATAAAAACGATTCGCAGGAAAAGTCTGGCGGTGTCCTTCTTTCTTGTCTGCGCGAGATGGCGGCGTCCGCGGAGGCTTGGCCGGCGAGCCATGCAGGAGCAACGACGGCAGCTTCCGCGGAGACGGCGCCGGCGGACGACGCGCGACAGCAGCCGCCGCGGCCGCGGACGCTGGGCCAGCGAGCCACGCGGGAGCAGCGACGGCAGCTGCCGCGAAGACGGCACCGGCCGACGATGCACGACAGAAGCCGCCGCGGACGCGTAGGCTGGGCTGGCGGCCAACCCCCACGCTCGCGGCACCGGCCGACGACGCATGACAGAAGCCGCCGCGGACGCGGAGGCTGGGCTGGCGGCCAACCCCCACGCTCGCCGGTCGTCTGCTTAACAGCCTCCGCTCCTCACTTCCGTCAGGCACGTCTCCAAGCTCGCGTGCGTGCTCACGGCTGCTCCAATGGCGCGTGGAGGGTGACGTCAGGTCGTGTCACCGGTGTAGCTCCACCGCTTAATGAAGTTCGTCGAGGACGAGTTACACACGCTCCTCGAGGGCCACCGACCCCGGCAGCGCACGGCCTCCAAGTACTCGCCTAATTCTCCGCGGCCGTCTCGGCAGGCCTTCCCCACGTCAAGACACGTAGCCTTCCCATGGCAAAGGTTGCAGCGGACTAGCGGAGTGGAAATTGACGATCTGGACACAGAGGCGTAGAGAAAAATTTCCTGCTTTAGCTCTGACTGTGATCCTCTTCCTCCCCATCTAACTGTTGTTCACACCTAAAAGTTCTGAGCATCTGACGGGTATGATCGATACACTGTCGCACTTATTTATTCAGGTCTGTTTTTTTATTTTACATGTACCATTGGTTGTTCTCACTTCAAAAGAAGGAAAATACATTGTGGAAAAACATCCAGTCACATGGAATTAGTCTGTATGATTTTTCCCTACAAATAGTGAGTTCAGGAGTAGCTCTTATTAGAATTCATGAGGCTTCTTGACTAAGCAAGTTGACTAAGCATGCTAATGGAAGAGGAAACCATAGTGAGTTGACGAAAATACGCTGGTTGATGCTTGATACTGCAGGGGTTTCCTCTTCCAAATCATGCTAAGAAAAAACTTCATAGTGTATCAGTTGGTGATCACTAGATTACGAAAATCGTGCATATTAACGGTTATATATATGCAGCTACACTGATTTCGAAATATATGTTTATTTAGGCTCCAATTTTTTTTGCTATGATTTGGTTGAATGTGGATTACAATATTTTACCCCGTAGCAACGCACGGGTATTTTGCTAGTCTTTTTTGTAAGGCCCCAAAAATTAGAGCCAGCCCCTACCTGGCATTTACGGCCTTGTGTATTGGGTATAATGCTCGAGATTCTCCATACTCCCTCCGTTTTTAAAAGAGTGTATTTGTTGGAGATATGCCCTAGAGGCAAATAAATAATAAGATTTATTGCATTATCTCTTTAAGTTTATAAATAGTTTTATACCATGCTATAAGTGTATTAATCGGAATTGTTAATACACGTGTGGTATGTAAACAAACCAGAGTCCCTAGTTAAGCCTCTAGATAAACTAGTCCATCAGTCAATGGATGATCGTGATTTCCCGATCATATTGCATTAACAGTTGATGGTGGAGTCATTTTATTGGGAGAATAATTTGATGGACATTACCCAAAGTATTGCAGTTAGGATCGTATCAGATAGTTCAACACTGCAATAGGATTATAACGTGGTAGCTTATTCCTTAGACCGTGAGATTACATCAAGTCGCTGCTTCTGAAAGATACGGCTGATCGCACCTAACGTCATGTCTCATACGCACGACAATAAGGGTGACACTTTCGGGTATTGGAAGGAAGTAGTCGGGGCGAGTGATCAAGAGCGGGATTTGTTCATCCGTGTGATGGATTGATATGCTGGGCCCACTCGGTGAGATTATATCTGTAAAGCTGCGCAGCGTATGACTAGGTCATTGAGATATAATTTCATGGGAACGAGTAAAGCAACCTTGTCGGTAACGAGATAAAACACAACATCGGATGTTGACGATCGTATCTCGGACAAGGAAGTATCAACGAACAAAGGGAATGACCATATCATGTTAACGGTTCAAAGATGATTCAAGGATGATTTATTCTAGAATGCACGGGGCCGTCATAGTCATCCAGGGCTCCCTGACGGTCATTGGCGGGAGGGTCTCGACCATGTCCGGAGTATTCTCGAACCGAGGGTAACACACTTAAGGTCTTGACGACGCTAGGAGAACGTTTTGGAAACATCGGAGTGGCTTAGGTATAGAGATAGGAGGTTTCGGAAAGGTTCCGGCAAGAACGGAAGAGTTCCGGGGAAGACCGGAAGAGTTCCGGGGAGACCGAAGTGAGTTCGGAGTGATCCGGAAATTGTTTCGGAGTCACGGGAGATTAAATAGTATGTAAATATATTAATTATGGAATTATATATATTTATATTAATTTAATATAAATAAAAGGAGAAAAAAGGGGGCTCACCTTAATGGGCCTTGAGGCCCAAGAGGGGAGCTTCCCCCCACAAGAGGGGTGCGGCTGGGCCGGGGCCAGCGGCCACCATGGGGTGCGGCTGGCCCATGTAGGCCGGCGCACCCCCCCCCCCTCTCCTTTAGTCCCACATGGAGAGTTGAGGAGAGGTGCACCCTTTCCTCCAATAAATAGGGACCCGGATTAATTGGAAAAATACACAGAAAATTCAGGAATTAATTCCGGTTGGCCCAGGCTTCTCCCTAGTCCAATTCCTCCCTCCCCATCTCTCGACGTGCGCGGTCCCAAGTCTGGACAGCGTATACGGGAGACCTATAAACCGCAGCGCACCGTTGTGCTGCGGGTTCCACCCAAAGTTCTCGCTTCCGCTATTCCGGCTGGATCGGGGAGCACGGAGGTCATCGTCAAGGTCCGTACGTGTGCGAGTACTCGGAGGTGCTGCTCTCTCACGAGTTCGGCACTAGGAGCTTCTTCATCGCCGCGTCTCCTTCTTCTTCGTCGCGCCAAGTTCTCCGCGACCTTGAGGTCGGCTACGTACGTCTTCATCGGCAACGCTTGTGCGGGAGCGTAATTCCCGCTATCGGTCTACAAGGGTATGTTTCCGATGACTTCTCCGTTACCGCATTACTAGATAGATAGATCCTGGCTAGTTTCGGTGTTGCGATAGTTAGAAAAATTATTGTTTTCTGCTACGAACCCCATCAGTGGTATCAGAGCCGATCTATGCGTAGTATTGCTGGTACGGTTAGAACACATGTTGAATGTGGGCATCGATTCTGTAATTGTTACCCTCTCGCGTGCACTTGCTAATGTTGTTGGCATTGAGTTGATGAAGCGGCCCGGACCGACCTTACGCGTACGCTTACGCGAGACTGGTTCCGCAACTAACATATGGCTTGTACCATATATGCGGCTGGCGGGTGTCTGTCTCTCTCTCTTTAGACGGCATGGCATTTTCAATGGAGGGCCCTGAAAAGGGTGTAATAGAGACAATTATTTAATCGCTGTTGTGGTTGTATGTTCGTAGGTAAGAAACGGTTCTTCACGAAAGCCCTAGCAGCCACGTAAAATTGCAAAAGGATAAAAGTAGAGCGTCTAACTTTGTTTTGCAGTGGGGCTATTTTAATATGACATGGTCACGGTAAGTTTATGTTATCGGAGGCAAAGGTGGCACCGTAGACTCGGAGCACCATTGGAGGCGCGCCGTGAAGGCCGAGGCGCGACGGCCATGTCATATCGCACTTCATTACATTATTTTGATATTGTTCGTTGTGTGTTTGCATCCTATTTGAGTGCTTATATAAAGATATACAACGGTAGCCGTAATAGGATGATCCCTAATTTAATACCAAAATTGTGTTCTGCCTTAGTGTGCACCACCAATAAAGTTCTACGTTACGGGGTACGTCGTTTGGGTTTCGATCCTTTTCGTCTACACTCGTCTCTTCGTTCGCATACAGTGGGTGTAAGCCACGTTGCACACGCGAAAACACTAAGGTTAAATTGGCGAGCCTAGCATATACCAGTATATGGCCTCGGAACACGGGTGATCGAAAGATCGAGCATGAGTCGCATGATTGTTGCGATTGGTAATTCGTTGCCTACCTCTGAAGTTACGTTACCCGCCCGATCGAAGGGGGTAATTTAATGGATTGGGATCGTGTAATCACTAAGACAGTTTTTAGGGATAATTCTCTTAGTGGAGTGTGTTTGATAATATGATTATTAAAGTAAACTCAAATATTATAAACTTAGCCTTACCTAGTCTTTGCAAATTATCTTTGTAGATCATGCCTTATCCTAAGGAAGAAAGTCTTGAGTTCAACCATTTTATTAGAAAAGGAAATCTCCGGAACGATGGATCCAACTTCATGACGTGGTACAGAAACCTGAAAGACGTCCTCTACCAGAACGACATTTCTTACGTGATAGGAGAATTGTTAGGAGATAAACCAGGAGACTCCGCAAGTGCAGAGGCGAAAGAGGATTTTCGTCAGCGTCGTGAGGTCTGGAGAAGTGTTCAGATCACGATGTATGTCTGCATGGATCATGAGCTGAAAAATGAGTTTCGCCATATGGAACCCGCTGTGATGATAGGTGCTCTTAAAGTTCGGTTCTTGAACCGAATGAAGCAAGAGCAGTACAAGCAGCTGGACAAGTTTCTTTCACTCAAGATGGAAGAACATACCTGCTTGGAGACACATTTGTGTAAGATGTTTGACATTCACGATGATCTCACACACATGCGATTACTGGATGGCGGATACTTTTGCAATACAGGCGGTGTTGCGTTCTCTACCTCCTAGCTATGAGGAGCTTGTCGATGAGTATATACTTAAGAGTGATTTCCTCCTCTTCAATGATTTCCTGGTCGAAATCAAAGATGTGGAGGTGGAACCCATCGAAGGAGAAATAGATGACACGCAAGGTATATTTGATATACAAAGTTATAATTGTTATTTCTTACACTTGTTATATTAAAGTATTTGATGCTTATGTCCTGTTTTATTGAAACAGCACCAGAATATAACAAGATAGCTGCAGAGTACGACATGATGTTGCGGAATGATGGCAAGGCAAAGTAGTTGATGGCCAAGGAGTTTCACGCCCATAGTTATCAAGTTTTGATTAGTAGTTTTGAATAAGAGTTTTGTAGTCGAATTTGAGAGTGATTGTAATAAGTATGTCTTATATTCGATGAGACAAGTTATTCATATTTGTAAGAGACAAGCAAGTTGTTTTTATTATGAATAAAGTTTTCTTATGATCATATTTCGATTATGAATAAGTTATTCATGCATTAATCTTTTTGATAGCAAAGTGGATTTGAATGTTAAAATAAATATCCTAAGTCAATAATAAAATGCACTACCGAATTTTTATCATTGCAAATATTTTGGATATTTGATCTTGTGTATTTGCATGCGTGATGTCTAATGAGACATGATGATTGAAAATATTGATAAGTCAATATGAGAAGAAATTTGATTTGAGATCATGCAAGATGATTGTTAAATTAAATTGTGTAGTGGAAATTATTATTGAAACCTTTGTTGTATGTCTAAGTAAATAATAAGTATTTACTAAAAGATACAATTATCTGAAATTATTTGATTTGATCAAGAAAGATTTTTCGGATAGAAAAGGAGGATAAAATCAAGTCATTGTAATTGGATTATAATAGCAAGGATTTTAAAGATTTATTTTATCATGAAGGTTTGTGAAAATTCGGTTCACAAAAGGACTTGTGAAATTCGGTTCACAAAATTATGATGCATAATCAAACATGTTGATTTATGTAGACATTATAATCATACTCTATTTTGAATAAAGTATAGTCCTAAAAATTATCTCTTAATATTTTAGAAATCACGTAGAAGGTTTTTCCGTTAGAATTAGTAAACTCCCTATTTTGAAGTCTTCACCCAAAATTCGTATGAACGACAATAAGTTGTGTGTCATGGTTTATAGATTATATGATAATACGAAACTATGTACGAAATAGTTCTTTGTAAAATATTCATAGGAATGAATATATGTTTCATATGGTAAACACCAACAAGGGCAAAACTAGTATTGCTAACTTGGTGATTCATTGAAAACAAGTTTCAAGAAAGGATATGAAATAAAGAAAAGCTTAAAAGGGGTAATTGACCTTACTCGATTTGTGAGAGAAATATTGTTTGGAATTTGATCCGACAACAAAACTCCACAAATGGAAATGAAAAATGATGATATTTGATGGCCCGTGCGTCGATGTGGATCGAGAGGTGGTCGGTGGATGCTAGGTTGGCGGTGGTGTGCTTGGCTGCGGGTGGCCAGATCTTGTTGGCCCGTGTGTCGTCGCTCGCGCATGGTATCGAGCGGGTGCGGAGGCAGTCAGGCGACAGTACGCCGGCTGCGGTCAGACCAGGGCCAGGCGGGCCTAGGTCTGGCTGTGACGGTGGCCGCAAGCGTGTGGGCCAGACCAGGCCAGGCGGGCCTAGGTCTGGTGGCTGCTCTGCGGGCCCCTTTGGGTTTGAGCTCTGTGAGCCTCGCACCCGACGTGCTCGTCGTTCTACTGTTGATGCGCTCTGCCTGGCCGTGCGCGCACGAGCTGGAGCCGGGCTTTTCGCCTAGATCTGGTGGCACTCTTGGGGCTTCTTGGTCAGGATCAGTTGGGTAATGTGAAGGGTGTTCGGGAGAAATCCCTGTCGACATGCTCGGCACCGGCGCAGTGGCGCTCGCGGGCGTCGCCGTTCCTCCTTGGAGGGCGTCGTGGGTACCACCCTCTCCACTCACATTCGGTGCCGGGGAAACCCTATGACTGGCTAGTCCGGGCATTAGCGTCGTGATTACATCACATTCCTTCCTGAAGGTGTTGTACTGCTGTCTTGGCACTCGGGAATCCTTGGTTCATGAAGTGTGGTCGTGGTTCGAGCTTGGAGGACGAATTGTGGATGGATGCCATCTCGCTTCGTTGTTAGATCGTTCTCTTCCTAGCGCTCTTTGAGTTGTATCGTTTTTGTTTCTTGTTGGGCATGTTTGTGCTGCTGCCCCAGCGTTTTAATTTATTTTCAAACTCTTGTATGGTTGTTACTTTAATTATAAAGCGGGGCGAAAGCCTATTTCGAGAGAGAACTCAGATTTAAGGTTCGAATCATAATTAGTTCGAATAATGTGTTGTCTGTAAGAGTTTCATTAGATTAGAGGATCACACAAGCAAGAACTAGAACACCATAGGAATTGCAACGATGTGAAGGAGCGGAAGCATACCGGAGACGGAAGCCATGGTCGCAGATTGGATCGGCGACGACGGCTAGGGTTCGGTCTTCCAAAGCAACGGGCAGACCGTATTGTCTCCAACTATTGACGGGATATAGGTGGATGGCGTAACCCTACTTTGGGGACCTGACCCTTGTATTTATAGGCAAACCCTAGGTGCTAATTTTCTGTTCTAACCCATCACAGAATAGAAATTAGTGTCCGGTCTCTACACATATAGAGTCCACGTTTATCACAAATAGATGCTTGTGGCACATGAAACCGTAGCTTTAGTCGATCACTTAATTGTGGACCAATTTATATGATAGCTATAATATATTTACAACATGTAGGTCCACCAAACAAAAATTGTTCCAACAATCTCCCACTTGGACCACATGAGTAATTCTATATTACAATCTTTATGAGCTCAAAATGCTATCATTATCTGGAGCATCTTCAAAAACAATCCAAATTATCAATTATGTCGACAAAGGAGCAAAGCGGTCTTCGTTACTGAGCGCAACTCAACCTATCAATGGTCACATATATTAACATAATGAACAACATGGATCAAGCGTGGATGTGTAGCATGGAAATTACATGCAATGTGATCATACATGTCTATTCCCAACTGGTCCAATTTATTTCTTGGTGAGATCAAATCATCTCTATATAATCATACGAGATGAAAACATAATATTCAGAGCATATATAAAGAAGCTTACATCTGCAGAAACTGAATGTCTTAAACCAAAACTGAATGTATGTGTCCTATAAGCACCAAAATTACAAACTCCCACTAAAACTGAATTTCCCCAATGGGAACAACACCCATACGAGCAACATGCTCATGTAACACTTTGGGTGACAAACCTTTAGTCAGTGGATCCGCTATCATGGAGTGTGTACTTATGTGCTCGATTGACAATTCTCGACTCTGAACTCTTTCTTTGACAACCAGGAACTTGATGTCTATAAACTTAAACTTTGACGAGCTCCTGTTGTTGTTCGAATAAAGAACCGCAGAATTATTGTCACAATATAACTTGAGTGGCCTATCAATGTGGTCCACTATGCGCAGCCCCGTGACAAAATTCCGCAACCACATTCCGTGATTAGATGCCTCAAAGCAAGCAATGAACTCTGCTGCCATGGTGGATGGAGCAACAAGTGACTGCTTAGCACTTTTCCAAGAGACAACTCCTCCAGCCAGCAGGTATATATATCCTGAAGTGGATCTGCGACTATCTTGGCATCCAGCAAAATCAGAATCAGAATACCCAATGATCTCAAGTTGATCTGATTTCCTATATGTGAGCATGTAGTCCTTCGTTCTTTGCAAATAACGCAATACTCTTTTGGCTGCGACCCAATGATCCGATCCTGGATTGCTTAAATATCTGCTTAGCACTCCAACTATATATGCTATATCAGGACGAGTGCAAACTTGGGCGTACATCAGGCTACCTATTAAAGCAGCATAGGGAACCTTTTCCATTTCTCTACGTTCAAGCTCATTCTTGGGGCACTGATTGAGGTTCATTACCCTGTGTACTCTGCTTTTACTTGATAGGAGGTTGGACTGCAGCGTCTTTGCTCTTCCTTTTCTTGTTTACCTTAGAGGTCATTGTGAAGTGAGCACTTTCAGTACTATCTTGCTTCAGCCTTTCCTCTTCTTGCACACAGTGAGATATGAGCTCATTGAGAGTCCATTTGTCCTTCTGACAATTATAGCTCACCTTAAACTGATTAAATTGTGCAGGAAGAGATAACAAAATTAAATGCACGAGCAAATCCTCAGATAGCTCTAACTTAAGTGCCTTTAACTTTGAAGCAAGATGAGACATCTCCATGATGTACTCCCTCATGTTTCCATTACCCTTATACCTCATAGAGACAAGCTTTGCAAGAAACGTACTAGTTTCGGCCTTTTCGTTTCTAGCAAATCTCTTCTCAAGGGTTTCAAGAAAACCTTTAGCTGTAGTACTGACCTCATCAGTTGTACTATCCCGAAAAGCTTCCGGAATACTACGCTTCATGATCATAAGACTCATGCGATTCGAACGATCCCACTTTTCCAGTTCCAATTTGTCATCTTTGGAACTAGTATCAGTAATGTTGGGTTTGTCAGTTCGAAACGCAAGGTCAAGATCCATTACCCCAAGAACGATCATGGCGTTCTCTTTCCATTCCTTAAAGTTTGCACCCGTAAGCATAGGAATTGAATTGATGCTAGCAGAAATACTAGAAGCATTATTTGTAGCTGAAAAATAACGAATACTCACATTAGAACATGAACTGTACTAAAGTTAATTCAAAATCAGTGGTACTCCCATCACAAGATACCGAGCGCAACATTAACACTTAGTCTTTTGACAGAAATATTAACTTGCAAGTGATAACTTGGCGCAGCAATCAAATACTAACAGTAAATCCTGTCAAACAATATGCCTTTCTTTTGACTGACTTATTGTTCACATGGAAACTTGTTAACTGTTACATATTTTTATCACCACAGTTGTATATGCAGTTCGGCCAAATAGTGACTTTCCTTTTGGCCAGTCAATAAACGCATGAATTTGCATAAACAAAAAAAACTGTCTAGATGTTCTTAGTAAAATTAACCTACACAACAGAGGTGGCTTTTGCAACATATTGCTTCAGTTAATCTGTCGGAACACTAGTAAAAAAGATTGTACCAAAATTTTGATTAACTTTAATTATTGCTGACAACATTACTTTTCTTATATTCTCTCACACCTTAATTAGCCAATCTATGATTAGTTCTTGTTCTGGACTACCCAACATAACTGTATATGATACAAAGAAAAAACAGTAGCACTAGGTAGGGATGAACACAGAAGCGAGAACATTAAACAGGAATATTGCCAGAACAAGAATTTCTAGTTTGCGTAGGATTATACGCACATGTGAACCGGAGAGCATAGATTTAAAGGCTAAAACTGTTACTTAGCAATAAAAATTACTAATACAAGATCCAAAAAAAAACTTAGGCATAAACTTTAGCCGGTACAGAACTGCATGCTTGAAGTAAAATAACACGCCAACATGCTAACATGTTTATCTAAAACAGAAGTTACTGTAACAGATCTAGCAAGATCCTAGTATCTAGATTAGAACTAGAACAGATGCAGGTTCCACGATCAGGTCTATAAGATCTAGCTGATCAAGTCGGCTGGGGCAGAAACTTAAACCGATCTACAAAACTAGATACACCAACAACAGGCCGATGCAGTGGCCGAAGCCATCTGACGAGCAGCGGAAGAAAACATCAGCACAAGTGACAGACGTCAACTGTATTAATCCAAAACGAGTGCACGACAAGGAAACTGACTACAACTCTTGGGTTCTAAACTCACGTGTGGTGCTCTGATACCACTTGTAAGAGTTTCATTAGATTAGAGGATCACACAAGCAAGAACTAGAACACCATAGGAATTGCAATGATCTGAATGAGCGGAAGCATACCGGAGACGGAAGCCATGGTCGCAGATTGGATCGGCGACGACGGCTAGGGTTCGGTCTTCCAAAGCAATGGGCAGACCGTATTGTCTCCAACTATTGACGGGATATAGGTGGATGGCGTAACCCTGCTTTGGGGACCTGACCCTTGTATTTATAGGCAAACCCTAGGTGCTAATTTTCTGTTCTAACCCATCACAGAATAGAAATTAGCGTCCGGTCTCTACACATATAGAGTCCACGTTTATCACAAATAGATGCTTGTGCCACATGAAACCGTAGCTTTAGTCGATCACTTAATTGTGGACCAACTTATATGATAGCTATAATATATTTACAACATGTAGGTCCACCAAACAGAAATTGTTCCAACATTGTCCGTATAAGATTGACAGTTCATATAAACATCGACCAAAACTTCTGTACGATAAACTCACGTTCAAATTCCGCAGACAATCAAAAAGTCGGATACATGTCAAGAGTAGCGAGCAGTTTGGCTGGCTTCCGTAGCAAACGCGAGGTCAGGACTCAAGAGACGTGACGCGGCACGCTCTGGTGTCGATCGAGTCCAGCTCCAACTCTTCAAAAAAAATCTGGACGGTTAATTCCCACGGATAACCTAACTACCGTAGTCAATATTCACAGCTAACCTCGCGGAGCCAATTGACCGCACAAACAAAGGTTTCGAAGCCAATCGATTGCAGGTAAACGAGCCCGCTCGTCGAGGGATCGCCGCCGGCCGGGGATCCGATTCATCCTGTCTGTCCGCCATGGTCGACGTGGATGCTATGACGGAGTGGATTTCAGATGCATGTGTTACGGTCATCATCTTCTGCGTCAAGATTACGGCCACCTCGTCGATCGTCAGGAGCACGCCGAGGCGATCAGGGAGCACGCCGAGGCGGCCCGCATCCCGCGCCACGGCGAGGCGCCGATCCCGGACGACTGGGAGCTAGTGCCCGATCAGAAACTACATGCTGGCGGCGAGCCACCTGCTGCTGATCTCGACGGTGCGGACGACACGAGCTCGTACGTGATCTGCATGGAGCCGAGGCCGGCGGCGACCGGCGCAGCGTCCTGCCGGCGTGCGGCTACTTGTTCCACAGCCGATGCGTCGCTGCGTGGCTGCGCAGAAATCGCACCTGCCCGCTCTGCAGGGCTACGGTAGAGGAGACGGCGCCGCCGGCCGCCGCACGCAGGGCCGGCAACGCCGTTGTACATTGGATCGTTTTTTTATTTACTTCCTTTTAATTCCGTTCTGACCACCCGGGTCTGTAACTCTATATACACTAGTGTCATTCATTCATTTAAACATTTGTTGGGTATCTGCAAGAGTAAAGTTTGTTTTTAACCTTAAACTCGTGAAAAAGGTTGGGATCGAACTTTTGAGGGTTCTGATTTCAGTGAATGAATGTTCGGGGTTCTATTTCCGTTGGCTCTTTCGGTGTAAGATGAACTTTACTCTGTCAGCAACAGATTAGCAGAATTTTCGATTTAAGATGGAATCGGGTGGATTTTTCCATTGATTCTCTGCTCCTACACTGGTGTGAAAATATCCTCTTGTTGTTGAGTCACAACTCACAACTTAAGAGATGAAATCGTGGAGAGAGATGATGAGCTTTAGTTAAACATCTTGAGATATCAACTTCGAGCCTAGAGATCGATTTTGATAAATTACTCACTATATAAAAGCCGGCCAGAATCGCGAGCTCTCCGCGGCCGCGCACTGTTGTAAGCAACAGTAAGTACTGTTCACAGCTACAGTGTTGAACAGTGACGTGATCCAGGCCGTCGCCTGGCGATCCAACGGTCGACAATCATCGCCTTGACGGTTTTGCAAATAAGCCCCTCACAAATCCAGCCACTGCTCTGCGGTCCACGGCTTTGCGAGTAAATGGATCTAATCGCAAATAGACAAAACCTGAGGGACCTTGCCGCAAAATAGCCACGTAGAACCCCCCCCCCCCCCTCTCCTTCCTCTCGCGCGCAGCGCGGAGCTCGCTGACGGCGCCGCCGTGCTCCGCCGCCCCTCCCCTCCTCCCCGCACAGATCGACGGCCGCCGGACGCTCCGCCGTCGCCGCCTCCACCTCCTGAACGAACGCCGCGTGCCGAGACGCCGTGGCCGCGCGGGAATCGCCGCCGCCGCACCCGCTGCCCTCCGCCGCATTTCGACTCCGCCGCGGCCGCTCCAGCGACCCATAAGCGGCGGCGCCGCCACTCGCTGGCTCCTCGCGTCGAGGCGCTTCCGGTGCGGACACCCGCGCGTCCCAGCTCGCCGTCGCGCGCCTCCGGCGACCTCGACACCGCCGCGGCGACTCCAGCCGCTGGTGACGTCAGCACGACGTCCCAGCGGGCCTGGGCTGGGGGACGGGCTGCCTGTTGAGCTGGGCCGCTTTCTGCGCCTGCCTCGGATTTTTTTTCCTTTCCATTTTGTTTTTCTATTTTTTGAAAACTTTTCTAACTTTCCCAAAAAAAAGGAATAGAAAAACCATTTTAATTACTTTGGGACCGTTTCCAAATTATTTGAAATCTTAATTTTTTTAAATAATACACAAGAACTCATTTAACATCTTCACACCATTTTATAAAACATGTATTTCACAATTTCCTTTTGAACTCACATAAAATCTCGAAAAATAATATCAATAATATAATTCAATATTATTCACCCAATAAAATAATTTGGTACAAAACAACTCATTCAAATAGAGTTTGCCAATCATTTAAATACAATTACCCATATTTACATCTTGGGCTTTCACATATTAATTAAAACAAATCATATGCTAATATAGAGACATAGCTGTTTTACAAATATTTCTCAAACAAATATATTTGAATCAACAAAACAAAAAATTAAAGTCCACCATGCTTTAAATAATTTAAAACTCTAATTTAGTATACATATATTCTTGCAGTCTTTTTTGAATGTAATATTCGACTCTTTCTCAAAAATATTTTATGCCGAACCTGTAAAATATTATTTCGATTTAAAACTTAATCAAAACAACAATTTCTCACAAGAACACAACGGTGTTTCTTTTTCTAACAACAATTTAAACATTACATTTTCACGCTGACAAACAAAGTCAACAATCACACGGCCACGACATCAAACTACAAACTTATATAAACATTCAAATTTGCTAAAAATGTCCAAACACTCCAGATAACAAATAACAACGAATTTTACCATTTTTAATCACAACGTATACGGTGGGCTTTACTAAGTAATGGAATATAAGAGCTGCTTTTATTTAATTTCAACAATCATTTTTTTTATGACTTACAAAAGATAGAAGAAATGTGCAATAATCCGAGTATTGTTTAAGCAAAAGGAGAAGATAAAAAAAAAACAGGTACTGTTTAGGCAATGTTCCCATCCCTTAAACAAATGGTAATAGAGTCATTTTTTATAGTACTCCAAACATACCACATCTCTCTTAATAATGGAAGCATTTGTCTAAAAACCGTAAGCAATGTTTCAAATTATAATAACGAAAACATCTGTCTAAAAGGCTAACACATTTGAAATAAACATTAAAAAAAATGCAACACATTCGAACATTTCGAATTGCTACAGAATTACAGACACTCTAAAATATATCTCACAAATTGCATTCTCCATAATTATGGAGTTAACAAAAATATTTATGGCATTTCACCACTCTAATTTGAAGAATGTTATTACAACATTCAAATGAATTTCCTCTAATTATATATTGACTTTAACTGATGCTCATGCACTGTACATCCTCTGATTATGAAACTTAAATAAATATTTCCACAACATACAAACATGCATAACCATTCCAAATTGCTTGCCATTTAAAGGTACTCTACAATACATGAAGATGCTCAACAATATTACCATGTTCACATTTCCAACTTTAATAAACTATACCAACATGAAAACATATTTACACATCTCAATTCCTAAAAAATTAGAAAAAATTCTACGTACAATTGCTCCAATTATATAAAGTTGAATTTAGAAATTTACACATCTCACCACGCGCGTTGGAGTTCAGTTAAAAATTTATAGTAGCATATAACCATATATCTGAACATTTCAGTCCACCAACTATTTGGACATACTCTACACAAAAAAAAATCCATAATATTTCAAAATATGCATTACAAAAAAAAATTACAACTACTGCGTTCCATACATAGTTAATCAACTTCAAATTGATTTTAATTGAACTTCCACAATTCATATATCTATTTTTATCATTACAGGAAGATCTAAGATTTGTAAAATTTATAACTTCCCATCTAAAATTCGGAACAATGCAAAAATGTATGAAAATTTGTGGCCCAATTGCATTCCATACATGATTGATGAACTTAAGAATAATTACAACAAAACATTCCAATTTAGTGAAATCTTAGAGACAAACTATATGCATTTTCTACAATTTAATATAATTGAACCTAATAATTACTCGCATAATGTATTTCCTCCGACTGTGGAGTTACAACAAATTTTTAAAGCTAAATACTAACTAATTGCATCATTTCATGTAGATTAATATTTAGCGATCATTTAACTTAATTCCCTCCAATTATGCATATAACTTAAATACATGCTAGAAACAATCAATATTTCGAACTACCCATAATATATTCCCTCTTATTATGATGCTAAATAAGAAAACTATGGCAAAATGGAACTATATTTGACCATTCCAACTTAGCTAACATGCTTACAAGCAGTATAACTTAAATCCACCTAATTACGTACTTACATTTCTAAAAAAATGAATGATTACATGAATAATCGAGGAAATACAAATTTGTTCCCTCTAATTACGGCATGATTTCAAATTGAACTTATAGCCTACATACATTATACAAATTATAGCTATCTCTTTTCCTTATAATATATGACACAATTAAAAAAAACACAAGTTACCACGCGGCGTCACGCCGCGCAAAATTTAACTAGTTACTTTTAATGATTTGACATCTCCTAGCCATTTAGGGCTAACGGAGAGCTTCAATCTTGTAATCAGCCTCAAGGAAGTTTGTCAAGGTTTCGGAATCACCCCAAGATCAGCTCGAGGAGAGGAAAGTGTGCGTTCATAGGATAGGATGAGTGTATGCGCGTCGTGAGCGTTTGTACCGTATTTCGGAAAAAAAGAGTCAAATACATCGCGTAGGAAACGCGAGGTCGGGACTCAAGACTCAAGAGACGTGTTGTTGTAAAAAAAGGACTCAAGAGATGTGACGCGGCACGATATGGGATCGATCAAGTCCAGCTCCAACTCTTGAAGAACAATCCGGACGGTTAATTCCCACGCATAACCTAACCACCAAAGTCAATATTCACAGCTAGCCTCGCGGAGCCAATTGACCGCACAAAGGTTTCGAAGCCAGTCGATTGCAGGTAAACGAGCGCGCTCGTCGAGGGATCGCCGCCGGGGACCGATCCCATCCTGTGTCTGTCCGCCATGGTCGGCTTCGATGCTGTGATGGCTTGGATTTCAGGAACATGTGACACCCTCATCGCCGCCTGCGACAAGATTACGGCCACCGCGTCGTTCGTCAAGGAGAACGCCGAGAAGATCAAGACGTTCGCTGACAGCCGGCGCAACTGCCAGACGCCGATCCCGGATGACTGGGAGCAAGTGCCCGATCCGAGCGTACCTGGTGGCGTCCCCGCGCACCAGCAGCCACCTGCTGCTGATCACGATCCCGACGGTGCGGACGATCGGAGCTCGTGCGTGATCTGCATGGAGCCGTACGAGGCCGGCGGTGACGGGCGCAGCGTCCTGCCGGCCTGCGGCCACATGTTCCACACCGGGTGCGTCGCCGCGTGGCTGCGCAGGAACCACACCTGCCCGCTCTGCAGGGCGACAGTAGATGAGTCAGCGCCGCCGGCTGCCGCACGCAGGGCCGGCAACGCAGTTGTAGATTGATTTTCTTTTGAGTGAAGATTACCGCAATTTAAAATATTTAAATTTCAAAAAATGGATGTGTATGCCTTAGCCATGCTGCTTGGGTTATTTGAGGTCGGCTAAGATTATCTAATGAGAGTTGCTAAAGACTGCAGGACACCAAAAGGAATGACACACTTAAATTGGCATTTTACTTTTGAATTTAAATCTTTTTAGCGCCCACGTCAAACCTTTCTACCGATCGATGCTACCGCTTGATGTCTGATTGGGTGACATGATGGATGGAGCCACAAGACGTGTTGTGCCTTATCGAGGGACAACTCATGATAACGTCGTCCGGGTTAGATTCTCGTCATTCTTTCAAACTATGTACAGAATTTTCAAAAAAGTGTCACTAGATCACCGGTAAAATTGGAATTTACTTGGCTTGAATAACATATCATACTTATGTTGTCAACGTTTTTGATTAACTTAGCATCTTTGCCAATCTAATCTATGCTGACGGGCTTTGTCAAGGGCTTACCCTTGGCAAATGCTTTGCCGACTGCAAAGTGATCTTGAAACTTCAGAAATCCGGTAACGAACCCAACATGTTCCTGCAATATGCTTGCGATCGCATTATTTAGCTGGTTAAGTTTCAGTTTGGAATTTGGAGGGACAAAAGAAGATGCAGATACACACGTCCAGAAGCTGTGGTGACTTGTGACACATCTCAAAGCTGAGGCGCTATGGAGATGGCGGCGTAGACGGATTGGCTTTTGCAGGTAGCGGTCCTCTCCTCTGCGATGGATGCTCCCGTGGCGTCTCGTCGCAGATCTGCTGCCTCCTGCGTGGTCCCGGCTCGGCGGAGCTGCCGACCTCGCTTTCCCTCTCCCGGTGGCCGTGTAGCAGCGGCGACGGGATCTGAAGTTCTTCGTGAAGATGGCGTCGACCAAGTTGGTGCCGGTCGCGGCGCGGGGCGGAGGTGCTCTCAGGGCGCCGAGGACCGTCGACTTCCCTGCAGCTGGAGGGGTCCTCCCAGTCCAAGGTCAAGCGGAGGAATTGGTGGCGGGTTTCGCCGGCGGAACGTGCTGCGCGGCGAAGAAGGTACCGGAGCTCAGAAGGACCTGGTTGTAATTTCCCTTTGTTTCTGGGCTTATCTGTAAGATGCTTGGTCGGTGTATTTTCACTCGCAAAAAAAAGAAAGCAGTGCGCATGTCACTGCTAAGTCTTTGCCTTGACTTGAAGTTAAGCATAAAATTAGTTACAGGTAAGCAAGTGCTGCTACTTGCCAGCAATCTCTTTCGATGCAAAAAGTCAGTCAGCTTTCACCTGAACCGGAAGAATTCAAACTAACCTCCTAGCTAGCTAGATTGCACTACACACACATGCATACACAAATTTTAGACGTTGCAGAATATTTTCAGCATACGTAGCTGAAAGGGCAGAGTTGGTAACAGAATGTGCAGTGCTACCAGGAAATCTACGTGGACAACAAGATTACAAGGACATACACCCTTTTTTTTTTTTTGTTGCGAATGAAGGGCATACACCTTTTGGCCGCGTGTATGTGTATGGATGGATGCAAAGGGACAAAATATCCGGTGGATGTAAAAAATCGTAAATGTTACTATTCATCACTGACTTTGAGTTTTACGTAACCGTGAAATGAATATGAGGTGAAACTTGCAAATTTGCATGTTTATATAACACCACCCTCCCAACATGAATGTATAATTCTCATAATTTTTTGGAATTCCTGAGCATATGGTTTCCACGAATTTTATTGTGATGTCGTTTCCACCGGATACTTTCTCGATGCAAAGGTGCGGGCAAAGTACAATCTTTATTTGGGCTTGCGCTTGTTGAGCTGCTTCCAGATGGATACGCAGGCAGGCAGGCAAGCAAGCAAAGACGCGTCCTTGTCCGGCTGTCGCCGGTGCAAGAAGCGCGGTGCATGACGCGCCAACTTCAATGCAAACACACTCACGCGGTGCCACTAAATTAACCAAAGTCCACTCGATCGGGTAACTTCCAGCTAGCTATCTTTCTCCACACGTCTACACCGCCATGGAAGTTCTCCATCTTTTCACTAACTCGGATGCATCTGCCGTCCCAACGAAGGATTGGGAGTAGCTCGATCTATATTTGGTTGACCAAAATCACACGACATCCTCCGCCTCGTCGTCATCGTCGTCCTCACGCGGACGCACACACATTCTTCTCCATTTGACTTGCCCACCAAGTTTGTCTCCACCCTACACCGACGACTCTGAGCTTGCATCCCTCTCTTTATAAAATCCTTTCCGATCTCTCGCCTGATTCAACCATTCGCATCGTGATCCAACAGATAACCTCCGGCTCTACTTTCTTTTCTTCCTCTCCCCGGCTGCAACAAAATCAATGGCGAACGCGTCGTCGATGGCACAAAACAATAAGCGCTCTCTTCGGCTCGTCTTCCTCCTCGTGCTGCTGCTCCTCCTGACCGTCTTGACGCCGCGGTCCAGCGCCAGCAGGCCCCTGCGGCAACCAGTCGCTGCTGGTGGCCCCGCCGCCGCCGTGCAGACGATCACCCTCCCCGCCGCGGCCATGTCGAGGGAGGAGCAGGCCGTCGTGCCGGCCGACAGACGGGTCGAAGCGCTGCTCGGAATGAAGCCAAGAGGGAGGACGGCGCCGTCTGGCCCTAGCAAGCGCACCAACGACATCAAGAGCTAGCCAAAGCTGTCTGCTCTCATCTGCCGCCAATCGATCGATCGATCGATCGATCTTGTTTTCAACGTAGCTTTTTGGTTTCTCTTGTGCTTGTTTATAGGTACTTACTTAGAAACCGCGACTGATTTTGACCAGTCATACACATTGTTTCATTTGTTCTTTGTCAGGCTAGGGTATCTATACTAGTAGTGTAAATTAATGAGGATGAACAACCTCCGGCTTGTAGCGTGCAAATTGTTGCTAGCACGCTCATGCTCTTTTGTAAAGGAAGTTGTTCTTCACATATACATTTCAGTATGAATATAACAATGCATTCAGATTTTGGCTCATGATCGAGGTTCTTCTTCTGCATCCGTTCTTCTGGTTCTTTCACACCGGCCGGGTACCGCGGACTTCTGACTAAATTGCAATATTACGGACCTATAGCTCTAATTGCTACAGTGCACACTGTAGTCGTAGCTAGTTTAGAGGAAACCGAAGTTAGGCTGGGAGATCTCAAGAAGATCTTGGATCAAACGAGGGACGATGATGACTTCGAGCTTTCACATAGTTTTGACCGTTGACTTGCGACCCAGTCCCTACGCGTCCGCGATCCCCTGTCTGCTCTATACCGCGGGTCCACACGGAACGATGCTGACGTGGGAGCACGAGTCAGCAACTCAGCATGCGGTGTGAACAAAGCGTAAAACAAAGCTTGCGAGAGACGCGTGAAGGTGCCAGCTCGTCGGTCCCGCGCGCCGCGCCACGCCACGTGTCTTCTTGTTGGCGTCTCGTTGGGCTTGGGCTGCCGCTGTATTCTGGCTTCCTGGGCCAAATCTGGCCTTGGAGCTGCTGGGAAACACCTATTTTATCTTATTTGTTTCTATTTTTCGTTTTCTCTTATGTTTTCTTCTTTTTTATTTTCCTTTTCTGTTTTTATTTCCTTACCTTTTTATGATTTTAAAAATATTCGGATTTCAAAAAATTAAAATTAAAATGTTTAGATTTTAAAAACGTCCTGATTCGAAAAATGTTCAGATTCAAAAAATGTCATATTCAAAAAAGGTCATATTAAAAAATTGTTTAAAATCAAAAAATGTTTAGATTTAAAAATAGAAACTGGCATTGTTTTCCTTCACACATATAAACTGTTCATAATTGGAACATTTTTCAAAAAGTTTAATTTTTAAAAAGTTAATATTTTAAAATTGTTCAAATAAACTGTTCAGATTTAAAAATGTTCAACTTTATAATATTCAGAATTCAAAAACATTCAAATTTGTAGTTGTTTTTTAAATATGAACAATATTCGAAATAGATAAAGAATGAAAAGAAAAACAAAAAGTGAAACACGAATTAAATGAGCCGGCCTAGTGGTACGACCTTCAGGCGGCGCGGGGCTGTTCCGCTGTCTGATGGTGGGATATAGGAACCCCCTAATTATTGGTTATGTAACCGCTTGTTTGGTTGCTACCACATAATTTAGGTTCTTCATACGCGTGGCCCAATTAATGAAGCTTGGTTCGGTTGTAACGAGATTTAGTCCAAGTTCAAGAGCGTGTTTGGTTGCCCATATTGAATCGTTACTTTTTTTTTTATTGTTGTTTGGTGTGTTGCATTTGTGGTTTTAGAGTAAGAAGATGCAAAGAACAAGTGTTTGGTTGTGTATAATGTTGTGGTCTGCTCAACTCTTTTGGACATGCTGATCTTACCAACTTGTGCAACCCAACAAACATAAACACAAAACTAAGCACCGATTCAATATGGGCAACCAAACACACTCTACATTTCTCTTTAAATCACTCCTTGCTCCTAAGTCTCTCGACTATGTTAGGCTTCTTCTCGTTTTGAACTCCGATTACGCCAGGCTTCGAGATCTCTCTCTAGTGGCTGACCACGTAGGCTTTAGTAGGTTGAGAGGAAAGACGTGGATTCAGTCACTTCGTCGAGTCATTTCTGGCGCTACTACAAACTAATTATATTCTCCTATCACTACTGCTACATAGAGTGTTGAAGCTGTCACAGTTACACTCTCCATTGTGTGGTTAGTAAGATCGTTGACATTTTATTTGTTGTTTGTTCGTTTCTTACCATCTAAACACCAAATTATTTCACGGTTTTGTGAATCTTTCACATATATAAAGCTTAGTGACATGTTTTTTTAATGTATTTACCCTGTGTGGTGTGTGAATATGTGCACTAAGCTGCTAGTCCTAGGAAATTTACAATTTTCCGCTCAAATTTTCATTAAAAGAGTTAAAAAAATCTATTGCGAAACAATTACTGTTGTTATAAGTCACGTGGTTACCACTACATGCACAGTCTTGAAGTGAAAATAAAGTGGTGGCAATGCGTTGATGCATCTGTAGTCGAATTATCTCCTCCTTGTAGATCTCTCACATGGTTCCTCCATCACGAGGTATCCACACATACAAAGGAGGGAGTGGAAACACCAAGCGGAGAATTGATAGATTCAATCGCTTGACTTATGCATGAAAGTTGCAGTGACTAGGGTTTCTAAAACACTCGAGCCAAGCTAAAATGAATGGTTAATTGTGGTTGTTCCCTCCATTCATATTGGTGTCCTTAGATGGGCTCAGACACTCATATGATTGTCAGGTGTGGTGCTCCCTCCATGGAGATTGTATCCAGAGGGACATAAGTATTGAAACTCCACAAGGCCTTCAGAAAGGTGGATTGCGTGAGCAACAATGCGACACAATCTCTAGCGTAGGAGGCAATTGACATGTTAATCGATGGTTAAGCGACCTTTCAGAAAGGCAATAATGAGGAAAATTGACATGTTAATCGATGGTTAAGCGACCTTTCCCACACGATTGTATGAACATTCTTATAATAAAGCTCATGGTACCTTCAATAAAACAAGTTTGGAAATCTAAAAGACAAGCTATAGGAGGCATGAAAATTGGTGGGGAGGAATGACCCAAATAAGAGAAAATCGTTTTCAATAAAAAGGAAAACAAAATCGTGGTTTTAAAAAGAGACAAGAGCTCGAGGAAGAGGAGTGAGCAGTGAAAAAAAAAAAACTGGCATTGTTTTCTTCACACATATAAAAAAGATATAGAAATCCCTAATTTTTTCCCTCTACCCCGGCTGTCCCTATCCCCTCCCCTCGCCGGCGGCGCAGCAGATCGCGACTGCACCCTCGTCGACGTTCACCTCAGTCGAACCCTAGCAACCCCGTTAAGGTTCCTTGTTGGGGCTGTCCTTCTTTGTTAGTCACTGTGGGTTCTCCCGCGTCGCCCCGAGCCTCCTCTCTTTTCTCCTCGGGAGGCAGCTTCACGCCCTCCGGCGAAGTCGTTGTTGCAGGGAGCTTCCGGCGCTCATGGTCAATATCGGAAAGTGCTCACCGACACTAGTGCCTGAACTCGAGCATGCGCCGGCGAACCCGGACCCCTCATCTATCTCTCCGGACGCATGGGAGCGCTTCGAGACCGCCGCGCTCGGTGTCATGGGCCGGATCCAGCCAACCGTCCCCTCGGAAGGCCGCCGCGCCGCCGTCGTGGACTACGTCCAGCGCCTCGTCAGGTGCTCCGTGGGCTGCGAGGTACCAGTTGCTTCATTCCGGCATGCTCCAATTTATTACTGCTCCATATTCTTTTCTTACTGTCCCGTTGTTAGACGAACTCTACAATTCCTTTGCTTTGCGTAACCAGCGACATGGGCACGGGGTATACATGTGTGTAGTGCCTATCTGTTCGACCGTGACAATTTTGAGATCATGTCTGTCTAGCAGCCTGGGGCGCTTCAGGAGATTCCTCACAGCTGTTCCGATTCATCCTTAAGTCATGGAATTGTTGCCAGGATAAGCCACTATCATGTTGTTGTTGTGGCTCATTAAATGGTTACCCTCTGCGGCTTTGTTTAGCTGTAGTGGCTCCAGTGTGATAGTGCTAGGCCTAGCAATGCCGCCAAATGGATAGACAAGTAGCTATATTTGGAATCGTGATGTTGTGTATATTTCAAGTTTGTGTTGGCTATGGATGTACCAATGTCCCTTGTCGGGTGTGCACTTTAGTTCCCTCATCATATGACTATTATCTATTTATGTGAGTGGTGGATTGATGGATGGCATGTGCCAGTCTTGGGTTGAAGGACTGTGTCTAACTTAGTGACCATTTTCGTGACGTGGACCCCAATATCTTGTTCACGTTAGTATGGTCCATTTGGATAAACGCTCTTATCCTACTATATTTTTGTGTGCTATGAGTTGATGTTTCTGTGCGTAATTTGTTTTAGTTGAGGAAGTAATAATTGCATGTTTGTTATACTATTAATTTTTAGGCTGTCTTGGATCATTGTTCCGAAGATGTGTGCCTAACATATGTCATAACTTGATATAAATAGTCTGCTTGGTGCATAGGGATGAGTATAAGTTTTGCACATGCTCAATATGCTTTATGGTCGATGTCATTTCACATGTTAAACGTGTAATCCCCACTTCTGGACATGGCACTAGAGTAGTGGCGGCTCTAGCCCTGTATGCAGAGCCTGTCAAAGCACAAAGGCATCTGGCCGATGGGGGCATTTTGCCATGGAAGGTGCCAATCAGTTTCTAGTTACTTGCTGTAAGTTCCATGGAGGTTCCTGGGCGGAGCTTGGACCACAGTGCGGGTTTGCCGGGAGGTGGCTCCACCACTGTGTTAGGGAGAACATGAAAATCACATATGTTTATGTAACTATACAGAAGTTGGTAAATAATTATTGCTTGTGCTTTTCATTCCTTTACTGCGTCTGATCTATTTTTCTCATTATTATTATCTTCAATAATTCAACATGATGCTATACAAGTACAAAACTAAATTTTCCCCTTTTCTGTAAACTAGGTCTTTCCATTTGGATCTGTTCCATTGAGAACATATCTTCCTGATGGAGATATTGACTTGGCTGCATTTGGTCCTACATGTTCCGATGAAAGCCTAGCAAATGAGGTACGTGCTATTCTGAAATCAGAAGAGCAGAGGAAAGATGCTGAATTTGAAATCAGAGATGTCCAGTATATACAAGCTGAGGTTCGCTTCTCTTTGTTTTGTTGTTCTTATTTTGCAGATCTTCTGTTCACATGCTTAGCTGCTGCTATCTACTTCTTAATCTGTATTATATAAGATGGGGCAGTGACATTCCTGTGATATAACTAAACTGCTGATAGCATTCTTGTCCTACCATAAATGGGGGAAAATTAAAAAAGTATCCATCTTTTTATGTGAAATCAATGAGAGATGTGAATATCTCATTATATCACTGACATTGACAAAAAAATGTGTTTACCTCGATCGTGTTGTTTGGTGGGATGTTTGAGGGTGGATTGGATCGTAGTGTGTTTCTGTCGGAGGCGGTCGCCCGTGGTGTGGGTTTGTGATGTCTGGGTTGACGCCGAGATGGCCCACGGCTGGGTAGCGGCAGTGAGAGGAGGGAGCTGGGATGAGATACGGCTGGATACCAGGCTATATAGCTAGCTTACACAACAACCTAATCTTATCTTCCCTAACAAATAAAACCTAAGCTAATTAAGAGAAAATTGGGAGTAAGTTCAGATGTCTTGTCTCTGTAGCCACTGGCCAGTTCCCGTTGACAGAAGCTGGCCCACCTGGTGGCCTCTGGTGTGTAGGTGGTGGCTTTGGTAAGTCTGCCTCCACATGAAAGAGTATACTGTCCACACTGCGCTTTATTGTCATTTTTTGTAGTCATGCATGCACAAGGATACATCAGTACAGCATATTGCGTAGAATCATTTTTGTGTGTGTGGTGAACTGCTAGGGCCAAATTCTGGGCTCATTTGAACATATTGCAGAATATTTCAGTATTCTATCATCAGGATGTTTCAACTGATGTGCCTTTCTGATGTCAGGTCAAGCTAGTCAAATGCTTTGTCCAAAATATTGTTGTTGACATCTCATTTAATCAGATTGGTGGACTCTGTACGCTCTGTTTCCTAGAACAGGTAATATATCAAAGTTGGTACAAGCTACTTGGTTGTTTTCCTGAAAGCGCAGATCTATCCTCTATCTGACATTTTACGTGTTATCGTTCCCTTTCCCTTCTCTATGAGGTAGGACTTGGGGAAAATAGACTTATGATCAATCAGCTCTTTACTGAGCATATTTATAACCATCATGTTTTGCAGGTTGATCAAAAGTTTGAAAAAAATCACCTTCTCAAGAGAAGTATAATGCTGATAAAAGCCTGGTGTTATTATGAAAGCCGCATCCTTGGTGCTCACCATGGTCTAATTTCTACCTATGCCTTGGAGACATTAGTGCTATATATCTTCCATCTCTTCCATGAGTCTTTGGATGGTCCATTAGCTGTAAGTTCTGATTTAGTTGTTTTATGTCTTGTCACATTATCTAAGCTGCTTTAGGATATACACATTCAAAAGTTTGACATGATCACATGACTATCTGCTCTTTTGCAGGTCCTCTATAGGTTTCTGGACTATTATAGCAAGTTTGACTGGGACAATAAGGGTATAAGCATACATGGTCCTATTTCCTTGTCTTCACTACCTGAGCTAGTTAGTAAGTGAATGCAGCCCCATTTTTTGTGTGTGATTCAGTTGTTTTCTGTTAACATTGGTCATCACATAGCTTTCTTGCACAGCGACTCACCAAGCACCCATGATGATCGTTTTCTTGAGCGGGAGGAGTTTCTCGAAGAATGCGCACAGACGTTTACTGCGCCCCCTAGGCACTATGAGACAAATACACGATCATTCTCTCGGAAATTTCTTAACATAGTGGATCCCTTAAAGCCAAGTAACAATCTTGGGCGCAGTGTCAGCAAAGGTTTGTTTTCTGCCTCTAGATCATTTATTTTGATGGTAGAAAGGATCGACCGGTTGAAACTATGTCGCAGTTTTTTAGTGAAATGTTGACAACGTGATGCTTTAGTTTGGTTGTTGTGAGGTTTAAGTTTCATACTCATCTCTATTATCATGGTTGACCCTGCCACTCAGGGGGAGAAGTACTGCTTGACTTCTTTTTCCCAAATTTGAGTACTTCCATTACAGATAGTTCAGCCTTTTGTGGTCATTAATTCCACACGCAGGCAAGTTTCAAGTTTTTATACCCATGAATTTGATTTGGCATGGTCTCTCTTATCTTATGGTTCTGCTAGTTCATCAATCATAGCACCATCCCATAATGAGTGGTTGGATTGGGCTTCCCGCATCCGGAGTTCCACTGTTGATACATGCTTGTCCAAATTTTCAATACCTTTATCTCCAATGTAATTCCTTTATAGTTCACCAGTAACTGATTTGCTGCAACTAGTACTGTTTCAACTGTTTTGCTTTTGCTGCTGCCTCACTGGTACACACATTTGGCGTTTATGGGCCAGGGGATATCAGTTTTAATTATTTGTACAAGGAAACTCATCCATTTAAGCAAGCGGTTCTACGAAGCCGACTTGCATAGTGCACCAATGTGATATTGAATCGCTGTGTTGTGTCTGTACCTGTGTTCTTAAATTGATCCACATGCATAACTTTCTGGAATACTGCACAGTTGCTTATGTGCATTTAAGCTGCTTTGAAGACAATTTTTTTTCTTTATTTCCCAGGCTCACCTTCACTGCTGAATGTGCAGGTAACTTTTACCGAATACGCAGCGCTTTTGATCTTGGTGCGCGGAAGCTTGGAAAGATCCTTCAAGTGCCTGTTGATTCAATTGTGGACGAAGTGAATCAGTTCTTCAGGAGCACATTGAAGAGAAACCACAGTAGGGTACGGCCAGATGTGCAGGACACTGCAGTGAACCTGAATATTGGAGGAAACAAGAAGGGTTGCTTACCTTTGCACAGTGATTCCTTCGGTGATCTATCTGATCAGTTCAATAGCATTAGCATTTCAGATTCCAATCTTCATGGATTTCTGAAGCAAGAGGAACATAACTGTCGAGCTGAGCACCAGGAGATGAAATCTGCTTCACATATTATAACTACTACAATTAGTTTGAGAAATGGGATACTAATGGGGGGTGCAAAGAGTGGATGGTGATGGAGGTACCACCATTGACAGTTTATCAGATCTCACAGGGGATTACAGAACAAATTTTAATAATCTTCTTTATTCACGGAGTTGCCACCAAGATTATCCAGTTCATCAAGTTTACTATCCAATGTTCCCCCCACCACCTGTACAGTATCAGAACAAACACTCATTGAATGGTCATGACAGAAAAAATGCTTATGGATATGCCAGTACAAACAGAATGGTCCCCGGTCCTTATTCACCTGGCTATTTCGTTTTAAAACCGTTTTATCAAACTGATGATCACATGGAAGTGCATGAAGCAGCTACCTACTTTCCCAACCCAGTATGTTTCCATTTTGTGTATTCTTATGCTTAAACAACTTGAAGCTGCATTTTGAATGAACTGCATATTCGTTATCCTTGAAGCCCTTTTATTACACATACCATGCACATGAGTGCTTGCAAGAATGATTTATGAATGTTCTTGTATGCATATAACTGTCATGTTAGAGTTACCATATCTTCTATACATAATGTTTTCAAATAATATTCTGGAACATATCACTGGTAGTTTATGTTGCCATTGAAGAACTAATTACTTTCTCAAGGTTAGGCTCCCTATTTGGGCCGTTTGTGCTGCTCTGTCTTGTGTTTCTTATCTGAATTTTTGTGCCTTTATGGATATTGTAGAATTCATGCATGGAGGCACAACCCACTGGACGTGGTGGGAGAAGAAAGAATCATTTCACGCGGGATAACCATAAAAAGTATCACCACTATGGCAGAGGGGACATGCCTGCAGATATGACTCATTCTGAGCAATTGAGGCAACAACAACCATTGCAGATGTATATTCCTGTTGCAAATGAACATGGAATTTCCTCCCCATTGAAGAGACCAACTCGATCACCCCATGCTCCAAGGGACAATACTCAGGGAAGTGGTTTTATTCATCAACGAGATAGTAAACTTGAGTTTGGGACCTTGGGGGCATTGCCCTTAGAGGTTAGGAGTGCCTCCCAGGATCAAGCTAACAGGAAAAATGCTGCTTCTGACAGTAAACCTTCTGCACTCAGGAACTCTAAATCTCCCGCACAAAATCCTGAAGCTGGTTATAGATCTAATGGAATGAGGTAACTATGATTTATTTTTTATTCGTCTAAAGCAATAAAATCAACAGTTCATAGAGGGACATGTAGATAATCCCTGTATCTTTAATATTTTATATCAATGACTATTGAGAGACACCACAATTAGTAGTCTGTTAAAAAGAATTAAGGTCGGTGTTAGGCTGGAACTTTGGCAAAAATATTGATACGCCCTTGTGGAAATCACACCTGGACACCAAGTTATAATATGGAAACCATCCATGCTTTGAATGCAACCTTGAAATCACACTTAATCAACTTGAAAATGCATTTTTTTTCTCTGGTTTTACCGCATTCACCTTGTAACTTCTCCATTCAGTTCCCATGTGTGTTTGGCGTTTACAGTTCTTAATCCACACTACACAATTTGCAGGAATAGTAAGCCATATCATCTAAAGGACAATGGTGATTTCCCACCATTATCCACTTGACGTCATATCTATGGCTTATCGCATAGCAGAGAGCTTGCCCAGGGAAAGATACACTTCTTTTTTTGCTATTCAACAGAAAGGTATACATGGCGCACACTAAGTGCAGCCATAGGAGAGGGTTACTGTTCAAATCAAGCATCATCATGTACATCCTAACATGTCCTCCAGTCGTCAGATTCACTGTGTGGCGGCAAATGCAGTTTGTGCTGCGATAACTGAATTTTCAGCCCCATTGCCCCTCCAAAAAGGGGGAAATTTTATGCCATTTAGAATTTTAGATACTTCAGGGCAAAAAAATATTTACTTTTATTTTCCAAGGATTTGGAGGTCCCCAATGAAGGGGGAACCGGAAAAGAGATAGTTTTTAGCTATGCTGTTTTGACCTCTTGAGCATTCGAGAACTGCTCGGGAGCTCTTGTAGTGTTAATCAATTTGGGTCTTGAGTTGAAACTGAAAGGCCCACTTGTCTGAAGTAACATTAGCTACTTAAAAAAATGATGGGTGTTGTGTATGAGCTGTTAAGAGCTACAGTTTTGTTGTTGTTGAGGGAAAGAGCTACGGTTAATACCTTCTGATGTCGTTCATTATTTCCCATAGAAAAGAAAGATCGGTTCTCTTTTGCCTGATGTTATATCTTGCCCTATCATTTTTATTATTTGGGATTTGTAATAATATACTCCCTCCGTCCCAAAATATAAGATGTTCTAGCAGTTCAATTTGAACTGACAGGCCGCCTTTTATTTAGAACAGAAGAACTAGTAATGATCAACTGTTCTTCTGTTGTTGGCTCTGTTTCACGTTAGAAAAGAGGTTATGATCTTGAGTAGCATAAGTAAGATTTGATGTGAATTTGTGTACAAGCAAGAGTACATAGAAAGTAGTCCACAGAGATCATATCTTCCAAGATGGGCTCTACCAGTACAAAAAAGCAACTAAAAAGAATCAGCGGCGGAGTTGCTCAAATAGAAATGAATCATCTTCCAGTTGATATTTTCTGAAAAAAATCTGTTCCTTTATGAGATGTATAAAATGAGAATTATTTGTGCATAGTGATGTGCGCATATGTGAACAAGAGCGACCCCCCTAGAGCGATTGTTGGGCATAGCCACGATTTGCGATTTTACTATGTCAATGAGAAGAGAAAAAACCACATGGCATGGAAAACTTTGCTATTCTTCTCGTTTTCTTCATTCCCATTGGCCCACGGTTAGACATTGGTTGCCTTCCATCGGAAATGTCCCGCAACATTCTCCGTTCGATTGCTTCTTCTTTTTTCACCATCCTCTTCTTCACGCCCACGTTAATCCTCCGCTTCTTGTTGACCTCGCAAGAAGTGACGCAATGACCAAGGGCCAAAACGGCGTCGAGGTAGCGCCAGCACTTCACATCTCGTGGAGGGGTTGTACCGCTTGGAAGGAGGTGGCCGAGTAGGTAGGCGTGGGAGGTGGAGGTATCGGTAGCGACGCGGAACCTCCGCGGTCTCCTCTCCTAGGGCATCATGCTTGTGACCTTGTTCACGAGCGAAGCAGAGGATGACATCTCGTTGGCTCTGCTAGCACTGGAGAGAAGTGGCACACCTCACACTACTCCTCACGTCCTTGTCTTCTCGACACCTCCTCCACCTCCATGCCCCTCCTCGTGACAGCCCACTGGTACTTGCCACCATCTCCTGATTCCCCACACAATTCACTCCAATTTCGCCGCACATGGTTATTTGTTCCATAAATCAAGGAATTTGTCTATTTATACCATGTGTGACTTCTTAGATGCATTTAGAAGTAAATAATGTGTTTTTTTAGGAACGTAAATAATGTGTTTCTGCTAACCATGTTGAGGTTCTGGGCCATTTTAGTCTCACATTATTACCAACTTGAGATGCCCAGGCCCAGTGCTAGACGGGCTGAAGCTCGGGTCGAGCCCAAGTAAGAAAGGGAGCAAATACTACTCCGTAGTACTTATTCCTGTCAAATTAGCCCATTTCTTTCAGCTCAGTCTCGTTCTGACCCATTAAGAACGCTACAGCCCAAAAACGACCAGAGAGCTCGCTACGCTTCTGTACCGAGCGATCGAATCGCCCCGTCATCGCCAAATCCTATATAAAACCGCCGCCTCGCGATCGATCTGGACTCTGGAGATCACGCGCGTCCCCGCTCCGGCGTGTTTCTCCCCCAACGCCCTAGCAGCCGGCTCCTGGCGGTGCTGCTCCTCCCACGGCTCCCTTTATCAAGCATTGCAGCTCCTGCTCCTCGCCTCGTACGGTCCTCCCTGTCGCATAGAACCCAGACGCCGAAGCGCAGCAGCAGCGAGCCAACGAACAACAGGAACTGCAGTACTGCACAGATTGTCAGATTCCCTCCCCTTCGGCAGGTAATTTTTCTACCGTAATTTTTTTTTATGGTACCTTTAGTATGTTGCGAACACGAAAACCTAATATACTGTCAAGGATCAACATGAAAGGTCCTACTGCTTCCTGCCGTACTACCCCGACAGCCATTCACCCGCAAGAAAAATACCGACTGTAAATTTAGTATTTTCATAAGCCAGCCCCTTCCTTTGTTCATTCCTGGGTCCGCCACTGCATGAGATGACAGATTTAAGGCGAGAAGGGCTACCATATTACAAAGGGTTCACAACCTATGATGCTATATTATTATTATTACAATAATAATAATAATTATCCCGAGAAGGGCTTCCATATTTGTCGGTCTTCTCTATGTCTATCAATATTGTTTTGGTCATTGCGCGTATGGATTTCTCTAAACCAAGGTTAGTCATGTCATGGCTTTAGTTTCAGCTCTGGTATATGTCAGTGGCATGATGGCGGTTCTAGCATTTTTCTAGAGAAAGAACATTAAAAAAAGTTTGCATATATATTTATTAAGAGGGAAATCACAAATAGATACATGAGTACAGGCCAACGCACCTACGGTTCGCTCATCTGAGGAAGCTTGATGGTCTTTATTATTAATAGGATATATACATGATTGTAGTTGTAGGAGAAAGAAGCACAATATCATTTTCCTTCAGTGGTGGAATCACTGATCAGTCAGCGAAAAAAAGGATGGATTCTTCTATGGGCAGTAGTTGTAGTTATATATATATGGGTTAGATAGGTGTGTTCTCATAAGTTGGACGCTTTATTGTCTCTCAATTATTATACTATGCTTATGGGAAGAAACATATGGACACATGGTCTGACCCGTGTTGTGTGAACAAATCAATACCTTGCCCTTTGTTTCCTAATCTGTGTGATGACCATATGGTGTAAAGTTTGTGTGTAAACCTCTGTTTAATTTAATGGCATGTTAAAGCTGGTTTTTTTATATTGGATAACGTAATTGAACTAAATTGTTTCAAGCAATAGTGGATTCTGGTTTTTTGAGCCGTGATATCTGCTGGAGTGTTGACTTCTCGCACTGTATGTTTTTTTGTTTGTTTTGGTTCAGATCAAACCAAGAGTCTTTGATCTCTGCATATTGGTTGGAGAGATTATTTCTCGCTTCATGATTGAGGGAAGTTACTTAGCAAGGAAAATGTTCGCTGCCATAATCAACCTTATGAAGGTAATCAACAACTTTCTGACACTGTATCTTAGTAATTCAAAACTGTAACTTATCACACAATGGTTAGAATCCTATCCATCGGGTGTTTCTTTCATTGAAAAAATATTAATTTTGGTTCAGCTGAGTCCCACACACATCTTCAGCTTTGTAATATGAATGCTTCTAGCTATTAAACCATTTTCAGAGATTTGTTCACGACCAACACCATGACATGGTTGCCTAGACCGGAGCACATTTCAGTCCAGTATTGGTGCCGAGCCATCATGGCAAGCTGTCCCAAAACCGTTACTGATGCAGAGGTTCTCTGCTGATCTAGGTGAAGCCCCCTTCCTCCTTACCTTATTTCTTGGATGTGGCGGTGGTTGTGCTGCTATTGCCATGACGACCAACACGGTAGAATGGAGGCTGCACCTCTGGTACTTAAAGAAGGAAAGTAAAAGATGTTTATTTCTTGGAGAGGTAATGAGTGGTTTAACTGAACCTGTTGCATTATCGTTGTGACATTAAGACTAAAATCTTGCATGAACTATTATTGATTGTTCAACAGCTAAGCCTCATGGCTTGTTAAAGACATTTGTTTTGGATTTGAACTTGAGTTATAACATACTCATATATTTGTGACCTTATTAAAGTGAAATAGTTGAGTACTAGATCATTTGCTTTTAGCCTGTCATGGTTTGTTAAAGAACAGTTTCTTTGTAGTATTGTTTACTGAATCAAATTTTGTAAGCAACATTAGTACTGAGGCAAAGTTTGCTGGTTGCAGAACTTGGAAGGAACAGAAGTTATTCTGAAGCAACTTTGGACCAAAAAAAGGCCAGGGTAAATCAAAGAAATACATATGCTGAAGTTTTGGAGAGCTGATGTGTTGCAGATTTCTCATGCTATTATGGGTAGATGATGCGTTGCAGATTTCCTATGAAGGTTGTTCTGGATTAGCTTGCCTACTAAGTATACAGTATATTCATTTTTGTGTCGCAGCTGAATATTCTTGAGTTCTCTATGGATTCTATTGCATGTTTGACTGAAGGTCAGTTGGTCGCAAGGACTATATTTATTTTTCTTAGATTTACGCCATAATATATACTTCGTTTATTTTTCTATCTGCCGTTTGATTAATGGTATACAACCAAGAGCAATGCTTTATGATTTTCTTATTCTCAGTTCAGTGGTACATTTGATTTGTAATTTTTTCTAAGATAATAAAGTTGGTAGATAGACCAATGTCTTATCTGTAACCATGCTTTGTTGTAGTTGCTCACTGGTTTTGTTTCCGTATGTTACATGTACCCATGCTTTCTGTGGCCAATTGATATGTTTCTATCTAAATATGGAGGCCATGAGATCAGACTGGATCTTTGGGTTGATCTTGCAACTGAGTTCAAAGTCAGAGGTGTTTGTGCTTTGGGTGATAAGGGACAGTCATTGCCTTCTTTCCTGTACCATTCCCAAAGATATTCGTAGGTAATTCTTATAGACACTGGCTCTTTTATTTGTGCATCATTATCTTCTGGTAAATTCCAAATGCTTGTGAAATTATGGGAACGTTTGGATAGCTAGCTCACATAGCTCAGTCAGGCAAGATTTATCTAGCCGTTGGCAGCAAGAGTCACTAAAAGAAAGATCTACCATTTGTATCGAGGCAAAATGAAGCCTTAGCTGCTGTAAAATACCCACACTTGCATATTATTTATTGGTGCGGGAGAGACGTCTCTCCTTCATCGGCAAGGTTTTTGGGACAGTTGCCGGCTAGGTTGCCTCTAAAAACTAGGTTAATTTTCCCAACCAAATTATTGTCCTTGCCTACCAAGGCTACGGGCTACCCTTGCCTAGGATCCAAACACACCTTATATTTTCTGTTGTATGTTCCTTTCCATAGGGTTTACCTACAAGTGTTAAAAAGTCTCGATGCACCACTTTGCCCACTTCAAACTTTTTTCTCTTAACTGTATCGTACTCAAATCTTAGAAATATTTTGAGTGAGCTTAGTGATAGCAAAACTTAGTATACATTTAGAATGGCTAACTTCACTTAAAGTAAGGTCCATATTATTTACTTAGTAGTAGGGTAGAGCATAATAGGATAGGTTAATGTAGATAGTCAACCTCTTTTTGCGTAGGATAGCTGCGTGACTAGAGAAGAAAGCAACAAATAACTAATCTGGACATTTGAACAATTATACAGTGGACATGATTATGAGGCCATTATAACTATTGACAAGTACACAAAGAATGTGGATTTGTAGAGTGGGAGCATTATAAGATCAAATGGATTTACTTTCTTTTTTTTGACGGGCAAATGGATTTACTTTCATTAAAAGAAAACATTAACACACTGGGTGATTCAGTTAGAAAATGAGAGGCTGATGGGACATTACACTTTTTTTTGGATATCAACTAAAGTAAGATTTTAAGAGAGTTCTGACCATTCTCTCAGGAAGCATAAAATTAAAAAAAAACTATTTCAAATAAATGAAAAAATAGGCACACCAGAAGTTGCATTGGAGGGTGCTCACACTTGGTGTTTCCGTTGTACCTTCTAACCTTGGTGTGACAATAGTTTGATGTTTTTAATATAGGTAGGGCTATTTTTACCTTCTGCGTCTGTAACGTTTATACCTTCTAGCTCACTAGTCACCGTAGTTGTGTTCGAAAATGAAACTAGAGGAAAATTGATATTGCAATTTTGTTCTTTTATGTTCCCAAATGTTCCATTTGTAAAATTTATCCATAGTTCAAATATGTTGACCTACCTTGTACTACAAAATATTCAAATCCTGAATAATTTTTTACAGCTAATTAATATGAATCCAGGATATACCTTCTCAATTTTTTTGTAAGGTCTTTAGTGAGCATAGATATTGATTCTGCATAATGTTTTGCCTTAAATAGCGGTTGCATATGCTCTTGAGTGATTCTTTTACCTGATGAGAAAATTAAAAAAATCTACTGAGAAAGCAATAAGATGCCATATACTAACTATTCTACGATTAATGTAGACACATATCAAACATTCAAGTGAGATCTATTTCAAAGGAATATTTGATCAGTAGATACTATATGCTCACCAACTTTGAGGTTAGCGAGATCAACACACCTTATCATACTATATAACTTCTTGAGTTGCTGTTTCAAAGCTCTCTCCCTAATACCTTCCACATTCAATGAACGCATGAGCACATCTACTTGTCATTTCGAAAACAAAAAATATTACTACCATAACAGCCACAGTTGGTGAGTATAGAGATTTCCAACAAGAGCATCACAGTTACCTCTTCCTTGGTGCTGTAGTAACCCCATTCTTTGTAACCCCATTCTTTGGAATCTGCAAGTTGAACGAAAAATCTTACTTCACACTCAAAAAACCAGTACTTGTTGTGTTGCTTGTCTTTACCAAAATGTCCGGAAAGATGATCAATTTCTCAATCTCCGTCTGAATCTGCCCTACCTTCAAACAAATTCAAGTTAATAAATTGGGCAAAACAAGAAGGCACAATACCAAGAATTGTTACATACGGTCGAACATGACTAGAATATGACATATATTGATGCATCTGCAAATGCAAATGCACACTTGATCAGGTGCTTACCAAATTTACTTTCCCTTGTGTCTTACTCCTCTTGCCCTTTTCTTATTTTCCACTTACCAGCTCATCTACACCCCCATTGGCATCTTGCACAACATCTGTCTGATTCTCTTTATTTTTCATGACAATTTTAGTGTGAAGGATTTGCTCTTGTTTGTCCTTTCTGCTGTTCCATATTTTCGGTGCATTAAGGGCTTGCTGGTCCTCATGGTGACTTATTATCTCGCTTATGGTAGAGGTTTGAATAACTTTTTTCACTAGTTTTCGGAGGATGTTAAGCTTTCTATCAGTGTCAATAAGACAATAACAACCTTCTCTTACTGCTTCGATGCTACTGGATAGTTTTTCATTTTTTGTCATTTTCAAGAAAGCACATAGACGTTCAATCCATGTTACTAACCTTACCTGCAATTGTACGTTAAAAAATGAAAGGCGGTCGATCTTATATATGTAGAAGTATTAACGGAGAACCTTTTCCTCCTCTTCCATATTCTGCAGAACAGTGAAATAGTCATCTCCATACTTAATAAGCAAATGAAACATAGATGCATGTGCTTCTACAGGAAAATCACTCTTTCTTTGTGGCAAACTGCATTCTACAGATCTTTTAGCAGAAATGAGGACAGATTCAGAGCCCCCCCAAAAGAGAAGTAGAAGTCCAAAACCACAAGAAAATCTCCAACAGAACATCTTGTTATTCAAAAATCTTTGATCAAAGTAGGTCTACCCTTAAATAAAACCGAATCATCCTCACTGGGCCTCCTTACTAACAACAGATCATCATCTATTGGATACTTATAAATAGGCATGTATACATGTTCTTCATCTGGAAATCATATGGTTAGAATCTTGTCAGAATGAACAAAACCATCGCAAATTCACTACATGTGGTTCAGGTTCGGTTGGATCACCCCTCTTTAACTTTTCCCTCCCATCTTCAATAGTTCCATTACCTTGTACATTTCTCCATTCCTTTTGCAAATATTCATTACATTAGAGAAATAAAGGTAGCTCAGTGCTAAAAATGTGTAACATGCATGATGGATATGACATATTTTGTGGCGAGATCATGATAAATAACCCATTGTGGGTGACTTTGTGATGTCGCATATCTAATAACAAGCTTCAGCGTCATTCTGGTAATAGGTGCCCTCTTGTAAAACAGGTCTGCAGTTTCGATTACTGATATGTTTTTTTACAGTTTTATTCCACTGAATCGAACCAACTTCACACTTTTTTGTGCCATTAGAATCTAAATATTCAAAATCTTGCAATGTCGTTCAATACCATCTTATTTGGCATACAACTCTGTTCCTTCAAACACTTATTTTGTTAGACTGTCGTATATATTATCAGCAAGTTTGTGTAAGTCGAGAGTGACTGAAAACAAAAGTTAACATTAAAAAGACAATAGCGTTCGTATTACTGCTGTAACATAAATGTTTTGTAATTGGTAAGAACGTCCTTCTTAAGGAATAATAGAGTAGTAGTAGCCCTGCCCTAGATCACCAAAGTTGGTGTTGCAAATGAAATCTATTGTCGTTTTAATGTTAACTTTAGTTTTCAGTAACTCTCGACTTACACAAACTTGCCGATAATATATAAGATAGTCTCACAAAAGAAGTGTTTTAAGGAACATAGTTGTATGCCAAAAAGGATGGTATTGAACGACGTTGCAAGATTTTGAATATTCTAGATTCTGCTGGCACAAAAAAGTGTGAATTTGGTTGGATTCAGCGGAATAAGATTGTAAAAAACGTATCAGTAATCAAAGCTGCAGAACTGTTTTACCGAAGGGCACCTGACGCTGAAGGTTGTTATTAGATATGCTACATGACAAAGTCACCCACGATGGGTTATCCATCATGATCTCGCCACAAAATTTGGCATATCCATCGCCCCCCCTAACAACGCAGTGGTGCATATCCCACTTTTGTTTATTTTGTTTCTCGTGTATGTTACACATTTGTAGTACTCCCTCCGTCCAACAATAACTGTCTTAATTTTGTCAAAAAGTGAATGTATGTAGACATGAAAAATGTATAGATACATCCACTTTTGTGCAAACTTGAGACACTTATTTTGATACAACTGAACCTGAACCACCTGTAGTGAACTTGTGATGGTTTTGTTCATTTGGACAAGCTTACAACCATATGATTTTCCAGATGAAGAACATGTATACGTACCTATTTATAAGTATCAAATATATGATGATCTGTTGTTAGTAAGCAGACCCAGTGCAGATGATTCAGTTTTATGTAAGGGTAGACCTCCTCTGATCAAATAATATAGAGTACCAAGATGTTGTGTTGGAGATCTTATTATGGTTTGGGAATTCTGCTCCTCTTTTGGGAGGGCTCTGAATCTATTCCTATTTCTGCTAACATATATGTACAATGCAATTTGCCACAAAGAAGGCAGTGATCTTCTTGTGGAAGCACATGCTTCTATGTTTCATTTGCTTATCAAGGATGGAGGTGACTATTTCACTGTTCTGTAGAAGAAGGATCAGGAGGAAAAAGTTCTCACTTAATACTTCTACCTATATAAGATCGACCGCCCTTCATTATTGAACGTACAATTGATCCTCTCTTTTTTCTATGCATCAATTGCAGGTAATGTTAGCAACATGGACTGAACGTATAATGTGTTTTCTTGGAAATAACAAAAAATGAAGAACTATTCACTAGCATCTAAGCAGTAAGAGAAGGTCGTTATTGTCTTATTCAGGGCCGGCCCTGAGGGGGGGGGGGGGGGGGGGGGGGGGGGGGGGGGGGGGGGGGGGCAGGATGGGTGGCCGCCCCGAGCCCCCGAAATTAAGGGGCCCCCAGCCTAGGTACGCTCAAGGCAGCCGAGGATCCTTTCTCAATCGCGAACGCCATTGGAGTAAGCTATTCTGTGTTCCGGGAAGAAGAAAGCCGGAATCGTTGAACATAATAAGGTTTGGGCCTTTATTTTTCTGCACAGCTTTTTCCTTCCGCGACTGGGCCTTGGGCCTTTTGGGGCATGGAGTGCAGTTTTTTTTACGTGAGGAGCGCACAGATTCAGTAGGATAGGGCAATCGGTACACTTTGCTTCTTTGTATCAATACTCATTCATTTAGGTTTTTTTAAAGGTTGGTTCCATGTTACAAACTGACATTGGATTGTTTTATCAACTTTATTTATATTGAAAGTAGATTTTTTGTAAGATTTGTCTAGTGAGGATGTGCATTTCTTGATTTGCAATTTTGATCTAATATGTTTGTATCGACTGGTTGTAGTTATTTTCTCATTGATTATATATTTATGTCACAAACCTTGCTATTCGTGTTGTCGGTTAGCCATATAAAAGATTAATTGTACACCATAGCTAGACACACCCATCATCGCCTCTACGTGGCCACACCGGGGGGAGACACCAGCCACTGCGATTTGACACGATTTCAAAGATTTTTTTTGGAACTACGATTTCATAAATGACATGCCTATAATTCAATACCATTGTTAGTGGCTTTTTTTTTCCTTTAAAGGGGCCCATATTGTAATTTCGCCCTAGGCCCCAAATATCTCAGGACCGGCCCTGGTCTTATTAACATTGATAGAAAGCTTAAAATCCTCCAGGAACTAGTGGAAAAAGCTATTCAAATCTCTACCATAAGTGAGATACTAAGTCACCGTGAGCACCATCAAGCCCTTAATGCAGCGAAAAGAGGGAACAATAGAAAGGACAAACAAGAGCAAAACCTGAACACTAAAATTGCCATGAAAAATAAAGAGAACCAGATAGATGCTGTGCAAGATGTAAATGGGGGTGTAGATGGGCTAGTTAGTGGAAAAAAGAAAAGGGCAAGAGGAGTAAGACACAAGGGAATAGAGATCTGGTGAGCACCTCATCAAGTGTGCATTTGCATTTGCAGATGCATCAATATATGTCGTATTCTAGTCATGTTCGACCCTATGTGACAATTTTTGGTATTGGGCCTTGCTGTTTTGTCCAATTTATTAATTTGAATGCGTTTGAAGTTTGGGCAGCTTGAGACGTATTTTGATAAATTGTCCATCCGTTCCAGCCGTCTTGGTAAAGAGAAGCATCACAACAAGTACTGCTTTTTCGAGTGTGAAGGAAGACTTTTTGTTCAACTTGCAGATTCCAAAGAATGGGTTACTACTACACCAAGGAAGAGGTGACTGTGATGCTTTTGTTGGAGGTAGTGCTCGTTTACCTCTCAAACGGGAATGCCATGATCTCCCCGAGGCGACTTGCACTGCCTCCTTCGCTTAGCCGATCCGACGGCAGCGCACGGCGACTCGTCGCTGCCAGCTGCCAATTCTCCGCCGCCACACAAGCCGAGCCGTCGCACCTCTCTCTTCTCCTTTGCAAGGTATGGAAATTGGAATACATCTATGGCCTATCGGCCCAGCTCACTATTACTTACCGTGGTCGCGTTTCACTGAATGTTACCCAACTTCTTGGACCACCGGAACTGAAAAAACGGCGTCGATGCGGGACACACCGTCCGCCTACAACTCATCAAATGCCTCCATACGCGCCAGCGCGTTTACCGGTCCACGATATACAACAATTTCTAAAATTGGATTCAATACCTGCTGGCGCAAAGGAAAACGAATATGAATTGACTCTTGGTTTAAAAGCCATCCCGTCCGCTTCTTGGATCCTTTAGAAAAGTAGTGGAATCCTACAAGTTATTACTCCCCCCCGTTCCAAAATGACTTCCATTTGTTCAAAAGTTGATGTATCTAGGCATGTTACGTGTATAGATACATCCACTTTTGTACAAATTGAAGTCATCTATTTTGAAACGGAGGGCGTAGTTATTACCGGGTTTGGGTCCTAGAGAGGAGAAGAGTGCCAGTCCGATTCAAATACTCTTACTTTAGTCTTATTTCGTAGGCCCATTCGCACTAGCCTGGCTGCATGTGTCAGGATCGATTCACTACGCACGACTGGGTGGTCCAGATAGTGCGATCATCTGGACATACCACCTCAATCGCCGCCTCCGCCGTAAGGCCAATGCTTTTGTTGCATTCCCTCGTCTCTCAGAGCAAGTATAATAGTGGGCTTATAGCCCGCCTACAGGACACTTTTGCCTATGTGGAGGCGAGAGACAAAGAAAAAGAGTTGGAGTGGACTCTCATGCAAGAGCCAGTCTCTACGCGTGCGCCTAGGCAAAAACATTAAATGCGAGGAGAGATAAAGACATAAAATTGGGAAACACTAACCTAATAGCCAATCTTATAGCCAACTCTATTGTATGAGCTAACTATAAGGCTAACTTTTGATAACATGGCAGTTTCATATAGCCGGCTGTTGGCTCTACTTTTGAAATTGCTCTCACGACTACTCGCTCTAACCGAGGCGCCGCCCGTTCCTTTTACCACTGATTCCCAAACTCTCCCACTCTATCTAGATCACGTCACCGCCACGCCTTTGCTCATATTTGTTCATAAGTTTCTTTGTCGCTAGTAGTACGACTATCAGGTAGTTAATTATGTGGGAACTACCATGAACTATATATATTTTTTTTAAATTAATAATGTTTTTCGACCATGTTTTCAACATGCACCTTTTGACGATACCAATAGATGAAAAACATTAATTGAGACAAAAACAATGCGATGATGATGAGCATGTATACATTGGCATAAATCGCATGTGATCATGCATAAATAGTTTCTAGCACGCTTGTTTCTAGCAATCAAAGGACGTCAATTTTTATTTAGGAATTTATATTAATAAAGCTATACTGAATTTGAATATAATATACATAGAATGACCACCTTTTTTTTTCCAAAAACAATAATGTTCCTAATACTTATGCATGGTAAACAATATTGAGCATTGTTAATACAACTATGTAGACCATAGAGTTAATTAATAATATGCACGGCAATCTACCATACAACAGTGCTCATTAGGTCAAGACATCTCGCGACCTTTCCATACCGACATGCAGCGAGGATAGAGTAGGAAAGCATATGGTTTATCATGGTGTCGACGATAGTGAACATCCAATATCTGAATTTAGGTACAAAGCATCAATCTACTTGCAATGATCCGCTAGCTATTGGGATATTATCAACCCCAAAAAGATGGCCTTTTCTATAAATGCAAAATCATCAAAATAATCTGGTAGAAACTAAACTATAGTTAAATTTGGTAAACTTAGGCGAGATTATTGAAGAGTAACAATTTTATGTAAATTAGCCAGCTAGTTTTAAGTCACTTCAATGTTCTTACCCAGATTTAAAAATCTCAAATAAATACATGTAGATTGCATAATAGTATAATACTCTACTTTAGAACCAACAATGCAGCCTATCAGGTTGCGTCTATGTGGATAGTTTACCCAACAGAATATATTCTTTGACATTTTAACTGATCGGATGGACTTATTGGATTAAGGAAACAATATGTAATTTAGGGACCGAAACGATCGAGGTACTCATGTAGTCTTAACTTGTTCATCATCCTCCTCTTGTTCGTGACTAATAATCCAGTGGTCGTCATCCATGATGGTGGTAGATTTGGGTCAAGTCTAAACTGTCGCTCGGAGGAGTTAAGGGGAAGGCGACCACTTCATCTCTGCCTACTATTCTCTGTCTCTGTCGAGATCCATGGACTTAGGGAATATGTAAAAATAGGAATCAAGACATCAAGCTTCGGCCGGGTCGCAGGGTCGCACGATCTATTACCAAATTCTCGTGTCGGTTATTCGGATGACTCCTCTTGTTGGGTTGTGCGTATGATGAATGTACCCCTCGGTTTCGGCTACCTGAGTAGTACATACATATACATAGTTGGGACTGGGGCCCATAGGTTTCGGGGCGACCGCCCCTCTAGCGCCCCTCCCCTCCCTAGATCAGTCCTCCAAGTCAGATTGCACATTAGAGGATTAGGAGTCATGTGTAACACGAGTTGCCTCTCTCACCTTGCTATCTGGTCCCGGTAGTGTGGATCAATGGCAGTCACATCCCACAAAGATGGTTCAATGTAGAATTACTGGTTGCTGAATTGGTGTTGCGAGGATAGCGAGGCCCTTTCCGATTGATGGCAGTCACCGTCCTCTAGCTTGTCGCCGGCCGTTCCGAGGTCAAGCGCCCGGCCCTTTCCCATCCCGCGAGGCCCATGCTTCTGTAATACCCCGTAATCTATTGGATATTTTCATCAGGGTTCTTCTCATTGCTCCTTCTTGTGACCTTTCAAACAAAATCTATTCTCAAATATCTGAGTCCATAGATGCGTCGGGCTCAACGAGATAGTCGAAAATGACTACTTATTTATCAAATTTGGACGTGGGGAGAAGTATCTATGGTCTACTCAAATTGAAGGGTTGAGATAATATGAAATTCCTATTTGGTTTGATTAAATAAAACGTGGTACTTATCCTTGACAGGGGTGCGGTCAGGAGAGGCCAAACCAGATCCATTCTTTCCTCTCCCCTTGTGAGCTCTCTCTCCTCTCCATGGCGCCTCCACCCCTCTTCTCACTTCTTTTGAAGAAATAGGCTTTCGCCCCGCTATATAAATATAGCAACCACACACAGTACAAGTTTGAGCCCACTGCTGGGCAAACAGCACAATCAAGCCCAAAAGAAAAGAAAGAGAAAACAATGCCGACATCGGCGGATCAACGAAAACGAAAATGACTCGCAACCGCTGCGTCCTCTCCGGAGAATTACCACCATGATCCCAGCGCTCTGAATCGTCGCGTACCAAACAACACCTCCAAGAAAGAAAGCGGCGACGACGACGCTGCTGCCCGGACTGGTCCTAGGGTTTCCCCCGGTACGCTACAGATAGTGGAGAAGAGGTACACACGACGCCCTTCAAGAAGGAACAATGACACTAACAAGCATCACTGCGTCGGTGTCAAGATGATAGGGATTTCTCCCCTTGTGAGCTCTCTCTCCTCTCCATGGCGCCTCCACCCCTCTTCTCACTTCTTCTCCCATGAATCCTACAACCTGCACTACGTCCTCCCCATCTCGTGGTGCAGCGAGGAACTGACTTCGAGGAAAAGAAGGGGAGACCTCTCCATCACCCCTCCTCCCCGATTACTTGGGCTCAATCCATAAGGGTGAGTATCCTCATACTTTTTACATGCTCACTTTCTGTACATGGCGATTTTATGATTTCTAGGGCAGGGGATTAGCAAGTGCTGCTGGGAATAGGCAAAGTAGCGTCATGTTCCTATTCCTGGCAAACAGTTACTGAAATCTGCAATTTCGAGTATCTAAATGGATGAATTAGATGAAGTCCACATGATACGAAACATAGGTTATGTTCACACGATCGTTTTGAGTGGTCATTTGCTTAATTTGGCCTAGCCGTTTATTCGGGGCAATAGAAACAAGTTTCTGTCCTGCTGGGCAAGAAACAGGGTACTTACGGTTTTGGGTTAAATCTTTCGGAGTCTTCTGTTGTTCATAAAAGGGTGAACTAAAATAGTACAATTAGCTGGAAGCTTCGAGTTTCTAGATCAATTAAGTTTGCTCAATTTCAATGAGTATCTTCACTGCAATGAAATTCGTAAGAGGGCTAGTCATTATGCTGAATTCTGGAAACAGCACAAGCAGTGGCGGAGCTTGACCAACATATTAGGAGGGGACAAAACAGATAAGATAAGAGCTGAGGGGGCCAGATTTAAGTATTTTGTGTTTTATATGGTCAAAAGTGGTAAATATATAGTACTAATATGCAAATTTTTAATTAAGTTGGGGGGGGCCATGGCCCATGTTGGCCCCCATGAAGCTCCGCCTGTGAGCACAAGTATTTGCTTGATATGACCTAGTTAATTCCATAATCTGACTTCGGTTAGGTGGACTTATTTTTAGATAATTCACTTTGGTATCCATAGTATACATACCTTGTTTGATTTGGTTCTCTCTAGCTCGTTCTATGAATTATTGGTGACCAGACAACAGAGCGTGGTTTCCTGGGAAAGCCGTAGAAGCGTTATGTTTGTTATCTCCTTAAGTTATGTATACGTATTGAGACTTGTGTGTGCTTTGCTTACTCACAGGTTTGGGATTATACCCAATCAACGTCTTCGCTATCGGTAAAGGCAAGTGCATGACGAACCTCACCTCCTTATACTCGGTGTGCTGTTTGTAGTGCCTCCAGTGTGCTTGGTTCTTACTTGATGTTTCTTCGAGTCAAAATTCTTCTTCTAAACTCCACGGGTTCGCAGATTGGTAAATTCCGAGCCAATACTGCGGCAGGTCGGTAAATTCCGAGCCGGCGCGTTGGTAAATTCCGAGCCAACACTGTCTTCACATGATGATTAATTCCCCGTCACATGTGCTAAAACCCGCAGTGCAGTTTTCAGTAAAATTGTGCGATTCCGAGTGAAGTTCCAATGATGTTCACGGTCTAATGTCTTTATGGTTCCATATTGTACTTGCTGAGTATTTTTATACTCATTCTTGTGTTTCATTTTGTTTCAGGTACTAATAAGTGATATGTATGGGATATGGGCGTAGCACCTCTACATCATTAAGCACGTCACATAACTTCAAACAATAATCAGTGGCTTTCTCCGGTACTTGATTGAGCCGTGTTTTACATCTCTAGACTTTCACAGCTTTTATGTGTGTGGATGTTTCTTTCAAGCCGTGACATGTTTAGTCATTTGACCTGAGACCTGTTTCGTTATCAGATTCATATCAATTCTCGTCCAGGATGCCTTACTTACATCGAAAACTCTGTCCAATTTTCAAATACGTTTTATACTTTGTAGATCAAGTTGTAGCGCTCCAGTCGGGGCGCCCAAACGGCCGCCCAAAGCCGTTTGGGGCGTGCCGGACACATTTTCTGCCCCACTCGCGCCGCCCGAACTCGATTTTGGTCCAGCGCGGCCCAGTTTTATGTCCGGCACGCACAGCCCACACCCTCAACTTGGGGAGCCTTGGGGCGGCCCCGGACGGAACGAGGCGCGGCGCCACGTCTGCATCCGACGCGCGAGCCACGCCTGGCTGTGAGACACAAGGCGGTGGTCGTCGTCAAAGGCGCGTGAACGCGTGGCGACGCCTCGTTTTCACACCAGCGCAGACGCTAGTGAGCGTCGCGTCCCTCTGCTCGTCGGCGTGAATGCACAGCGCGCCTTTTCGAGGCACAGCGGCGTTAATGCTACTGCTCTCCGGCGGCAATAAAAGGCCGTCGCCCCCTTACTCACTCGCCACAATCGCCACCGCCTCCTTCTCTGCCTCCGCCTCATTTTCCTGCCCACCGCGAACACCGCACGCCGCCGCTTACGAGATGGCCGGAAACTGGTGGCGCACCGGGGGCACGGCAGCGAACAGCTTCGGGCCGCGCACCCTCCTCCGCGAGCAGTCGGAGGCACTGCGGGACAACGGGTACCCCGTGCCTCCCAACATGCGCGTCGGCTCGCGCTTCCCCATCTCCGTCCGCGGCATCCCGGTGCCGCGCCCGCTGACGCGGGCGAACCGCGATTTCCACGCCGCTCAGATCGCGCATTACTGGCGCGAGCTGACGCCGGAGATGCGCGACGACCCACGCTGGAACTCGGAGGACGCGGCCAACCAAGGCCGCTACAAGGCGGCGTTCCAGCGGCTCTTGGAGGAGAGATGAACCGCTGGGACGGCCCCGGCCTGGCGCCTAGGGACAAGAACGTCGCCGGGCGCGAGGCGTTCTGGAGCGTGCACGGCCGCACGCTCGACGCGGTCATGGAGCACATCGCCAACGGCGGCTCCCTGCTGGAATGGCCGGGGGAGCCTGCTCCGCCTGCGCACGCTCCGCCTCCAGTGGTGCCGCGAGTGGGGAGCGACGGTGCCCAAATGCGCCAGGTGGTCCGGACGGCGCCCAAATGGCCCGTCCGGAAGGCCTTTGGGTGGCCATTTAGGCGCCGCGACTGGAGATGCTCTCAGGTAGGGTTTCTACCTGGGGTGTTAGAGCTTCTCTGTACTCCAGCTCGACGCCGTCACCCACTGCTTCCCTGACCTCCAGCTCCACGCCGTCGGCGGCCCTTCCTCGACCTTTAGCAGCGCGCCGTTCGCTCCCCATCATGCGTAGGCACGTGCAGCTGGCTCAGCTGTGCGCCATCAACGTCCTTCCCGGACATGCAGCTGTGCGCTCAATCCCCATCTGTTCTGTTCATAGGCTGCAGAGTACTGTTTGCTCTGTTTCTATTTAGCAAATTTCTGCTAGCAGTTATTTAGCATCTGAAGTTCTGAACTCAATCGTACAGTCGTAATGTGAAGCAATCAAAATCAGATTTCTAGCATTCTTGTGTGTACGAGAGGTATTCGAAGTGAAAGACAACCCAGCCTGTAGCCCTGTACTAGCTATTGCCCTCGGCCAAAAGCACCGATCAGAAACAAAGATCAACCAGTATACGTGAGCTAGCATAAATGGAGAAGAAACGATCAGCTTTAGTTAATGCTCACCAACTATGGTTGTTATGGTAGTAATATTTTTCGTTTTTGAAATGATAGATGCGCTCATGGGCTCATTGAATGTGGATGGTATTAGGGAGAGAGCTTTTAAACAGCAACTAAAGAAGTTAGCATTGCCAACTTGAGGGCTCTTATCTTCTCCGCGGCATGGTTCTTCCGGCGGTTGATCTATTGATGACTGAGCAGCCAAGAGGCCGAGAAGGTCTCACGTCCATTCCAAGGAGCTCAAAGGACTGCAGGATCTTCTTTCATGTCACAAGTCCTCACAAGAAGAAGCAACTCTAATCCCCTCGGCAATGTTGGTAGTCTTCCGGATTACTCCCATGACCAGTGTATGGTTTTGTTTGGTAACACCTTCTGGTCGCGGTGAAGTTCGCAGTAATTTAGAATTGACGAGAAAACCATCGATGAAGATGTTGAAGTTCTTGAAACTTGGCACGCCATCAGCATCTTCAGTGTCTTAGATCTAGGGATCTCATGACGTTGAAGTCGTCTGCTTCTTCACTGCCTAGGTTGTTGGCATCCTCGCCTGGTTCTGCTGGTAACCTATGGATCCTCCTTGAATCTGATATCATCATGAAATATTGTAAACTCATCCTCTCTATTATATACACTTGAAAAAAATAGTCAGATGTAATCAGATCACTAATGAATCTATGGTACTATTCCTGCCCTACAGTTGAAAAAATATATCAATAAGTACTCACCTTGAATTTTGTCAGCCACACGAGCTCAAAGACTACGTTGTCTAACTCGGCTGTTTGCAAAGGTGCTGGGCTCCGTGGGAGCATATCAAAAGAGCTTAGTAACTGCAAGAAGCTTTACTCTTATAAATTTGTCCTTCAATGCCTTCACAAGCTCTATCCCTGGAGAACCTGCAGATTTAGAAGCTATCGCCATATTTTCGTTGAAGGGAACAAACTTTCGGGTTATATTCCATGGCCCCATTCATACACTGATCTTATCACATCGTGCATGTGAGTATGGCTAAGGCTTACAAAATAAGACACACTCTCTAATCACATCTTTGTGTTTATACTTCTGTTATGAACATATCTTGTTAGAGAAAATTATTAAAACAAATAAACAGAGCTTCCAATTTTCATTTATAAACTATAACACTTAAGAGGTCTTGCTCTTCCACAACTCAGATTATTTGCTATTTTCGGTCACATGTATAAACATTCATTAAACAAGTTGCTCTTCTTTATTTGATCGATTGTGTTACAAAGTAAGAAAAGGTGGCCGGTAGATTCCAATTCGGCCAAGAGTAACAAGGATATTAATATTGTTCCAACGGTAAGGTTCTATATCATAAAATAATCAAACTTCAAACAATCACATGTCCATATAATTTTGTCGGCCTCACAAACTTAAAGCCTACAGTGTCCTCGGCCTTAAGTGTATGTTCTATTGCAAAATTTCTCCATTGAGGTCATAATTGACGCTTTGGTACTTGGCATAATCGCGCTGCCCATCCTAATCTTCTAAAAGTCATTATAGGAAGATACCTTTTGCAGAAGTCGCTCGAGACATGCTAGAGAAAACACAAAATTCAAAATAATCTCAAAGTCAAATTGGTGATACTTGAAAATGCATTAAAAACATAATAGGGACTTACGATCCAAATAACACTAATAACATTTGACTTCGTCATACGCTTGGTATAGCTTGTTCGTCATACACTTGGGGTAGCTTGGATATCCTCCGGATACCTCCGGAGCTATGTTCATAGTAGAGGCACATCTGCCCTGAACTTATAACATTTTTAAGATCTAGGTAAGTCAGAGACACTTGAGAGATTTTAACACAGTCTACTAAAGGAAAACAATAGTTGAAGAATCTTTCATGTTTCTTTCGGCCATCATCATCGGCTTCAAGTCTATTGACCTAGTCAGAAACTTTGACAAAAAATGAATATGATGTATTGACATGTGTTTTTTTAACTTTTGAATAACAAAAGTGTTTTAAACGAAGCTATTTGAAAAGATTCATGAAGTATCTTGTCGGTCAAAATCATCATCCTTGTCCCTCTCGTCCTCACTATCACTGCGGCTTCTATAAGGCAATGCCGGTTTCTGCCGCGTCTTTGCCTTAGCAGACTTGGAACCGGTGGCCTCCTTTTCTTCCTGTGTAACAAAGCATACAGACTTATTACTAATTATGACACTACATATTGATATGCTCACAGAGTCACAGCCGACATGGTACCATAGTTAATTACAAGATTGTGAATAGATTATTATGTAGTGTCACACTTAGTATTGATGCAAACTAACTATAATAAGTCTGCTTTCTTACGGAGAAAACAAAGAGATATGGGCCAATCGGTTCCATGTCTTGCTAAAAGCATGATAGGCGAAACCAGCATTCGTTTGCAGAAGATACAATGATAGTGAGGGCGAGAGGGCAACGATTATGATTTTGACTCGACGAGAATGATACTACATGGAATTTTTTCAATTAGCTTCATTTAAAACCTTTTTTATTCAAAACTTGAAATAAACACATGTACATATAACACATTCATTTTTTTGTCAAAGTTTTCTAAACTAATTTTTTTTAAAGATCCAGATGTTTTCATAGCAAAGCACGCGTGCCCTGAAGTTGTTACATTTTGAAGGATGTTTTCATAGCAGAGCACATTTGTCTACTCATGGGGAAAAAAAGAGTTGGAGTACCTTACATGTTTCTTTCGGCCTTTAGCATCGGTTAAATGTTGATACTTAGTTAGTCTATTGCCCTAGTCAGAAAATTTGACAAAAATATATGATATACGAACATGTGTTTGTTTCAAGTTTTGAATAGCGAATATGTTTTGAAATCAGCTATTTGAAAAGATTAATGTAATAACTTGCCGGGTCAAAATCATCATCGTTGTTCCTCTGGTTCTCACTATCACTGCAGTTTCTATAATGCAATGCTGTTTTCTGTACCGTTTGCCTTAGTTGACTTGGAACCTGCCAGCCTCCCGCTCTTCCTCTATAACAAAGCATAGCAGACTCTTCCTCTATTTCAGTACTATGTGTGACAGTGTGTGACACTGTTTCACACATAGTGTTGAAATAGAATAACTATAAATAGTCATGTTTTTGCAGAGGAAGAGGGTGCCTACAGGTTCCAAGTCTTGATAAAGTTAGAAGTGAGCCCAGCTCACTTGGTTAGGGAAGTGGATGTACAACCCAGCCACCCAGGTTCAAGTCCTCACGGGCGCAAATTTGGGTTCTTATTATTTAAAAAAAAAAAAAACGCCGTAGGGGCTTCCCCTACCGCATTCCTTTCAAAAAAAGTCTTGATAAAGTTTCTGAATTTATAACTGAACTTATTACATTTTGAAGATCCGTGTGTTTAAATCAGACACACATGAGAGGTTTTAATACAATCTGTTCATGAAAAAACAAGAGTTGAAATACCTTGCATATTTTTCTGAATTTATAACTGAACTTATTACATTTTGAAGATCCATGTGTTTAAATAAGACACACCTGAGAGGTTTTAATAGAATCTGTTCATGAAAAAACAAGAGTTGAATTACCTTGCATATTTTTGTCGGACATCAGCGTCACTTACATGCACTGTTCAAGATATCTTTCGATATTCCGATAAATCGGCCGATTTATCGCTTCTCAGTGTTTGACCGATAAGATAAATCGGCCGATAAATCAGTCGATATGCCGATAAATCGGCCGATATGCCGATAAACCGGCCGATTTACCCCTTATCTTGGGTCGACCGATAAGTTCCCGATAAGCGATATCCCCAGCATTGCTTACATGTCGATATTTAGTTAGTTTATTGCCCTAGTTGTTAACTTTTGACAAAAAAATGAATATGATATATGAAAATGTGTTTGTTTCAAGTTTTGAATAAACAATATGTTTGAAATTAAGCTATTTGAAAAGAATAATGTAATATCTTGGCGGGGTCAAAATTTCCATCCTTGTCAGTTGTCCCTCTCTTCCTCCCTATCACTGTAGTTTCTGTAAGGCACTACTAGTTTGTGCCCCATCTTGCCTTAGCAGTTTTGGAACATGCTGGCCTCCCTCTCTTCCTCTATAACAAAGCATAGTGGACTGTTTATAGTTAGTCTACTTCAATAGTATGTGTGACACTACATATTGATCTGTACACAACCTTGCAGAGTGTCACACATAATATTAAAGTAGACTAACTGTAAATAGTATGCTTTGGTACAGATAAAGAAAGGGAGGCCAGGTTCCAAGTCTTGCTAAAGGCAAGATGGGCGAAAATCTTCATTCTTTTATAGAAGCTGCAGTGATAGTGAGCGCGAGAGCGCAATGATGATGATTTTGACCCGACTGTAATGATACTAGATGTTGTCTTTTCAAATAGCTTCATTTAAAACATTTTTGTTATCCAGAACTTGAAATTAGCACATGTTCATATAAGACATTCATTTTTTGTAAAAGTTTATGAATTTATAAATTTTTGAAGGTCTAGGTGTTTTCAAAGCAGAGCCACGTCCGAACTGAACTTATTAAATTTTGAACATCCATGTGCTTAAATCAGACACACTTGAGAGGTTTAAACACAGTCTGTTCATTAAAAAACAAGAGTTGAAATACCTTGCATATTTTTTTCGGACATTAGCATGGGTAACATGCTGATATTTAGTTAGTCTATTGCCCCAGTTAGTAACTTTGAAAAAAATATGAATGTGATATATGAACATGTGTTTGTTTCAAGTTTTGAATAAAAAGTATGCTTTAAATTAAGCTATTTGAAAAGATTAATTTATTATCTTGTCACAGTCAAAATCATCATCCTTGTCTATCTGCACCATCTTTCCTTCGCAGTCTTTTTGAAATCAATCTCAATATAGAGAAAGAAAGGGAGGCAAGGTTCAAAGTCTTGCTAAAGGCAAGATGAGTGAAAATTGACATTCTATTATAGAAGATGCAGTGATAGTGAGTGCGAGAGGGAAATGGTGATGATTTTGACCCGATGGTAATAATACTAGATCTAGTCTTTTAAATCGCTATATTTAAAACTTTTTTGTTAGTGAAATTAACACATGTTCACATGACACATTCATTTTTTGTAAAAGTTTCTGAATTTATACCTGAACTTGTTACATTTTGAAGATCCGTGTGCTTAATTAGACACACTTGAGAGATTTTAACACAATCTGTTCATGTAAAACAAGAGTTGAAATACCTTGCATATTTTTTTCAGACATCAGCATCAGTTACATGTCGATATTTAGTTAGTCTATTGCCCTAGTTATTAACTTTTACAATAAATGAATGCGATATGTGAAAAAGTGTTTGTTTTAAGTGTTGAATAAAAATTGTTTTAAATTAAGTTATTTGAAAAGATTAGTGTAATATCTTGCCGGGGTCAAAATTTCCACCCTTGCCCCTCTCTTACTCCCTATCACTGTAGTTTCTGTAAGGCAATACCGGTTTGTGCCCCATCTTGTCTTAGCAGTCTTGGAACATGCTGGCCTCCCTCTCTTTCTCTATAACAAAGCATTGAGAACTTTTTATAGTTAGGTCACACATAGTATTAAAATAGACTAACTATAAATAGTATGCTTTGGTACGGAGAAAGAAAGGGAGATCAGGTTCCAAGTCTTGCTAAAGGCAAGATGAGCAAAAATCGACATTCGTTTATAGAAGCTGCAGTGATAGTGAGCACGAGAGGACAATGCTGATGAGTTTGACCTGACGTTAATGATACTGGATGTAGGCTTTTCAAATATCTTCATTTAAATTTTTTTTGTTATTCAGAATTTGAAATTAACACATTCATTTTGTCGAAGTTATGATTTTTTTGAAGATCTAGGTGCTTGCAAAGTAGATCTAGGTGTCAACGATACATTTTGAAGATCCATGTGCTTAAATCAGACATACTTAGACACAGAAGGCTCGAGCAGAGCCCATCTTTAAATTAATAAAACCATCCGGCCAAGGTGCAAACAACAACAAAAGTAAAAGAGTCTAGGCATCACGCAGGACACAAATGAGCTCCAGGTAGCATGCAGGCTACATCCACAACCACTCAAACGAGAGGTAAACAAAGCCCGCAGGCTCACAACAGCAAAACACGAAGCACTATCACAAGGGAAAAGGCGTAGCATCATGATGGTCGGTCCCGGATAGTGTTGCAGAGCTCGCGGATCTGAAGAATCACTAGCTCCACCGCGCTCCTGTCCTGTCTTCGAGCCACTGGCTTCCACACCTGCATATACATAGACATTTTGAACAGGCAATCAGCCGGCTGTGAGGGAAAGATCCCCTCAATCGTAAATTTGTTCCTCATGTTCCAAATAGTCCAACAAAGAGAGGCACAACAGATCCAAAGCACTCTGCGCGACTGGCCCGAATATCCTTGAAGGAGTCTATAAAGATCTGCGAAACACGAGGGGTTCCTTGAACAGTGCAACAGTTCCCTAACTATGCTCCATAGGAATTTGGCTAAGGAAAAGCCAAAGAAAATGTGGTTGGTATCTTTGAACTGACCACATAAGGCACAAAGGCCATTAGAAGGTCCGTGTCGTCGGGCAATGTTGTCCTTGGAAGGGAGACGCTTCCTGATCAACTGCCAGAGAAAGATATGGATCTTCAATGGGATAGCGATCCCCCAAATCTCCCGGAAGTGTTTCCGGGGACTACCTTGACAGAGTCTGCGGTAGAGGGAGCGGACCGTGAACTTGCAACAAGGTTCGAGGGTCCACACCAGGGTGTCCCGCCCCTCGGTAAGAAGGATGTTGTGGAGCCCACGAAGAATGTCGTCCCACTCGACCCTCTCGGCCTGGCCCAGCACACGTCGGAAGGGAATGTGTCACTCACCATCATGGTATGCGTTAGCCACTGATATCCCCGGATCCAGGACAATGGCAAAGAGGTTAGGGTAACGGTCTTTGAAGGGACCGGAGCCTTGCCACCAATCCTCCCAGAATCTCGTCGAGCCCCCGTTCCGGATTTGGTGTCGAGCCCCCAAGCACAACACCTCCTTCACCTTAAGGAGCGCATTCCAGAACTGAGATCCTGGACCGTGGAAGTCGACCCAAAGATCCTTGTCCCTCAGGTATTTGTTTCTGATGATATCGGCCCAAAGCCCCTGCTGGCCACTCATCAGTTTCCAGACCCATTTGGCCATAAGGCAAATATTCATGAGTCTAGTGTCAATGATACCTAGGCCCCCCAAGGCTTTCGGTTGACACACCGCTGACCACCGGACCCAGTGGTTTTTGCGTTTGATCCCATTGCTTTCCCAATAGAAGCGGGACCGATGCTTATCCATTGTTTGGTGAACCCCTTCCCCAAGAAGGTTCGCCCCCATCGCGTGGAGGGAGAGACTAGCTAAACAAGCATTGGTAAGCGTTAGTCTGGTAGCAGACGACATTAGCTTCCCCATCCAGGGGTCCGCGCGCTTACCAACATTCCTAGTTAGGGGACCCCAATCCCCCGCACATAGGGCTCGATCACTGACCGGAAGACCAAGGTAGGTGAAAGGGAAGGACCCTCCCTTGCAGTTAAGCATGTTAGCGATTTGAAGCTGTTCCCCTTCATCGACCCCCAGGACCAACACCTCACTCTTGTGGAAGTTGATCCTCAGCCCGGAAAGGTTCTCAAAACACATGAGGATGAATTTGATGTTAGCAATGGCCAAATCCTCGGGCTGGAACATGATGATCGTATCATCCGCATACTGAAGATGCGACACCCCCTGGGATGATGTGAGGGATGAGACCCTGAATGTGTCCCGATGACCTGGCCGCGTCTAGGATAGCTGCAAGAGCTTCCACGACGTAGTCGAAGAGGAGAGGGGAAAGCGGGTCTCCCTGGCGTATTCTGCGGCCATTACGGAAGAAGTTGCTCATGTCACCATTAATGGTGATCGTAGTCTGGCCCCCCGAGACCAAACCCATGGCTCTATGAACGCACCCTGGGTCAAAGCCAGCCCGAAGCAGAACCTCCAGCAGGAAGCCCCAGTTCACTCTGTCGTAGGTTTTCTCAAAGTCCAATTTTAGGAAGACTCCTCTGAGTTTCCTGGACTTAGTCTCGTGAACAATCTCACGGAGAGAGACAATGCCCTCATGGATGTGTCTCCCCTTAATGAAGGCAGACTGGGTGTTACTAATCATGCGATGAGCAATAGGGGAAAGACGAATAGCATAAGCCTTAGCTACGAACTTAAAAATGACATTTATAAGAGCAATAGGTCTAAATTGTCTAATGTCCAACGCCCTCGGAACCTTGGGGATGAGGGTCAAGACCCCGAAATTAAGCCGCGCAATGTCCACCCTCCACAGGGCAAAATTATTGGCAATGGCTAGCACGTACGGTCTCAGAAGCGGCCAAAACCGCTTAAAGAAATATACCGGCAATCCAACAGGACCTGGCGTGGTGTCTACCTTCATGCTAGCTAGGACCGAATCTAGCTCCTTCTCCGTGAAGGATAGCATGAGAACCTCATTTTCCGCCTCCGAGACTCGCGGACGCGAGGCCCATAAGGAAGGGGTGAGGGAGAAGAGGACTGGTTCCCCCGGTCCTCGAGATGATATCGGAGCCCCCACCCCTCATCATCAAGGTCCGAGTGAAAGGGCATGTGTTGCCCCATGTGTGGTTTTGGTAATTAATGACAATCCCCATGGACTAATGTTTGCATTGAGGTATCTTTATAGATCTTGTCCATGAAGAAGATTGGAGTTCATGTGTTGGACTCTAGAAGATTATATGATGACCAAGATTCTATCCAAGGGTTTATATAAAGAATGGTCGTCTAGAGTTGAGCTTATTGCAAGCATGCCTTGGAAAAGAAGATTGTGTGAACATTCATGTTTATCTCCAAGCCATCATCTATATCAAGATAAGAAGACAAAGACGGAGCTAAGCGAGGCTCTCCCATAATGGTGTATGGGGAGTATTTGGAGAAGTCTTCAAGCATGTGCTAGCAAAGCGCAATCAAGAAAGGTGGTCCACTTGAAGAGATCAAGATCGTCATCATCTAGCTCAAGTGGAATGCGCAAGACAAAGGTATGATCTTGATAGGGTTTCTATTTTACCGCTCTCATGTTGTTAGTGGGAGACCGGGTTATAGGATAGACGGCGTACTATCAAGAGGGGCTCTCAAGTGAGTAACTTGATCGCATCTTTGTGGAGAGCTCAAACCTTTGCATTCTTGGCATTATCATCTTTCCTGGTTCTTATTTAGCCTTTATCCATGTGAGTATTTAGAGCTTGTGTTCATCTCCATACCAAGCTCTAGTTCATCAAAAACAGATGTCATGAATATCTTGTTGCGCTTTTGATATTGGAGGTTTTACCGGTTTGTCTTTTCTAAGAGAGGTCAAACTCTCCACTTGTGATTTCCTCCTCACATGATGGACTATGATGTGTATATTCATAATCTTGTTGTGCTTGTGAGTATCTTTCAAACAAGCCTAAGATCATACAAAACGGAGTCCGGATGAGAAACATATTACGGTTTTGGTTTGGAGGTTTTATCGGTTGTTCTTTTATCGAGAGGTCTAACCTTTCCCCATTTGGTTTTATCCTCCATTGTTGGACTATGATGTTTCTCTGCATGATCTTGTAAAGCTCTTCGTTACGATTCTAACGAGCCAAAGATCATCGAAAACGGAGTTCGGATGCTCAAGATATCTTAGTTTTCATGTTCGGTGTTGCTGTAGTTTTTTCCTGGCCGGAGTCTCTGGTCCCAGACCGGAGTCTCCGGTCTGCGCGTTTCGTTTTTCGCTCCTCAGGACGGCAGCCTCGGGTGGGGGGTCCGGAGTGACCCCGGAGTGACCCCGGAGTCTCCGGTCTAAGGGACCGGAGTCTCCGGTCTAAGCAGTTTTCCTGCAACGGCTCTTTTTTTGTGGGACCTATAAAAGGCCCCCTTCTTCCCCAAAGAGCTGAGCTCTTCTAGCACGAATTTTCTCCCTCTTCCCCACCATTGTTGACCTTGGAAAGCTTGCCCCTCTCCCAATTCCTCCCATGATTCTTGCATATCTTTGAGGGATTTGAGAGAGGAGATCTAGATCTATATTTCCACCAATCCATTCTCCTCTAAGTGAGGGGAACCTAGTGGATCTAGATCTTGGAGTTCTTGTGTGGTTCTCTTCTTTGTTCTTCCTCTCTTCTCCCCCCATAAGCATTAGTTGCTTTTGGTGGGATTTGAGAGTGAAGGACTTGAGCACTTGTGTTCTTGCCATTGCTTTTGTGCATCGGTTTGTGCTCTCCACGAGGATTCGTGGAAGTGAAAGTTCGTGAGCTTGTTACTCTTGGGTCTTTGGACCCTAGACGCCTTTTGTGGCGGTGGAGGCCTTTTGTGGCCACTTGGGAGCTCCCAATCCTTTTGTGGGTTGTGCCTCAAGATTGTTGTAAGGGACTCGATTTCCGCCCAAAAGGAAATCAATAGTGGAAGGTGAACCGAGCTTTTGTGCAAGGTTCATCGGAGAATAGGGTGAGGCCATTTGTGGCATCTTGAGTTTGAAACTCACACCCCTCCAACGAGACGTACTCCCCTAAAAAGGAGGAACTCGGGAATACATCGTCGTCTCCGCGTGCCTCGGTTATTTCTATACCCGAGCTCTTTACTTATGCACTTTACATTGTGATAGCCTTCGTGCTTGAAGTACTATATCTTGCTATCACCTTGTTGCTTGTCTTGCTTAGCATAAGTTGTTGGTGCACATAGGTGACCTAGTTTATTTAGGTTGTTGGCTTGTTAATTTAAACACCTAGTTTTATTCCGCAATTATCAAGCCTAAACCGGAAAAGTTTTAAATCGCCTATTCACCCCCCTCTAGGCGACATCCTTGTCCTTTCAATTGGTATCAGAGCCTGGGCTCTCTTTTAGGGCTTTACCGCCTAGAGAGTAAAGATGTCGTTTAGAGAATTAGTGCACGATCCACTTTTATATTCGATGGCACAAATTATGATGTTTGGAAAATTCGCATGCTTAATCTTTTTAGGGCCATGGGTCCAAATTATATTGAAAGCATTGTAGATGTGGGTTTTTCTCCTCCAAAGGATTCCCAAGAATTATCTTTAGAGGATGAGAAAAACTCTCATCTCGATACTCAAGTATCTAATGGTCTCATTTGTGTTTTGAGCGATGTAGTTCTTGCATCAATCATGCCTTTCGGAACGCTCATGAGATTTGGACCAAGCTTCAAGATAAATATGAAGTGTCCAACATTATTGAGGATGATTGTTCTCCTTCCACCTCCGGCCGTGATGAGTTCACAACTTCTTCCACTCCACCAACATGTGATTTGTCACAAGGTAATGATATGGTGAGTGGTGATAGAAATTGCTTTGTTGATGGTGAATATTCTATTGACTATACTTCATCTCTATCTCATTGCAATGTTCTATCTTTGGACTTAAACACTTCTAGCACTCAAATGTCTTACATGCTAGTGTTGATAGTCCTTGCATATCATGTATAGTTGCTTAACTAAATCTCATGATGATATGCTTTCTATGTCTTGTTGCCATGAAAACAATGCTTCCATTTCCTCTAGTACTTGTGTGGCTAACAATGTAGAGGAAACCCAACATTTGTTGGAACAAGACATGGATCTCAATGGTGCTTCAAGCAATTCTTCATCATCATCGTCCATTACTCACTTTTGCCTTATGGCTAGGATTCAAAGGTATCTCCACCTTTGGAACCCTCTACATCTTGTGATGATGAGGATGAGGATTATTATGGATTAAAAGAGGATGATATTGACTCCTTAAAGAGAAGAGTGAGATGGTTTTTGTGCTCTCCCTAAATAGTAAAGCTTGCTCTTATTTGTGTGAAATTTTGTCTTATGCTATTAAGTGCAAGGAAATCATTGAAGAAAAGGGAAGGATCGAAAGAGAGGATGCTATGGAAAAAGCATCCTTAGAAAATGCTCTTGAGGAAGAGCATGAGCTTCGAGTGTCTCTTGAGGAGAAACTTGAATCTCTTGATGAAACAAATGATCTATTATTGCTAAAATCATTAAGGAAAGAGATCATGCTATTGCTAAATATAAAGTGCTTAAAAAGGAAAAAGTTGAATTTGGTGTTGGCAATGCTAGACTAGTTGAGGATATAGAGAGACTTGACAAAGCTCATAAGGCTTTGGAAAGTGAACACTCTCTCCTTACCAAGTCTCATGATCAACTCCAAACTCAACTATCTAAAAATGATGTGCCTAGTTCCTCTACTCTCTCATGTGATCATGCTAATATTATTGAGGAAAATGCTAGGTTGAATGATGAGCTTGCCAAGTTGTCTTCTTCCATTTCTAATGATAATGATGCTTGTGCTACTAACTCAATTTCTCGTGAAGCATCTATTTTGAAGGAGAATGTTGAGCTAAGGGCTCAACTTGAGTTGCTAACTAGCAAGTATGGGAAATTGGAAGAAAGTCATGAAAAGCTCTCTAGCTCTAATGAGGATCTTCTAGCATCCCATGCGAAGCTAAAGTTAGCTCATGAGGCTATCACTACAAAGGTAACATCTTGTGAGCCTCATGTGGACAATGGCACTACTTCTACTCTAAATGCTTTATTGCCATGTGCTAGTCCTTGTAATTCATCCATCACAATATTGCTAAATCTTGTGATGAATTACTTTCCATGCCTTGTTGCTCTAACAATGAAGCATCTACTTCCTCTAGTGTTTTTGTTGATACTAACCATGTAGAGGAATTAAAAGAGCTCAAGGCCCAAGTCGCTTCTTTGAAGAAAGACTTGGAAAAGCGTCATGTTGGGAAGTCCACACTTGACAATGTGTTGAGTGTTCAAAGACGCCCCAATGACAAGAGTGGACTTGGATTCAACTCCAATAACAAGAACAAGTCCAAGTCTAACAAGAAGAACAAGGGCCAAGAACAAGCTAAAGATTCGGCCAAGATTGTTTGCTTCAAGTGCAAAGTTGAAGGGCACCATGTTAGATCTTGCCCTTTGAAGAAGAAGCCTCTTAGTGAGAAGCAACAAGGGAAGCGGCCTCAAGCTCAAACTCAAGATGAAGAACGGCCTCTTCCCAAGAAGAATCAAGCTACCTCTCTCAAGTCAAGATTCCAACTAAGAAGAAAGGAGGAAGCCAATGTTGCTACATATGCCGTGAGAAGGGCCACTTTGCTTCTTCATGCACTAATGGTACCTTATCCAACCCCATTATATTGATGATGTTTATTCTCTTCGGAAGGATAAGGTTGGCAATGTGTTTGCCAAATATGTTGGTACTCAAAGTGGTGTCAAGAAAAGCACCATTTGGGTTGCCAAGCCTATTGTGACTAACCTCTTAGGACCCAACTTGGTTGGGGACCAACAAGCTAAAACTTGATCAATAGGTGTTGTTGGAGGGCATTGGAGACTTGGCTACATCATGAAGAATTAAGGGATCTTCATCAATTATATTCTCTCAAGCCAAGTCATTTGGATTATATTGTTCTATCTCATATCCAATGTTCCTCCTTGCGGTAACTTTGCTTGTATCATATATACATTGAAAGTTGCTTGCACCCTTGCATGTGTTAGGTTTTGTACCTTGCTAGTGTTTGTATGTGTTGTGCTCTCTACTTACTTATCTTGAGTAATCAAGTATGTGTATGTTGGTTTGCACACCATTTACTTGTGTTGAGCCTTATTGCTTTTTTTGTTCTTATCTTGTTGGCTCTCTTTTTGAGAGATTAATGGACTATCCCATTTTGGGGGAGTGATATGCTTCGTGCACTTCACAATCCTAAAAATGTGTATACATGAGGAATACCACTTAGTGTTGATATATCAATATTATCTATCTCTATGTGGTATGTCATTCTCATGAGAAATTCAAATTCTATAATGTCCATTAATCATCTCTAGTTGGTTTTGTTGCCTCTTGTTAAGAAAAATTGGATTATCACATTATGGGGGAGTAATAAGCTTGTGCATATTACAAACCTAGAAAATGTGAACATGTGAGGTATTGCCACCTAGAATTGATATTCTTCATTATCTTATTCCTATGTGGCATGTTTCTCAAACAAGTTCCATATTTGCTTAAATGCTTTTGTCTCTCTCTTTGGATCTTGTTTTGATGGACGTTCTTGGTACGGCTTTCCCCAAATATGTTGCATATATCTTTTGGGAAACCGATTGCTTCAAGCCACTCTTTGGAGTTGCTTTGCATGATCGCGTGAATATTGAAGCTACCAAGAATATCTATCTATCTAAGCATGGTTTTAAATCTTATCCTTTGCCATATGCTTATTTGTTGTGAATTGGTCTTCAATATCATTCCTATATACCACCGAGATTTATCTCCATATACTCCTTGTCCATGACAAGTGATACTCATAATTGTGGTGGAATTTGTAGATCATTTCATTTTGGCTCTTGCTTTGAATTGCCTTATTTTATTGCCAAGGATTGTTTTGATCTAACTCTCTTGTCTTCCTTGTATCTTTTGGATCCTTGTTGCTCTACTCAAATTTGTTTGTGCTTTCTTGTGTTAGGAAAAGCAATGATCCCATTCTTGTGCATTTACATTCAAAGTCATACTTCTAGATAATGCACTATTCTTTGGGAAGCTATCCTATTTGAGTAGAACATCATTCTTTGATTTGTTTTGTACCTATTGCTTTCCTTGAACATGACTAGTGTTTGAATAATATGTATGGAAAGTGATGATCCCATTTATGTGCATTTTGTATTCAAATGCAAGATCATAAATAATGCACATATCTTGGGGGAGCAATCCTATATGCTTTTGAACATTAGTTGTCTTCAATTGGTATTTGATCCCGATGACGTGTCTCTTTGGAAGACAAACATTTCTCGTCTTGGTACTTTGTGCCATCATGAGAAGTGTAGAGGGTTTGGTTTATTCCTTGATGGTATTTTCATCATTTGGTATCTTACTTTCATTTGGCATCTTTTCAAAGTGGTATCTTCAATCATGTGTTGATTTGGGTCTTTGATATAATTTGGACAATTCTTTTTCTTGTCACACTTGTGTGTGCTTTCTTGATTTAATTGGTGTTTTGTCCAATTGTATCTATTTGGTTCTTGAAAGTCTTGTGCATGCATATTTATCATATGTATATCTTATGGCATGCTTACTTTCGTTGATCCAATATATAGGATAAACTCCATCAAATCCTAAATGGCTAAGATGTGCATGAAATTCAATTTCATATCAATATGCACATATTTATGTGGAGTTTGTCCTATGTATTGTAGTTGCTCTAACTACTTTGGACCCAATGAGTTTGGGTACCATTTTGTACTTGAATTTGTTTTTAGGTACATTGGAGATGCATTGGAAGCTTGTCTCATTACAAGGAAGGTGGTGCACCATGTGCTTTTTGGAGCCAAGCTTGGATGATCGTGAACTCTTATCTTCTACATCACCAATGCTATCTCGGTAACAAGTATCTATCTCATGCATATATTTCTTTCTTTCAAACCTTGTGTAGGTTGTATCTTGGCATGAATTTCCTTTGTGCGATACTTGGTATCTTTCTCGGAGCATCCCTTTTATCACCTTATCAGTTGTGGATACTTTTGATGCCAGGATGAGTGTGTTGGAAGTTCATCTATATTCCTTTAAGATAAAATTGGGCTTTGTGCTATGCTTTTAAGCAAAGATCTTATAGGTGTATTTATGACTTCCTTTTGGATATCATGTTCTTCACCGTAGTATCTATTTTGTGTGTGCATGTTTCTTTGTGGACTTATATCTTCATGATTGATGTCTACTTAGAAACTTATACACATGAGAGTAGTTACATCTTTAATTGGTTTTCTAAAAATACTCTCTTGCACTTGTTTGTGTTCTAAATTTGTCTACGAGGAGTGAGGATTCCATGTTGTGCACTCCATATTGCTTTGCAAATCCTACTTTGTGCACGTACCTTGGGGAGTTCCCCCTCTTGTTGTTTAGAACATTGTCTTTGGATCCTTTTTGATTGCTTGCTTCTTTCTTCGAAGTATCTTTCTTTTTGATTGGATCCTTGATATAGTTTGATCTCTCTTCATCTATTCGTCATTGGATACGTGCATTTGATTTCACTCATATTATGAGAAATGCACACATTATGGTGGAGCTCTTACTATATTGGCCTTCTAAATTTTCCTCCCATTTCGGCAATCGATGCCAATGGGGGAGAAGTTTAGAGGGTTTAAGGGAATTTGGTTTTATGCTTTAGTTTCGTTCTTAAGCATTTGCCTTTCTTTCTCTTGCATCCTTGCTCTTTGTGTTGCATGGTTGCTTAATTCATTATATAAACCCTCGTAAAAGGGATTGTCATCAATTACCAAAATGGGGAGATTGAAAGGGCATGTGTTGCCCCATGTGTGGTTTTGGTAATTAATGACAATCCCCATGGACTAATGTTTGCATTGAGGTATCTTTATAGATATTGTCCATGAAGAAGATTGGAGTTCATGTGTAGGACTCTAGAAGATTATATGATGACCAAGATTCTATCCAAGGGTTTATATAAAGAATGATCGTCTAGAGTTGAGCTTATTGCAAGCATGCCTTGGAAAAGAAGATTGTGTGAACATTCATGTTTATCTCCAAGCCATCATCTATATCAAGATAAGAAGACAAAGACGGAGCTAAGCGAGGCTCTCCCATAATGGTGTATGGGGAGTATTTGGATAAGTCTTCAAGCATGTGCTAGCAAAGCGCAATCAAGAAAGGTGGTCCACTTGAAGAGATCAAGATCGTCATCATCTAGCTCAAGTGGAATGCGCAAGGCAAAGGTATGATCTTGATAGGGTTTCTATTTTACCGGTCTCATGTTGTTAGTGGGAGACCGGGTTATAGGATAGACGGCGTACTATCAAGAGGGGCTCTCAAGTGAGTAACTTGATCGCATCTTTGTGGAGAGCTCAAACCTTTGCATTCTTGGCATTATCATCTTTCCTGGTTTTTATTTGGCCTTTATCCATGTGAGGATTTAGAGCTTGTGTTCATCTGCATACCAAGCTCTAGTTCATCAAAAACGGATGTCATGAATATCTTGTTGCGCTTTTGATATTGGAGGTTTTACCGGTTTGTCTTTTCTAAGAGAGGTCAAACTCTCCACTTGTGATTTCCTCCTCAAATGATGGACTATGATGTGTATATTCATAATCTTGTTGTGCTTGTGAGTATCTTTCAAACAAGCCTAAGATCATACAAAACGGAGTCCGGATGAGAAACATATTACGGTTTTGGTTTGGAGGTTTTATCGGTTGTTCTTTTATCGAGAGGTCTAACCTTTCCCCATTTGGTTTTATCCTCCATTGTTGGACTATGATGTTTCTCTGCATGATCTTGTAAAGCTCTTCATTACGATTCCAACGAGCCAAAGATCATCGAAAACGGAGTTCGGATGCTCAAGATATCTTAGTTTTCATGTTCGGTGTTGCTGCAGTTTTTTCCTGGCCGAGTCTCCGGTCCCAGACCGAGTCTCCGGTCTGCGCGTTTCGTTTTTCGCTCCTCAGGACGGCAGCCTCGGGGGGGGTCCGGAGTGACCCCGGAGTGACCCCGGAGTCTCCGGTCTAAGGGACCGGAGTCTCCGGTCTAAGCAGTTTTCCTGCAACGGCTCTTTTTTTGTGGACCTATAAAAGGCCCCCTTCTTCCCCAAAGAGCTGAGCTCTTCTAGGCACGAATTTTCTCCCTCTTCCCCACCATTGTTGACCTTGGAAAGCTTGCCCCTCTCCCAATTCCTCCCATGATTCTTGCATATCTTTGAGGGATTTGAGAGAGGAGATCTAGATCTATATTTCCACCAATCCATCTCTCCTCTAAGTGAGGGGAACCTAGTGGATCTAGATCTTGGAGTTCTTGTGTGGTTCTCTTCTTTGTTCTTCCTCTTCTCCCCCCATAAGCATTAGTTGCTTTTGGTGGGATTAGAGAGTGAAGGATTTGAGCACTTGTGTTCTTGCCATTGCTTTTGTGCATCGGTTTGTGCTCTCCACGAGGATTCGTGGAAGTGAAAGTTCGTGAGCTTGTTTCTCTTGGGTCATTGGACCCTAGACGCCTTTTGTGGCGGTGGAGGTCTTTTGTGGCCACTTGGGAGCTCCCAATCCTTTTGTGGTTGTGCCTCAAGATTGTTGTAAGGGACTCGATTTCGGCTCAAAAGGAAATCAATAGTGGAAGGTGAACCGAGCTTTTGTGCGAGGTTCATCGGAGAATAGGGTGAGGCCATTTGTGGCATCTTGAGTTTGAAACTCACACCCCTCCAACGAGACGTACTCCCCTAAAAAGGAGGAATTCGGGAATACATCGTCATCTCCGCGTGCCTCGGTTATTTCTATACCCGAGCTCTTTACTTATGCACTTTACATTGTGATAGCCTTCGTGCTTGAAGTACTATATCTTGCTATCACCTTGTTGCTTGTCTTGCTTAGCATAAGTCGTTGGTGCACATAGGTGACCTAGTTTATTTAGGTTGTTGGCTTGTTAATTTAAACACCTAGTTTTATTCCGCAATTATCAAGCCTAAACCGGAAAAGTTTTAAATCGCCTATTCACCCCCCTCTAGGAGACATCCTTGTCCTTTCACCGAGGAGTCAGCAAGAGCGTCGAGGGCCCTAATCTTAGAGAGCAGGCTCTCCTTGGCATCCCTATCCTGCTTTCCCAGGTGGCCCCTACCCTTGAGAAATTGACGAAGGCCCGAGGATATCGCTTGCCAAGCCGAGATGAATCCAAGGGGACTCTCTCCCTGTCTTCAATCTCGCGCCACTTCTGGATAACCAGGTCCCCAAACTCTGGTCGTTCCAACCAACCCTTCTCGAAAAAGAAGCGGTTACTCCTCCTCTTAAGCTCCTCCCCTGAGCTCAGGATAAGTGCCGAGTGAACGGAGCCAATAATTGGTTCTGCCACCAACGAACACAGAGGGAAGAGGGTCTCCCAGTCCGTGGACATAAGCACCCGGTCGAGGACACAACGCACTGGGTTTAGCTGTCTGTTGGTCCAAGTATACCTGGCTTCGCCCCTGCGGATTTCCCTAAGGGACAGGTTCGAAATACAGTCGTTGAACCTATGGACCCGGGGCCAGTTAATGTTGTCATTGTTTTTATCCTCTGATCCCCTGATCAGGTTAAAATCTCCACCAACCACCAGCGGCAGTGGGCACGCTGCGATCACCGCCGATAGTTCCCCCAAGAACTCCTCCGAGCGACGGTGATCAGCAGGGCCGTAGACAACAAATAACGACCAAGAGTGCGAGGTATCAAGCTGGAACACGTCCTCTCGAATAAAGAAGGAGACCCTACTCCACTCTTTGACCTCGAAGGCGTCCTCATTAACCCCTAAGAGCATCCCCCCGGAGTGCTCAATTGCCGGCACCGAGTGCCAGGCAAACCGGCCACGAGGGTCAATGCTGAGGAGTTCCACCGAGGTTTCCTGGAGACCCACGAAATCCAACTGCTCTCGGGTAATCCAATCTCGTATCTGGGTCCGGCGACCCAGCCGCCCAAACCCACGGATATTATAAAAGCCGACACGCATTTTAAACGGCCACCCTAGATCTCCGTCCACGACGGGAGGCCACTGACTTGGCGCGGGTGGCTCTACGCTTGGGACCGGACTGAGCGGGAGCCGGGGTCACCAACTTACCCGACTGCGCCGCCTCCCCATTGACAACGGAGGCCCCTACCTCATCAGTGTCATGGGGATCTCAGCCCCCGAAGCGGCCGCTAAATCAGACATACTTTAGAGGTTTTAACACAGTATGTTCATGAAAAAACAAAAGGTGAAATACCTTGCATATTTCTTTCGGACACCAGCATCGGTTACATGTCGATATTTAGTTAGTCTATTGCTCTAGTTGTTAGCTTTGACAATAAATGAATGTGATATATGAACATGTGTTTGTTTCAAGTTTCGAATACAAAATATGTTTAACTTAAGCTATTTGAAAAGATTAATTTAATATCTTCTCCGGGTCAAAATCATCATCCTTGTCCCTCTTGTCCTCACTATCACTGCAACTTCTATAAGGCAATGCCAGTTTCTGCCCCATCTTGTCTTAGCAGACTTGGAACCTACTGGCCTCTCTTTTCTTCCTCTGTAACAAAGCAGAGTAGACTATTTATACTTAATCTATTTCAATACCAAGTGTGACACCACATGCTGATCTGCTCACAGCCGACATGCTAACACAATGCAAGGTTGGGAAGAGATCAATATATAGTGTCACACTTATTACTGATATAGATTAATTATGAATATTCTGCTTTGTTAGAGAAGAAGAGAGGAAGGGCAACAGGTTCCAAGCCTCTGCCTGCGTGGTGCTCGATGTGTTTGAAAACAGGAGGAGGAGCAGAAAGAGTGGTTGGTAGGGTAATGGTACGGAAACAATGGAAATAGCTTATACGACGGTTTGATTAGTGTGTGATTTACGGCTACAAAATGGGAAATGGTAAAAGTTAGTTAGCATTGTCCCAAAGAGCTAACAATGAGTGGATTCTTTTCTTGGAAAAACAGGTCCTAAATCAGTGGATTCTTTGTATTCTTTGGCTGGTTTGTTGCCGTTTCCGTCTTTACCATATCAGATTCACTGGGGTGATGCGTGCGTGTGCGTGAGTAGGCGAGTGTGCATACGTGCGCGTGTGTTCTGTGGCCAATTCGTTGGAAGTGACCTTGAGAAGATAGATTACATGTGGCCATCAGCAGTGGAGCAGAACCGACGAAATAGGCCGTAGCCGCGCTATATTAATATAGCAAACACCCGATACAACCAACGAGAGACATGGCTGGGGCGACAGCCAACAAGCACCCAACGAAAGGAAAAGAAAGAAAGAAAAGACGACATAAGTGGATTGACTAAACGATGAAGACCCGAAGTCGCTGCGCCCTCTCCGAAAAAGTACCACCACGCTCGTAACACCGAATCGACAAGTACCAAGCAGCACCTTCAAGAAGGAAAGCCACGCAGCTGCCGGACCAGCACACTGGTCCTAGGGTTTCCCCCCCACGGAGGTAAGCGGATACAGGTAGCCACGACGCCCTTTAGGAAGGAAAGATGCCACCCGAAGGCGGCACCGCGTCGGTGTCAGACGAACCGACAATGATTTCTCCCGAAGACCCTATCCATACCCCTGACGATCCATAGCACATGAGCGCCTCGAGGACGAGCCTCGAGACCACCATACTAGCCGCCCACCAACATGCGCCCAAACAACCGCGAAGCCACCATCATCGTCTCACCGAAGAAGCCGGCACAAGGTCTGCAAGACGAGGTGAGGAGAGGAGAAACCGGGACCGCAGTGCCGCGGCCGAGCGGGAGGGAACAACCTCCACCGTCGAGGACGGTAGTCGACCGGACGTAGAAGCAGAACACACCAGTCCCCGTCAGGTCCGGCCGGGACCAGCGGCCCGTAAAGCCCCACCAGGGCATACCAGTCCTAATAGGGTCCGGCCGGGTCCAAAACGGCCCGTGAAGCTCGCCGCCACGTTGCAACAAGGTCGTCGCCGTTGCCGCTGCCCCTGCCCTCTCCTCCTCGCTTCGGACCACAGAACGCATGGTAGGTTCAGCAGGCCCGTCCAAACCCAAATGGGCCTGGCGGGCCTGACCCAGCTAGGGCCAGAGGGCCCCGATCTGGGCGGCCGGAGGCCGCTGTCACCTGCTGCGCGTCGCCGCCCGCCTTACTGCGCTGCCCCGCAGCTCCGCGAGCGCCACCGTCGCCACGCCGCTTCCCGGCCGTAGCCGGACCACCGCCGTCTGAAGCGCACCGTCAACGTGAAGGGGAGCCCCGCCTCCAACTACCACGGCGCGGGGAAGGACACACCGCCGCCGCCGGCGACGAGGAAGAGAGAAGAGAGGGGGCTCGAGGAGAAGGGCGCGAGAGGACGCACGCCGCCGCCACGGGGGACGGCGGACGGGGCGACGGGGAGAGAGGGGAGGGAGGGGACGGACTCGGCGGAGGCGGCGGCGGCTGGAACCCTAGCTAGGTCGCGGGAGCTCTCTTAAGTCTTTTCTCCCTTCGTGTACCGTGGAGCAGAACCATTCAATTGATTCGAACATTAAACCAGAGTGCAAAGCATATTCCGCTGATGTGGATATTTCAAAGCATTCAATATATGTTTTGCGTTTGCTGCGAATCATGAATCTTCTAACCCATAGTTTGATATATACTATAAAGCTGCCAACGAGCCACAAGCTCAAGAAAAATATACAAGTTACCATCTTCCTGCAAGACGTTCTGTCGTGGTGGTATCACGGCAGATGCCATAGGATGGCTAAAGAGCGGGGCCGATGGACGCTAGTGGACCGGGAGAGGGCTAGCGCGCTAAGAAGCACACACAGATGAACTCACAAGCACGAGAACACACACGATCTACCCAGGTTCGGGCCCTCGTGAGGAGGTAAAACCCCTACTCCTGCCTGTCCCTCTCTGTATATCTCGGTGTCACACGTACAAAGCTGCTCCTCGAGCCGTATGATCCCAACAATGGGGATGAACACAAGGTAGAAGATGTAGCTATGAGGGGAAATGTCTCTCAGTGCATCGTCCCTCATGCAGGAGGGGTGAAGCCCTATATATAGGATAAACCGAGTTACGGAAGTGCCCCTCCACTAGCAACGGTCACATCACCGTACCGGCACTGCAGACGCGCACGCCTGCGCGTCATGATTGTCTCTGCACAGTGGACAGGACGTGTCTTGCCCATGTCCTGTCCCATATCTCTGCTCCTAGGTACACCCGACGTCAGCGGTGTCCTTCTCCTGCTCCCACGCGCGTCCTTGGTCAGCAGAGGTAAGCCCAGTCACCTCAGACATGCGCCGTACCGCATGCCGCGTTCCCGTGCCAGACGGGATGTGACAGCAGCGTTGACTTCCGTCCGACATAAGGTGCCTTTTCTTGATAACCCGGCATGGATATGCCGGATTCCCTCTCCAGAATAATCTTCCCTGCACACAAGACAATACACGAGATACCGACATACATATGTCGGTCATTATATCTCGGATCCCTTATCTCGGATCCCAAGACTCGGTCAACATATGCCGGTTTGCCCCAGCATGGTACCTCGGTCCCTTCTGGCCCGGCTATCTCGGTTTGCCTATGTCGGTTTGCACCTACACCACACTCTGAGGTCCAGGAAAGTCGGCTTTTACTGTAACCTGGCCCACACCTGGGCATAGCTTTTACCACACCATGACCCTACCCGGGGTAGCCCCCCGACATTAGTCCCCGAAGCTGGTGCGGTCCCTGCAGCCTTGGATGAAGGGCCACAGCAGGTTTAATCAACCGAAACAACCACACCAAGCACCCGACATAACCATGTCGGTTCAACCGTAAAGCCACTAATAACCTCTCCAACTGATTCCGACATCTGCCCCTGTGTCGGTTTCTCCGACACGAGAACTCCGCTGAAGGAGCAAGTCAAGCTTTCACAACCAACTCAGGTTAACCCAACCATCTGACATAATCGTGTCGGTACACCTCAAGCATCAGGATAAAACCTCCAACTACTTTCGACATATGCCCTTATGCCGGTTGCTCCGACACAAGGCAACTGTTTTATCCTGATCCAACATCCGACATTCTTATGCCGGCTCTTCTCAAGCTTCAAGAACCAAACTTCCCACAACCTTCGAGATCTGCTCTTGTGCCGGTCTCTCCGCACAAAAAGATTCCCACAATCTCTCCAAAGATCTCTCCACGGCACGTGGCAGAGAGACGCTGCGCGTTGCCTCGGTTCCTGTGCGCGGACAGACATGTCTCTGCACGCGCGCCGCATAAGTCACGAGCTGTCACGTCGCATGGGCACTTGGGTGCGTTTGACCGCAACGCGGCTCCTCGATTTCCGCTCCAGCAACCGCACGCGATCGCGCCGCGGGCGGTTACCCATTTGTGACCCACGATGTGGCTGATCGTGCGGCCGCAAACACCGCAACCGCGTAGATCGTGCGCAGTTAATCCGCGCAGCCGTTACGGGAACCGCACGCGGTAAAAATGGTAACCGCACGCCCTCACCTCCATAAATAGGGGAGCAGGCGACCCACATCTTCTTCTACGCCGTTCTCTCTTCTCCTTTCTCTCTCTCATGCAACATCGCCGCCGCCGCGCAGTGAGCTCCGCCACCGCACGACGCCGGATCTCATGAGCCACCGTCCACCAGAGCACCTCGCGCCGCTGTCGGGGGAATACCTAATTGAGTATGAGCCGACGTATGAACTTATCAAGACGTAATCTGGTGGAGACTTAACTGGCGCGGCTTAACAGGCGCGGCTTAACAGGTGCGGCTTAACAGGTGCGGCTTAACTGGCGCAGACTTAACTGGCGCAGACTTAACTGGCAGGAGAAGACATAACTTGGAAGACACGAAATTACATTACTTAGTCTCCAAGTAGGACTCCGGCTCATACTTTCCTTGGAGAGAAGTTTCCTTGTAACCTTGCGAGCCATCGTCTTTATAAGGTGGACTCCAAGGACCTAGAACCCCAAGCTAAAAAGCTCTCATACATCCAGAGAGAGGCGACTCGATATCTCGATCGCCAACCCTTTGTAAACACCTATTCATATCAATACCAATCTAGGATAGGCAGGACGTAGGTCTTTACCTCACATTGAGGGGCCGAACTGGGTAAAAAACATTGTCTCCTCGTGCCCTGCGATCTTTAGCTCGGAGACGCTCGATCGCTTAATCCCCAGCTCTATGAAGTCATCTCCATGACATCTACGTGACAATCCCACGACAGTTGGCGCCCACCGTGGGGCCTGCGGTCAAGAGCGTCACGTTCCGCGCTGGATCTGTGCCAGGGACGGAGGATCTCGTCGTCGATTCAAGCTCGGCGACTTCAACAATCTCGGCGACTTCATTGCCGTGCCGTTTCAAGCTCGGCGATGTCAACATCTACATCAAGATCTACCTCAAGCTCGAGTAGAAAGCGTGGAGAAATTCGACCGCGCGATTCGGGGCTCAACTTCGACAACGCCCTCACGCGCGGGTTACATGACAGCAGCAACGCCTGTATGGCGGACATCACCGGCGGCGGCTCGAAACTCATCTCGACGATCCCTTCGGTGAAAAGATGCGTAATCGAGTTTCCTAGCAGCTGTCCAAAGGGCATCGGATTCCGACGGTTAGATCTCCGTGGGCGACTCAAACACTGAAGCCCCGTCGAAAGTTGACGGAACTCCGCGCGACTTTGGGAGAATAATTATCGAGGTCGGCTCGGATATCAATTCGAAGATCCCTCCGTGGAAACCTGCGGAATACAACCCTGAAGCCCTCCAAGAAATTTGAGACAATTCCAACGGTTAGATCTCCGTCGACGTCTCGCGCACTGCAGCAAGTTTTATATCTAGCATATGCGATTTGAATCATGCCAAGACGAAGAGCGGCAGGAGCTCCGTTTCAGCAATAATCGATTCTGCAGGTTTGCTGCTCGAGTTGGGATCCTACTCGGTTAGTTATAAGATGACTCCTGATCAATACCGGATTGGAGTCTCGCTGAAGCAAATCCAAAGGAGAAAAAGGGGAAAAATCTGAGGAGTTACCATGAAGTCGCATGCGACTTAAAAAAGAATACCGCTTCAATCCGCTGATGACATACGAGAGCTGCTAAAGAGAAGGGCAATTCAGAAGTGTCAGTTTACTACTACATCGCTTGGCCACCCTTCACGTGAAGGCTAAAGTTGTGAGCAACTAGTATTACTAGTTTAACTCGCACGCGGATCAAGGAAAAGAAATCAGGGAAGGAAAAAATGATTTGAAGTTGCTACTAGCTGCTAGTACATTGCGTAGAGAGCTCACGAAAGAAAAGAAGAAAAGAACATGTGGTGGATCAGCTCGTAGGCAGCACGGCCCCAGTCTAGTTATGCGACTCAAAAGTGTATACAAGGAGCAGACCGGATACGGCGACTTATACAAGTGAATTTCACAACGATGACCTCCGACTACAAGACCAGCATGATCATCACAGATTCGCCGTGGGCGACTTCAACCACGCCGCGGACAACGAGTACTATTCCATGGCAATGACCGTCGACGAGTCGAACATCTACGATACAGATCATACAACATCATCAATGCCAGGAGAATAAAAACAAGATAAGTTGCTATTATGCTCAAACTTTTGCAGCCTTTTACTTTTATCAGTAAAATTAAATTTCATCTTCGAGTTCATCTCGGGGGCTGCATATTTAGGTTATTATGCCTTTTATTAAATGTCTTTGCGACTCATATTATATCATGTCATAGACTTTAATTTATATCTATTTTTGAGATTTAGTTATGTCCACTTCCATCTCAAAATCGGGATTCTTACCACCCGCAGTACATTTGTCAAATTAGAGTTCTTTATAACTCGCATTGCATTTATCAAAGTCTAGCTATTTACAGCTTGCATTGAATATCAAGATCACCACTACATGTTCAAGCATTGATATTTGGCGATTCATTTGTCATTCTATGACTTATCATTATATCAATTTATGACTGATCGTTATATGATTTATCATCATATCATTTTATTGATCATCATCGACTTATTGTCATATCAACTTATGAGTCGCATAGCGATTTACCCCCATATCATTTTATGAGTCGCAAACAGCTCATCATTACATCAGTTTATGAGTCATTAATGAATCATTATCTTATCAAATATTTGAGTTAAAACAGGTTCGCTGTACCACATCTACAGCTAATCAGAGCTGGTTATCATCAAAGCTAATTAGAGCTCGTCACGGCCATTGCAGCCGTTAAAAGCAATAATCCTGGTTATTCTCGCCTTAAGTCAGAAGTATCTTTGCACTATGCGGCCAAAGTACTGGGGTGCGGTGTCAATCGAGTGTGATCGCCTATCATGGCCGCCAGCGACCCTGAACACGCATTTTTTACCTGGGAAATACTGAGCCGCGCGAAGACCTACTTAACGGTAATAGAGATAATTCAGAAGGACTAAAGTACCCGCGTGTGGCGTCAATCGAGTCTGATGCCTATCATGGCCGTTCTCGACCCTGAACACACATTAGATTTGGGAAATACTGAGTCAAGTACCATATGCTATCATGCATCGTACAATATGCTATCATGCATCTTACCAGTTGCTATCATGCAACTAGTTGCTATTATGCAACCATTTGCTATCATGCAAAATACCATTTGCTATTATGCAAAATATCATTTGCATCATGCAACATATCATTCGCATCATGAGACATATCATTTGCGTCATGCGATATATCATTTGCTATCATGCAGGGTACCATATGCTATTATGCGGAGTACTAACTTTTTATCATAATTATTACCAGCCGCCAAGGCTAACATATTATCATCAAGTTATCATCATTGCTTCCTTGGGGGCTTTGCCTTTTGATTTAACAGGAACATATAAACTCGGCCAAATGAGTTTGAACTGGCATGACCAGATTTTTAAATGATTGGGATAATCATTCCCTGATATCGGCTATTGAAGCCACCATTATCTTTTATCTACAGCCACATTAAGTGGAATTTTTAAGGATGATTCTTTCATCTATATCTAGAGTTTGACTGGGATTATCTTTTTTCCTAGCAGCTCCACTAATATTTCACAGTTCGGAGTTTATAAGCGGCTTTGCCCGACTCCAAATATTATTGTTTAATTGCGGCAACAATATTTGCTGAATCTGTTGCAGGATCAAATTGCAACGATATGCCATCAAGCAGGATAATGAAATCATGCCTGCTTAACGCCTGGGGGCTAGGACAATTAAATTTTTGTCTAAATTGAGATATTTTTTGAGTCCCGAGCAGCATGATCAAGCATGCAACCCGGCCCTCGAGGGCTACACATCCACCATGCATATCTGGCGGTCTTTATTATACTCATATACCATGATTATATGTAGATTTAATTTTTTGCAGCACATGAGAATATACATATCCATTTGCGAGTCAAATTAGTGACTCAGAAATCTTTTAATACAGGCTGTGGCTATATACTCTTGATCCGCCATGATTCAACATGTGCTCAAATGGCTCATCATGATAACATGACATATTATTATTCTAATGATTGCCCAGCTTATTTATGCCTATGGTCTTTTCTACTTCGATGTCTATGACTTAGCACCATATACATATTTGGCTAATATATCTTGATGCTCATAAGTTATTATTCTTATGATTTCAGCTCAGTCTTACATCCCACAGGAAAAGGTGGTTTTCACCAAAGGCTTCGCCGACACCTTATATAATTTTCGTGGAGAACTTATCGCGATTCTGCAGCTTCAATGCGACTAAACAGAAGTGTTCAAATAGCAAGTGAGGAAGACTTGTGCATGGCCTCGAATGCCTGTGATAGTACATCAATAAACATATACGAGTCAGCGCTTTTACATCAGCAGCTCAATAAGCCGCTACGCTCGCGCCTCATCATCAGTAAGTCACCAAGCTCTACATACTCAAGTCGGCAAAATCGTCAACATCAAGTCAAGATCTTCCGCCTGACTCTACGAATCACCCGGAAGCTTGGGGGCTAATGTCGGGGGAATACCTAATCGAGTATGAGCCGACGTATGAACTTATCAAGACGTAAGCTGGTGGAGACTTAACTGGTGCGGCTTAACAGGCGCGGCTTAACTGGCGCGGCTTAACAGGTGCGGCTTAACAGGTGCGGCTTAACTGGCGCAGACTTAACTGGCGCAGACTTAACTGGCAGGAGAAGACATAACTTGGAAGACACGAAATTACATTACTTAGTCTCCAAGTAGGACTCCGGCTCATACTTTCCTTGGGAGAGAAATTTCCTTGTAACCTTGCGAGCCATCGTCTTTATAAGGTGGACTCCAAGGAGCTAGAACCCCAAGCTAAAAAGCTCTCATACATCCAGAGAGAGGCGACTCGATATCTCGATCGCCAACCCTTTGTAAACACCGTATTCATATCAATACCAATCTAGGATAGGCAGGACGTAGGTCTTTACCTCACATTGAGGGGCCGAACCTGGGTAAAAAACATTGTCTCCTCGTGCCCTGCGATCTTTAGCTCGGAGACGCTCGATCGCTTAATCCCCAGCTCTATGAAGTCATCTCCATGACATCTGCGTGACAATCCCACGACAGCCGCCACCGGACACGCTCAACTCCGGCACGCCCTGCGCTCCCTCACCCTGCATCGCCGCCGCACTTCCGTAAGATTCTTGCCCTTGACATTGCCGATGAACGTGTTCATCCTCTCCGATGAACACGTTCCTCTTCTCCGATGAATCTGTTCATCTTCCCCGATGAATTTTCTCCTCCTCTCCGTAGACGCTATTCAACTCAGTTGCTTAGATCCCCTCTAGATCTTCTCCATTGCGTTTCGTACTATACCCGTGCAATAGTTCCTCCGTAGGCTCTCCTAGGTTTTCAACTTATAAATCTTGCATTTATCTTCTATTTATCCTTCTCTGTAGATCTTTCCGCCAAACACTTAGCCACAAATTTGTGTTTCCAGCCATTTATGCATTTTCCTCTGTTGCTCCCATGTTCCGAGATACTCATCTCGGTTCAACTTGTGCCTCTGTACAGATCCCTTCCGAGATGTCATCCAGCCATACCCCGGACCCTGCCAAGGATGTCGTCGAAGAGGGTGAGCGTGCCGGGTGGGAAGGTTCCGACATAACCCAGGCCGAGATAGATTGGCTAGTCCGGACCAATCGAATTCCGGCACAAGTGATATGCCGGGTTCCCGGCACAAAGGCCGAGCCGAAGCTGAAATCCGGCGAGCGCGTGGTCTTCGTCGCGCACTTCGAGCGCGGCTTTGGACTCCCGGCGAGCGAGTTCTTCCGATCTTTCTTGGATCGGTTCCGTCTTCAACCCCATCACCTTCCAGCCAATGCCATCACCACGCTCTCTGCGTGCGTTTCTTTCTCCGAGGGATACGTCGGACTCTGGCCCACCGTTGAGCTCTGGGCCAAGTACTTCCAACTCCGAAGCAGAGTGTCCCGGATCCAGAAAACAAGAACTTCCCCAAGGAGATGACGCCGTGCGGAGCCGCTACCATTATACCTCGGAGAGGTTCCATCTTTCCTCGGATTCAAGGCCTGGAGTCATGCCGGAAATGGCAGCGCACGTTCTTCTACGTGAAGAGCCCAGATAATCTCGACCTTCTGAACCTGCCGATATTCAACATCGCCACCCCCTCTGAACGTTTTAACTGGTTCCTCAACCCGAAGGAGATGAACCTCGAGATCAACCAGATTCACAAGATCGTCGAGGAGCTTGTGGGGGCAGGTCTAACGAGCGATGATCTCCTGAGGACCTTTATCAGCCGCCGAGTTTCACCCTTCCAAGACCGGGCTCACAAGATTTGCCACATGAGTGGCAAGTATGATCCAACTCGGATCAGCACCCATGAGCTGACCCAACCCGAGGTCAGAAGACGTGTCAAGGCAATTGCCCGCACGACGATGACCGAGGAATGGGAATGGGGTCTAGAACCTCACGACCGAACTCGGCTTCCGGAGCAAGTAAGTAACCTTGCCACTTATACCGACATACTTTTTTCTACCGAGATAACTCTTATGTAGGCCCCATACTCGGCTCATAAAGTAACTCGGTTTTACTGCTTCTGGCTTGCAGAGGTTTACCCGGCAAAAGACTGAAGATGGAGAGGATCCCTCCACCAAATGGGGCAAAGATATCCCTGCCCCGGCCGTCGCCAAGGTAGAAGACCCGGATGATGAGGATCAGCTGCCGATTCCGGCTGCTGGTGCCCCTACCTCGGGTAAGCCTCGAGCCCGAGCCTCAATCCGAGATTGGTCGGACGATGATGATTGCGAAATGTTAGAGGTAATTGATGCTCGTCCCATCGCATATGCTCACCCAGTATCCTCGGCATCAGCTAAACCGGGCGGCCCTGCTCCGAGTGCACGCCCTGCTACCACGGGCAAACAAGTTGGATCTCGCAAGCGTGCAGAGACCGGTACCTCGAATACCGGGACCTCCACATCCTCAGATCCCGCAGCATCGAAGGCGAAGCGGTAGAAGAGAGGAGCGGTTAAGCCGAAGAAGGCCAAGAAGACACCGCCAGTTACTCAAGGGTAAGATACTCTTTGCCGACACAAGCTCGCTTCCCTTTTTTCCTTCTCCCGGGATAATCTTTCCCCGACATAACACTTTTTCTTGTTTGATGCAGTGCCGCCCTTGAAATTAACCAGAGTGCCTCCTCCATGCGCTCACCCCTTCCGAGTGCAGCGGAACCTCGGTCAAGTGACCCCGGGGTACACGCCACTCCATCTTCTATGTGGCTGGTTTGATTTCTAGGATTAAACCCTATAGGAAGTATTTTCTGTGGATTCATGTGCACTATATTTGTTAAGAATCAATTGTCAACTCAAATCTCTTGGAAATAATCCTTTTTTTCTATGATGCAATCAAACAAATTTTCTTCCTCCTTTGCTTTTAGAATCATATATGAATTAAAGAGGCCTCACACTTAGTACGGTACAAGACATGCATATTTCTTATAGATAGGATAGACATTACAGGAGATTGTAATACCTTGAAATAATGTAGTTGTGTAATACTAATGTAGTAAATCTGGTAGCAATGTTGTATGTATGCAGTCGCCACGCATCAGTTATGTTTAAGTTCGTGGTAAGGAAAGTTCATAGGTCGTGGGAGAGTTCGGATATTTAATCTGCGCCCTGTTTTGATGTTTTAAATATCCAGTCATGACGCTTATTTATTTGTTCCTTTGGTTGGTGAAGTACGAATGCTTACATGTATATTTAATTTGGTGGCTCAATTATTGTGGTCAATCTCTACAAACAGTCTTAGATTATTATATTCTTAGAGAAGAATAGTTGAGCTTAATTCGTTCACATATAACCAGCCAACACATAGTTTGAAGATGATTACCCTTAAGTGCTCACTTAAGTAGGTCGCTATCGTATGAGAAGTGGAGAAAGTGCGTTCACGTTCAGGTTTGAGCCACTAGTGGTGGTGGCGGTGACACTAGAAACCAACAAGGGATGTTGGACATGAAAATGACTCCTTAGTAATCCTGACATCCAAAATAATGTGAGAGGCAGGACAAAAGAAAAATCCTTCACGTTATCGGCTACAACATTTGATCTTCTATCAACAAAACGAAAACCATATAAAGTCAATTTGTTCTTGAAATTAAACAAACTCTGGAACACCGTTGAATCACTGGAGGAACTAGGATTTTGCTCTGGGAGCCAATAGTGAACATCTCATATGAATTTTAGGCAAGGATGTTTTTTTTTTTTGCATTTCAAAAATCTCAGGTAGGCCGTGGCCCACCCGTACAGTCCCCCAAGACCCCCCCTGCAGTTGATGCAATGCTGCAGAGTTAGATTTTGTCTAAATAAATGGTCATGTTATATGGTACTTTGGTAGTTTGAAGTCAAATGACTGAATCAACTATCAACTCTATTATAATTTATAGCACACCTAAGAAGTTTACACTACACATAAAAATAGTTAGGCGACATTCTGAAATTCTTGAAAGTCGAAGACGCTACCGGCACAATAAAGTGTAGCTTAATTTGGTCCAAGTCAAATAAAAAATAATAGAGTTTTGGTTACATGTCAGGTAGATGTTTACAAGTTGTACTAATTCTCTTCAACCCACAGTAGAACCAAAAAGGGAATATGCTAGACTTCTCTGTACAGAAATCATGTAATGAAGGTCAACTAATTAAGAACCACGTAGACATATTCTAAAAGGAGAGGAAGCAAGGAACACATTTTGTTCATCTGAGCTTGGACCCTCTGCTCCTCCAACCAAGCTACCTACCTAGAACATATTTGTCTGAACTGCGAAGCAACAACATATATATCCGAGGGAATCCTGCCGTTTACAAGCCTTCAAATCATTGCCCCTCCCAAGATCCAGTTTGGGACCTTGGGGCATTGCCCTTAGAGGTTAGATATGCCTCCCAAGATCAAGCTAACATGACAAATGCTGCTTCTGACAGTAAACCTTCTGCACTCAGGAACTCTAAATACCCCGCAAAAAATCCTGGACCCGGTTATAGATCTAATGGAATGAGGTAACTATGATACATTTTTTATTCGTCAAAAGCAATAATAAAACATCAGCAGTTCATAGAGAGACATGTAGATAATCCCTATTTCTATATTATTTTAGATCAATGACTATTGAGAGACACCACAATTAGTAGTCTGTTAAACAAAAATTAAGGTTTGTGCTAGGCTGGAACTTTGGCAAAAATATTGAGACGACCTTGGGGAACTCACACCTGAACACCAAGTTATAATATGGAAACCATCCATGTTTTGAATGCAACCTTGAAAGCACACTTGATCAGCTTGAAAATGCATTTTTTTGTCTCTGGTTTTACCACATTCACCGTGTAACTTCCCCATTCAGTTCCCATGTGTGTGCTCGGCGTTTACAGTTTTTATTCCACACTACACAATTTGCAGGAATAGTAAGCCATATCATCTCAAGGACAACGGCGATTTCTCACCACTATCCAGTTGACGTCATATCTATGGCTTATCGCATAGCAGAGACAAGGCTGGCCCTGGGAAAGATACACTTCTATTTTGGCTATTTAACAGAAAGGTATACATGGCGCACGCTAAGTGCGGCCATAGCAGAGGGTAACTCGTCAAATCAAGCATCATCATGTACATCCTAACATGTCCTCCAGCCGCCAGATTCACCATGCGGAGGCAAGGCAAATGCAGCTTGTGCCGCGATTAACACTGAAGTTTTAACCCCCATTGCACCTCAAAAAAAGGAGGAAATTTTTGCATTTAGAATTTTAGATACTTCGGGGCAAAAAACATTTACTTTTATTTTCGAAGGACTTGGGGATTCCATTGAGTGGGAACAGGAAAAAAAAGATAGTTTTAGATATGCTGTTTTGACCATTTGAGCCTTGAGTATTTGAGAATTTCTCGGGAGCTCTTGTAGTGTTAATTAATTTGGGTCTTGAGTTGAAACTGAAAGGCCCCTTGTCTGAAGTAGCATTAGCTGCTTGAAAGATGGATAGGTTTTGTGTATGAGCTGTTAGTTACTGTTAATACATTCTAGTAGCGTTCATCATTTTTGCCATAGAATATAGTCATGATCTTGAGTTATATCTTGCCCTATCAGTTGTAATTATTTCGGATTTGTAATATACTCCCTCCGTCAAAAAATAAGTGTCTCAAGTTTTCTCAAAAGTGTTTCATGTATAGATACATCCACTTTTGGGAAAACTTGAGACACTTATTTTGGGACGGAGGGAGTAGTCATGATCTGCTGTTGTTAGCTCTGCTCCAGGGTAGAAGAGGGGTTATGATCTTGAGTAGCATATATATGATTTGATGTGAATTTGTGTAGAAAAACGAGAGAGTACATAGAAAGTAGTTCACATAGATCATATCTTCGAAGATGGGCTCTATCCGTACAATATAATAATAAAGCACAAAAGCCAGATTGCAACTAGAATAAAAATTCAGTCCTATATAATGTGCAAGTTTTCATTGGATGGGGGTTCGGCAACATAGTTGGTCAAAGAGCAATGAATTATCCTCTAGTCAATAATGTTAATTTTCCTTATGAGATGTATAGAATGAGAATTATTTGCGCAGAGTGATGTGCTCATCGCTTGAATCTGCTCCCTGTTTCAAAAGAACCAATTGTGCCACTTTTTTATTTATTTTTTGGTTGGTGAAGTACGGATGCTTACATGTACATTAGAATTGGTAGCTCAATTATGTGGTCAATCCGTACAGTTTATTTTCTTTACAAACATCTTCGACTAGTGTCCACCTAGGCATGTATATCTGGATTGATTCGCGCATGCAAGATGTCCCATTGTCCCAATCTGGTCATAGTCTTCAGCAAATATAAGAAGCTTATGTCTTCATATCACCTTTTTGATAGTTCGAAAGGGTATGCATCAGGATTGGTGCTGAGTGTATTTTTGTGATAGATTTTCCTTCAGGAGCCCCTTTGTTCTTCACCCAAATAAGCCAAAATGAATAGAGTCCACATCGAACTGCAACAGGATGTTTGTATTTTGTGTCCTCTATGCTAATAAAGTAGCCACCAATTTTAAAATTAATACAATATATTTTGAACGAGAAAATTAGTGTTTCTCAAGTCACGAACGCTTAATTTGCTTTGTACACAGGCAATCTCTTAGAAGAGAATAGTTGAGCTAAATTTGATAACATATAACTATCCAACACAAGTCTGAAGATGATTATCTTTTTATTTTTGAGTTTAAAGTGGTCGATATCCACCGCTCGAATAGATAGAATAGAATTGACCTAGTTTATAAGGAAACCGGGTCCAAAAATCATACAAACTGTACAAAAGAATCACACAGACGAAGCGACCCGCCGTCCAGACGACACAAGTCGACCAAACGCCACAACACACACCATCCGCTCCGGGGCCGCCGCCCCGATGTAGCAACCAGATCGACCTTCGCATTGCCCGAAAGTGATCCAGTCATGGTCGACGAACACTCTGCTCGCGCAGTTTTCATCCAGGTTGCCACCAAAACCACCCTGTTACGGGGCCGCCGCCCCGGCGTAGCAACCAGATCGACCTTCGCATTGCCCGAAAGCGATCCAGTCAGGTCAACGAACCCTCTGCCCGTGCAGTCTTCATCCAGGTCGCCATTCAGACCCACGCTAAACAACGGCTCTGCCTCATAGAGCCGTCTTAGCGTGGGAGCCCGAGGCCGCTGCCTCGGCGTACCGCCACCGTCCAGGGCCGCCACCCTGGCATCCACCTCCCCTGACCACATCGCCATCCTACCCATCCGCCGCGAACCCACCGCACCGAGAGAGTCGGTGACTCCAAGACGATGCCTCCAACAAGGTAGTGACGCGTCCGTCACCGTCGCCCGCCACCAACGGAGCTTAGGCTTTCACCCGGAGACCATCGGACCACTCCCGTCGGGCCGGTTGTCGAAACTCCACAACGATGCCATCAAGAAAGAGAACGGCGTCCAAGGGCGCCGCCATCGTCGGCTCCGACCGAAGTCGGTGCAAGGCTTTCGCCCGGAGTTCGAGCCGCCCACGAAGCTTAGGGAGCCACAAGATAGGAGACCGCATCCGTGGTTGGTCACCGAGCTCCTCCGCATGCCGCAGCCACCGTGACACCTCACACCACGGCAAGCGCCATGCCGGCCACATTCCTGTCGCAGCCGCTGTTCCGGGGCCGCCACCCCGGCTTCCTTTTCCCCGTGAGCTTGCCGTGGCCGGAAGAGGGTGGAGGATCCCAACCTCCCCAACCAGCAGCCCGCCCTTCTAGCTTCTCCGCCTTTCCCAGGAACTCAGCGCCGTCGCCTTTAGCACCTTCTCCTCGACGCCGTTGCCACGCCCAGCACCAGCCCACACGGCCTAGATACGGCCCACCCGGGTGGTCGGCAGGGGACTCCTGCATCCGCGCCGGCTCCTCCGCCTCCCCCCACTGCGTCCCGCAACCGGTGGACGACCGCATCCGCGCACCCTCGCTTGGGCCTGACGAGCCCAGATCAGGCCCGCTCAAGCCCATCGGGCGTGCCGTCGCCTTCACTGCAGTCGCCTCCGTCTCCCGCACCACCGTCGCCGCCGGCAGCCAACACGCCCACCGTGACCTCCACCCGGGCCCGCCGGCCCGCGTTCCTCCGCCCAGACCGCCGCCGCCCCCACGGGCCGATCTCCCCGAGCCGAGAGCGAGTAGCATCCCCCGACCACTTTTGTGGCAGCGGGGGGAGCCGCCACTACCGCGGCCGGAGCCGGCGATGGCAGCGGCAAGGAGGGCGCCAGACGGGGAGAGGGTTGGGCGGCGCTGCCTGGGGGAGGTGCGTGAGGGGTCGTTATTCGAACAATATCTTTGGCTCAGTTAATCTTTGGTCTTCCATCAACAAAAAAGGAAAACATATAAATTCGATTAGCTCTCCAAATTGCACAAACTCGGAAACCATATTGAAGCGATAAGAACAAGATTTTGTCAAAACCAAATGACTATGTTATACGGTACATAAGTACTTCCATCAAATGACCGTGAATCCCTTATCAAGTTTATTATAGCATAGCTGGCTAAGACTAAGAAGTTTACACTACACGTAAAAATAGTTAGGTGACATTCTGAAATTTCTCAAAGTGGAAGACGCTACCGGCGTAATAAAGCGGAGCTAAATTTGGTCCAAGTCAAATCACAAATAATAGAGTTTTGGTTACATGTCAAGAAGAAGTTTACAAGTTGTACTAATTCTCTTCAACCCATAGTAGAATCAAAAGGGAATATGCTATTAGACGTTTTTGTACCGATATCATGCAATAATAAAAGGTCAACTAATTAAGAACCACGTAGACATACTATTTTAAAAGCAGAGGAAGCAAGAAAACACATTTTGTTCATCTGAACTTGGACCCTCTGCTCCTCCAACCAAGCTATCTACCTAGAATAGATATATCTGAACTGCCAAGCAACAACTACACAAGCCCCCCTATAGAAGCAGGGTAAACAGAAGCATATACATCCTCGAGGGAATCTTGCCGTTCACGAACCTCCAAATCATTCTAGCTTTCTCCTCTCTTCCAGCAATCTTCTGCTATTTGTCCTCACGTCCTCTTCAAAGTTAGAACTGCTTCTGTCATCCGTCCATAAATGGAGCTTTCGAGGCATGGATTCTTCAAATTCAGATGCTTGTAATCCCAAATAATCTTCCTTCCCGTGCAGTGACCACATCCACAAGGGAGAGAGAGCGAGATTGCTACGTAAATACATACATATTCCTAGCCATAAAAATCCAGTTTTTCTTCTTCTTGTTCTTCTTGCTCTTGCCGGCCATCACGATTATTCGGGACCTGACATGACATGACATGACATGCGTGCATGATTGATCAGTGCGTGCGCAATTGGAGGCATCCAATTCCAGCACTCAACCAGCTGCTCGCCACCACGTCCTATAACTACTGCTGCGTCCTTGTCGGCTTGAGATGAGCAGCGCGCGGCCGTGGTCCGGCTTCGGGGACGCGGCGGGTGCGTCGTCGGCGTGCATGGCGTGGATCTTGCTGTGGCGGCGGATCGACAACTCGCGCCTCGTCTGCCTCCTCTTCGGCGTATACTTCACCTACGACGGCAACCACGAAGGCCGGCCGGCTGCCAGCAGGATCACCTACTGATCGACAGTTCGACACACGGCTGCAGCGAGCAGTTCAGTACTAGCTAGCCAGTACAGTAGCAGTAGCCCTCTGCTAATATCCTTCCTTTGGAGAAGCCATGTCTAGCCCAAGGCGGCAGGAGAAGTCACCGGCGATGAGGAGTAACGACAATGGATACGTCGAGACCGACCCCACTGGTCGCTACGGCCGGGTAAGCTCTCATCTTTGTTGCACCTCAGACTTCTCTTCAGTGTCATGGCTCCAGCTTATAATCTTCAGGCAATTTAAATCGGTCCCAGTAAGTTTTCTTCTTTTTGGAAACCAAAAATCGGTCGCAAACTCACAATAGTTAAGTAGCACAAGCAAGCATGCTTGCATTCAATTGTTCAAGGTTCATGTTTTTAGGATTTCTTTTCATTTTTGTTATGTTTCTTGGAGGAACATGTTCTTGGGATCGATGGGTGAGGGTCGTGCGGGAGCAAGGTAAATTAGCTAGATTCCAACATATGCTTACAACCTAACCAAGAGTTGATTAAGCTTGCAGGGTTTGAACAATAAAAAACTCTTTAGCTTGATTATCATGGATGGATTCCATGGTGATGTGCACTTCGGAGCAACCCCTAAATCAGGCCACAATTATTGCTCCTTTTTTTTCTTTTCTTTATTTATATGTCCATTTGGCTTTTGCTGTCTTGCTACGGCTGGCTAGCTGTACATCTTCTCGTGGCTGGTCTGACCAATTGGTTTTTTTTTTGAAACCAGAATCGGAAAAGATAAAACAAAACAAATTGGTTTTTTTGTTTTATCTTTTCCTGAAAAAAATAACATCATGTAGACTGTTCTTGCATTGTCTAGTTAATATCCCTGTAAAACTATATATGAAAATTAGTTGGTGAACTATATATAAGATATTTACAGTTAATTGTTTCTGCAGTTTCTGACCTGAAATCACCCCGATATGAACTTGACCAACTAAATACTAACTGAACATATGCGGACAGAACGTAGCTAGAAATGAACTAGTATTAATAACTACTTAAATCATTCTAAAATTCATCCAAATGGTCATAAACAATTGTTTCATTGAAAGACATCACCCATATTCTTATACCTAGTCAACAAGCTTTGTTTCAGGAAAAAAAAAGCTATTTGGCGCTTGGTTGATCATTGTTTTTGGAAGGTGAGAATTCGGTTGTGACTTCTCTTCCGATAATCCAAATAATCAGGGAACAGTAGGTGCATTTGGAACTCCCCTGGTTAGGACTGAGATTGGTTTGGTTCGATGAATTGGTGGTCAGGATTGTTCCATTTGTCTGGCAATATGCCAATAATGAGACGCTTTGAAAGCGTCAAAGCGATAATATGCCCTGTCATATCCCCCAAAGATATAGGTCACCTTTTTTTCTCGGTGGATGAAGTTGTAGCGGTCACTCATGTTTGAATGATCTCAATGGTCTCCAGGTGTATAAGTACCATTAGACTACCAGTTAACTTTTCTATTAACCTACTTTCTGTTTCTAAACAAAAATGTAATAATAAATATAATTCACCATTAGTAGCCGCTCTAGTTGTTATATCTGTTGGTACTTTTGTGAAGAATCAATGGATGACTTCCATGAAAAAAAAAGACACTTTGGTGAACTGAAATTGTCATAACTAACAACTAAGTAAATTACTATTAAGCGGATCAGCTTCGGTGATATATATGTACATGCATGACTATGAATACCAACTTGAATAACGAATGTCATTTATTGCTCGAAAAGGCACAGAAAATACTGCATTTTATTACTGTCATATCCCCAAAGATATATCATATACGTCACCTTTTTTGCTCAGTGGATGAAGTTGCAGCGGTCACTTAGATTTGTCTTATCAGTGGTTTCTCCAGGGCTATTAGTACGATTAGATTACCCTTTAGCTTTTCTATCCATCTAGTTTATGTTTTTAACCAAGAATGCAGTAATAATTCACCTTCGATCTGTATCCACTTTGTGGTTATACCAGTTGATACTTTGCAGGAAGAATTCCATGCAAACAACCAAATTTTAAAACCGAGATTGTTACAAATAGCACTAAATAAAGTACTGTTGTGCTTCGGTGATATTGTACACGCATGACCATGAATTCAAACTTTAATAATATGGAACGTATACTTTACACCTCGTGAAAAAACACAGAAAAAGCGCATTTTTTTTTGAAACGATCATTGCATTTATTTTGGTATATGTGCTGTTCATGCTGATGATGGGAACTGGGAAGCTTGATCTGTGTTGGCAATGTCATGCAGTTCGATGAGCTCCTGGGCAAGGGAGCGATGAAGTCGGTGTACAAAGGGTTTGACGAGGTGCGCGGCGTGGAGGTGGCGTGGAACCAGGCCAACCTCGCCGACGTCCTCCGCACTCCCGACGCGCTGCAGCGCATGTACTCCGAGGTGCACCTCCTCAGCACGCTCCGCCACGACGCCATCATCGCCTTCCACGCCTCCTGGGTCTCCGTCTCCTCCACCTCCCCGCGCGGCACCGGCGGCGCCGGCTGCGGCCGCACCTTCAACTTCATCACCGAGCTCTTCTCCTCCGGCACCCTCCGCGCCTACCGCCTCCGGTACCCGCGCGTCAGCCTCCGCGCCGTCCGCGGCTGGGCGCGCCAGATCCTCCGCGGCCTCGCCTACCTCCACGGCCACGATCCCCCCGTCATCCACCGCGACCTCAAGTGCGACAACGTGTTCCTCAACGGCAACCAGGGCACCGTCAAGATCGGCGACCTCGGCCTCGCCGCCGTGCTCCGCGACACCCAGGCCGCTCACAGCGTCATCGGCACGCCCGAGTTCATGGCGCCGGAGATGTACGACGAGGACTACGACGAGCTCGTCGACGTCTACTCTTTTGGCATGTGCATGCTCGAGATGCTCACCGTCGAGTACCCCTACGCCGAGTGCTCCAACCCCGCGCAGATCTACAAGAAGGTCACCTCCGGCAAGCTGCCCGACGCCTTCTACCGGGTGGTGGACGCGGACGCGCGCAGGTTCCTCGGCAGGTGCCTCGTGGCCGCCTCGCACCGGCCCTCCGCCCAGGAGCTCCTCCTCGACCCTTTCCTCTCGACGCAGGACACGACCATGACAATGTCAACGCCGCCACTTCTGTCTGCCTTGTCGACCCGCAGTGACCGGAAAGATAAGCTGGAGACGGCGGTGGCAAGGACTGACATGACCATCACCGGCAAGCTCAACACCGACAACGACACCATCTTCCTCAAAGTGCAGATCGCCGACGAAACAGGTTCTGCAACTGCAATGTTGTCCACGCAAGTATGTACGTTTGTACGCAGACGATGATGGTAAGCTGACAAGATTGATTGTTCTTCTCATCAGGCCATGTGAGGAACATCTACTTCCCATTCGACATTGCCGGCGACACGGCGATGGAGGTGGCCACGGAGATGGTGAAGGAGCTGGACATCGACGACCGGGAACCCTCCGAGATCGCTGCCATGATCGAGCAGGAGATCGTGAGGCTGGTGCCCGACTGGGTCGGTGGCAACGGCGGCGATCAGCAGGAGTACTACACGTACGCAGATGATGACGACAACGAGGAACAGCCTCCTTTCTACTACCTCTCCTCTTCCCCGACTTCCTCTCACGGCTCTCACTGCGGGGTGGGGCCCACAGCCTCAGGGTTGCATGGAGGCCCGGGTGACTGGTTGCAAGGTACATAAACACCACTGTTCTGACTTGTCAACATTCAAATGCCAACGCCGCAACGACATGTCGCTTGACTTGATACAGGAGTTAGAGGGATTGTCCATATGACCATATCCCTCGTTTTATAGGTTAAATGATGATTCGATAAGAAGTTAAAAAACACATGATGGCGCATTTTAGAAAACAAGTTGTCCAATTGTTCATTTTAATTTGGTTACCGACTATTTAATATCCCACTACGACCTTATTAAATTACTTAGCTAGTTTCATGTCCCTTTGACCTTTTTCCCGGCTGAATACCCATACAAAAAGTAAGCTATCGGTTGCATTTGAAGATTCTGCAAAGTAAAATAGTATGACATATTTTTTTAGGACAAAGCAAGTACTACCTCTGTTCCAAAATATAAAATGTTTTGTTAGCTCAATTTGAGTTACCAAAATGTGTTATATTAAGAAACTGAGGGAGTAGTAGGTATTAGCTTAGTGTGGAAAGAGGCACCAAGCATGCCAAACTTAAAAAATTTCTACAACTATTATATGTATTCTCAAAGATGGAATGGCCCAGCCCAATAAAGAAGGGTTAACGTACGCGATGCCTTGCATTTGTACGAATCGTGAACATACCACGCACGACCGGACGTAGAACCAAAATTCATTGGCATACCGAGTCGGGCGCAAGTGCCAAGTAAAGTATCTACCACTAACATATTTACATAATGATTTTGCATATTCCAGATTCAAATTTTTCTTAAAGCTCATAATGCATAATACCTCATCTAAATACAATTGCACACACGACCATTAAGTGTACATGTAAATCCTCAATGTAATTATTATTCTTGTAAACTATATATGTTCATTAAATGAATGAAAATAGTTATACGTTGATTAAGAGTCTAAAATGTTTATTTAGACTTAAGAAAAGTTCAAGACCCTCAGTATAGTCAATTATCTAAAAGTAACAACCAAAGTTGCATTTTGGTCTTCCAGCATTTTGCTTAGAAAATAAGGGAGTTCGTGTCATGTGAAAGCGCCACTAGATAAATATATTGCATACTTATAGTTTCTTCTTCATAATTAAATAATCTTTTTGTCGCAGCAGAAGGTAGATGACTTGATAGAAAACGTATCAGACAAAATTTTTTCTAAATTATTGGTGACTAGTAGATATCATTATATATTCAAATTACTAAAGTAAAATAGCACAAGTTGATTTTGTAAACTTTAGCACAACTTGATTTATCAGAAAATATGTCAATACTATAAAATTTCATAATTTCTACTCCTATTCTCCTACAAAAACCAATGCCAATATATATACAAAATATTATATTAGTGTTTAAGGTGTTATTATTTTTCACAAAACGGAGGATAATTGTTAGCATTCCATTTGCATGGATAGATAAAAAGCACATATATTGTCACGTCAACACCATGATCGCAACATATCAAGATGGAATACGTCATAGTCGTCCTTCTAAAGACGAAAGGACAGCATTACTGAGCACATTTTCTTATTGTAGCATCTCCTTGCCATTGACCAATTGCATCATTGTGGCAGTGTTGTTGTCATTCGTTGAGTCGTGACACGTGTCAACTTGTGGTTGGTGTAGATTACGCTCTCAGCAGCGACGACGACGACACGAGCTCCACGCGCTCTGCGCTGCACTACTCCTCGGAAGAGGCCCAGCCCGAAGAGAAGCCTAGCAGCATCTCCAAGACGGGCAAGGTGAAGGCGACTAGATTCGGCCCAGGAGACAGCAGCGCAGGCCAGAACGTGTCGTCACCGCACGCCGGCCAGCCGCGGCGCCGTGGTGGGAGCCCCGACGGTGGCGCCGGCGACGAGGGGCGGCGTGGGAGGCAACAGCAGCAGGGTCGCTTGACGAGGAACCGTTCGATGGTGGACGTGCGGAGCCAGCTGCTGCACCGGACGCTGGTGGAGGAGCTCAACAAGCGCATGTTCTTCAACACCGTTGGCTCCGTCGAGAACATCGGTTTCCGCCGCATCCCGGGCTACGGCGGCGCATCATCGTCATCGTCGGCGAAGAAGACGTCCTCGCGCGGCGTCGACCAGCGTGGAGGGAGGAGCGGCAAGGACAAGCACCAGTTCTTCATGTACTGAGCTGATCAAGTACTTTGTTCGATCGGATGGTGGTACCGATCGTGTGTACAGATAAGCTATTGGTGCAACGCACAGTTAGTTACGCGAGTACGTGTGCGAGTTGACCCAACTATTTAAAATGGATCCGTTTTCAAAAGAGAGAAATATTTTCCATACCAGATATTTTTCACTTGAAGCATCTCTAGAAGCCTACAATTATGGTGTGAGATATATTTTTCTGTTGGCAACCCAGCATCAAAAAACACGAAGGCGCTTCGCACCAATCCACCATGATAGCCGGGGCTAGACGTATGTATCGAACTTCCTTTTGACATTAATTACCCTATTGAGCAAGTTTTCCATCCTGATTACCTCATTTAGGAAAAGTTGTACTCCCTCCGTCCAGATAATCGCTTAAAAATGTTTCAAGTTAATCCTCTGATTCAAATCGTGGTCGTCCTGCTCCGAGCTCCGTCGTCCGCGCGCGCAGGACCTTGCCCGTCGCCGTCCGCGCGCGCAGGACCTCGACCTCGCCGTCCGCGCACAAGAATTCGACCTCGTCTGCTTCCCCGCCTCCTCCCATCGCCGCATCGCAGCTCCCGCGCACGAGGGAGGTCGACAAACGTCGCCTTCCGGCTTCCGCGCGCGCAAGACCTCGCCCGTCGCCGTCCACAAGCAGGACCTCGACCTCGCCGTCCGCGCGCAGGATCTTGACCTCCCCTGCTTCCCCGCCTCCTTCCACCGCCGCATCACAGCTCCCTCCTACGCCCGCGCGCAGGAGCTCGACCTCGCCGTCCGCGCGCAGCGCAGGAGCTCGACCTCGCCGTTGCCGTCCGCTCGAGGACAGGAGGGAGCTCGACGTCGCCGTCCGCGTCGCCTGTGTCCGTCCCTCCTACGTCCGCGTCGCCTGTTTTCCTCCTACGGCCGCGCCGCCGCTCCACTGCCGCTCTGTCGTGCTCGCACACCGTCCGCTCCAGTCGAGGGCACGAGGCGCCAAGAGCTTCCAGGCGGCGACATTCAGGTCCCGGTCCTGAAATTCAAACTGAAATTGCATCAGAAAGAATGCCAAGAGTACTACCCATTTCTCCATGCAACAGTTATGCGCAAGACCTAACAACTCTGAGAAAAAATTGGGTGCGGATGCGCGGTTCAGCCGCTTAGCAATCTGACGTGGTTTGGCAAGGAATCATACGGTAGTGCAAAAACCGTCCGACGTCCAACAATGGAGACCCGCCTGCATGCAGAATTGGAGATCCTATCAAATAGAGACGAAAATGTAGCTGAAAGTTTCATCTTTTCCACGAACAATAGTTGTACACTGATGTACGCAGGCTTTCAAAAAAAAAAAAAAGGAAATAAAGAGTGTTGTTAAAATTGAACAATGGACGTAAGAGGGTCTTGACTCTTGAGTGGTGGGTGATAAGAGAGTGTTGTGAAGGATTGCGACCCGCTCCTAGAAACGAAAGCGTTTGCTTCTTTGAGCTACTTATCTTATGGAAAGCTTATGTTATGTGAGTTTTTTTTGTTATCTAGGAATTTCCTCACGTTACCTTTGTAGTGGCACTTATGGTGCATGTGACAGAGGCAGGCGAGACTTTGCTGGATTTGAGGCCCGTCCCTTGGTTTGAAGGATGACTCAAGATGTCGAGGCTTGACTTTGCTAGAAAGCTTGACCCAAACTCGAAAACTAGATTCTGAGATGTACTAGAGTGCCCGTTCGGGGTGATTGGGGTGAAATATTACCAGTACCAAAGTGCCTCTCCACAACAAGGACATGTCTCACGACAACGGAAGCGAACTCGAGTCACTTGGTACACACTGCCCTCTAAATATTTATACGTTGATTAAGAGTCTAAAAGGTTTATTTAGACTTAAGAAAAATTCAAGACCCTTAGTATAGTCAATTATCTAAAAGTAACAACCAAAGTTGCATTTTTGGTCTTCCAGCATTTTGCTTAGAAAATAAGGGAGTTGGTGTCTAGTACTCCCTCCATTGCAAAATACTTGACTTCCATTTGTCTACATATGGATGTATCTACACACTAAAATATGTTTAAATACATCCGTATGTAGACAAATGAAAGTCATCTATTTTGGAACGAAGGGAGTAGATATCATTATATATTCAAATTAGCAAACTAAAATAGCACAAGTTGATTTTGTAAACTTTAGCACAACTTGATTTATCAGTAAATATTTCAATACTATAAAATTTCATAATTTCTACTCCTATTCTCCTACAAAAACCTAAGGCCAATATGTATACAGAAGACTATGTTAGTGTTTAAGGTGTTATTATTTTTCACAAAAGGGAGGAATGTGATAAGTATGCATAGCATATACTCACCGCGTTGTTGTTTCTGTACACTATGGACATTTGTTAACATTCCATGGACAGATAAAAAGCACATATATTGTCACGTCAACACCATGATCGCAACATATCAAGATGGAATATATCATAGTCGTCCTTCTAAAGACGAAAGGACAGCATTACTGAGCACATTTTCTTATTGTAGCATCTCCTTGCCATTGACCAATTGCATCATTGTGGCAGTGTTGTTGTCATTCGTTGAGTCGTGACACGTGTCAACTTGTGGTTGGTGTAGATTACGCTCTCAGCAGCGACGACGACGACACTAGCTCCACGCGCTCTGCGCTGCACTACTCCTCGGAAGAGGCCCAGCCCGAAGAGAAGCCTAGCAAAATCTCCAAGACGGGCCAGGTGAAGGCGACCAGATTCGGCCCAGGAGACAGCAGCGCAGGCCAGAACGTGTCGTCACCGCACGCCGGCCGGCCGCGGCGCCGTGGTGGGAGCCCCGACGGTGGCGCCGGCGACGAGGGGCGGCGTGGGAGGCAACAGCAGCAGGGTCGCTTGACGAGGAACCGTTCGATGGTGGACGTGCGGAGCCAGCTGCTGCACCGGACGCTGGTGGAGGAGCTCAACAAGCGCATGTTCTTCAACACCGTTGGCTCCGTCGAGAACATCGGTTTCCGCCGCATCCCGGGCTACGGCGGCGCATCATCGTCATCGTCGGCGAAGAAGACGTCCTCGCGCGGCGTCGACCAGCGTGGAGGGAGGAGCGGCAAGGACAAGCACCAGTTCTTCATGTACTGAGCTGATCAATTACTTGTTCGATCGGTTGGTGGTACGATCGTGATCGTGTGCACAGTTAGTTACGCGAGTATACGTATTTTCCATAACAGATTTTTTTTCACTTGGAGCATAGCTAGAAGCCTAGAATTAATGTGTGAGATATATTTTTCTGTTGGCAACCCAGCATCAAAAAACACGAAGGCGCTTCCCACCAATCCACCATGATAGCCGGGGCTAGCGTATGTATCGAATATCGAAATGACGACCTCTGACTTCCTTTTGACACTAATTACCCTATTGAGCAAGTTTTCCATCCTGATCACCTCATTTAGGAAAAGTTGCACTCCGTACTACCAATTTCTCAATGCAACGATAGGCAAATAACCGATGAACGAAAGCAAGATCAAACCAACGGGGACACGGGATTTAACGTGAAAAACCCTCCCAACAATGGGAGAGAAAAAACCACGGGTGCCAGCCAGCAAATATTCACTATACATAATCGGGTGAGGTTACAAACGACGGGGATTTACAAGGACTTATCCCAACCAGCGGCTTACAAGAGGTATATATGGTTGTAAAATCCTAAGTCGGCTGCAGTCCAACTCGGCAACGATGCGTAGCGTACCATAACCAAGCCTTCGGCGACGAGTCTCCGCTTCGTTTCGAAGTTAGCCTCTATCTTATATGAATTTGGATCACATTAGAGCAACAAGGGTGTCTTGAGTGGTGGCTGATAAATGATAAGAGTGTTGTATAGGATTGCGACCCTCTCCTAGAGACGAGAGTGCTTGCTTCTTCGAGCTACTTATCTTATGGAAAGCTTATGTTATGTGAGTTTTTTTTTGTTATCTAGGAATTTCCTCACGTTACCTTTGTAGTGGCACTTATGGTGCATGTGACGGAGGCTGGCGACTTTGCTGGATTTAAGGCCTGTCCCTTGGTTTGAAGGATGACTCAAGATGTCGAGGCTTGACTTTGCTAGAAAGGTTGACCCAAACTCGAAAACTAGATTCTGAGACGTACTAGAGTGGCCATTCTCCTTTTCAGGGTGACTGGGGTGAAATATTACCAGTACCAAAGTGCTCTCCGCAACAAGGACATGTCTCACGACAGCGGAAGCGAACTCGAGTCGCTTGGTACACACTGCCCTCTAAATTTTGAGACTTGGCCCTGGTGTGACTTGAGGGCTTGGACTCACGGGAGACTAGTATTCGGAAACTTCGGGTGAAGTTTCTTGCTGTCAATGAGATATTAGGCCATCTTCACTCATAGAGTGAGAATTATTTTGCTTTGCAAGGCGTCGGCTGTCTGTGGAATGATCCCTTTATCAAGCAGTGCTGCTTCAAAGGCTTCCCACTTAGGCACAGCAGTCTTGTAGCCAACTGTCCCCAAAGTATGGTGATATTTCTTCTTCGCAGCATTTGCCTTATTTATTTCCGATCGGGCCACAGCGGCAGACGATTCTTTTATCTTCACAAATGCGGGCCAGTCATGTTTTATCTTCACTAGTGCTCTAGTGAAATCTGGATCTTGTTTCTCCGCCGATAGATAATTTCTCCCTAATGTTTTCTTCCAGCTCTGGAATTGTGTGGCCATCTTCTTAAAAGTCCCCTGCTTGACTTTCTCCTTCTTGTCACCTGTGAGACCTGGCGGTAGGTTGACATGTGTCAAGAGCGTCTCCCAAAGCAAATCTTTTCTTCTTTGGTAGACATAACTAGCTCCATTGTTGTCGTCCTTCGGCTTATGCCATTCTTCAAGGATGATCGGGACCATGTCCCTAACAAGAACTCCGCATTGATTTATAAATTTACGGCGGCTCTCTATTGGTTCAAGCGGTTCGCCATCATCACCAACTTTGTTGATCGATATCCTTGCACCATCGCCCAACTTTTTGTTCGGGCCTCGTTGCCTTTTTTGCCTTTTAGCAGCTGATTGGCTCGATCCGGAGGGCTAAAAGAAAAATGATTCGTTAATAAGTGCAATACAAATCAATTAATGCATAGGCTTAATATATATATACCTCGCCGAAATTTGTCAAGGGCACTTCGTCTTCTCTACAAATTTCTTCTTGCTCATGTCCATCACCGGAGTCGTTCAGAAACTGTGAGCTGTAATCGTCTCCAACCCCATCCTCTCCACCTCCATCTTCTCCACGGTGTGCAGCTTCTTATATAATCTGATAAATTTGGTCTTCACCCAACTCGTCTCTGCCGGGGGCGTTCATAGCTCAATGTCCCTGCAATCAATTTTAGCTTAACTACAAAAGTGTCATTTAAAAAATGCTACTATGAATTCTAAAAATTCTACTACAAATTCTACACAAAATTCATCATTTTCTGTAATATTCATCAACAATTTTCATATACACAATATTCATCAACAATATTCATCTTCATATACACAATATTTATCAACAATATTTCTTATACACAATATTCATCAACAAAATTTCTTATACACAATATTCATCAACAAAATTTCTTATAGCTAATTTATACCAACTACTAGCAAATTTAAAATTCATAGCAACTACAATTTAAAATTCATAGTTAATAGCCTAACTTCTTTGAAATCCAATATAATTCGAATCGTATGCAATATTGGAATCGTATGCATGACAGATTACGGAATACAATTTAAACCCTACAACATGAATAACAATTTAATTGGGGTCCAAATACAACTTAAAGCAATATTTGAAAGAAACCCCATAATTAAAGAAAGTAGCATTTTACTAATTCTAGAGAAGTCTTAATTTAAGTTGTTCAATCATGCATGAATTTTGTATAAATAAATAGTTTAAATTTTTCTGAACAGTTTGATATATTATTTGCATTTTTCTGAAATACAGATCAAAAGATATTGAATTTACAAGTTTATACAATTTTCTTTCTAGAAATGATCAAATTTCTAACAACGGGTTCCAAATGTCAGAGTTTTATTATTTTCCAAAATCATTTCCAAAATATTAAAAACCTGACTGGTCGGCCCCACTGTGACGTCATGGTGACGTCAGCAACGGAGAGCACGTCTCTATTGAGCAAGGATCGCTCGATTCCGTGCGAATTGGGCAAAATTGTTTCGGGCATTTGGCAGAGGAGTTCATGGCGAACATATTAGTGGCGGCGCCGCAATTTTGTGGTCACTGGAGCTTAGCTGACGACAGCGTTTTACGGCGGCGCTGCTCGGGCAATGGTGTGGCGGTGCTACGGTGAGTAATCGAGCGAACGGAAAGCACTGGGAGGCGCATAGGCTCACCAGAAGCACGGGGAATTGGTCGTCGAGGCGAGGCGAGGTCGGGGCGAAGTGTGGATCGAGAGGCGATGGCTCTCGGGCAGAGTCGGGGAAGACGACACGATTCGACACGTCCCGGGCGTCCCAGCAACAATGGCACAGGAGAGGGCACGGCGGCGACTGGCGATTCGTCGGGAAAGCCTGCAACAACGGCGCAGGAGAGGGCGGCGGCGCTTCGTCGTCTGTCTCTGGAGGTTGATTTTGGGGCAACTGGAAGAGAAAGGGGAACGGCGGCCGCTTATATACCCCAGACGTTTAGTACCGGTTGGTATCACGCACCGGTACTAAAGGGCCTTTAGTACCGGTTCGTGATACCAACCGGTACTAAAGGTCCACCCTTTAGTACCGGTTGGTGGTTCCAACCGGTACTAAAGGTTTTTTGGGCCGCCGCCGAAAATTGCGCGCGCGAAGCCCATCTTTAGTACCGGTTGGTGGTTGGAACCGGGACTAAAGGGGCTTTTGTATATTTTTTTATATCTATATTTGTTTCCGTTTTCTTTTATATCTATATTTGTTTTGTTTCTTCTGTTTTCTGTTTTGCTTTATATCTATTTGGTTTCTGTTTTGTTTTTTTGCTCTAGTTCCTTTTTCTTTTATATCTATTTAATTTAATTGTCTATATTTGTAAAAATCATATCTTTATTTGTAAAATTCATATGTATATTTGATTTAATTTTTTAAAACATCCAATATTTTGAGTGATTCTCATTGTTTTTTTATCTAGTTCATTTTTCGTTTTATAGATGATTGATCTTTTTGTGAATAAGTTTATTGGAAACTTTGGGAAAATCGACATAAAGTCATTTAAATGGAGTCCTCTGTCTCATATATAGAACCAGAACAAAAAAGGTTACATAAAAGGTTTAATACATTATTACACATCACCAACAACATCCCTATCTAGTGTTGTGGTATAAACTTTTTCTTCGTGTGTGTGTCCCTTTCTTCTGATTACGCCGTAACCATGGACAATCTTCATTACTTAACAGGATGCTTGGGTCAGTGTTCACTGTGAAGGGCATAATTTCATCAAACTTATTGTAATCTTCTGACATGTCTGTCTTGTTCTCCACTCCCATGATGTTTCATTTCCCTAAAAGAACTATGTGGCGTTTTGGCTCATCGTATGATGTATTCGCTTGCTTATCTTTTCTTTTTTTCGGTCTGGTAGACATATCATTCACATAGAAAACCTGAGCCACGTCATTGGTTAGGACGAATGGTTCTGTGTGGTACCCAAGATTGTTGATATCCACTGTTGTCATTCCGTACTTCGGATCTACCTTTATCCCGCCTGTCAGGTTGACCCATTTGCACCGAAACAAAGGGATCTTCAAATCAGATCCATAGTCAAGTTCCCATAAATCCTCTATGTAACCATAATATGTGTCATTTTGCCCATTGTTGTTTGTTGCATCAAAGCGGACACCACTGTTTTGGTTGGTGCTCTTTCTATGTTGGGCGGCCGTGTAAAATGTATTCCCATTTACCTCGTACCCTTGGAAAGTCAATATAGTCGAAGATGGTGACTTGGCCAACAAGTATAGCTCTTCTCCAACAGCGGTGTTATTAATGAGACGTGTTTGCAACCAACCGCCGAAAGTCTACATGTGTTCTTTAATCCAGGAGTCAGGCTGCTTCGGGTTTTCAGAGCGTACAATATTCTTATGTTCCTCGATATATGGAGCCACCAAGCTGGAATTTTGTAGAACTATGTAGTGTGCTTGGGTGAAAGAATGTCCGTCCATACATATTGTTGCTTTATTTCCTAGCGTGCCTTTTCTACGCAGTCTCCCCTCATGGCGCGATTGAGGAACACCGATCGGCTTAAGGTCAGGAATAAAGTCAACACAAAACTCAATGACCTCCTCTGTTCCATAGCACTTGGAGATGCTTCCTTCTGGCCTAGCATGGTTATGAACGTATTTCTTTAAGACTCATATAAACCTCTCAAAGGGGAACATATTGTGTAGAAATACAGGACCGAGAATGGAAATCTCATCGACTAGGTGAACTATGAGGTGCGTCATAATATTGAAGAAGGATGGTGGAAACACCTACTCGAAGCTGACAAGACATTGGACCACATCCTTCTGTAAACTTTGCAGAGACATTGGATTGATTACCTTCTGAGAAATTGCATTGAGGAATGCACATAGCTTCACAATGGGTACTCGAACATTTTCCGCTAGAAGCACACTCAATGCAACCGGAAGTAATTGTGTCATTATCACGTGGCTGTCATGAGAATTTAGGTTTTGGAAAGTTTTCCCTGTCATGTTTATTATTCTCTTTATATTCGACGAGAAGCCAGACGGGAAATTGAAACTGCTTAGGACTTCAAAAAAGATCTCCTTCACTTCTTTGGTAAGAGCGTAGCTGGCATGACCTTGATACTTCTCTGGATTCAGGTCGTCTCGTTCGTGCATACGTTGCTGGTGCAGCCGTGCATCTGGTGTATCTTTCGTCTTCCCATACACGCCCAAGAAGTTTAGCAGGTTCACGACAAGATTTTTCGTTACGTGCAACACGTCGAATGCAGAGCGAACCTCTAGGATTTTCCAATAGGGTAGATCCCAAAATATAGATTTCTTCTTCCACATGGGTACGTGTTGATTGCGTGGATCACACGTTCGCTGGAAGACCCCAAGAGAAAGGTATGAAGCAGTGTAGCAGCAGTTTTCCTCAGTATGAAACCAAGGTTTAATCGAACCAGTAGGAGCAAGAAATCACTTCTGAAGGTTGTCAGTGGTGCGCTGACGTGGAATCTGCACACAACACAATCAAACTGTTTTACCCCAACGAAACAGTGAGGTTGTCAATCAAAACGGCTTGCTGAAAATAAAGGATTAAACGTATGGTGTGGAAAATAGTAGTAAATTGCAGAGAATGAAAAGGAACAGTGTTTGCAGTTGGTTTTATTATCAGTGTAAAAGAATGGACCGGAGTCCACAGTTCACTAGTGGTGTCTCTCCATAAAAGATAACTAACATGCTGGGTGAACAAATTACAGCTGGGCAACTGACAAAATATTGAGCGCATGACAATGCATATATATGACATGATGATTACAATGATATTCATGTGGGCATTACGACAAAATACATAGACCGTTATCCAACAGCGTCTTTGACTAATAATCCACCGCCAGGTTGTCATACCGAGTTCCCCGTTGGTATTAAGTTGCAAGCAACTGATAATTGCATTAAGTAATGTGCGTAAAGTAAATAAATGCATTAGACCTAACGGTGTACCCTTAAGCTAAGCATCGGTTATTTTATCCATAGTGGCAACAGCACATCCACAATCTTAGAAGTTATTGTCACTCTCCCAGATTACCGGAGGCATGAATCCACTATCTAGCATAAATACTCACTCTTGGAGTTACAACCAACTACTTGGCCAAAGCATCTACTAGTAACGGAAAGCATGCAATATCATAAATAACATATAAGATAGATTGATAATCAACTTGACATAGTATTCAATATTCATCGGATCCCAGCAAACACAACATGTAGCATTACAATAAGATGATCTTGATCATGATAGACAGCTCACAAGATCTGAACATGATAGCATAAAGTGGAGAGACAACCATCTAACTACTGCCATGGACCCGTAGTCCAAGGATGAACTACTCACGCATCACCCCGGAGGCAGGCATGGTGATGTAGAGCCCTCCGGTGATGATTCCCCTCTCCGGTAGGGTGCCGGGAAGAGCTTCTGAACCCTCCCGAGCTAGGGTTGACGGCGGCGGCGTCCCTGGAACTTTTCGTGGATAATGGCTCGGGTATTTAGGGTTTTCGCATCGGGAAGAATCAATAGGCGAAAGGGCGGCGGCTGCGGAGCCACGAGGGCCCCACACCACCCCACGGCGCGGCAGGGGGGGCCGCGCGGCCCCATGGTGTGGGTGCCACGTGGCCCTCCTCCGTCTCTCCTCTGGACTCCATCTTTCTGTTGGAAAAATAGGAGGTTCTGTCCAAGTTTCGTCCAATTCCGAGAATATTTCCAGACTAGCTTTTCTGGAATACAAAAAAAACAGAAAACAGGAACTGGCACTGTGGCATCTTGTTAATAGGTTAGTCCCAGAAAATGCATAAAAATGCTATGAAGTATATATAAAACATGTAACAATTGGTATAATATCATCTTGGAACATCAGAAATTATAGATACGTTTGAGACGTATCAAGCATCCCCAAGCTTAGTTCTACTCGTCCTCGAGTAGGTAAAACGATAAAAAACAAAATAATTTCTGAGGTGACATGCTACAATCATAATCTTGATCAAATAATACTGTAAAGCACATGTTATGAATGAAGTGATCCAGGTCAATGGTCTATAGTTTGCTAGCAAGTAGATAATGAGAAAACAACTGAATCATATAAGCAAAAACTTTTCATGAATAGTACTTTCGAGACAAGGATCAAGGAGCTTTGCACAAGAGTTAACTCATAAAACAATAGATTCTAAGTAAAAGGTATTTAACCAACACATAGGAAGATTTAAATTTCAGCAATTGCTTTCAACTTTCAACATATATATCTCATGGATATTTGTCAACACAAAGCATATAATAAGTGCAATATACGAGCATATAAAAATTGTTGCACCAAAGTTGATACTAGTGTTTGCTTCTAGGATAGAAGGAAGTAGGTAAACTGACTCAACATAAAAGTAAAAGAAAGGCACTTCGTAGAGGGAAGCAGGGATTAAATCATGTGCTAGAGTTTTTTAAGTTTTTAAAATCATAAAGAGAGTAAAAATAAGTTTTGAGAGGTGTTTGTTAATTGTCAACGAATCAGAAAATGGAAAGTACAATATGACCCCTGCCAACCAGACTTTTAAGAGCGGCTCCCATGAAGGACGTTATTTCTACCAGCAAGGCAGATCATCCCTTTTTCTCTTTTGTTTACACATGCAGATATTTCACTGTTTGTCATTGCTTGACTGATAAATCAGGGCAAAAATGTGAAGAGAATTAAGCGGTTAAAGTTGTAATTAATTTGGACTGGGCACCCCATTTGCCAGCTCTTTTTGCAAAATTAATGGATAAGCGGATGTATATGCCGCTAGTCCAGTGGTAAAGTCTGTTTGACAGTTTACATAAAGACATCCACCCCGTCCTCATGAGCTTGGTAAACATTGACACAAAATAGGAGTAATAATGTTTGAATAGTTTAAAGGTAGCACATGAAAATTTACTTGGAATGGCAAGAAAATACCACATATAGGTAGTTATGGTGGACACAGATGGCATGGATTTGGCTCAAGGTTTTGGATGCACGAGAAGCATTCCCTCTCCGTACAGAGTTTAGGCTAGCAAGGTTATTTGAAACAAACACATGATATCAACCGACACAGCAAGGCTTATATGAAAACATATTGCAAGCGTTATAAGACTCTACACTGTCTTCCTTGTTAACCAAACCCTTTTACTAGAAAATATCTAGACCTTAGAGATACCAATCATGCAAACCAAATTTCAACGAGCTTTACGGTAGTTCTTCATTAATAGATTTTAACTACATGATACAAAAGCTTAAACATGAACTACTTGATAACTCAAAACAATTGACAAATATCAAATTATCCAATACAATGATCTACAAGAATATGTAAGCTTTTTCCATTATACCATCTACCACATGCAACATTTTCTGTTCCAACCAAACACCAATCAATTTGTTTCAACATAAACTCTCTAAACAATTATAAGTGAGTCAAGAGAGTATTTTATTTAAAAGAACTAACAGCTCTGAATAAGAGATGCATGCATAACAGGAGCTAAAAGCATAACAATAGCTAGATAGGAATACTCAACAAGTATAAGTGAAAAATATGAGTATTTGATACGTCCAAAACGTATCTATAATTTTTGATTGTTTCATGCCATTTTTATGCTTTTAGCACTTGTTTTTATATTAAGTTTATTATTTATTTGGACTAACCTACTAATAGTTGCAAAAGTGCACAATGTTCTTGTTTTACTCTTTATGTGTAGAAATTATCAAGAATACAAGAGGAAACCTTGTTGGAGTCGAATTGGGACTTTCCTGAAATCTGTCTGAGAACTTTTTACGAAGTTTGCCAGTTTGACCCTCGAAGATGACGTCAATTGGAGGTCTCCCGAAAACAAAGTTGTCACAATTTTCCATACGAAGATTTTAAGCCCGAGATCAGCCCAATCGGAGTTCGGACGCGGCCTGGAGGCCCGTTTTGGTGGAACCCTAAAAGGGGGTGACGGAAATCCGAGAAGATATATAAAGGGAGGAAACCTAACTCGTGGAGGACTCCTCCACCCACGAATTTCAGCCACCAAAGCCACGTTTTTGCCTCCCCCATGGATCCCATCTCCATGGGGGAGGGCTCCCAAGAAGCCATGAAGGAAGGGGGCTAAGGGGCGGTGCTCCCCCATGGAACCGGCGGCGCAGGAGGAGCCCCCTGCGCCACCGCCGGTGCCGGCGCCGCCCTGCGCCTCTCGCTGCCCTCTCCGCCGTCTTCACCGCCATCTCCATCACCAACTCCTCCTTGTATTCAGTGGTTCATCCTCCCACAAACCTCTGTACCGTCCTATGTAAACATGGTGTTTGATGCTATAATATTTATCCTATGATCTATGTCATGTTTATGTAGTTTATTTGTCTTTCGATTGCTTTGTTGAATGTCTATGGTTCATTAGAGTTGTATGTTGATATGGTACTGTCCTTTGGTGTCCATTATACTTGTGCGCGCATGGATCAACACCATAGGGTTAGTAGTATGTGCAAAGGAAGGGGGTAGTCCTGCCGGAGTGACAGAAACCTGAGGGCTCAAACCGGTTAGTTGCATGTATGGGAGTAAGAGGACCATAAACTTAAGGCTATGGTTGGGGAAACCTTAATGCATTGTTAGTATTTACGGATGTTTGCTAACAATCCAATCATATAGTACTTGTAAATCCCAAGTAGTGGAGTGCATGTATATTTAGCCTCTCCCACATTGAAAACTGCATCAAAGACAATGAACTAATGTCTTCACTAATTAATCTTGGACAAAGCCACCACAATTACCACCACTTTTCCACACTCATGGTACTGTTAGTATATGGTTACTTAGTGTACTTTATTGCTGCAGCACTAACATTTACTTTCATGTATTTATTATCTTGCAAAACTATCTCTCATACCCGTATTGCTACCGTAGTTTTATTTCCTAGATAATGCAAACGTTTAGTGTGCGTAGAGTTGTATCAGTGGTTGATAGAACTTGAGAGAATACTTATCCTACCTTTAGCTCCTCGTTGGGTTCGACACTCTTACTTATCGAAAAGGCTACACACGATCCCCTATACTTGTGGGTTATCAAGACCTTTTCTGGCGCCGTTGCCGGGGAGCCATAGCGTAGGTTAATGTTCTTGTGTGCACTTGTTTGCTTTATCTCTAAGTAGTTTTTATTTTCAGTAAAGTTGTTCTTTATCTTACTATGGATAGGGAATGCGAATTACAAAAAAAATTAGGTGTAGTTGTTATCTAAAAACGTTTTCAAAAAGAAAAGTGATTGGAAAGATGAGTAATGGTTAAATGGGGGTCGACCTTGAACACTTGTGTTCATGCCTATGAAACCAAAACAAATCTTTCCATGGAAGCTTTTCATTAAAAACATGTAAATATTGTAAATATTGTGTATATACCTCTGTACATAAAAATAAAATGCTAATTATAGTCTTTAGTTAATTGAAAGTTGATAGTTTTACTTTGCTGTCCAGAAACAGATTTTCTGTGCTCCACCGTATTAAATGTTTAAAATCACCAGAACGTGATCTTGATCTGAAATTTCTTGAGTGCAAAGTGATGCTTATTAGCTTTCTTTCATTAGACTAACTTTTTCTGATTTAAGGTACGTAGATAGGTCGAAAAATTCGATCTTTACTGACTGTTCTGTTTAGACAGATTTTGTGCTTCTCTGTAAATAAAATCGTGATAAATCTCAGAATAGTATTTTGACTTGAAAATTTTTGTGCATAAACCTGAGATTATTATCTTTCTTTCATTAGACTAAAGTTTTTCGATTTGAGCTACTTAACTATCTCGTTGAATGCCATCTTTACGGACTGTTCAGTTTTGACAGATTTCTTTGTTTATTCAATATTGTACTTGGTGTTGTTAGTTTCATTAGTTTTTCGACGGACAACGGAAATCATGAACACCTTAGTATATACAGTGGCTAATGTTGAGTAAAAATTATAAAACTTGTCAATGCTTGAACATGAGTGGATTTTATTTAATGAGTACTAACCCTACTAATGAGTTTTGTGAAGTTTTATGTGGATGTAGCTTATAAGATCTAATCAATATGGTGATATGAGATGAATAAGAAGACGCAAGAGCTCAAGCTTGGGGATGTGTAGGTGCATCCCAAGAACATATTCAAGAAGATACAATCATCTAAGCTTGGGGATGCCCGAGTCATCCCCCTATTCATCAACTAACATGAGGTTGTCTCGTTCATACTCTATATTACCCGTCCACATGATATGTATTGTCTTAACTTGTATTATAATTGTTTTATATGTCTTGGTTTTACCTTCTTTAGTTTTATTAGGCTCCTTATTTGGTTTCGATTGCTTCTTTACTTTCACTTATAAATTCAAAATAACAAAAATATTTTCTTTTGTTTTGCTTCTTTGTTTGGTTCTTTATTTTAATTTTATTTGGGTTTTACTTTTGATTTTTATTTAGAGTTTTCCTTGCTGTAGCTAGCATGTTTAGGTCTTGCTTAGCCTCTGGTTTTTAGTTTATCAAAAATAAAGTACCAAGTTTTATCCATTTAGCTTAGTTGATACATATGTAAAAAGTGATTTTCTGTTTTCGGTATCTACTGCTTATTGCGCGATTTTTCATATTTTACTGGAAGCTCTAAAAATCACGAAAAAATTACTGATGTTGTAGCACCTAATCCTCTGCATGTACAAAAATTGGCTAAAATTTCGGGCATGTTTAAGTGCACCTAAAAATTGCGTTTTCCAGCTGCTGTTTTTCTGGACAGATTCTGACTTTTGTTGCAAGAGTGGCCTCTTTTCGTTTTCATTTGATTTTTAATGGTTCTTACCTTTCATTTATAAGTTGGCCATTTAAGCAACCTTTCTGTAACTTAAAAACAAAATTTTATTTGGTTTAATAGTAGCACTTGGAAATATTATCTATTGTACTAATGTCTAACCGCAGAAAAGAATGGGAAAGTTTTTGTGTTGAAGTTTTTTCACAGAGAATGAAGGAACACCAAACTATGGAATATTGAAGAACGGCCAAAGTCATAAGCTTGGGGATGTCCCCGCATCCCTCTTCATCAATAACCCCACGGTTTGCAAACCTTTAAACTTTGTTTTTTGAGCAACATAGGAACTTAACTAAACTTGAAGCGGCTGTATTTTATTATCTATTTATCTTAGCATCAAACACCAGTTACATTAATAAGTGGATCGTCACATATTTTATTTATCCTCTGTTTTCAATGTTTACTTGGTTAATGGATTACTTGTTGAAACTTAAAAATGATGTGTGAATAATACTGTTTAGTAGTTTATGTTTTCTTATGGTTAGTCTCAACTAGCTAATAGTGCATATTATGTTATTTTGATATCAACATGCATTGTCCTGTTCATAAGATGGTATGGTATTGTGGTATCCTCCTCTGAATAATTCATTCGAATTGACTTGGCACATGCTCATGCATGCGTATGACTGAAAAACAAAAGTCAATTAAGCCTTGATGATTTATTTTGACTCAGAGTTCTTGTATCACTTTTATGTCTCAATTAATTTCGTTTTGTCGCAAGCATGATTATGACGGTTATTGCTCTCTTGATTGTCGCTTCCCAGTCTATTGCTAGCCTTCACTTGTACTGAGCGGGAATGCTGCTCGTGCTTCCAAAACCATGAAAACCAAGTTATTCCAAAGTGTCCACCATAAATACCTATGCATGGCATTTCGAACCATTCAAGTAAATTTTCATGTGCTACCTTTAAAACCTTCAAAGTACTTCTCAATTTGTGTCAATGTTTTATAGCTCATGAGGAAGTATGTGGTGTTTTATCTTTCAATCTTGTCATTTACTTCTGACAGACTTTCACCAATGGACTAGTGGCATATACATCCGCTTATCCAATAATTTGCAAAAAGAGCTGGCAACGGGGTGCCCAGCCCCAATTAATTACAACTTTCATTAATAATTCTCTTCACATGTTTTGCCCTGATTTATCAGTAAGCAACTTAATTTGCAATAGACACTCCTCCATGGTATGTGAATGTTGGAAGGCACCCGAGGATTCGGTTAGCCATGGCTTGTGCAAGCAAAGGTTGGGGGAGTGTCACCCATAATGAAACTAAAATACATGTGTAAACAAAAGAGAAGAGGGATGATCTACCTTGCTGGTAGAAATAACGTCCTTCATGGGAGCCGCTCTTGAAAGTCTGGTTGACAAGGGGGTTAGAGTACCCACTACCATTCGTTGACAACAACAAACACTTCCCAAAACAATTTTGCTTCTGTTTTAAAAATAAAAAGCTCTAGCACATGATAATCCTGCTTCCCTCTGCGAAGGGCCAATCTTTTACTTTCATGTTGAGTCACCATCCTTTCTTTGAGCACTTTCTCGAGAGCATAGTTGTCATTCTTAGTGTAATGTGCTTGTCCCAGAATATGGTTAACTGTGATATAACTTTGATGCTTTTATCTTTGATATCTTTGATTCTAGTCTTCCCATGAACTTCAGAGGTGCCTGGGCATTTATGTTTTGCTGTACAAAAACGGGCAAGCGAGATACCATCTTATCATATCCTATTATGAGCATTACAATCTTGTTGATGTTTATAAATTTCATGTTATAAGCTCTTAGTTCGTTGATACTTTTCATTAGGAAACATGATTGCTAAGTTTTATTATCCATACATCATGCAATTGTTAAAGACCTGATCATAGCATTTACAATCAAAAATTATTTTGTTATCATTTACCTACTCGAGGACGAGCAGGAATTAAGCTTGGGGATGTTGATACGTCCAAAACGTATCTATAATTTTTGATTGTTTCATGCCATTTTTATGCTTTTAGCACTTGTTTTTATATTAAGTTTATTATTTATTTGGACTAACCTACTAATAGTTGCAAAAGTGCACAATGTTCTTGTTTTACTCTTTGATGTGTAGAAATTATCAAGAATACAAGAGGAAACCTTGTTGGAGTCGAATTGGGACTTTCCTGAAATCTGTCTGAGAACTTTTTACGAAGTTTGCCAGTTTGACCCTCGAAGATGACGTCAATTGGAGGTCTCCCGAAAACAAAGTTGTCACAATTTTCCATACGAAGATTTTAAGCCCGAGATCAGCCCAATCGGAGTTCGGACGCGGCCTGGAGGCCCGTTTTGGTGGAACCCTAAAAGGGGGTGACGGAAATCCGAGAAGATATATAAAGGGAGGAAACCTAACTCGTGGAGGACTCCTCCACCCACGAATTTCCAGCCACCAAAGCCACGTTTTTGCCTCCCCCATGGATCCCATCTCCATGGGGGAGGGCTCCCTTGAAGCCATGAAGGAAGGGGGCTAAGGGGCGGTGCTCCCCCATGGAACCGGCGGCGCAGGAGGAGCCCCCTGCGCCACCGCCGGTGCCGGCGCCGCCCTGCGCCTCTCGCTGCCCTCTCCGCCGTCTTCACCGCCATCTCCATCACCAACTCCTCCTTGTATTCAGTGGTTCATCCTCCCACAAACCTCTGTACCGTCCTATGTAAACATGGTGTTTGATGCTATAATATTTATCCTATGATCTATGTCATGTTTATGTAGTTTATTTGTCTTTCGATTGCTTTGTTGAATGTCTATGGTTCATTAGAGTTGTATGTTGATATGGTACTGTCCTTTGGTGTCCATTATACTTGTGCGCGCATGGATCAACACCATAGGGTTAGTAGTATGTGCAAAGGAAGGGGGTAGTCCTGCCGGAGTGACAGAAACCTGAGGGCTCAAACCGGTTAGTTGCATGTATGGGAGTAAGAGGACCATAAACTTAAGGCTATGGTTGGGGAAACCTTAATGCATTGTTAGTATTTACGGATGTTTGCTAACAATCCAATCATATAGTACTTGTAAATCCCAAGTAGTGGAGTGCATGTATATTTAGCCTCTCCCACATTGAAAACTGCATCAAAGACAATGAACTAGATGTCTTCACTAATTAATCTTGGACAAAGCCACCACAATTACCACCACTTTTCCACACTCATGGTACTGTTAGTATATGGTTACTTAGTGTACTTTATTGCTGCAGCACTAACATTTACTTTCATGTATTTATTATCTTGCAAAGCTATCTCTTATACCCGTATTGCTACCGTAGTTTTATTTCCTAGATAATGCAAACGTTTAGTGCGCGTAGAGTTGTATCAGTGGTTGATAGAACTTGAGAGAATACTTATCCTACCTTTAGCTCCTCGTTGGGTTCGACACTCTTACTTATCGAAAAGGCTACACACGATCCCCTATACTTGTGGGACATCAGTATTCATATGAAAAAGCGGAGCGTGTCTCTCTCCCAATCAAGAATGCTGGGGTCCAATCAAGTTGACCATAAGAAAAATAAAATACTGAAAATAAAAACACACAGACGCTCCAAGTAAAGCACATATGATGTGAAAGAATTAAAATATAGTTTCACTAGAGATGACCTGATAAGTTGCTGATGAAGAAGGGGATGCCTTGGGCATCCCCAAGTTTAGACGCTTGACTCTTCTTGAAATATGCGGGGTGATCCATGGGAGCATCCCCAAGCTTAAGCTCTTCACTATTCTTGATCACATTATATCATCATTCTCTCTTGACCCTTGAAAACTTCCGCCACACCAAACTCAAAGTAATTCTCATTAGAGGGTTAGTGCACAATCAAAAACTCACATGTTCTATAAGGACACAAACATGACCGTTACTTTTAACATTAGCTACTGCCACTGATGTTATGTGAAGCTCTTCACCCTAAAAAAGAATTCCACTCAACACTAGTAAAGAGAGAATGCGAAAAATAAAAGACAGAATCTGTCTAAACAGAACAGTCCGCAAAGAGGAATTTTTTCGAGGCACTTACGTTGCTCAGATCGAAAAAACTTTAAACTAACGAAAGATGCGTACATATCTGAGTATTACGCACAAAAAATTTCAGATTTAAATAATGTTTCTGTGATTTTACAGAATTAAAACGGTGAACAGCAGAAATCTGTTCGTGCGCAGAAATCCAAATCTAGCATCATCTTCCTATTAGAGGCAATACTTGGCACAACAATGCGATAAAATAAAGATACAAAGGAATTGTTACAGAAGTAAACAACTCCTTGACTCAAAAAAGAAAAATTGCAGAAATAAAATAATGGGTTGTCTCCCATAAGCGCTTTTCTTTAACGCCTTTCAGCTAGGCGCAGAAAGTAAAAATCAAGTGTTTCCAAGTGATGAAGCATCAACAGAATAATTTGCTCTAACAATAGAATCAAAAGGTAACTTCATCTTCTTTCTAGGGAAGTGTTCCATACCTTTCTTGAGTGGGAATTGATATTTAATATTCCCCTCTCTCATATCAATAATAGCACCAACAGTTCTAAGAAAAGGTCTTCCCAAAACAATAGGACAAGAAGCATTGCATTCAATATCCAAAACAACAAAATCAACGGGGACAAGGTTATTGTTAACCATTATAAAAACATCATCAACTCTCCCCAAAGGTTTCTTTATAGTACTATCAGCAAGGTGAACGTCCAAATAACAGTGTTCCAAAGGTGCTAAATCAAGCATATCATAAGTTTCTTAGGCATAACAGAAATACTAGCACCAAGATCACATAAAGCATTGCTATCAAAATCATTCACCTTCATTTTAATGATGGGCTCCCAACCATCTTCTAACTTCCTAGGGATAGAAGCTTCATGTTTTAATTTCTCTTCCCTAACTTGCATGAGAGCATTAGTAGTATGTTTAGTAAAAGCCATGTTTATAGCACTAGCATTAGGACATCTAGCTAGCTTTTGCAAGAACTTAATTACTTCAGAAATATTGCAACCATCAAAATCAAAGTCATTATTATCAAAAGTAATGGGACCATTGTCTCCCACATCTCGAAAAATTTCAGCACTTTTATCAGGAACAGTTTCAGTGTTTTCAGGCAATTTTAAACGTTTTGCAACAGAAGTAGAGACATTGCCAACACCAATTACTTTACCATTGATAGTAGGAGGTTTGTTAACACTTGAGTTTACAGCATTTTTAGTAGTAGTAATAGTATAAACTCTAGCAATACTATTCTTTCTAGCAATTTCATCCTCTCTTGCCCACCTAGCATGTAAATCAGCTAACATCCTCACATTATTATCAATTTTAACATGTATAGCATTGAGAGTTTTGCTCTCTTTAACATCATGAGGCATAGTTTTAATTTTTAACAAATCAACATCAAGAGCAAGACTATCAACTTTTGAGGCAAGAACATCAATTTTCCCAAACTTTTCCTCAACAGATTTATTGAAAGCAGTTTGTGTACTAATAAAATCCTTAAGCATGACTTCAAAATCAGAGGGTACACTCTTATTATTGTTGTAGGAATTACCATAAGAATTAACATAACCATTGCCACTATTAGAAGGATAGGGCTTATAATTGTTATTACCAAAATTATTCCTATAAGCATTGTTGTTGAAGTTATTATTTTTAATGAAGTTCACATCAACATGATCTTCTTGAGCAACCAAAGAAGCTAAAGGAACATTATTTGGATCAACATGCATTTTCCATTTGTAAGCATAGACATAATAGTATCAATCTTATCACTCAAGGAAGAGGTTTCTTCAACATAATTTACCTTCTTACCTTGTGGAGCTCTTTCGGTGTGCCATTCAGAATAATTTATCATCATATCATCAAGAAGCTTTGTTGCAGCACCCAAAGTGATGGACATAAAGGTACCTCCAGAGGCCGAATCCAATAGGTTTCTTGAAGAAAAATTTAGTCCTGCATAAAAGGTTTGGATGATCATCCAAGCAGTCAGTCCATGGGTGGGACAATTCTTTACCAATGATTTCATTCTCTCCCAAGCTTGAGCAACATGCTCATTATCAAATTGTTTGAAATTCATAATGCTACTTCTCAAAGATATAATCTTAGCAGGAGGATGGTATTTTCCTATGAAAGCATTTTTGCATTTAGTCCATGAATCAATACTATTTCTAGTCAAAGATAGCAACCATTCTTTAGCACGTCCTCTCAAAGAGAAAGGAAAAAGTTTCAGTTTAATAATATCACCATCTACATCCTTATACTTTTGCATCTCACAAAGTTCAACAAAATTATTAAGGTGAGCAGCAGCATCATCATTACTAACACCAGAGAATTGCTCTTTCATAACAAGATTTAAAAGTGCAGGTTTAATTTCATAGAATTCTGCGTTAGAAGCAGGTGGAGCAATAGGTGTACTAATGAAATCATTGTTGTTCGTGCTAGAGAAATCACACAACTTAGTGTTCTCAGGAGTACTCATTTTAGCAAAAAAAAACAAAACAGAAAGATAACAACTTGAAAATAAAAGTAACTAATTTTTTTGTGTTTTTGATAAATAAAGCAAACAAGACTAAAATAAAAATAAACTAAGCAAGACAATAACAAAGTAAAGAGATTGGAAGCGTCAAACTCCCCTTGCAGAAATCCTCTTGCTCCCCGGCAACGGCGCCAGAAAAAGAGCTATTGCAGGGAGTTAGAGGAGCTCTCAGAAATATTTCTTCTCCCCGGCAACGACGCCAGAAAAAGAGCTTGATTGCGTGGATCACACGTTCGCTGGGAGACCCCAAGAGGAAGGTATGAAGCAGTGTAGCAGCAGTTTCCCTCAGTATGAAACCAAGGTTTAATCGAACCAGTAGGAGCAAGAAATCAATTCTGAAGGTTGTCAGTGGCGCGCTGACGTGGAATCTGCACACAACAAAATCAAACTATTTTGCCCCAATGAAACAGTGAGGTTGTCAATCTCACCGGCTTGCTGAAAAAAAGGATTAAACGTATGGTGTGGAAAACAGTAGTAAATTGCAGAGAATGAAAAGGAACAGTGTTTGCAGTTGGTTGTATTATCAGTGTAAAAGAATGGACCGGGGTCCACAGTTCACTAGTGGTGTCTCTCCGTAAAAGATAACTAACATGCTGGGTGAACAAATTACAGTTGGGCAATTGACAAAATATTGAGCGCATGACAATGCAAATATATGACATGATGATTACTATGATATTCATGTGGGCATTACGACAAAATACATAGACCGTTATCCAACAGCGTATATGACTAAGAATCCACCGCCAGGTTGTCATACCGAGTTCCCCGTTGGTATTAAGTTGCAAGCAACGATAATTGCATTAAGTAATGTGCGTAAAGTAAATAAATGCATTAGACCTAACGGCGTACCCTTAAGCTAAGCATCGGTTATTTTATCCCTAGTGGCAACAGCACATCCACAATCTTAGAAGTTATTGTCACTCTACCAGATTACCGGAGGCATGAACCCACTATCTAGCATAAATACTCACTCTTGAAGTTACAAGCATCTACTTGGCCAAAGCATCTACTAGTAACGGAAAGCATGCAAGATCATAAATAACATATAAGATAGATTGATAATCAACTTGACATAGTATTCAATATTCATCGGATCCCAGCAAACACAACATGTAGCATTACAATAAGATGATCTTGATCATGATAGGCAGCTCACAAGATCTGAACATGATAGCATAAAGTGGAGAGACAACCATCTAGCTACTGCCATGGACCCGTAGTCCAAGGATGAACTACTCACGCATCACCCCGGAGGCAGGCATGGTGATGTAGAGCCCTCCAATGATGATTCCCCTCTCCGGCAGGGTGCCGGGAAGAACTTCCGAACCCTTCTGAGCTAGGGTTGACGGCGGCGGCGTCTCTGGAACTTTTCGTGGATAATGGCTCGGGTATTTACGGTTTTTGCGTCGGGAAGAATAAATCGGCGAAAGGGCGGCGGCTGCGGAGCCACGAGGGCCCCACACCACCCCACGGCGCGGCAGGGGGGAGGCCCGCGTGGCCCCATGGTGTGGGTGCCAGGTGGCCCTCCTCCGTCTCTCCTCTGGACTCCGTCTTCGTGTTGGAAAAATACGAGGTTCTGTCCAAGTTTCGTCCAATTCCGAGAATATTTCCAGACTAGCTTTTCTGGAATACAAAAACAGCAGAAAACAGGAACTGGCACTGTGGCTTCTTGTTATTAGGTTAGTCCCAGAAAATGCATAAAAATGTTATGAAGTGTATATAAAATATGTAACAATTGGTATAATATCAATATGGAACATCAGAAATTATAGATACGTTTGAGACGTATCACGTGTCCGTCAGCGTCATTCGGAACAGATTGTCCTCCAGGACCCTTTCCAAAGATTACTTTTAAATCCTTGACCATGTCATATATATCATCACCATTAGGGCAGGTAGGCTTCGTCCGGTGATCTGTCTCACCTTTGAAATGCTTGCCTTTCTTTCTTAAGGGATGCTTGTTTGGAAGAAATCGACGATGCCCCGGGTACACATTCTTGTTACCTAAATATATACTTTCAGTCTGACCTAAACAGTGCGTGCATGCATTGTATCCCTTGTTTGACTGTCCTGAAATGTTACTAAGAGCAGGCCAATCATTGATGGTTACAAATAACAACGCTCGTAGGTCAAATTCCTCCTGTTTGTACTCATCCCACACTAGTACACCTTCTTCACACCACAACTGTAAAAGTTCATCAACCAATGGCCTCAGGTACACATCAATGTCGTTGCCGGGTTGCTTCGTGCCTTGGATGAGCACTGGCATCATAATGAACTTCCCCTTCATGCACAACCAAGCAGGAAGGTTATAGATACATAGAGTCACAGGCCAGGTGCTATGACTGGAGCTCTGCTCCCCAAAAGGATTAAAGCCATCTATACTTAGACCAAATCTTAAATTCCTTGCGTCACATGCAAAGGTCGGGAAGTCTCTGTCGATTTTTTCTCCACTGCGACCCATCAGTGAGGTGTCTCAGCATCACGTCTTTCTTACGGTTTTCTTCGTGCCATCGCAACAACTTAGCATGCTCTTTGTTTTGGAACAAACATTTCAACTGTGGTATTATAGGAGCATACCACATCACCTTGGCAGGAACCCTCTTTCTGGGGCGCGGCTCGCCCTCAACATCACCAGGGTCATCTCGCCTGATCTTATACCGCAATGCACCGCATACCGGGCATGCATTCAAATTCTCGTACTCCTCACCGCGGTAGAGGATGCAGTCATTGATGCATGCATGTATGTTCTGCACCTCTAATCATAGAGGGCAGATAACCTTCTTTGCTGGGCAATACGTTATCCCTTGGAAGCATCTTCTTTAATATTTTCAGCAACTTTTCAAATCCCTTGTCAGATAGACCATTCTCTGCCTTCCATTGCAGCAATTCCAGTGTGGTACCCAGCTTTTTGTCCATCTTCGCAATTTGGGTACAACAATTTTTTGTGATCCTCTAACATGCGCTCCAACTTCAATCTCTCGTTTTCACTTCCGCAGTTTATCTGTGCATCAAGAATGGCCTGACGAAGATCATCATCAGGCTCATCAACAATGGCCTCTTCTTCAGCTTCGTCTTCCCCCATTGTAGTACTACCGTGTTCAGGGAACATAGGATAGTTGTCATCATCCTCTTCTTCTTCATTATCTTCCATTATAACCCCTCTTTCTTCGTGCTTGGTCCAACAATTATAGCCGGACATGGGACAATTTAGCCGGACATGGGACATACCAAATGGGATTGCACCCGGAAGATACGGTGCCGTGGATGTTTCAGATCTGGACACATTGAAAAGGAATGCCTCGCTAAATTTAAGCAGGTCTGGGTTCGTAAAAAGGATAGCCCAGGGAAAGTTTGCCTCGTTTCCCGCACCAGTCCTCTTTGGACATAAGCGAGACACTGCCCTCAGCAGACGAATTGACTCCCTTGACACAGCCCCCTGTCCTTCCCCCGCCGCAGCCTCCACAATCCCCTGTTTCGTCACCTCCGCCACCACCACATCCTTCCGCCCTTCTTCGGCGAACGCCAATGGCGAACTTCGAGCTGGACCCTGAACCCTGGGTGCCTATGGGGCACCAGATAATCGATGGTGGACCGACGCGACTGTCCCACACCTTCTACAATCCGTCGGTGCGGCCGCCCCACCGCAATGACGCAATCTGCACCGCGATTCTGACGCCTCCACAGCTAGAGGCCACTACTCAGTTCTGGCGAAATCAGGTTCGCAATTACATCATCACCCATATTGGGAGAGCAGTAGAGGATGTGCAGCCGTGTCTGTTTGGTCTGGGGTTCTATCGCTTGCGTAGTCCTGCTGCTCGTGCTGTGCTTGTTGATCATGGCCCGTATCAACTACAACATGGTGTCTCTGTTAGGTTTGTGAATCATGATGATAGAGATAACCACCGTGCAACTCAGGGTTTTTGTAATGGTTGGCTGATGTTCCTAGGTGTGCCACTAGATTACAGAAACGAGTATGACATCACTAATGCAATCAGTACCTTTGGCACACTAATTCATTGGCACCAGCAAGATGGACTGCTTGAAAGGACCATGGTGTATGCCTCCTTTCCGTCACCAGCTTTAGTCCCGAGGGATGTGGTTTTTGGCAACTTTGAGCAGTTAGGAGGTTTCAAGGAATCATGGACTGCACCATGTTACATCCTCACTGCAGATTTTGCAGACGTCCTTCCTCCCGATGAAGATCAGATGCCGGCCAATGGGAACCCTCACCCCCTCCCGGGGCAGCTGCAGCAGAATGACAACGATTTTGTTGCCCCACAGTTCCCTGAATTGGGTTGGAACGAACCTATGCATGTCCCTCAGGTCCATGAACACAACTTCTTTCAGCTTGAGCCGGTAGTGCAAGTGCCACCACAAGCAGCAGTAGAAGAGCAAGTCGCCAGCTCCGTTGTGCAGCAAGAGTCAGAGAGCTCTGAAGATTCTGTCAACTTTGGCTATGCAAACGACAACATGATCATAAACCATGTTAGGCTCCTGGAGGAGCATCCACCTGTGCTCTTTGCTACTGCTGGTATGGGGATTCTGTCAAAATTCCTCGGTCTTGATCCTCTCACTGTCAGGAAGTTTTCAGGAAATGTACTTGTTGGACCAGAGCTGTCACCCCTTATGCAGCAGGAGAAATTCCTCAAGATGCTCATGCCAGACATCCTGTCCAGGGAACCCACATCCATGCCATGTGACATGAACATTACACTTCATCCGACCATGACCAAGAGAAGCTGGCATGTTGCCTTTGACAGTGCCCCAACCTTCTGCATTCCCTTGGTGGATATTCTCCCGGCAAGACCCCCTGTCAGCCGGCAACGTAGGCCTGTTGCACGATCTCTGAATTTTGAGTCTGGCAGTATTGAAAGCACCATGCCACTCACATTTGCTGCCTCTCAACCTGTGATTGGTAAGAAGAGGGGCAGACCCCCGAAGCTGTCTAGCACGCCTGCTCTGGCTCGTGTTCACGATCGTACCCTTAGGAGAAGCACTCGCATCAGTGCCATCAAGGACGGGTTCAGGCACTCCGTTCTCGCAGACACAAGGGCTCCAGCAAGGAAGAAGCGCAGGGTTGCCCAGCAGAAGAACAAGAGCACAGTTGACACTAAGAAATCTGACAAAAGTACAATCAAAGCACAAGATACGAGCAAGAAAGGCAAGTCAAATGAAGAGTGCACTATTCCCCCTACCCCGATGGCCATAATCCAGCACATCGGAGGGTTACTTGGGATTGCTGCTGAAGAGCTCACCAAGGAGAAGCTTATGGCTAATCCTAAAAAAGTGAATGAACATTCCTCTCCCAATGATAAGTAAAGCTACAATGGACGTGTGGCACACATTAATTGCCTTTCTTTTGTTGCATTTTGTCACTCATGCTAGCTGCTGCTGTGGTATTATTTCTATCAGTTCTGTCAGACTATTTCTTATGTCAGTTGTGTGGACTATGGTGTCGTTGTTTCGTGCACTGCCAGCTATATGGCCCCTGAACTATGTTGCATACTCTATTTGTGGTTTGTCAGTGTTGTCTATTATGCTGCCCTCGCTGTTTATGTCTGTGGAGTGTCGGGCCTTTCCCTCCTCGTTTATGGCTGTGTATGTGCAAGACTCTATCACTCCTACTATTGTTAACTTGAGAAACTGGACTGCCCCAAAGATCTCGGTTGTTTGCACTATGATGTCTGATTGGCCCAAACCTAGCTGTTTGGCTCTCCAGTTCCACCTTCAACGTCTGTTTAATGGATAGTACAGGTTACAGAAAATGGTGTGTGCTTGACCTGAATGTTAGAGGCCTGAACTCTGAAGGTAGACAACTGGATGTTCGCGCTAAAATTGATGAAAGCCAGTGTTCCATCATTTGCCTGCAAGAAACAAAGATGGACTACTTCGATCACAGAATTATTCGGAAATTCTGCCCGAAAAGATTTGATAACTTTGCTTATTCTCCCTCTGTGGGAGCTTCGGGTGGTCTCATTGTACTGTGGAATTCAGCGGTTTTCCAGGGAACTTTGGTGGAAATTCAGAGATTTTCTGTAGTTATTAAGTTCACTTCGGTTCACAGTGCTCTCAGCTGGACTTTAGTGTCTGTTTATGGCCCCTGTAATGGCCCTGAAAGGGATAATTTTGTGGACTGGCTCTTTCATTTGCACATTCCAGTTGACACCCTCTGGCTACTCTTAGGAGATTTTAACTTCATTAGGTCAGATGTTAACAGAAATAAGCCCGGGGGAGACCTAAACGACATGTTCATATTCAATGACATCATTGGCCACTTGGGCCTCATTGAGCTCCCCATCAAAGGCAGGATGTATACTTGGTCCAACATGCAGAATGAACCCTTATTGGAGCAGCTTGACTGGTTTTTCACCACTCCCTCATGGACAACCAACTTTCCAAATACTCTAGTGCTTCCCTTGGCAAAGTCCTCTTCTGACCATGTCCCCTGCATGGTGACAATTGATACTGTGATCCCTAAAGCTCGACTATTCAGATTTGAGAACTATTGGGTAAACAATCCTTCCTTCCTTGCTTGTGTGGAGAAGTCTTGGAAAAAACCATCCCATAAGAGGAATAGTGCGGCCGTGCTGGCTCACAAACTCAAATGCTTGCGTTATGACCTGAAAAAATGGCACACAGCCTTTTCCCCATCAAGAACAGGATTCCAGATTGTAATAAAGTCATTCTAGCCCTGGATAACCTAGAGGGGCTTCGAACACTCACAAGACCAGAATTTAACTTCAGGGTCATTGTCAAATTACACCTTGAGCATTTGCTTAAAGCACAGAGTGATTATTGGAGAAAGAGATGCTCTATCAGGTGGATCAAGCTGGGAGAAGATAACACCAAATTTTTCCATGCCATGGCTACTCAACGGTATAGAAGAAATGCAATTGCTGGGCTCAAATCGGATAATGGGGACTTAGTTTCTGATCATGAGCAGATGGCTGGCATCATTCTGAACAAGTTCAGAGAACGGATGGGCCAATCGGTTGGTATCTCTATGGGCTTTGATCTAGCTGCTCTGCTACAACCAGTGGATGACCTTGCCGATCTGGTAAAACCTTTTGAAAAGAAAGAAATGGATGATATAATTAAGTATATGCCTTCTGACAAGGCTCCTGGCCCGGATGGTTTTAATGGCCTCTTTCTTAAAAAGTGCTGGCATATTATTTCAAAGGATTTCTACAAGTTAGCTAATGATTTTCATGCTGGATCAATTTCCCTGGATAGCATAAACAATTCCTTCATCAAGATGATACCTAAAGTTAATTCACCTGAGACTGTCAGTGATTTTAGGCCAATCTCTCTTACTAATGTCTGCCTCAAGTTCATCACCAAGCTGGCTGCCAACAGGCTGCAAACTAAGATTCTGAGTTGCGTGCACAAAAACCAGTACGGCTTCATTAAGGGCAGAACGATCCGAGACTGCTTAGCCTGGTCACTTGAATATTTGTTCCAGTGCCACGCCTCCAAGAAACCCATAATAATTCTAAAACTTGATTTTGAAAAAGCGTTTGACACAATTGAACATGAAGCCCTTTTGGAGATTATGAGGCACAAAGGTTTTCCATCTGAATGGCTAAGATGGGTCAAAGACTTCCTCTCCTCCGGGGTTTCCTCTGTTCTTCTAAATGGCGTGCCCGGGAAGCAATTCCATTGTAAGAGAGGGGTGCGGCAGGGTGACCCCCTCTCGCCTTTGCTGTACGTGTTAGGAGGTGACTTGCTTCAGTCGGCAGTAAACAAATTGTTACATGATGGTGAGATTCAGCTGCCAATTGTGACTGGTGACCATGACTTTCCATTGATTCAATACGCCGATGACACCCTGCTGATTCTGCCTACAGACCTAGACCAGGTGCTTGCCCTCAAAAAAGTTCTCAATGTGTTTTCAGAGTCAACTGGTTTACGCATAAACTACCACAAATCCTCCATGATGGCTATTAACGTGGAGGCTCAGGTAATGACTCAGTTGGCTAATGGTTTTGGCTGTCAGATTGGCACACTACCATTCACTTACTTAGGGCTGTCAGTTGGCACCACTCGACCTACGATTATGGAACTATCCTCTATTGTGCACCGGTTGGAAAGAAGGCTACTAGCTACATCCAGTTTTCTGCCGCAGGGAGCCAGATTGCAGCTAATTAGTTCAGCACTGGCCTCAATGCCTCTCCACTTCCTGACAACAATCTACATTCCCCCTGGAATCATTAAGCAGCTTAATAGAATCATCCGACAATGTCTGTGGAGAGATAACACAGACACGCCCAAACAGTCTCTAGCCTCATGGGAGATGATTTGCAAGCCAAAGAAGCACGGTGGGCTGGGTATAGTTGATTTTCAGAACAAAAATGAAGCCCTCCTGATTAAGTTCCTGCACAAGTTTTACAATAAGGAAGACAATATACCTTGGGTCAGTCTTATATGGGAAACATACTACCAGGATGATGTCCCGCATGCTGCTAAACTCTGTGGCTCATACTGGTGGCGTGATGTTGCGAAACTCATGAATAAGTACAGGGCAGTGGCTGCCCCTGAGGTGAACTGTGGAGACTCTGTGCTTTTCTGGTCTGATGCCTGGGAAATTGGCAACTCTACTACTCTGCTGAGCCAACGTTTTGCTCATTTGTTCTCCTTTGTCAAGGATGACAAGATCTCGGTGAGAGATATGTTGAGATTAGAGGATAAAACAGTAGAATTTCATTTACCTCTGTCTGGACGAGCGTATGATGAGTGGATGCTGCTGTCCAGTTGGCTGGATCATGTGCAGCTTGATGAGGACATGGCTGATGTGTGGAAATGTTCCTGGGGAAATTACACTGCTGGTAAATACTATAGAAGCCTCTATGCTAACATCCAAGTGTGCCAGCTCTATAATTGGATCTGGAAGTGCAAGTGCACCCTAAGCGTTAAAATGTTTGCTTGGCTTATGTTAAGCGATAGATTGAACACAAAAGACATGCTCCAGAGGAGGCATTGGCATGTCACTGATGACCATAATTGTGTCCTATGTTCGTCTCAATCTCATGAGGACAGAGACCACCTGTTTTTCAACTGCAACTTCAGTATCCGAATTTGGAACTACTTGCAAGTTACATGGACACTGGGGGATAATATGATGCAAATTCTGACAGAAGCCAGACGGGAGTTCAATCAGCCTTTCTTTGTGGAAGTAATCCTGCTTGCAAGCTGGAGTATTTGGAAAGTGCGGAATGCACAAATTTTCGAAGGGGTCAGACCGAGGTTCTACTCCTGGAGGAGCCGCTTTATTCATGACATTTCCCTGCAGGCGCATCGTCTTAAAAATGTACATAAGAACAAACTCTTAGATTGGATAGCTGCTCTACCCTGATATTCTCCTCTCAACGTTCTTTCTTTATTTCTCTTAGGTAGGTATAGCCTGTAACTCCCTCTCCCTCTCCTTTGTACATATTTGTATATTCCTCGGCCTCTCTTAATAAAAGGTGGTAAATGGGCTGTGGGGCTTTTGCCTCACAGTAGAAAAGTTTCAAAAAAAAAAAAAATTATAGCCGGACATGAAACCGGACTGCAACAGGTGGACGTGAAGGGTTTTTGAGCTAGAGTAATCCTTCGTATTCTTACAGACACTACATGGACAAGATATAAAACCATTCGGCGGCTTGTTTGTCTCAGCCACACGGAGAAAATTATGCATGCCATTGATGAAGTCGGGACTGCGTCGGTCACCGTACATCCATTGCTGGCTCATCTGCATTATATAAATATATCAAAAACCATTACACTACATCATGAATATATAATAGTGACCAAATTAATTAATACAAGTTCATCACATTAAAACCAAAGTAGAGTAGCGACCAAATGTAATACATAGTTCACATAAAACATGCATTGAAACTAACATACAACTATGTAATGCATTTAAATGCAACAACAAATGCGATCAAAATCGCAACTAAGGTAACTATTGATCCAACAGCCTAATGATACCAAGCCTCTTTATTAATTGCATATTTTCTAATCTTTCTAATCTTCAAGCGCATTGCATCCATCTTGATCTTGCGATCATCGCCGACATCCGCAAGATGTAACTCCAATGTCATCATCTTTTCTTCGGTTCTTTTCAATTTTTCTTTCAATTCATCGTTTTCTTTTTAAACTAGATTTAACTTCTCGACAAAAGGGTCGATTGAAATTTCTAGTTCATATATCTCCTAGATAAAAATATCTATGTCAAGTGTTGGTCGGCATAATTGTCATATAAACACGAAATGAAAAAAAAGTTATAAAGATAATATACCACATCCGAATCATAGACCGGGCGAGGGCCGACGGGAACGGATATCAAAACCATGGCACTATAAATATAACAAACAATCATACAAGTAAGAAAATTATACAAGTAATAACTATGCATCTAAATCATACAAGTAAGATTTTTTTTTTAAATAATAGATAAAAACAAGAGCCTCACCGAGGTGGTGCCAGTGACGGGACGACGAGGGCGATCGACGGCGGTGAGGACGGGGACGGGACGTCACTAAAACACACAAATCATACTTCAATTTTAGCTCAAATTGCATATAGAACTTAAAAAAACTACCTAACTAGCTATCTTAGACATTTCATCAAACACCTAGCTAACACTAGAAAAATGAAATGAGCTAAACTAGCAATGAAATGAGCTAAACAAGCAATGCTGGATGAAGGATAAAGTTGCTAACCCTTGGATAGATGGGGCGCCGCCAATCTTGACAAATGGTGGAAAAAAATGAGGATGAACTCGAATTCGGGAGAGGAAACAGAGGAGAAAATGGTGATAAAGTCGAGGTCAAAAATGAAGATGGCTGGCTCGGGTGGAAGATGATATATAGGAAAACCTTTAGTACCGGTTTGTATCACGAACCGGTACTAATACCGGTTCGTGATACGAACCGGTACAAAAGGGTCTCTGCGGCTACCGGTACTAAAGGTGGCATTCGAACCGGGACTAGGCCATGCGGCCTCCCTAGCCTTTGGAACCGCCTAGTAATATGTCGATGGAAGATAATATCTTGGCTAGTCATAGATTCTAGTTTTCCATGCTAGCTTTGACACTGCATGGCATGGTAGACGGATCGATCGTACTCATAATTTATTACAATCATGTTCATGTCCGTCTCTCTTCGTGTTTGACTGACAGCGACGGTATATCTACTTACAATCATGTTCATGCTAGATTAGATCTCTACACACTGCACTAGGGGTACAGTGATCCGGGAACGTGGTAGCTTTGCATATGTGTCATACACAAGAAGAGATCATATATCGGAATTATTTTCAGAGGCTTCTGCATGCATCCATGCAACAAGCAATGAACCTCACATGCATGGATCGACCCATCGGACGTTCTCCATCGCCCAACCACCGGCACACGCATATGCTTGAATTTCCTTACAACGTGCGAGCTTTCACGTGCATGCTTGCAACACCGTCCGCCGCCCTTCAGTGCGAGGCTGCAGCACCTCCTATTTATACCCCGGTCCATGGAGTTCCATCACCACCACGCACAAGCTAAAGCCCCCAACCTTGATTCCTGAACTTCTTCCTAGTAGATCCACAGTTGCTAACTAGACGAAGACGAAGCTTACCATCGATGGCTCGCGTGACACTGCTCGCCGTGATCACTGTGCTCGTGGCCATAGCGGTGGCGGATAAGGCGTCGGCGGCCGCGCCTGTGACCTGCGGCTACGTGACCTCCACCATCGCGCCATGCATGCCGTACGCGATGATGAGGGAAACGGCGCCTTCGGCGCGCTGCTGCACCGCGGTCAGGTCCCTCGACGGCAGGGCCTCAACGCCGGCCGACCGGCGGGCGGCATGCGGCTGCCTCAAGGACCTGGCGGGGTCAGCCAATGGCGTCAACGTGGGCAACGCCGCTAGCATCCCCGCCAAATGCGGCGTCACCGTCGGCTTCCCCATCAGCTCCACCGTCGACTGCTCCAAGTACGAAGATAATTCCTCTCAAAAAAAAAAGCACGAAGATAATTACTCTTAATTAACACATGCTGTACATCTACTACATTTAGTAAATAGTTTGACAGATTTATTCTAATTGTTGCGCTTGTGTATCTGTATTTGCAGGTTTAACTAAGTTATCTGTCAGCAGCATCATCCATCAGGCTCCATGCATGTACGGGCCTGTCTACTGTTGCTGCTTTCTGCGTGTACGCTCGATCTGTTGCTCTCACCGCGGAGCAAATTGTTGATCGAGTCGTCAATAAATGATGGGCTTACTTTAATATGTAGAACTCCACTGTTTCTACTCAATAATAAAATGTACGAAGGTGGATCAAACATAGACTCTGCGTCTCTTATTTACTTGGACTTCTGTGAATGGTAGTCAGACTGCTTATATAAAAAAAAACGAGATCTACTGCCCTGTTCTGGTCTCGTCAGTCCGCTTATAACCTTAGCTCCTGGTCGTACCTTAACAAGGATAACTTGATAAACTTGTTTCCAGCCTTTACTCGGTTACCAATGATACTGAAATGTATAAAATCTGTCATGGGCTCCTTGCCAAAAAAAAAAAAAAAAATGAAGCTCCTCAAGTTAGCGTCTCATAGTTTGCACCCATCTGTCGTAGCACCAACAACTCGATTAGTTCACGCACGATTTGCGCAATGCCTGTTGCATCACCATTTTCTAGCAGCTTGTCTGTATTAGTAGCATTCATTTTATTTATGCACAGGCAGATTGGGTATCAGCTGTTTCCAACTGCTAACATTGTTGTGTGTGTGATGCATGTGACTGAAATTTTGTAATTTAGCAGCAAAGCGTTGTACCAACAAGCACTTCAGGACTAGTCAAGTTTTAGCTTAACTAGTGAAATAAGAAGTGGCACAAACACACCAGCACTTGTCCTATCTGTACCATAAACTCTATGAAATAGGAAGTGTTTTAGTGCTTAATTAACAATTCCCTTAGCAGAAATGTGAAACAGAGGTGTGTCTGCCCTGTTTGTTGATCCTCTAGCTATTTTAGTACCACTAGTTGTTCTGCTACTATTGACGAACCTGTCGATAATGTGTTTTGACTCTGTGTTGGCTGTAACCTGGAGTTTATCTTGTGTTCAAAGTATATACTATATAGCAACCTGGTTGTTATTACCAAGCACTCTACTGCTGAAAAAAAATCTGATTAAGCGCCTCAGCTAATTGGTCAAAATAGAGTGTTATTTTTATCTAGATGAAACAATCTACATAACAACAGCTTTTCACAGTGGCAACTGGCAACCATGTTCTGACATTTTGATATATGCAGATGATGAGGACACTGAAACAACCGGGATCAGTGGACAGTAACCTTCAACACTCCTGATATGTTGATTCCTGATGTTGCAAGTTTGGTGTTTATTTGCCAAAATGAGTCCTTCAACAATGACAGTCGTGGAAAAATTATTGTCGAACTCGTGCTATCATTTACATTCCCAATGTTTGCTAGCTTCTTGTAAATTTGCTCTGAATGTTATTATTGTAGAGATATTATATTGTCAATGATGGTGATCTTGTGAGATATTCCTTCGACAATGCAGGTGATCTTGTGAAGATATTATTTTGTTATAATTTTTCTTGCGGTGTTGTCACAATTTTGATCTTGTGGGGGGAAACAATCTTGGGTCATAATTAAGATTGTTTCCCCATAATTAAGATTGTTTCCCCAGATTTTGGGTCATAATTTTTCTAGATATTAACTATGTGTAAACAAAGTTGAAACATGTTTTAAACGCTTATGTCATAGCTAGATTTTGGGTCGACCCAAAAATGACGTTTGAGCCAGCGAGGCCACAACCATTTTTGGAACTAGATGATACCCCGCGCGTTGCAGCGGGAGCTTGTAGTGTCAAATGTTATGTACTCTCAAAAAATTGCTAGTGAAATGAAATGTCATCCCAACATAAGAATTATTGGAACATGGTTAACTCTCAAGTCTCATATATCATATAGAGAATAATGAAATATTCAAATAATCTTAAATGGATGCTCGGTATGGCTCTTGAATTTGATCAGCGAACTGTTGGCTCCAAAATTTCTAGTAATCACAGATTCACGATCATAGGAACAGTCTAAGCACGAACGAACCAAATAGGAATAAATCGGAGTATTACTCTTTCCTATTTGTTTATAGTTCTATACACAAAATCGAAGTTAATGACCCCATTCATGCCTTCTCCAACTTTTTTCCGTTCATGTATCTTGGACGCATTGTTCTCCGCCATCCTTATCTAAAGTGAACTGGACATTGCAGCATGCCACATATGTTGATTTTGTGGCATATATCAGTCGTCTTATAATCCTGAGAGAGGGGACACAAAGATTCCAACAGATTGTTGAATGCAACCCACTAAGAAGCATGTATAATTAATCTGATGTGTGATATTTCTTTATATACGAAGCAACAAAAATCTTGAGTCAGTGAGCACTAATGAAGTGATAAACTTAACCGAAGCACTAATAGGCTGAACAAAAATGTGACCAGTGCCATAGATCTATACATTTCCTGTACTTCTACATTTTATTTTTGATGCAAACACGATTCACAATTTGAGATGGGAAATTCTTTAACATTTGAAAAATTGATGTGACATGCAAAGTTATTATAGTCGCATAAAAGAAAACTAAGACACAATTCCAGGGAATATATTCCCTTACTTTCAGCAATTGCATGATTATTTTGCCAGCACTTCGCACCAAATGCTCGAATTAGTAATCGATATATCTGGGGACATGAAAAGTGAGCTAAATTAGTACGATATAATCCGAAATTGATCGATAAAAAGCTGAGTCTGTGTCTAGCTAAAATAGAAGTCATGGAAGTAATCTGAATATACTTCACGTGAAAAATAAAAGGCATTCATGTGCACGTTGTACTGTAAACAACAGTAACGTTTCAATGGTACAAATGTTGGAATCAAAGCATGAAACCTAAAGTGAAGAACAGAGAGTTAAACTCCCATACCAGAAAGAGTGGTTCAGATGGGCGACTAAGCGAGGCCATAGCAGAGATGACAGGGACTGATGGTAACGATTCCACGGGACATGAGGGCCATCTCCGTGGCCTGCACAAATCCAGAAACCCAGCCGTGTGTCCTTACCTATATTCGAATCAATCAAAATATGAGCCAACTAATTACAGAATGGTGGATGAATAAAGGCCTGCCGCTCCGGTGCTGTCTTGATACCACATGGCTTTATCACCATCGCCGGCCGGCCGGCCCGCCATCTACCTCGTCACTTATCAGAACATCGTACTTCACCCAGAACTTGATAAGAGAGGATGAGAATAGTGTACCGCATGGCGGCATGGGAGCAAGAATTTAAAGACAAAAACGTCTGCTCGTCTTCACCAATTTATGCGTATTTGCTGGACGTTATGGAGAAGAGGAAGAGGTTCGGAAGATGAGAGAGTGCTCTAAGTAAAAGAGAAAGGGGTGTGCAGATAGTGGAGAGAAGAAGTCAAACAACCAGAGGAGACGAATAGGATTCTGATGCTTGCTTTTTCTTCTTTTTTTAGCCGCTGCGCTGTAATGGTGGCTGAGATGATGTGGACAAAGGAAATGACAGGAAAATAAGTGGATGACGTGGGCCAATTGGACTCTTGATGACATGTATACCTTGCATGTTGAGAGAAATCCTTGTAGTGGGTCATCTTCTTTTTTTAGCCGCTGCGCTGTAATGGTGGCTGAGATGATGTGGGCAAAGGAAATGATAGGAAAATAAGTAGATGACGTGGGCCAATTGGACTCTTGATGACGTGGGCCAATTGGACTCTTGATGACGTGTATACCTTGCATGTTGAGAGAAATCCTTGTAGTGAGTCATTGCTATTTAGATATAGAAGATGGGTCGACCCATGACCCCTCAAATTGGCCTTGAGGCCATGGGGTCAGGCCCAAGGCAAGGCCTGGCCTAGCCCATTCCCATCTTAAATCCGGTCGAGGGGAATACCGACAGGTGGAGATCAATACATTGCTTGACTCCAACCCGAAACATCTCCTAGAATACCTGCAGCCCATGACCAAATGGTATGGCATCTCGTATTCATTTCATAGAAGGAGCACACCTACGAGCAAGGCTATCCTTATATGAGATTAACCTGTCACTTGGTCGATGGCAATGATTAACAATATGGGGAATATGGTATCCTCTTACGGATGACGATTGAAACTCAGCCCCAAAGCATCACTTACCTTTATCTTGGGAGGACGCCAAAGGGAGAATCATGGCCACACACTCACCAGCTCCGGCTCTGGCCCTAGACGACCTTGTGCGACGCAGAAGGGCCCATGTCTGGAGGGGGCCATCACTACATATGTCTGTGTACATTGAGTGCTATTAGGCTGAAAAATAAAATAAATGTAAAGGCCCAAGCGCCTAGCAGCCAATCAGGGGAAGAGGATAGCGCTAGGCTGGTACGCTCGCTAGCTATGCCAATCCATCGATCAATCAGCTGGTTGTTCTCGCCCGTTTGTGTTCTCGGCTTCTCGCCTGCCGCCTTCCGCTTCCGTCCGGAGAGAAATCGGATCGCCCAGGCGACCAGGAACACCAAGCGCTGAAGTGTCCTGCCTGGCTGCAGATTGGCGATCGTCCTCTTCCGTGCAGGTACGTCTGTACTTTGTAGTGTAATCGCCCTCTGCACCCATTGTCGTATATTATTTGTTATATTTTGCAACTCTTTTAGACATTCTATCGTAATATGACATTGATTAATCGTTTATATTAATTATTTATAGACATCTTGGAATAAAAACGTGTGGTTGGATGTAAACTTTTAACATTTTACCTCATATGCGTACATATATAGAGCCTATAGAGGCCAATTTTTAAACATTGCACTAGGGCCCCAAAAAATGAAAAATATAGAGCCGGCCCCGACACTCACTCCATATAGAAATGAAGCCCAGGACAAGCACGAGCTTGAGGAGGTACTACAACTAACCGAGTGAAGGACTTGGCAACTTCTGAAGGGTCGCGTGTAGGCTACACTAGCGCAAATCAAAATTTTCTACCGCGACATCCAAGGAACTGCTGCAGTTATAGATCACGGGATTACCACTAGACGCGCTGTGCCGTGCCGAAGTTGGTGAAGCGAGTCGGGGCAGGGTAGACGTACAATCCTCTCCGATCCAGTCGCTCCCACGAACAGCTCCTCTCGGCGGCTCGTCCAAGTGCTCCAAGTGCAGCACCTCTATCGGTATCCACACGTACGGCGTGGAGGCGCCGCTCGCCGGACTGCTAGGTCCACGCGGGCGGCAGGGGCGTGGTGAGACGGTGGCTGGGTGGATTGTGGTGCGGAATTGGGCAACCCTAAAACGTCCAGCCTCCTCTCCTTATATAGACCTCCCCATATTGGGCTGCCTCAACCGAAGCCCATTCTGGAGTCTATTCCAGCCCAACTCGGATCCAATCCGAATTCTGCCTTCACTGCCTTAAGTGTGTGACCCTATAGGTTCACGCACGTTTAGACATGACACGAGTACACCTACTCGGCCAATAGTTGGTAGCGGCTTCTAGCAAAACGTGCCAACTCCCAAACGCACATAAAGATCGTATCGGACGAACCATCACAATGTTTATGCCATTCCCTTTGCCTCACGATATTAGGTCAAGCCTCCAGCTGACCTCTCTTTCTCGATCCTGTGATTCGGAATCCCATACTAGGTTAACCATTAACCTTATGTAGCACGGCCATGCATTTCTGGATCCGATCACTCGAGGGGCCCAGAGAAATATCTCTCTCAAGTAGAGAGGGGCAAATCCCATCTTGACTGACTATGCCTTGCAGCATGTTTCATGACAAACCCGTAAGCTACCTTTATGGCTACCCTTTCACGGTGTAGCGTTGGATAGCCCCAAAGTAAGTTAATTCACATCTCAAGTACATACGACAATCTCAGGTCTAGGGACAAAGCAAACACATCGTGTAGAGAGAGAGCTATGAACGTTTGCTTCATTGTCTCAAGGTGGGTCAGCCCAACTCTATGTTCACAACATAAGTCCACATTATTAGTTTGACATCTCCATGTCTATGACTTGTGAAACATAGTCATCTACTAATACATGTGCTAGTCTAATATTCAAGTGTGTCCTCACATGAACTCCGACTAGGGACATATTTAGAATAACCATACAAGTAATGAGTTTCACAGACAAGTCCTCAACTCGCCAATCAATACAAGACATTATTCAAGGCACATTATAAATCATGGATACATTGAAATATCATCATCTCTATGATTGCCTCTTGGGCATATTTCCTACAGTCTCCCACTTGCACTAGAGTCAATCTAGAAGATATCTAATACCCATAGCTCTTGTGTGCTTATCATGATTCTTCTGTGAGAGAGGCTTTGTCAACGGATCAGCCACATTCAGATCCGTATGTATTTTGCATAAGTTTATTTCGCCTCGTTCGATGTACTGCCGAATGAGATGAAACCGCCGCATAAAGTGTTTGGTCTTCTGGTGATTCCTTGGCTCCTTTGCTATCGCAATGGTTCCACTGTTGTCACAGTAGAGATCCACTGGACTGGACGCACTAGGGACAACACCAAGATCAGTAAGGAACATTTTCATCCAAACACTTTCCATGCTAGCTTCTGCCGCAGCATAATACTCGGCCTCCATTGTAGAATGAGCAACTGTGTCCTGCTTGGAACTCTTCCAGCAAACCGCCCCACCGTTCAACGTGAACACATAGCCCGATTGCGACTTGGAATCATCCACATCAGTTTGGAAACTAGCATCGGTGTAACCATTTACAACGAGCTCCTCCTCACCTCCGTAAACTAGGAACATATCCTTAGTCCTTTTCAAGTACTTAAGGATATTCTTTACCGCTGTCCAGTGACTCTCACCGGGATCAGCTTGGTACCTGCTCGTAACACTTAGAGCATAAGAAATATCTGGGCGAGTACAAATCATAGCATACATGATAGATCCAATTGCCGAAGCATATTTGATATTTTTCATGCGCTCTCGCTCATCAGTAGTCGAAGGACACTGAGTCTTGCTAAGGTTTATACCATGTGACATAGGCAAGAACCCTTTCTTAGCCTCTTCCATGCCGAAACGTTTTAGCACCTTGTCAAGGTATGTACTCTGGCTTAATCCTATTAGCCTCTTCGATCTATCTCTATAGATCTTAATTCCCAGAATATATGCTGCTTCTCCTAAGTCCTTCATTGAAAAACTATTCTTCAACGAAGTCTTTACGGATTCAAGCATAGGAATGTCATTTCCAATCAGCAGTATGTCATCCACATACAAGATTAGAAATACGAGCGAGCTCCCACTATCTTTCTTGTAAACACAAGACTCTGATTCGATTTTGGTGAAGCCAAATCCTTGGACTACTTCATCAAAACGAATATTCCAACTCCGAGATGCTTGCTTCAGTCCATAAATGGACTTTCGAAGTTTGCAAACCTTTCCAGCATTTTTAGGATCGACAAAACCCTCGGGCTGCATCATATACACGTCCTCGGCAAGGTTTCCATTCAGGAAAGCTGTCTTGACATCCATTTGCCATATCTCATAGTCAAAATATGCAGCAATAGCTAGAATTATCCGAATAGATTTAAGCATCACTACGGGCGAGAAGGTCTCCTCGTAGTCAACTCCTTGAACTTGTCGAAAACCTTTTGCAACAAGTCGAGCTTTATAGATGTGAACATTTCCATCCATATCAATCTTCTTCTTATAGATCCATTTGCACTCGATGGTCCTATGACCATCAGGCAGGTCAACCAAGTTCCAAACTTGATTTTCATCCATGGAATCTATCTCGGATCTCATGGCACTTTGCCATTTCTCAGAGTCTAGGTCCATCATTGCTTCCGCATAGGTCGAAGGTTCATCATTGTCCAACAATAATATTTCACGCGTATCATTGTCTATCAATAATATTTCTCGCGCATTGCGAATCCTTTCTGACCTTCGTAGTGCTGGTGTTTCTCTTGCCACGGGTTCCTCAACTCGTTCTGCCATGATGGCATCACCCATTGAGTCCTCCCCGGTAGGCTCAACTTGAACTTCTTCAAGCAGCACCGTCTTTCCACTTGTTTCCTTCTTGAGAAACTCTTTCTCTAAGAAAACACCGCTTCGAGCGACAAACACTTTGCCCTCTTCTCGGTTGTAGAAGTAATATCCCAAGGTTTCCTTGGGGTATCCTACGAATATGCATTTATCCGACTTGGGTGTGAGCTTGTCCGCCTGAAGTCGCTTGACAAACGCATCACAGCCCCAAATCTTTAGAAAAGACAACTTGGGACTCTTCCCATTCCACATCTCATATGGTGTCTTAACTACGGATTTAGATGGTACCCTATTTAGTGTGTGAGCTGCTGTTTCTAGAGCGAAACCCCAAAACGATAATGGTAGATCTGACTGGCTCATCATTGATCGAACCATGTCCAACAAAGTCCGATTACGTCGTTCGGAAACCCCGTTTCTTTGAGGCGTTCCGGGCGGCGTAAGTTGAGGAACAATTCCGCAACTCTTCAGATGATTGCTAAATTCGTGACTCAAATATTCTCCTCCACGATCTGATCGTAGAGCCTTAATTTTCTTGCCACGTTGATTCTCTACTTCATTCTGGAACTCTTTGAACTTTTCAAAAGTTTCAGACTTATGCCTCATTAGGTAGACATATCCATATCTACTAAAGTCATCAGTGAAAGTTATGAAGTAGTGAAAACCACCTCTAGCGGTCGTGCTCATTGGTCCACATACATCAGTATGTATTAGTTCCAGTAAGTCCGTCGCCCTTTCAGGAGAACCATTGAAAGGCGACTTGGTCATCTTCCCAAGCAAACAAGCTTCACATGTCTCGTATGATTCAAAATCAAACGAAGTTAGAAGTCCATCAGAATGGAGTTTCTTCATGCGCTTTTCACTTATATGACCCAAACGACAATGCCAAACATAGGTGGGATTCAAATCATTAGGCCGAAGCCTTTTAGCACTTATGTTATAAACTTGCTCATCATCATGAACATCATCAGGATTCAAAATAAACAACCCATTCACAATGGAAGCAAAAGCCACAAACATATCATTCTTAGAGATAGAACAACCATTGTTTTTACTCGCAAATGAATAACCATCTCGCATCAAACATGAAGGAGAAATAATGTTTCGACTTAAAGCTGGAACATAATAACAATTATTCAATTCCATAATAAATCCTGAAGGGAGGTGCAGTTGCATGACGCCAACGGACAACGCAGCAACCTTTGCATTATTTCCGACGCGAAGATCAACTTCTCCTTGTCTCACGCTTCTACTCCTTACTAGCCCCTGCATCGATTTGCAAATGTGAGCAACCGATCCGGTATCAAATACCCAAGAGTTAATAATGGAGTCAGCGAGAAAAATGTCTATAACATTAACCACAAGCGTACCTGAGCTAGAAGTCTTACTCCCACTCTTCTTCAAAGAAGCAAGGTACTTGCTGCAGTTTCTCTTCCAGTGTCCAGACTCATGGCAGTAGTAACATTCTGTGTCAGGTTTAGGTCCATCCTTAGGCTTAGGCTTTGGCTTAGAGATCACATCTTTAGCTTTTCCTTTTGCCTTGGACTTGCCATGCTTCTTGAAGCTAGGCTTGTTCTGCACAGCCAACACTTGGCCATGCCCTGCACACTTCTTAATGTCACATTCTGCCGTCTTGAGCATTCCACAAAGTTCATTAAGGTCCTTCTCCACCCCATGCATATGGTAGTTCGAAATGAAATGCCCATAGCTGGCTGGAAGCGACGCTAAAATAAAATCAGTGGCCAACTCTCGGCCCAATGGAAAACCAAGTTTGTCCAAAGTCTGCGCGTAACCAAGCATCTTGATCACGTGCGGGCCTACTGCTGCTCCTTCAGCTAGCTTGCATTCACCAAAGGCCTTAGCGACATTGAACCTTTCAGTCCTGGCCTGGGTCTGGAACATGTCCTTAAGCGCAACGATCATATCGTACGCTTCCTGACCATCAAACTGCTTTTGAAGGTCGGGTTCCATGCAAGCAAGCATAAGGCAGCTAACCTCAAGAGACTCATCACATGCTCTCTTGTAGGCAGCCCTAATGGCAGCAGTGTCGGTGTCAAGAGGTTCATCTGGGATTGGGGTATCCAGAACACTTTCCTTCTTATCAGCCCTGAGAACAATTCTCAGATTCCGGATCCAATCCGAATAGTTTGTTCCAGTTAACTTTTCTTTCTCAAGGATGGAACGCAAAGCAAAAGGGGTGGGTTGGTTACGTGCCATTGATCTACAACAGAAAACATGCAAAATACTAAGACAAAAATCCATGATAGAGTAAAACATTAAACAATTTAATATGGTCTACTCCCACTAAAACCAACATCCCTCTGTTGATACTTAGTGATTCAAGATCCACAACGAACAAGTCTCCTAGTGAGCCGGACGCTTCACCGCTAGAAAACGAGGTAGTTTGGTAAGCAACACTTTGCTAATCATATCACATATGACTCTTGTTGTTGGGTGACATCTCTATGTCAAAAACCCAACCTTTATGCCCCAAGGCGCTTAACCGTTAAGATTACCTTGTTGAGCTAACCAACTCTTATGCATGTAAGTATCCGATACAAACCCATCTAGCCAACGAAAACCGATGGCACCCTACTGTCATAGGCCCACCATCGATCGTAGAAGACATGGGATGGTGCAAGGTTTAGTTGGGGGGCATGTTAACTTAACATTTGTGAGGGATCGTTCTACTTCCACGAATCTAACATGCATAGGAGTAAAACAATAGGAATAGCAATCACATAGTTGTGACACAGTATGGCCCGTTTCTCATGGTGATCTCCATCTCCATAGAACCTGTCCACCATGGTGATCTCCATCTCCATGGTCCATGTGCGCCATCCCTCCGAGTGATGAGTCCTCCAAGAACTATTACAAGCTATTACGCCTAACAGCTAGTAATGTAAATTACATGGAATGTGGGATCATCACAAGTCGGCACGCAGGCCGTTAATACAATAAGTGACAACACATCTGGCTCCTGCCGTGTTGACATACTCACGACACGCAGGCCATTAATACAATAAGTGACAACACATCTGGCTCCTGCCGTGTTGACATACTCACGACACGCAGGTCATGAAAATATTACACACATGCATCACATACACATGGGCCATACTGGTCACAAAACACAAATCTGCAAAAACGAGTTAGACGTTCTAACGCCGAAACTTGCAACCCCTAAAACTTGCTTTTATCAATCGAATTTGCCAAATCTAAATTTGACCCTCTTCAATTGATCTACAACTTTATTCAGACCTTTTCTCGATCCGAGGTCGTCTGCAAAAGTTACAGCCGTATTACCGGAAACTGTTCGTTTTGGCAGATTACCTGTTACCGGCGATAGATCCAATCTATCACCCCGCGCATCTCATGCACCATGAATATGATCTAAATTCCGATTCGACCAATCCAATTGATCTTCGCGTGCTGCTGTTGGATTTACGTGTCACAGTCTACCCCGATGGCGGAAACCGACCGGTAGGGGTAAGTCGTTCGACGACCTCTTGCAACATGATCACGGAAATCAGATCACAGATCAAGACATTTACAACAGACTGCCGATCACATCAGCCTTACCCCATCTACATATCACAGATGCAAATGATCCGAACCTATAACGAGGCAGCATCGGCTCTGATACCACTGAAGGGTCGCGTGTAGGCTACACTAGCGCAAATCAAAATTTTCTACCGCGACATCCAAGGAACTGCTGCAGTTATAGATCACGGGATTACCACTAGACGCGCTGTGCCGTGCCGAAGTCGGTGAAGCGAGTCGGGGCAGGGTAGACGTACAATCCTCTCTGATCCAGTCGCTCCCACGAACAGCTCCCACGAAGGCTCCTCTCGGCGGCTCGTCCAAGTGCTCCAAGTGCAGCACCTCTATCGGTATCCACACGTACGGCGTGGAGGCGCCGCTCGCCGGACTGCTAGGTCCGCGCGGGCGGCAGGGGCGTGGTGAGACGGTGGCTGGGTGGATTGTGGTGCGGAATTGGGAAACCCTAAAACGTCCAGCTCCTCTCCTTATATAGACCTCCCCATATTGGGCTGCCTCAACCGAAGCCCATTCTGGAGTATTCCAGCCCAACTCGGATCCAATCCGAATTCTGCCTTCACTGCCTTAAGTGTGTGACCCTATAGGTTCACGCACGTTTAGACATGACACGAGTACACCTACTCGGCCAATAGTTGGTAGCGGATTCTAGCAAAACGTGCCAACTCCCAAACGCACATAAAGATCGTATCGGACGAACCATCACAATGTTTATGCCATTCCCTTTGCCTCGCGATATTAGGTCAAGCCTCCAGCTGACCTCTCTTTCTCGATCCTGTGATTCGGAATCCCATACTAGGTTAACCATTAACCTTATGTAGCACGGCCATGCATTTCTGGATCCGATCACTCGAGGGGCCCAGAGAAATATCTCTCTCAAGTAGAGAGGGGCAAATCCCATCTTGACTGACTATGCCTTGCAGCATGTTTCATGACAAACCCGTAAGCTACCTTTATGGCTACCCTTTCACGGTGTAGCGTTGGATAGCCCCAAAGTAAGTTAATTCACATCTCAAGTACATACGACAATCTCAGGTCTAGGGACAAAGCAAACACATCGTGTAGAGAGAGAGCTATAAACGTTTGCTTCATTGTCTCAAGGTGGGTCAGCCCAACTCTATGTTCACAACATAAGTCCACATTATTAGTTTGACATCTCCATGTCTATGACTTGTGAAACATAGTCATCTACTAATACATGTGCTAGTCTAATATTCAAGTGTGTCCTCACATGAACTCCGACTAGGGACATATTTAGAATAACCATACAAGTAATGAGTTTCACAGACAAGTCCTCAACTCGCCAATCAATACAAGACATTATTCAAGGCACATTATAAATCATGGATACATTGAAATATCATCATCTCTATGATTGCCTCTTGGCATATTTCCTACAACTTCTAGTTTGAGGAAGAGGCTTGGCGTTTTTAACCCGTGCAAATGATTTTAAACATTATGACTGTACAAGAAACTACTCTTAATACACCTTTTTTGATGAGTGCGCACGTGTTCCTGTAGATGTCTTCCCAAGCATAGGGCCAAGGCGGTTGGCCAGAAGATTTGAAAAATATTTCCCATATGTGTGTGATATTGATTCGCCTAAGACTAGCCCCAACGCTGGTATCATAAGTGGTAACATAATCTCCAGCTCAGCAAAAACGCTGACGTGGTGGACAATTAAGGAAGAGAGAGGGGGTTATGGTAACATAAGTATAAGTGGATACCGTATCATGACACAGCTTACGATAAAAAATAATCGGAAAAAGATCCCGTGCGACCTCTTCCTTCTCTCCTTCTCGATCTCTCTCCCCAACCAGCGACCAGCTCCTCACTCCTGCGCATCCACCTCCATCCTCCACCTCTCCTCTCTCTATCCTGCTGCAGGCGGCCGGCGAAGTCTGGCTCACGCAATGGGACGACAAGGATCCGGCCGTCGGCAACCTCACCGCCACAGCAGTTCCCCGGTGCCCCGACGAGCTCCTGCAGTCAGCCCTCTCCACCACTGGACCTCTAACCCGGGGCCCCGGCGAGCTCCTCCGCCAACCCTGCGACGCCACCGCACTACTACCCGGCCCCCGACGAGCTCGTCAGCGATCCCCTCATTAAATCAATGGTAAGTTCCCCTCACGAGTAACCTGATGATTTGCTCAGTTTAGATAGTAGTTTTTCAGAAGACATGGTCTGTTCGTAAGATTAGGTAGTAGTTTTGTACAAGACCTGCCCATGTTTTTCACCGTAAAATATTTTACATGGACATATATGAACTCAGAGATCAGATGTATTCAGGTTCTATTCTTTTAAACTGGGAAGGCTGGTTAATGGACATAGAAACTGCTCCTGTTTGGTGACCCCGTTCATTAATTTGGTTCAGATTGGTTCAGCTATGATTTGCCTACCATGTACGTTTCAAAGTTGCTATTGTTTCACTAATGAATTGTGATACTTGTAATAGGAGGCCATTGTATACCCCTGCACCTGAAGGTTTACTGAATTTTGGGCAATTCTCACCAATGCACATGTATAATTTCCAACCACCGCCAATGAACCATCATGACCAAGGAACTATTCGGTTGAGCTACTGCACTTTATTTATTTCCGGAAGAATATGGAGTCCATGCTAAAGCTTTGAAGAATATGGAGTCCATGCTATTAGGAGATTGGTCTCCGGAGTTCACGCAAAGGAAAGATGCTCTTGACCGCGATGGACTCTCTCCATTGCAGATATACACCTCGGCTATTCGTGTGCTCCAGGCGCGATGATCTATTTTGGGCGAAAATAGATTATATTATGGTCTTGATCTTGTATCACTAAATATGTTGTATATATTTTAATGATATTGTTTTGAAATTTTACTATTTATTATAGATCCATTTTATTTTGTGTTCTTGTAATTATCCTTTGCGTACCAACAAATAAAATTTCTTATTGCTACATGCCACAAATAGATCACAAAGTTAAAGTACTAGTATAGATCCTACGAAATAATAAATGAAACCCTATATGTTACTACACTTATGATACTACCCATTGTGGAGGTAGTAACATAGAGTAGTATCATATGCATGATACTCCTCCCCATTGTGACTAGTCTAAAATCATCCACTTGTAGAGCATGAGCATCACCCTTTTTTCGAAAAAGGTTAATGGTGGAGGAGTTGAGAGTCCCAAGACAACGGCCCAGCTCGTACAGCTGCTGAAAGCCGCGACGATGTCTCCACTGGCGATGTCCTAGAATTTTGTTAAGAAATCACCAACGAAACCATCCACCTGCTTTCTCACTGAATATTATTGACCTGATAGATCGTGTGGATATTTCCTAAATTTAAGCCTGTTCAAATAGACAAGGACACTTAAATTTGTAACTGAAGTAAATAATTTTTATTTTGAAATCATTTGTATAAAAGAAGATTTACTATTATCATTGTTGAGATGAATCATCTTGTATTCAGTTTTAAGAATTCATATATCACACTGGCGGCAAGGAGCATCCTCCAGGCCCTCCATAAGAACACTTTCCATCAGAAATAGGCGTGATGGAGTAACAGCTACTCTCACTCTCTATTGTATCTGTATCGACCGGGAAGGGTGCAAGTCTGCCATCTTCTCCCACGTATGAAATATCAGTGATTGATGCTGCTCTGTTGGAGGGCAAGGTTCCGCTGCCCATCGGAGGGGGCAGGGTAGTTCCAGTTCCTTTAGCAATGGCACCGATTGCAAGATGAGTCGCCTTTTGGATAGCCTACCAAACACTTTTGCTGGGTAACTGCCAACAACCGTTGTATCACCATTTAACCCGGCCTGTATCCACCATATCCCAGTTTCTTCGTCCTGCCATTACGAAAAAAGAATTTGAAGTTATGCATGGGTATATTTTTGCTCAGCTCACATCCTGTTTGTTCATTGGGATTCACATGCTTAGTAACCATGAGTAGTAACCATGAGTCATGTCTCATGTATAACATAAATTATGTTTTAAATTACCTGGATTGCTTTAATCGTGATCTTTTGCGGGGCCCCATTGACAGACACAGGAGCTATTACAGCGCCTGGTGCTATTCCGGCTCCAGGTCCAGGCTCAAAACCAGGACAGTCCATGTTAAAGCAACCGGTATTATTATATGCATCTCTCTGTTTCATAGATGATGTCCATGGTCACAAACTTAGACTGATGTATTTGTCAAAATTATATTTTAAAGGGACAAACATACCGTCCAATACGTGAAGAAGCGAGTTTGTGAATCTCCATAGTGTTCTGGGAAAATCTACGTACCAAAGAACACACATGACATTTAGCTCATGCTAGATTTATGTAAAGGATCAAAAAATGTGTAGAACTAGACATCATACATGCCATCCTATCCAGATTGCGTCCTCGTCAGCTTTATCACCCTCCATGTTAGTTATCCAAATTGCGGTTGTGCTCACTTGGCCGTTAGTGAGATTGTGTCCATATACGTCCATTGTAGCAAGAACTCCATGGTAGCTACCAGAATATGTCACGTGTGAGGCGAACTGTGAAAGGATTCAAGATATATTCAGATCCAGAAATGTAACTGTGATCATAACTATAGACTTGCAAAAGACCGCGAAACAAGGAGGCAAGACTCACATAATTTTTGCCACCACGCATTTCTGATGCTTGTTAATACCATGGCTAAAGGTAAGAGGAATTTTCCATGTGAGTATTTACGAAAAAGTATATTCAATAATTGGCTATTCTTGTTCAAATATGTAAATGAAAATTGTAGATGCTATGATAAGATATGATGTTTTGTAGAGGAAATCCACCTCCTTCGACTTCATAGGCAATATATAATATAAAAATAAGAAGAAAGATATATATTTACGCATTGCAGAGGGATACCCATGTATCTATACATGCTCACCTCTTTGTTTGTCAGATGAAATCGACCTGCTTGGATTTTCTGTGCAAGGAAGATGAAATATATAGTAACAAGGTTCAATCCTAGCCTAACAGAACACATCTTGAGACGCGGGAGAATGAGGTACAAGCGAAGTTTGATCTTCACACGCAATCCCTTCATATATGTGCCTTTCCCATAAGTATTTAATTCGGAAGATTTGATAGAAGATTTGTATAAATGTGACACATAAATAGCCAGTTATTTGGTGGAAAAGGATTTGATCGAAATTCAACATCAATATACGCTCATAAATATATAGATTTCCGATTTAATTTGCTATAATACTATTAAATAATAAATATATATGTAATAATTGAAATTAATGGCATCCAATAAATATTGGATACACACATGACAAGGATATAACTAAGATTGGCCGGTGACTTGGCTCGACACGTGAACCATGAGCATTTTCACTCAAATCAGGGAGTTTTTAATTGCTAGCTAATCTTCCAACCAGGGTGAATTTTTTTGGTGTTTAATTACTACCCGAGCCCCATAGAGAAAAGTATTTGAGTGAAATTCGACATCAATATACGCTCATAAGTATATGAATTTCCGATTTAATTTGCTATAATAACATTAAATAATAATTATAAATGTAATAATTGAAATTAATGGCATCCAATAAATACTAAGACACACATGATAAGGATATAACTAAGATTCGCGATTTGGCTCAACACGTGAACCATGACCATTTTCACTCAAATTAGGGTGTTTTTAATTGCTAGCAAATCTTCCAACCAGACCCGTGGGTGAATTTTTTTGGTGTTTACTACCCGAGCCCATAGAGAAATTGGCCCACACGGAAGTTAAAACACCTCGAAACTGGTATGAAGGAATGCTCGATCTGGCTGTTTCCAGCGAGCAACCCTACGGGCTCTGGTGGGCCGAAAAGAGAACCTTTTTTCACATTTCTTAATTCCCATCTAACCGCGAATAATCCACACAATCATGTGTCGATTCGATATAAGATGTACAGAAAAATGTGCATATCCACCACGTTGTGATTCATTCATGTGATCGGTTTTGAATTTCGTGGGCCACACAATCACAATATCGTATTTATGTTCAAAACATTTAGGTTAATTTTGTCAATTTTCTCGCACACGGGAACCGTTTGAAATTCACTTTGAGAAGTAGTTTCATCAGTCCGTTCGCGCGACTTTCGAGTTGTAAGTTTTCTATTTCGATGGACGGGTGAAGGCAATTGCAATTGTTGCACTTAGATTGATTGGATCTCTTGATGGCATTACATAGTACAAGGAGGTGGCTTGGTTGCCAAGTAAAAAGATTACAATTTAGGAAATAATCTAAACTAATTAAAATCCTCCTTGATTTCGGTTGAGTATACGTGTCATGCACGATGTCTAGCACCCCTCTCCCCTCCGCAGTCGAAACGGGAGCAGAGCGGATGTTCGGGATGGAGCGGAATTCGGTGAACACAGTCGATGGTAGCCCTTTTGTGAAGATATCAGCATACTGCGAGGATGTCGGAATGTGAGAACACGGACATCTCTAAAAGCAACACGCTCACGAACAAAATGTAGGTCAGTCTAACGTGCTTGGTACGTTGATGTTGAACCAGATTTGTCGAAAGGTAGACGACGGAGATGTTGTCGCAGTAGACCACCGTAGCTCGCTCAAGAGGTCGGTGGAGCTCGGAAATGAGCTGGCATAACCAACGTGCCTCAACTACAACATTATCAGCCTCCGCACTATAGCGGGAGACAGTGTGCTGGCGTTTGGACGACCAAGAAACCAGATTGTCACCAAGAAAAACTCCATAACCGGAGGTGGACTTGCGAGTATCGGGGCAGCCAGCCCAATCGGCATCAGTGTACGCAGTGAGCGATGCCGGTGACGAGCGATATATCTGAAGGCCATGATCGACAGTACCGCAATGGTACCGGAGAATCCGCTTGACCGCATTGAGATGCGGCTCCTGAGGGTCGTGCATGTACAAGCAGGCTTGTTGCATGGCATATGCGATGTCTGGTCTTGTGAAAGACAAGTACCGGAGCGTACACACCAGTCTCCGATAGGCGACGAATCAGCGACGGTGGCGCCAGCAGCTGAGAGCTTGGACTGTGTATCTATGTGAGTGGAGCATGGGTTGCACTCGCTCATTTCTGCACGGTCAAGGATGTCGATGATGCACTGCCGCTGGAAGAGTAACATACCATCCGAGGACCGTGTAACTACGACTCCCAGAAAATAGTCTAATGTATCAAGATCCTTGAGAGAGAACCCATGGTCCTTGATGGACATCTGTGCTAGTTAATTATATATGTACTTGATTCTCTGTAAATTACGCCAACAAGCCTTGCTAACCAGTAGCCTAGAGCATGCGCATTGGTTTAGAAATCAGCTGTCTATAGTAAGCGGCGACCTCCTATAACAGATGGTTTTTCATAGTCACAAACACTCTTTGTCTTCCACCTCTAGTACTTAGTCTCTTCTCTCCCCTCATCTGGATCTTTTGATTTTTTTTAAATATCGCCGTTTGATTCTTCTTAACATCATGTAGCCATCAATCGTCTCAATCTAATTAAGTTTCCTCTTGCATAGTAGAACTCCACAACCAACCAATCAGAATCAACTACCCTTTCAGTCTTTCTAGGGCTAAAAGGCAGGAATCGTAATTTTGAAGTAAGAGAAAAAGTAATTCCCAAATCGATGGTGGCGCCAGCACTGAGAGCTTGGAGTAGCTAATCCATTAATGGCTTCGTTTAGCACGTTCATTATCCCCGTCTCCATCATTGCTGATATGCAAGCAAGCAAGTACTACCCGTGATGATGACCTATGCCTTCTGTTCCGCATGGAGTCGCATGAAGACCATGCGAACCTATGGATTTACGAGGACGTAGAGAAATGAACACCGCAGTGGATCCACAAGTATGAGATGGGTGCCCTCGTGGTGGATTCAGACTATCAAATGTAGATGATAGGCGCACGACTTCTCTGGCCACGGTTACCAACACCATTGGTACAACAGGAAGAGAGGCATCACTATGGATCAGATTTCAAGTGATTCGACATTTTTGCAGAATTACCAACGACTTCCTTCTCTCTCTTCTTTCTCTTTTCCAACTCATCACAAATTCTAGGTGGCATTTGTTATAGACAGATGACAAGTGTTTTAGCAGATCACATTTTTTTTAAATGGTAGAAGGACCCGAAGGACTAGGAACTGCGTTGTCAACGTTTGTGGGTGTACATATACATAACGGACCTCAAAGAAAACGGAAATTACAATCAGACCCCCACACTTGGTCGCGAGAACGTGATCAAGCCTAGCTTCACCGTCGATGAAGATCAACCTCCAGGCACGACCACTCATGTCGTTGATGGGGTGTAAGTTGAGAATAATCTCTTGATTGATTGATTGATCCGGCCGGGCTACAAAGGTTTATATAGTACATGTACTAACCGACTTAGGCTAGGATTCTAACTTGGACCAGAAGTCTACTAGAATTACAATAGGTATTTGAGTCCAACTCATATAGTCTAGCACCCCCCGCAGTTTCAACATGGGGTTCAACAACGTTGAGATTGAAACGAATGTCGATGAACGGTGCGGTAGCAAGTCCTTTCGTGAAGATGTCAGCAAACTGAGCGGAGGTTGGCACATGAAGAACTCGAACTTGACCCAACGCAACCTTCTCTCGAACGAAATGAATGTCGATCTCGATATGTTTGGTACGCCGATGCTGTACTGGATTGCTGGACATGTAAACTGTTGAATGTTGTCACAATAAACAAAAGCCTGCTGGATAGGACGATGAAGATCCAATAACAATTGGCGGAGCCAAACAGTTTCAGCAACATCATGTGCAACTGCGCGGTACTCAGCTTCAGCTGACGAACGCGACACTGTAACCTGCCTTTTGAGGACCAAGAAATCAAATTGTTATCAAGAAAAATACAGTATCCGGATGTGGACCGACGAGTATCTAGACAGCCAGCCCAATCTGCATCAGAATACGCTGTCAAAGAGGTGGGAGATGAAGAATTAATACGAAGACTATGATCGAGAGTTCCTTTGAGGTAATGAAGAACATGTTTGACATGATTCTAATGGGGAATGTGAGGATCATGCATATACAAGCAAGCTTGCTGAACGGCGTAAGAGAGTTCAGGTCGGGTGATAGTGAGATATTGGAGTGCACCGGTAATACTACGATAGAGGGTTGATTCTGGAAAAGGATCACCATCAGAGGACAATTTGGAGGTGGTATCGACAGGAGTACGAGAGGGCTGACAGTCAAGCATACCAGCTCGGGAAAGAAGATCAAGAATGTACTGACGTTGGGAAAGAAACAAACCAGTTGAATCATGAGTGACAGCAATACCCAGAAAGTGATGGAGAAAACCAAGATCAATCATGGATAATTCGGAACTAAGCAAAGAGATGATATGATCAAGAAATTGTTGAGTAGAAGCGGTGAGAATTATGTCATCAACGTATAGAAGTAAGTAGGCAGTGTGAGATTTTTGGTGGTAGACAAAGAGAGATTATCAGAAGGTGAGGGAAGGAAACCAATAGTTTGAATGAAAGTAGAGAAACGTTGAAACCATGCACGGGGTGCTTGTATTAGACTGTAAAGAGATTTTTTAAGAAGACAAACATGATCAGGAACAGAAGGGCTCACAAAGCCATGTGGTTGCTGGCAATAAACGTTTCATCAAGAAAGCCATTGAGAAAAGCATTTTTTACGTCAAGTTGATGGATGGGCCATGCAGAGGAGATGGCTAGACTCAGAACGGTGCGAATTGTGCTGGGCTTAACAACAGGAGAGAAAGTCTCACCATAGTCAATCCTGTGCTGTTGGAATAACCACGACAAACCCAACAAGCTTTATAACGGGAGAGAGTACCATCGGAGTGGAATTTTTGACGAAAAACCCATTTACCGGAAATGACATTTGCACCGGAAGAACAAGGAACAAGCTGCCTGGTGTGATTTTGAATTAAGGCATTATATTCGCCTTTCATAGCCGCAACCCAATTAGGATCGAGAACTCAGATTTATAACTGGACGGAAGAGGGGAGACGGAAGAGGTGACGTTAAGGTTTAGAAGCTCGCGAGGTTGACGAAAACCAGATTTGGCTTGAGTACGCATGGGGTGATCATTGGTTGGGGCAGTGATTGGAACAGCACGAGCAGGGAGAACATTGTGTGGAGATCCAGAGCCCGGCGCAACGGATGAAGCGGACACTAGAGAAGAAGGAGAGGCACTATCGGAAGAGTTGGCTTCCACGGAAGAAATTTCAGAGGTGTCGGGTGGCGCAGCAGAGCGAGGGGATGGGGGGTCAGTCGTGGCAGAAAAATTAGAAAACGCTGTCGCGTCAGGGGTAGGTGCGTGGGAGGATCGGCCAGTGCCGCGGTAGAAGAAAGAGGAGAAATTTGTGCCGCGGCAGGAGTGTGAATCATGGGAAGCAGGGTACGTTTGGGTTGAGGCAACGAGGAGGTTGATGTGGTGTTGGTGGGATGTTGACGGGTAGCAAAAGGAAAAATTGTTTCATCGAACGTGACATGACGGAGATGTGAACACGACCAGTGAGTAAATCGAGACAGCGATAACCTTTGTGTTTGTTGCGCTCGAAACGCATCACACGAACACGTCCTTGTGTACCTGCGGTGCCGGGGGAGATACTCCACAACTCGCCCCGCGGGAGGCCGACTTCCAGCGCGATACGCAATACAGTAAGCCGGCGCTTTTGATACCAGACGCCCCAACCCCTCGGGAAGCCCCGTCTGAGGAAGCCGGCGACGATTGGCTGAACTAAGCCGGACTTGGCCGCTCTTAGTTCGGTTTTCGATCTGTCGTGGTGGGATCACGGCAGATGCCATAGGTATGGCTAAGATGGGGCCGAATGGTCGTTGGGGGAATCCGGGGAGTTGGTATGCACTCAAGAAGTGCACAAGCAAGAACACGCAAGAAACCGCAAGAACACGAACGAGAAGCCAAGAAACCAAGAACACAAAGCACACCACGATGTACCCTGCTTCGGGCCCTCTTGGGGAGGTAACACCCCTACTGCAGCACTATCCTACTTGGTGTATATCTCTTGGTACACGTACAAGCTGCTCCTCGAGCTGTATGATGATACAATGGTGAAAACTTGAAGTAGAAGATGAAGCGACAAGGGGGGAAGAAGAACTCCGAGCTTCCTGTGCTTGACTCCGAGGTGTCCCTGTTTTCCGTCCCTCACGCAGGAGGGGTTGCAACCCACTATATAGGCTAGCCGAGTTACCGTTGTGCCCCTCGCTGAACACTGTAGCCATGCCTCTGCCTGGTCACCATCGTACTCCTGTCAGGGACAAGACATGGCCTGCCCATCCCCTGCTGCATAACGGCAGAGCTAGCATGTCCCCTCTGACAGAGACAGGACGTAGCCACGCCGTGCTACCTCGTAGCCTTTCCCCGGATCTCGCGTGGTCAGCGGTCAGAGACGTGCAGCCCCGCCGAACCCGGGCATGCCTCTGCCAGGCTCCGTGGCAGACGCTCCCGTGTCAGGCGGGAAGAGACAGGAGCATTGACTCCTGCCCGACCTACGGCTTCTTGCCTTGGTTAGCCCGGCACGGATGTGACGGGCTCCGTACCTCGGGTCTTGCGCTTAAGATCTTTACCAGGTCGGACCTTACTTCCTTCCAATAGCCTCCTGCACTCACAATACAAACATAGCACCGAGGTAGTTAGATCGGCTGATCATAGCTCGGATTATGAACCTCGGCCCATGCCAACGGGATACCTCGGACTCCTCTGGGCCAAGACAGGTCGCCTTTATATCCTCCAGGTCAAGATGAAGCCGGACACACTCCAGGCCCGAACAGGTCGGCCCTTTCCGTACCTCGGCATATCTTTAAACTCATCTTATGCCAAGCCTTGACCCTACCCGGGGGTAGCCCCCTGACATTAGTCCCCAAAGCTGGTGTGGTCCTACGACCTCGGATGGAGGGCCGTAGCAGGTTCAAAATAACAAGGCACCACCTCTAAAACCGACCTCAAATATAGCTCCGCGAGGTACTCCACAGACCATAATCTAATCAGGTTGATATGCGATCTGAACTTTCCGAGCAGCTTGACTCAGCACAATCTTGCCTCAAGATTTTCCGAGGCACGTGGCAAGAATCTCTGCCCGGACCTCGAAATCCGGACCTTTGAAAGACAGGTCCTGACCACACGCCGCCTTCGTCAGCCGGACCCACCAAACATGCACACGCGCACTCAAGTACTTAACCAACTTGACCGCCCACGACTCCTCGGTTCTCGCGCTGACCAGCACAGAAAATCCGGCGCTGGCGGTTGCCGTCCTGTGGCCCACGATGTGGCCGATCGTGCGGCCGCAAACCGTGCAACACTCCTCGCCCGCGCACACGATCCCACGCTCCCCGGTAACCGCGCGGTAGTGCGCAGTTACCGCACGCGGTTATAAATAGGGGCCAGGGGAACTTCTCCTTCTTCCCACTCACCCCGCTGCTCCGTGCTCTCCGCTTCCAGCGCCGCCGTCGAGCCCTCGCTGGTGACGTGCACCGCACCTTGCGCCGCCACACCGCCGTTCTGCAGCAGCGTTCCGCACCGCCGTCGAGCGCCTCGCCGCACCGGAGTACGCGCGCTGCGCCTTGCGCCTCGACTCGCCGCCGATCCTTCGCGTTCTTCCCGGTGCTTCTTCGTTTCCCCTCCATTGCCATGAACGTGTTCATCCTTCGATGAACTCGAGGATCTTGACGAACCCGATGATCCACTCTCGCATCTTTTAGCACTTTTAGATCTCACCTAGACTCGTTTCAGATACATCCACCGGCTGTCCTCTTAGTTTTGCCCCTTGACGAACTCGTTTATTTTCCTTTTTAGCTCATCGGTAGATCTTTGCTAGTATCTCGCAGTGGTAGAAACGTGTTTCCCGCCTAAATCCTTTAGCCCGGCTGTCCCGATGATCCGAGGTATTTACCCCGGCTACCTGAATTCCGAGGTACTTACCCCGGTTGAACCTCCCTCTTCTGCAGGAAAGCGTCCATGTCTTCTGCCTCGGATCACGCCGAGGAAGGAGCACCTGGAGAACGAGGTAGCTGGGAGGGATCCGATGTCACGGAGGTCGACATCAAGTGGCTCCGAGATTCACGGCGGATCCCGGCCAATCTCATCTGCCGGGTTCCGAAGAAAGAAGATATCGAACCCGAGGTGGAATCCGGGGAGCGGGTCGTCTTCCTGGATCACTTCGAACGTGGTTTCGGGCTCCCGGCCGGGAAATTCTTCCGGGATTCTTGGACACCTTTGGGCTACAACCACACCACTTGCCCGCCAATGCCATCCTCCAACTCTCGGCCTACGCAACTTTTTCCGAGGGTTACCTCGGATTATGGCCAGCATCGAGTCCTGGGCCAAGTACTTCCAGCTCAAGAAACAAAGTGTCCCGAACAAGAAGGTCGTGGACAAGGAGATGACCGCTTGCGGGGGCCTCGATTTCACCTCGGCGCCTCTCTGAGTTTCCTCGGATTCAGGGCCTGGACTCCTGCCGAAAATGGCAACGCTCCTTCTTCTATGTGAAGAACCCGGGCACCGAAGACCTCATCAACTTGCCGGAGTTCACCATCGGAGCCCCTACTGCCCAACTCAACTGGGATTACGAGCCTGCACCCACGCTCCCGAGGTTTTATGATCCACCAACCATGATGTCCTCCAGGAGAAAAGTTGGGGAGCAGATGACATTTTGCGCACCATGATCACCCCCGAGTTAATCCCTACAAGCGCGGGCCCATAAGATCTGCCACATGAGTGGTCGCTATGACCCCACCCGGAATAGCACTCATGAACTCGATGACTCCGAAGTGAAGAGGCGCATCCGGGCCATCGCCAAGACCACCATGCCCGATAAGTGGAAATGGGGGTCAAGCCCTATGACCGAGATCACCTTCCACCAAGTAAGTGTACCTTACCCGTATAATATTCCTCGGTTTCATTTTCACCCCGACCTTGTATTGATTCTTGTGCTAACTCGGTTTTACTTCGCCACCTCTGCAGAAGTTCACTCGACAGGAAATCGAGGATGGCCCCCTTTCTTCTAAGGAGTGGACTCCCGACCTGCCTATTCCGGCCGCCGCCGAGGCTGAAGATCCGGACAATGAGGATCACCTCCCTATTCCCAAGGCCACCTCGGGTAAGACTCGCGGTTGCCCATCGCACCGCCCACCAGTTCGATCGTCCATCCAGGATTGGCCCGATGATGACGATGACGATTGCCAAATTCTGGAACCTGTCAATGTTATTCCAATTTCGTATGCTCCTCCAACATATAAGAACTTTCATCCAGCGTCTGCAGCTTCCCGGAAGCGCTCAGGACCCGGTACCTCGGATGCCGAGGCTTCCAAGACCTCGGAGACTGCAGCGCCCAAAGCCAAGCGTGCCAAGAAGACCTCGGCGAGACAAGAAACGAGGCCCCGTGGAGAAGATGCGTAAGTCACCTTGCTCCTTTTTACTTCTCACGCTGTTCCGAGGTTAAGCTTTTTATCTAACTTAATCTTTCTTTTTCGTCTAGCCCGGCTCGGCAGATCAAACAGAGCCACAGCTCGATACATTCACCACTGCCTCCAGTGGTTGAATCTCAGACAACCGAGGTCGAGGTTAACCTCGGCAGCCCCGCCAGAGCCTCTCCTCCAGAACGGTCCGTTGACATCCGCAGCCCGGAGAGGACCATCTCCTCCCCGGTGCGTGTCACCTCCGCCGAACTTCCACCGCCGAGCTCTGACTCCGGCCTGGGACACTCCGCTCCCCGCCGAGATCAGACTCCTCCGCGTCCTCAGAAGGATGCGGAGACAGATCGCGCCAAGACTCCGGCTAAGACCGTGCTGGAGCCTCGCTCTCCCCCAAGTCTCAAGCTGCGCGCAACCAGCAGCAACAGCAGCAGAAGAAGCAACAACAACAACGACTGCAGAAGCAAAAGCTTCAGCAGCAGCAGAAAGATTCAGCTCCAAATGTTGAGCCCCCCAACAGCCACAGCAAACTCCGATGCCGCCACCGCCACCGGGCCCCAAGGCTGCGAGCACCCAACTGGTGCCGCATGTTCCCGCGCCGAAGTCCACCTTGACCAAGACCGCGCCTTCGAGCTCTCAGGTCGCCACCTCCCGAGCTCTTTTCGCTGCTACCATCCAGCCGAACATCAGCAGCTGGGAGGTCGGGCAACTCCGGACCAAGAGCGGGAACAGCTTAGGCTCGGAGAAGCACTACGACATGGACTGGAACTCGGCTGACACTGCCGAGGTCTCCTCTAATCCGACCTCTGAGCATCCAGCTGGACCTAGCGCCGTGCTCCAGTCCATTACAACATGCAGACTGCGGTCCTTGATTGCAGCAAGAAGGCCGGTAAGTTTCTTTACGCAACTCTCTTTCTTCCTTTGAAACCAAATGACAAACATACACTATTCCCAGTCCCCGAGATTCGGGTTGAGCAATTGACACTCCACCGAGTTAAAATTGCTCGGCTTGAATCTCAAAAATTGTCATTTCTCCAATGCTGAGTCCCCGAGGCCAATGCCGAGTCCCCGGGACTCAATTGGGCCTCGGGTGCTAAAAAGACCTCGGATTCTTCGAAATGTAATTTTCAATATTCGTGTCAAATCTCTTTCCGCCGAACTGATCTCTCTATTTTTTCAGGAGTGCAACAATGCTCGGACAAAATCTTCAAGAACCTCCTGCTGGATCACAACACACTGAAGAAGTCTCACCGGACTCTTCTATCCGCAAAGGAGCAGAGCGACAAAGATTATGCCTCCAAGTTGAAGACAGCCGAAGATGAAATAGCTCGGCTGCAACAAGAGCTGAACCGGGCTAATGAAGCCAAAGCTGCTGTGGAGGACGCTATGAAGGTCAAAGACCAGGCCGCCGAACAGCAGAAAGAAATTGCCAAGACCCTGGAGAACCGCGCCACCTCGGCCGAAACCGAACTTATCGCTCTCCGGCTATATCGAAAAGTTGGTTGTCCGAGCTCACTCGGATTAATCACCAAATGGATAGTAAGTTTCTTTCCCTTTTCCTTATTTTCCCGACCTACACCCGTGCCACCGTATGCCTTATTTCAGCGACAGCCTTTTTGTCTTCTTCAGAGCATTTTGAGCACTCCAAGGACAAAGCTATCCGAGAAGTTCAAGCAGCTCGGGCAAAGAGGGCTGAGACAGAAACCCTCGGCGAAAGCTGGGATATCCAGGACCACCTTGTCGCCCTTAATGCTCGGATCAGGCCGCTCAGGGCCATTGGAACTAAACTGGTAGATGCTGCCATCGAGGTCCATCGTGCCCTCTGGCCCAAGGTTAAGACTCCCACTTGCATCGACGAGCTCGCCACGAAGCTGAAAGGAGCCGAGGCTAGACTTCGGGAGTGGAGATGCTCATCAGCTCGGGCTGGCGCGGACAAGGCCCTGGTGTTCGTGCTGTCTTGGTATGAATCTGTGAGATCCACACGGTTACCTCCCTGCGCAGGGCTCTCCTTGGAACACCACTCCTGATGGCATTGAGAAACGCCAAGCAGCAGCCGACCTCTTTGCTAGTTATGCAAACACCCGGACCTTCGATGACGGGCGCCTCTATTCTGAGGATGAAGAGAGCTCGGACGAGGAAGAAGAGTCCGGTGAAGAAGGCTCTGACGGCGAGGAATTGACTTCGACGAGCCTGAGAGCTCCAAGGGCAAGGCCGGCAAAACAACCGAGGTTGACTTCAACTTCGACGAACCTCCGAACCCCAAGGGCAAGTCCGGCAAAGCCGTAGCCACCGAGGTGATCTCCCCGACGTGACGGACACCCCGGCATCCACTCCAACAACCGAGGTTGCTTCCGCGACCGAGGTTGTTCCTGCGCCCGAGGCTCCTGCTCCGAGGCTCCTGCTACCACAACTTCGGCGACCGAGGTCTCTGGTTCCGAGGCCTGAACTTGTCTCAAGAAAAACATTAAATCCCCGGTATGCCGGGTGCAGATGTAATAGACCTTAAGTAGTTTGCCTGCTACCAGTACTTAACTTGCTATCCGAACCATGCTTTTCTAAAATTATGCCGAACCCTTTTGGAACGAGTCCCCGAGTTCACTTTCGTGTTTACTATACTTGGCATTCTTTGCTCTTGTCTACCATTTTGGCGTTCGACAGTCGAGTCACAAGATTGTTGTTTATAGCATACAGTACTTAGCAAATGCCGAGGTGTGTTTCAAAATCATCCGACATAAATGAAAGGTAAAGACAGGGGTTAGTAAACGACACATGCCGAACTATATTTTTGGACCGAGTCCCCGAGTCCATTTTCATGTTTCCCACGTTTTTTCATCTTTGCTCTTGACTACCATTTCGGCGTTCGTCAGTCGAGTCACAAGATTAGTTACACAGCATACATTACTTGAAGTTTGAGACGAGGTTCAAAAGTTTCGGCATATGAACGAAATTGACAAACAGAAATAAAACACAAGCACAAGAGCGAGGCAGTCCCCGAGCTTCAACCTCGGAGTGCCGACATTTCATTAAGGATTAACCGAGGTACATACATTGCGCCCTTCATGAGTAGAAAGGTCGGAGTAGAGCTATATTCCATGGTCGCCTGACCTCTGATCCGGGTTGTCCAGCCCATCTTTCCTTGGTTCCTGCGCATCTATAAGATAGTACGAATCATTGAGCAGAGCTCGGCTCACAATGAACGGTCCCTCCCATGGAGGTGACAACTTGTGCCGACCTTTCTTGCGCTGCACCAGCCTCAGCACCAAATCTCCCTCGTGAAACACACGAGGGTTGACACTCCGGCTATGATAACGTCGGAGACCTTGTTGGTATATTGCTGACCGAGATGAGGCCAATTCTCTAGCTTCCTCAAGCAGATCTACTGCATCCTCCCGAGCCTCTTTTGCCTCGGCTTCAGTGTACATTGCCACTCTGGGCGCATCATATTCGATGTCAGTGGGTAGCATAGCTTCTGCCCCATAGACCATAAAAAATGGCGTATAGCCAGTTGATCGATTTGGTGGTCCTTAGACCCCACAGTACTGCTGGTATCTCATCTATCCAACACCCCGGTTTTCAGCAGTGGTTCAATGAGCCGAGCCTTGATGCCGGCCAACACTAGAGCATTTGATCTTTCCACTTGTCCATTAGACTCCGGATGTGCCACCGAGGCTATGTCCAGCCGGATTCCCTTGTTCATGCAAAACCGAGCAAATTCTCCAACAGCAAAGTTTGTGCCGTTGTCCGAGATAATGCTATGGGGGTACCCATATCGCAGAATGATCTCCTTCAAGAAAGTCACTGCTGAATGACCATCCAACTTCCGGATTGGTTTCACCTCGATCCACTTGGTGAACTTGTCCACCATCACCAGTATGTGCGTCATGTTACCTCGGGCTGGTTTGAACTCTCCCACCATATCCAAACACCATACCGCAAACGGCCAAGTGATAGGAATTGTTTTGAGCGCCGAGGCTGGCATATGCGTTTGCTTGGCAAACCTTTGGCATCCTTCACATCTCCGGACTATGTCCTCTGCATCAGCAAGAGCAGTGGGCCAATAGAACCCATGCGAACACCTTGGCCACCAGAGCTCTTGTGCTGCAATGATGACCACACTCTCCTTGGTGGATCTCCAAAAGCATCTCCTTGCCTTCAGCTGGCTCGACACACCGTTGCAACACCTCGTTACGCTTCTTTTATAGAGCTCCTTGTTGTGATGGTGTACGCCTTGCCCTCCTTTGATTCTCCTAGCCTCGGTTGTGTCACTTGGCAAGCTTCCCTCCGTTATGAACTTCATGATTTGCTCCGCCCACTCCGGCACTGGGTGCAAAGGAAAAAGTTCCTCGTCCACCTCCATTGGTCGGCCACCATAATCTCCTCCATTATTTCCTCCACCATCCTGCGACCAGTCCCCGAGTCTGATGAGCAGTCCCCGAGGTTCGGTGCGCAGTCCCCGAGCTCTGCCACGCAGTCCCCGGGTCCGACCAAACGCATCCGACGTCTACCTCCATTGGAACAGGTCCGGGCTCTTGCTCCGCCGGGATGAAAATAGATTCGGATTCAGGAGAAGGTTTGATTGAAGGAGTTCTCAAGTGATTCAGGGCTACCCCTGGTGGTACTGCCTCTTTGATGAACCGAGCTTTGACAACACGTCGGCAGCATCATTTTCTGCCCGAGGTATATGCCTGTACTCACACCCTTCAAAGAACCCGGATATCTTTTGCACATGGAACCGATATAACGCCATGTTGGCATCCAGAGCATCCCAAGTTCCAGAAGATTGTTGCACCACCAGGTCGGAATCGCCGAAGCACTCAACGCCGGATACCGATCTCCTTTGCCACCTTGAGGCCATGGATTAAGGCCTCATACTCCGCCACATTGTTTGATGCTGAGAAATGAATCTGCAGCACGTATTCAGCTGATCTCGCTTTGGCGAGGTGAGGACTATTCCAGCCCCCAGCCCGATCTTTGTTGGACCCATCAAAATGCATTTTCCAATAATTATAGTCCGGCCTGGGTGGCTCATACTGCATCTCGGCCCAATCACAAAAGAAGTCCGGCAACGCCTGGGATTTAATTGCATCTCTTCTCTCATAATGTGGTGCATATGGAGACACCTCAATCGCCCATTTGGCAACTCGGCCAGTTGCATCTTTGCACCCGATGATCTCCGAGATTGGAGCTTCGCACACCACCGTCATGGGATGCTCCTGGAAATAATGCTTCAACTTCTTGACCGCCAGGTAGACACCATACGTCATCTTCTGGTAGTGAGGGTAATTCTGCTTCGAGGTAGAGATCACCTCGCTCAAGTAATACACCGGTCTCTGCACCGACCTGCCACCTTCTTCGCGCTCCACCACCACTGCCACACTTACAACTCGGTTTGTGGCCGCAATGTAAAGTAACATCGGCTCATTGTGCAATGGTGACGCCAACACCGGCAGTGGACAACATCTTTTTCAGCTCATTGAACGCCACGTCGGCCTGCGGGGTCCATGTAAACCCGGTACTTTTCTTCATGAGCTGGTACAAAGGTAAGGCTTTTTCTCCTAGCCGACTACAAATCGGCTCAACGAGGCTAGGCACCCTGTGAATTTGCACATCTTTCAAACACTTCGGTAATTCATGTCTCAATAGCTCGGATCTTGGCCGGGTTAACCTCGATACCTCGGCTAGACACCAGGAATCCGAGCAACTTTCCAGCCGGGACACCAAAGGTGCACTTGTCCGGGTTAAGCTTCAACCGATATTTCTCAAATTCACAAATGTCTCCTCGAGATCCTCGAGGAGAGTACGTTTCTCCTTAGTTTTGATGACGATATCATCGACATACACTTGCACATTTTTGCCCATTTGAGAGTGCAGGCATTTCTGCATACACCTCTGATAAGTTGCCCCGGCATTCTCAGACCAAAACACATGACACGATAGCAATACGCCCCATACGGGGTAATAAAAGCAGTCTTTATTTGATCCTTTGGGTTCAGTGGTATCTGGTGAAAACCAGAGTACGCATCGATAAAAGACAACAGTTCACAACCAGCAGTGGAATCGATCACTTGATCAATCCGAGGTAATGGAAATGGATCTTTGGGCACGCCTTGTTGAGGTTAGTGAAGTCAATGCACATGCGCCACACCTTGACCACGGCTGGCTCGTCTTTCTTTTTTCCACCAAGACCGGATTGGATATCCAGTCCGGATGCAGCACCTCCATAATGAACCCGGCTGCAAGCAACTTAGCCAGCTCGTCCAGCACCACTTGTCTCGGTCGTCTGAGAGACGACGGGTCGGTTGCCTCACCGGTTTCACCTCCGGCCTACAAATAAAGAGTGCTCTGCCAACTCCCTCGGAACACCAGGCAGGTCCTTAGCCGACCATGCAAAGATATCCCGATTCTCACGGAGGAAGTGACAGAGCTCGCTTCCTATTTCTCGCCCAGCCCGGTCCCAATGATGGCCATGCTCTGGGTGCTCCGGGTCAATGGGGATCTTCTTGGTCTCCTTGGGCACCTCGAATGCTGCAGTTGAGTCCGGGCTCATCAGTCCGGACAGCCGAGCTGTGTTGACTGCGCCATTGCCACCACTTGATGCAGCTTCTTCTTCTCGCTGCGATCACCAAAGACTCGGCCAGATTAGACCCCGCCGAGGCACACTGAATGGCTCGCTTGTAGTCACCCGAGATGGATATGATCCCATTAGGCCCTGGCATTTTCATCTTCAGGTATGCAACATGGGTGGAAATCATGAACTTGGCCAGAGCCGGCCTTCCAAGCAATGCATGGTATGCACTCTCCAAGTCCACCACCTCGAACTCGATACTCTCAACTCGGCAGTTATCCTTGGTTCCAAATGCTACATCCACCCATATCTTGCCCATGGGTGCACAGGAAACGCCAGGCACAATCCCATGAAAAGTACAACTGCTTGGCATCAACTGATTTGGCGATATGCCCAATTTCACCATTGTGTCTCGGTACATGATGTTGATGGCACTGCCATTGTCCACCAGAACTCGGGTGAACCTCACATTGTTGTAGGCCCACACAACGTCGGATCTACCACCAGGGCATACTTTCCAGGGCTCGGCATGATCCGAGGTGTGTCTTTCCTGCTCCAAGTGATCTCCTGCTCAGACCAGTTCATATAGGTCGGCACCACCGGCATTACTGCATTCACCTCCATGGCACGCCTCTGCACACTCTTCTTGTCAGTTGGCTCGGTCACAAAGACCACATAGCTCGCATGAGCCTCTCTATAGTCATTTCCGGGGTATTCATACTGCTGACTTGGTCCGGCACCATTGTTGTTGTTATTACCTCGGACATTCACAACATTCACGGGTCTTGCTGCTGCAGGCCTCGGAGAGGTGCAGTGGTTATCGGGGTAACATTTGCTCCGGACAGATTGGGTGGGACCTCGGCTGAAATCTCTGAGGTGGTCCTCCTGTTTCCTCCGGCCTTCGCCCCTTCTTCTGATTCTGCGGTTCCAGCTGCACTGCCGGGTTGAATGGTTGGCTGGCTTGCGCGGGTCGGTCGTATGGTAACAGCAAGGACCATCTATCATTGATTCATAAGTCAAGGGTGGCTCCGGGTTCGGACTAAATGCCGGACCATTGATTTTGGCCTCTGGACACCTCCAGCTCCGGGCTGATCCGGGTTCACCGCTGCAACTTGGTTCGAGGTGTATGGGTAGTCCGGCTCCCTCCTCTTTGTCCGAACTCCTGCGGTCATTACACCTTGGTCCGAGCCGGTTGTTTATTGGCTCCCTCCTTCTGTTACGTGCCACTGCCTCTGCTGCTGGCTGCATCGGATCACCCAGAGCATAAGAATCTGCAATCCGGATTGTTCTGCTAGGGATTTCGGCATATCTCTTGGAGCCTCTGCCACAGCATGCTGCCATGTCGACAACCATCTGCAAACCAGGAAATGGCCTGTGCCTCTACAACTCCTTCACAGGAATTCCGAACATTGCTCCACCGAGTTAAGAATTCTCGGTCAGTTTCATGATCATCTTGCTTACATGCTGCCAGGAGCTGAGGTCGGTTTGGCCTCTTGTATGTACTAGCAAAGTTGCTGTTAAACGCCAGCTCCAAGTCTATCCAGGAGTTGATACTATACTCCGGCAAATTATTCAGCCAGATCCGAGCTGGACCTTCCAACATGTGCGGGAGATACCGGACCGCCCATCGGCGATTGCCCCCCGCTATGTGCACCGAGGATACATAATCTGTCAGCCAATCTGTGGCTTGGTGCTCCCGTTGTATGGCTTGGTGTTCCGACCTAACTGGAACTGAGATACTGGGTGGTGGCTCCTTCATGATCCGAGGTCCAAAACACGCCGGACCAGGAGGGCCTTCCTCCTCCAGTTGCTCGACAAGTAGATTCTATCCAGCTTGTTACGAACATCGCCTGGAGCTAACATCCGACCTCCTATCCGAGGTCCCAACGCCCCATCCACTCTGTGGTATCCAGCTCGCGCCATGGCCGAGTCTCCATCATCATATCGGTCATCGCCTTGACCGACATTCTGAGGTTGCTGAACATACTCCGGCTCTCGCTGATATTGCCCCTGCGCCGGGTTGTTGCTGATACCTCGGGGGCGGAGGTGGTTTACCTCGGCCAGCCGACGCTGCTTGCCCGCCATTCTGATTTCCCTGACCGGAGTTACCCTTAGCTCGGCTTGCATTACCTGGGCCGGGGTTTCCCTTAGCTCGGCTAGCATTGCCCTGGCCCACCTTCTGCTTTGCTGCTAACACGGATCATACATCTGCAGCTGCTTGTTCTGACCCGAGGTGACACTCCGGGCTCGATCGGCTCCTCCGACGAGTGGAGACGAGGCTTGCCCCTTGGACACCTGACTAACTGGCCTAGCTGAATAAACCATCTCTGAATCACCAGCCCCGGCATATGCTCTGCGGAGAGCCTCATTCTGCTGGTTAGCTACATACACTAATCATTGACTCGCTTCTGCTGCGCACGCCATGCATCTCCAGTCAACCCGGATAGCTCGGCCCTGCCTGCCTCGGCAGCTCTGAGGTTCTTAGCAGGGGAACTATACCGGCCTTCCAGTCGACACGCGACTCTCACTCCTAGCCGAGGTGGTAGGTCGAGCCTCCCTGTTTATCTCATCATTGAGCCCCTTGCCTCTCTGCCGCACCTCGGCTCCCCTATTTGTATCAACTGCTACCGGGTGAAGCCATTCGCTGCATTGTACTCACGCAGATCTCTATTGAACTCATCTCTAGCTGTCATCATTGCTACAGCCTCCTTTGCAACAGGACACGCTTTGCCTCTAGGTCGGCCACAGTCACTACTACATCCACTCCTGGATTTACTGGGTCTGCCAGTGTCTCCACTATCTCTACTAGGGTCGCACCTCGGCCCTGCACTCGGGGTGCCAGGCAACTCTTTCTCTAGCCTGGGCTTTGCAGATCTCACCTTAGCAACCTCGGCCGGCTTGGATTTGCTGGCATCTACTTTGCCAGCGGCATCAACCGGACCGTCATCATCACCTCCACGCAGCTCTCGGGGCGAGTGATACGCCGACCTAAAGCCGCGAGGAGAGGAGTTTCGTCGTCCACGAGCACCTGCTCCGGGTACCGCGAACAACCTCGACAGCAACGTAGTGACGAAGCTGCCAGCATCATGGTGAAGCCATGCTCGGGGAAGGGCTTGCCGGCGAAACACCCCGCATTGTCGCTGATGAAGGTGAACTCACCGATCTTGGCGATAAGCCCGGAAAGAACACGCTCGCCTGAGCCCGTCCGGATGTAAACTCCCTCCAACGCCTCAATCTGCCCCACGGTGGGCGCCAACTGTCGTGGTGGGATCACGGCAGATGCCATAGGTATGGCTAAGATGGGGCCGAATGGTCGTTGGGGGAATCCGGGGAGGGTTTATGCACTCAAGAAGTGCACACGCAAGAACACGCAAGAAACGCAAGAACACAAGAGAACCAAGAAACAAGAACACAAAGCACACCACGATGTACCCTGCTTCGGGCCCTCTTGTGGAGGTAACACCCCTACTGCAGCACTATCCTACTTGGTATATCTCAGTGACAAGTACAAGCTGCTCCTCGAGCTGTATGATGATACAATGGTGAGAACTTGAGGTAGAAGATGAATACAAGGGGGGAAGAAGGACTCCGAGCTTCCTGTCTTGACCTTCCGAGGTGTCTCCCTTGTTTCGTCCCTCACGCAGGAGGGTTGCAGCCACTATAAGGCCAGCCGAGTTACCGTTGTGCCCCTCGCTGAACACTGTAGCCATGCCTCTGCTTTGGTCATCATCGTAACTCCTGTCAGGACAGACATGGCCTGCCCATCCCC